>JANFOE010000057.1:1022500-1622500 GCA_025667525.1 Glebionis coronaria
ATATTCATAATTACAAGATTGGTCCTTAAACTTTGTCAAATTTACAAAAAGGACCCTTAACTTTGAAGAATTGGCAAGAATGGTCCCTCAACAAATATGAATTGTCAATATTAGTCCTCCAAGAAGTATGAAAAAGAAAAAGAAAAGTTGATACAAAGGGATTGGGCATTGATAGCAAGTTTTGACTGAAAAGACAAAAGAAGGGGAGAAGAAGGGCTAAACATGGCAAACAACCATTCTTACCTTAACCACACACGTGTTGACACCTCACCCCACTCACAAAACCTACCAATCAGAACCCTCCCGTCCTCCACATCACCTTCCACTCACCCGTTTATTATTTATTAACTTTTCAAAAGTTAATTAAATAATAATCTGGCGCCTAACACTTCCCTAAACACAAATGAAGATCAAAACATGTGTTCTTCGTGTTCTTAATCCAATTTGGGTTTTCCTTAACCTTTGTGAATTAAACCTTAATTCACTCCAGATTTATGATTATGGCCACCCTTAACCTAACCCAACTCCTAAACACACATCACCATCAACTCACATGTATCACCACCCTTCCCCTGCCCCACTTTTTCACCTCCAAACAAAACCATGCAGCAAATCAACGCCCCAAGGCCTTGCTTATTTTCTAAGCATGTATTGGACGTCCAAGACCACTTCTATCCCTCTGGCATCTCAACAAAACGCCAAGAAGTCCAAATTCAGTCAACATATATTCAAAAATCCAAGGGCATTTTTGGGACATCACTACACTAGGGTTTATGTTTTTATCAGCTTCTAGTAGAATGTACACCCTCTATATAAAGGGTTTAGGACCTTTCCTTTACTCTTGTTCTCAGTTTTACTTTGTCAAGCCTTGTAAAGCCATTTTTCTGAAATTAATAGAATTTGGTATTGTGTTGTGATTGAAACTAATTTCCATTGATATTTATTGTGCTAAGTAGTTGTATTGTCACATTTTTGTACTTAAGAAAAACCTTGAACAAGTCCTAGATAGCCTATAAGCCTTTGAGTTCCTTTGTTCTTGACTGAGTTCAAGAATTTGGCATGTGATTGGGTAAGGATTGTTCATTGAGGTGTTTCTTTAAGTGACATAAGTCACAAATCAACTAGCTTGAACAATATTGGAGTTTGGTTATACGTTTTTGTTTCAAAATTTAGTCAAGTGGTTTGCTAAGTGCTTGTGGTTAAACAGCCTGCTTATTTGAGCTTAAGCGTGATCATAGCCTCCTAATCTTGGTTGATTAAGGGGTGGTAAGGCCTTAAGGGAAGATTCAGGCCTTGTGGGAACCTAAGTCTTGCATAGACTTGACCCCTTTGTCACCCATTTTATCTGATTTGTGCTAATCTAGGCTCAAGCCTTTGGCTAGGCCTGTTTGTTGTTCTTAGCAGGGGGAAGCTAGTGCTTGTTCTTGCTAGCACCTCAGTTCTTTGATTACAAGGTGTGGATGTACAACTTGGAGGTTTGAATTCTCAAAACTCATCTTTCTGATTAATCTTTGGTATTTATGTGATTTTGTGATTTTGCTGGTATAAGTGTGTTTTATGCTTGAAAATTGCTTCTTGATTCACTTGTGGTATGTTATGATGTTAAACTGGGCTTAAATCAATCTTGAGAAGACTTTTACTTGTTTAAAATTGAGTTTAAAAAGTTAGAAGGGTGTTTGGGATTGACTGATTGTTCTAGTTTATGTGATTTTGAGTTGATATTGTGGTATTGTTTGAGTGTGTATCTGTTATAGAGGTTATTGTGATCTGATATATGCAAGTTTTGTTCCTTGAATCACTAAATCAAACATTTGGCTATAAAATCTTGAAAAGTTGTTGATTTGCTCTGAAATCTTGTGCACACCTAGTTTTCATGTTAACCTAGGGCTAACAAGTGTTTAATCTTTGTTAATTCAACATATGTGATAGATCCGAGGCCTTGAATTTGGATTTTGTGTCAAGTAGATCAGCAAACTTGGTTCTTGTGTTCTTCATTGTTCATCAGTAACTGCATATGCTTGAATCTTGTTCATTTGTTGGATTTGTTGCATGAAATTTGTTACGCTTTGTTACTCTAAGTTGTTTTGAGATTGTTTATGCATTTGGTGGCTTGTGGTTAGTTTTTAATAGCTTAAAAGTAGTTTATTGTCATCAGACCTGCTTATTACTTGTCTGGAACACATCTGGGCAAAGATTGAATTAACTACACTAATTGGCTGGGTGATTTTGTGATTATTTTCTTGTTATTGACTCCTTGTGATTCACTGATCACAAGGGTGCCTTGATTGTCCAAAAATACCAAGTAACACTCTCTAAAAAGCCAAGTCAAAAAGTCAAGGCAGTGGGAACTCCTTTCCCCTGCTTCTAGCCACTTCTAGTTATAATTTGTGTTCAGCTTATTAATAAGTCATTTTGGATTATTCCAATGTGCAACAACTTATATTTTTTAATAGGTCTTAATCTTTTGAGCTTATAAGTGAATCTAGAAGTTTACAGCTTTTGGTTTTAAATTTTTGTTTGAAAACGACTATTTTGTCTTTTTCAAAATTAGCTTATTGCTTATTTCAGCTTATCGAGTGTGCTTATTGAAAATATTTTTGTTGATTAAGCTTAATTTAGCCATTTGTGACTTATTGCAACTTGAATAAGCTCTTGAAATAGTCTAGAACTAAAAAACGACTATTTTGTCATTTTGTGAAGAGGGCTTTAGCTTATTTCAGGCTTATTCCTTGAACTTATTTCAAGTTTCTTTTTGAAAATAGCTTAATTAGGTCAAGAGAATGACATGCGTAAAATCTTAGCTTATGGCATCAGCTTATAGCTTAATGGGCCAAAAAGCCCATTAAGAATAAGCTGTTTTGAAATAAGCTAGCTTAAGCTCATTTTCAGCTTTTGGGCATTTGGAAAATTGTGTTTAAAATCAAATTTTAAGCTTGAATGGAGCTTTTGGGCCATTTATGAAGACTTTTTCTTATTGGGCCCAATATTAAGCCCATTAAGGATCTGTTTGGGTATTTGGCCCATTTGAAGGCCCAATAGGGGCATTTTTGGTATTTCAAGTTCATTTTTCTATTTAATTAGGTCAAAATAAACTAGTTTGCAAGTTTTTATAATTTTTTATAATTTTTGGATTTTTAATATTATTTTATTATTAAATTTCAAATTTTAGATTTTTCAAGTTTTTTATATTTTTCTTAGGTTAAATACATAAAGTTTTACAACTTTTAGAATATTTTTATTGTTCTTAGATTAATTTTTATAATTATTTTAAGTTTTAATAGTTTTTAAATAGTTTTTATTAATTCTAAAATTTTCAAAAATAGTTTTAAATTAAGTTAGGGTATTTTAGAGGTTTACAAAGTGATAAATCTCATTTTGGGCTTTTTGTTAATTAAATTGATTTTTAGGGCTTTAATTAGCATTAAAAATCATTATTTAATTAAATAAAAGGTTTGGGTGATTTTTGATATTTTGTAAACTCTTAATACATTATTTAGGATTTATTGCAATTTTTTAGGAATTTTAGGATAAATTTTTAATTTTGGTACTTTTTACGGTTTTACGTGTATGACCTTTTCGTCTTAGTTTAAATCGTCATCGTAACCGTCATTCTCTTCTTATCTCATTTCTATTTTCTTCTCTCATAATCAATATAATCACATAATTAATCATCTCTTAACACAACACACTAGCCTCCTTGGGAAACGAACTTGAACCACATGTCATTAGTGCTTGGTTTTCATAAACCGACACTTAATACTTTCCCTATTTTGCTCTCTTTTCCTAAAGAGTGATAAAAACACTACATCAATTTTGGCGCCGCTGCCGGGGAGGCGTGTTGTGTTTTGATTTGGCAATTGTTGTTTTTATATATAGCCATAATATCTATTGTATTAGTAGCACTCTACTAATACGTATTATCGGTTTTTCGTTTTTTGTGTGAATACTATTAATATATTGTATACGTAGAACAATAAATTCAAAAGTACTCCAAAAGTGTGAAAACACAACCTTGACTTGGGAGGTCATTACCCAATCATTGTATTCGAATCTCAAACCAAAAGAAAAAGGCAAAAATAGATAAATACTTTCGTGAAGCTCGATTTTGAAAAATACAAACTATAAGGTGGGTATAAGGCGGGTATTATAAAATATACCCTAAGGAAAAAGGCTCTTAAGTGCTTCGCGCCGCCTCGTTTCCCCGCTTGCTTGTGAGTATTTGATTTTGAAAGCTAATCGACGGTTTTGCCGCCCAAAGTATTACTAAGTATCATATATACTTTCTTGGTTTTATTTGATTAAACCCTCTTGAACGTTTTGGTGTTCCACCAACGTTCTAAAGTCATCGAAGGCGTTCACTTCACGTGATCGTTTTCATTCCTTCAGGCTTCTTTAATCAAGAGATTTGATTAAGGAGGAGACTTGTAGATTTTTGTCTACTTAATACAATTCCAAAAATCCAAAAAAAAAGTAAAAACAATCAAAAATCCAAAAAAATTGAAAAAGTAAAAAAAACTAAAAAGAATCTTCTTTGCTCATCCCCACGTTGTACGTGACGTTTATGCAAACTCGAAATCAAGCAAGACGTGCACGTAAACGTAGAAACCGAAAGGAGTCAACACCTACTCCTAATCTTTCTAGTGAAGAGACTCCAAGTGAGGAACCTATTGTAGAACAAGAAGCTATCATGGCTAATCGTACTATGATGGAGTTGCTTCAAGCACCCACCAAGGGTTTTAGAGAGGCCATTGTGATTCCCGCCATCCTTGTGGAGAACTTCGAGATCAAGACGGGTTTAATGTCTATGCTTCAAGCCAACAAGTTTGGCGGACACGAAAAAGACAACCCACATTATCACATTAGGCAATTCAATCGTCTCACCGCGACAAGTAAGTTTAAGGATGTACCCCACGATGCCATTAAGATGATGTTGTTTCCATACTCGTTAGATGGACCCGCCAAGATATGGCTCGATAAATAACCCCCAAATTCGATTTTGACATGGGGTGATCTCGTTTCTAAATTTGTGAATCAATTTTTTCCACCATCTAAAACAACACATTTGAAAAACGAGATTTCACGATTTACTCAAAGGTCTAGTGAAAGTTTTTCAATGGCTTGGGAAAGGTTTAAAGAAATGTTACATGAATGTCCACACCATGATTTTTCCGAATTGCATCAAATTGACACTTTTTATAATGGGCTTAATGATCATGAACGAGATTATTTAAATGCTGCCGCGGGTGGTAATTTTTTGTACAAAACGACCGATGAGGCTTTAAAAATCATTGAGAATAGGTCTAAAGTTTATAGCCCTCGTAACACACCGAGTGTTGCCACTATGGTTTCACCGTCGTCTCGTAACATGAGTGCCTTGCAAGATGAAGCAAATGAGGAGAATCGGTTTTTCGATAGGTTTTTGACTCTTATGACTCATTGGAAAGCACAAGATGCTTTAAATTCCGCATCAGTTAAGGCGGTTGCCAAGAGTTGTATTTCGTGTGGTGGAGCTCATGATTTTTCCGAGTGCATTACCGCGGATGGTAACACTTCGAATGCTTATGTAGCCACGGGAACTTGTAACCAAAACGGTCAAGGTTCCCGCCAAAATCAAGCTCCACAAAATCAAAATGCTAACAACTATCGAAACAACAATCAAAGTGGTGCTTACCAAGGAAATCAACGTAACTTCAATAAGGGTAATTATCAAAGTGGAAATGGGCAAATTTCAAACCAAAACCAAAACCGTGATTTTCAAAATACTACCCAAGGTTTTCAAAATGATCATACCAAAAATCTTCAAGGAGAATTTTTGAATTATGCTAAGGCAAACGATGCTAAGTTTGATAATATGCAACGTGAAATGGTTAGCTTAAGATCCGAGTTTAAAAACGAGCTTAAAAATGAACTTGCTAATGAACTTAAGACTCATGCTAATAAAATGGAAGGAAATGTTCAACGTCTCCAACAAAATCAACAAAAAATGGAGCAAGGTCAACATGAGATTAAGCAAGAGTTGTTAAAAGCGGATGCTAGGCAATCTAATTTGAAGATCGAATGGGAAAAATGTTTGAAGCTATCATTTGTAAACCTTCTTCTTCGGGTGGTCTTCCTAGTGATACCATCTTAAACCCGAAAGGAGAATTGAAGGTTATTACTACTCGTAGTGGTAAAACTTTCAAAGAACCCATTTCTCGTCCAAGTACTTCTATGGAGAAGGAAAAAGAGAAAGAACCCGAGGTGGTGGTAGAAAAGGAGCAAATTCCAAGCCCACGAAGTACCGCTCAAACCACACTTACGGTTGAACCAATACCAATAGTGGAACCCGAGATTCCAAGGTCGTTGCCTATGCCCCAACCCACACCACCCTTACCTTACCCTTCAATACAAAACAAGGAAAAGGCACAAGAACGAAATAATTATCAATTTGAACTTTTTATGAAAATGTTTCGTAACTTACATTTTAACATAAGTTTTGCCGACGCCTTGGTCATGATGCCTCGATTTGCCGCAAACTTTAAAAGTATGTTGAATAACAAAGAGAAATTGCAAAAGTCGTCTAGTTGTTCTTCAGTTTTTCTTAGCCGCATACCTCAAAAAGTCGGTGATCCTGGTAAATTTTTAATCCCATGTGCAATACAAGATATGGAGGAATGCTACGCCTTGGCCGATCTTGGTGCTAGTATTAATTTGATGCCTCTTGAGATTTTTAAGTCGCTCAATCTTCCTAATCTCACTCCTTCAAGATTTTCAATCGAGATGGCCGATCATTCTATGATTCTAGCTTGTGGAGTAGCCGAGGACGTCTTCGTGAAAGTTGGAAAGTTCTACTATCCCGTGGACTTTATCGTTGTTGACATTCCCATCGATCCTAAAGTTCCTCTAATAATAGGTCGATCATTTTTGGATACCTCGAGAGCACTTATTGATGTGCATGCTAGGAAAATCACTCTACGTTTCAATGAGGAAGAACTCGTCATAAATGCAACTCAAAACTCTACGCTTTCTCATGTGTATTCTATCACGTCTTTGAACAATGTTAATCCCATCAAAAACATTTGCAAAAGGATTTCAAAGAGAGTTTTAGGAGTTGATAATAAAAACGATTTTCCGTCCCCTCCGCCGGTGGAGGTTAAGAGTGGTAAGCCTACGTTTCCAATCACGAATGATTCTTCGGATGATGAATATGTTGACCCCGATGGGGAAGTTTTCTTTGTCGACAAACGTTTTGAGAACTTACCACCACCAAAACCAAAACGGTTTTCAAATGTGAGAACTTTTTAGTGTGACTAACATTGTTTTAGAAACACCAAATATTTCTGACATAATCAAGTCGGGTTTTCATAAAGAGAGTTTAAAATGAAAAGGAAAAAATTTTAAATTGGATTTAAAAGATTTTTCTACAATGCTAACTCCGTCATCACCTCGTGTTTTGAGTGCTACAAGCTCGTCTTCTCCTTTTGACGATGCTTTGTGTGGATCAAGTGTGGGGGAAGCCCCTTATGTTCCCTCCCCTTTCTCCATCAAGGACGAGATATTTGATCCCGGAATCGCTTATAAAGGGAAATCTCGGTCTTCCACCGATGCAATAAATGGAAAATCTTTCTATTTGATTGGTAAGAGTCTACCTCGAGTAGCTCATGGTCTTTGTGACTTACCCATTGTCCCACCCTTCTATTTCTTCTCATCTATTTTTTTCAAACCTTTTGGGTTTGTGTTGACACATGATGAAGTGGCGTTGATTTGTTTTTCCAATGAAAACGAGAACGCCATCTTCGATCCCGGTATTTTACATCATCCAAGGACTTAATCCTTAATACTGGTTGTTTTTGGGCCTTGTTTATCATGTAAGCCCCACCAAAAATTGACCATACCATGATTATCCATAAATGATCACATTTATGGGGGATTCGAGTCGAGCTTTTGAGTCGGTTATCAAAAACAAGGTGCCTCGTGGGGGAGACCAATGCTTATCCATGTACATATTATTGCTTTCTAATTAGTTTAATGTGAGGGGATTTGTGCCCTTCCAACCTTTGTTTCGTGGTTGTTTGTGGATTGTGGTTTTTAGATCATTACCTTCACGATTAGAGCCTCTCGTGTTCGTTTTATGGGAGCACTCGATCGTTTGCTTGGAAGAATTTCTCGGTATCCACATGATATATCCTTGATTGTTCTAACCTTAGGTTTATAGCACACTTCATAAACGACTTTAAATTTAACGGTTACACCCTTTCCATGCTAGATTAGGTATTCGACTACGTCTCTAGTATAGGGGTGTTTGCACCCCTAGACTCGAAAGATTGAGGACAATGTTTAACTTTAGTATGGGGGGGTGAATAGATACTTGCCTTACCAAACCTTCACGCTTTCCAAAGTTTATCTTTTTGTTTATCGTTTTGTAAGGCTAAAAATGGCCAAATTTTAAAATTTTTCTCATGGTTTATAAGTGTTTGAAGACAGGAATGTAGGTTTTCCGATGGCGAGAATAAGAGTAATTTTTGACTCGACCGTGCGCGTTGAGAACTTAGCTTTGATTCCTTAACTTCACATTAGGCTAAGTCTCTTAAATGAGGACGAGAAATGATAGAGTTAATTATAAGTTACTATGCTAAACGTAGAGTACTCGTATTCTTTAAAAAACTCATGTGTTCTCGTTGTTTGCTTATTCTCCCTTCGCTTGTAAATATTTTTTGCTTAATAAATATTGACTTAGCGGTTTAGTCTTGATTGTTGGGTTTCTAGTCTTTTCTAGTAGCTTCCGTGTAATTAAATTGGGAAGACATTAAGGTATCGCCATCGTCACGGTTTTGAAGTATTGGCACCCGAATAATCGAAAGCTTCACCCAATAATAAGATTTCAAGTGCTCACCTAAATCAAGAAAACAATTTGAAGCTCACAAGGCCGAAAAATCTATGCAAAATTGAAAGTGAATCAAGCCTTAATCTTTGAAGCTCTAAAGATCCAAAATTCGCCTTAGCGTGAGGATATACGTCTTTGGCTAATAAAACCACCGATGAGGTAGATAATAAAAGGCAAGTCAAGACCGAAGTCATAATAAAAGCTTCATGGCGAAGTTGAATAAAGATGGAGGTAAACCAATGATAATAAGGCCCTTCCGTTAGGGGGCGTATAAAAGTCTTGGAAATAAGTCTCATGTTCAAAACCGTTATAAAACCGTGTTTATCGGTCCTTCTTGTTGACTTATTTTTTTGACATCGTTGTCTATTAGGAGGGGTTATTGATTTGATGGTCTTGGTTACACCGTTAGGACTCTATTTTTAGACCTAAATCTCTATTATCGCATAAGTCAAACAATGTATCCTCATGAAACATTCAAGACATAATAAAATATAAGAGATACAACTTAGGAAAATGGGAGGATAAGTACGTGATTAGGGCATATGAGTAGTGTTAGCATTACTAACTTATAATGACAATGATCTCATTGCACGCTTGGCATGGAATTGGGGTGAAAATCGAGAACGATGAAATTATTTCTAACGAAGCATTCACGTGTTCTTGTTCTATGAACCTAAACGTCCCATTTTGCGATGAAAATCATACATTATGTCTAAAACACAAGTAGTATTAGTAGTGTAGTAAGTTTACATTTCAATAGAAGTCGATAAAAATGAATTTTGGAGATGTTAAGATACTTTATTCTAGCATTGCGTGAGGGCACGGCAATGGTTTAGTATGGGGGAGTGATGAGACTGCTTTTATACATAGTCTCATCGTCCAAAAAGGGCTTTAAATGCATAAAATATCATGAAAATACCCAAATATATGCTTGTGTTTGTTGCTTGTGTATTTTAGGTACGGATATTGAGAAAACGACAAAAGATCACAAGAATCATACAAAAACGAACACGGGAAACGAAGCCGCACAATGAACCGGACCCAAGTGATGATTTACCAAGAAATAAACCTTGAATATTTGAAGATTGTACAAGAAGGGTCCTCAAATATTGAAGAATTGACAGTTTAAACCCTTGTATATGCATAATTACAAGATTGGTCCTTAAAGTTTGTCAACTTTACAAAAAGGACCCTTAACTTTGAAGAATTGGCAAGTATGGTCCCTCAACAATTATGACTTGTCATTATTAGTCCTCCAAGAAGTCAACAAACGAAGTCAATACCATTAACTATGAAGAAAATGCCAAAACAACCCTTCAAGAATCACAAATTAGCAAGAAATACCCCTGAAAATACTTTGCAAAACTTTTTGGGGCAAAAGTATGAAAAACAAAAGTTGATACAAAGGGATTGGGCGTTGATAGCAAGTTTTGACTGAAAAGACAAAAGAAGGGGAGAAGAAGGGCTAAACATGGCAAACAGCCATTCTTACCTTAACCACACACGTGTTGACACCTCACCCCACTCACAAAACCTACCAATCAGAACCCTCCCGTCCTCCACATCACCTTCCACTCACCTGTTTATTATTTATTAACTTTTCAAAAGTTAATTAAATAATAACCTGGCGCCTAATACTTCCCTAAACACAAATGAAGATCAAAACATGTGTTCTTCGCGTTCTTAATCCAATTTGGGTTTTCCTTAACCTTTGTGAATTAAACCTTAATTCACTCCAGATTTATGATTAAGGCCATCCTTAACCTAACCCAACTCCTAAACACACATCACCATCAACTCACATGTATCACCACCCTTCCCCAGCCTCACTTTTTCACCTCCAAACAAAATCATGCAGCAAATCAACGCCCCAAGGCCTTGCTTATTTTCTAAGCATGTATTGGACGTCCAAGATCACTTCTATCCCTCTGGCATCTCAACAAAACGCCAAGAAGTCCAAATTCCGTCAACATATATTCAAAAATCCAAGGGCATTTTTGGGACATCAATACACTAGGGTTTATGTTTATATAAGCTTCTAGTAGCATGTACACCCTCTATATAAAGGGTTTAGGACATTTCCTTTACTCTTGTTCTCAATTTTACTTTGTCAAGCCATGTAAAGCCATTTTTCTGAAATTAATAGAATTTGGTATTGTGTTGTGATTGAAACTGAGTTCCATTGATATTTATTGTGTTAAGTAGTTGTATTGTCACGTTTTTGTACTTAAGCAAAACCTTGAACAAGTCTAAGATAGCTTATAAGCCTCTGAGTCCCTTTGTTCTTGACTGAGTTCAAGAATTTGGCATGTGCTTGGGTGAGGATTGTTCATTGAGGTGCTTCTTTAAGTGACATAAGTCACAAATCAACTAGCTTGAACAATATTGGAGTTTGGTTATACGTTTTTGTTTCAAAATTTAGTCAAGTGGTTTGCTAAGTACTTGTGGTTCAACAGCCTGCTTATTTGAGCTTAAGCGTGATCATAGCCTCCTAATCTTGGTTGATTAAGGGGTGGTGAGGCCTTAAGGGAAGATTCAGGCCTTGTGGGAACCTAAGTCTTGCATAGACTTGACCCCTTTGTCATCCATTTTATATGATTTGTGCTAATCTAGGCTCAAACCTTTGGCTAGGCCTGTTTGTTGTTCTTAGCAGGGGAAGCTGGTGCTTGTTCTTGCTAGCACCTCAGCTCTTTGATTCCAAGGTGTGGATGTACATCTTGGAGGTTTGAATTCTCAAAACTCATCTTTCTGATTAATCTTTGGTATTTATGTGATTTGTGATTTTGCTGGTATAAGTGTGTTTTTATGCTTGAAAATTGCTTCTTGATTCACTTGTGGTATGTTATGATGTTAAACTGGGCTTAAATCAATCTTGAGAAGACTTTTACTTGTTTAAAATTGAGTTTAAAAAGCTAGAAGGGTGTTTGGGATTGACTGTTTGTTCTAGTTTATGTGATTTTGAGTTGATATTGTGGTATTGTTTGAGTATGTATCTGTTATAGAGGTTATTGTGATCTGATATATGCAAGTTTTGTTCCTTGAATCACTAAATCAAACATTTGGCTATAAAATCTTGAAAAGTTGTTGATTTGCTCTGAAATCTTGTGCACACCTAGTTTTTATGTTAACCTAGGGCTAACAAGTGTTTAATCTTTGTTAATTCAACATATGTAATGGATCTGAGGCCTTGAATTTGGATTTTGTGTCATGTAGATCAACAAACTTGGTTCTTGTGTTCTTCATTGTTCATTAGTAACTGCATATACTTGAATCTTGTTCATTTGTTGGATTTGTTGCATGAAATGTGTTAAGCTGTGTTACTCTAAGTTGTTTTGAGATTGTGTATGCATTTGGTGGCTTGTGGTTAGCTTTTAATAGCTTAAAAGTAGCTTATTGTCATCAGACCTGCTTATTACTTGTCTAGAACACATCTGGGCAAAGATTGAATTAACTGCACTGATTGGCTGGGTGATTTTGTGATTATTTGCTTGTTATTGACTCCTTGTGATTCACTGATCACAAGGGTACCTTGATTGTCCAAAAATACCAAGTAAAACTCTCTAAAAAGCCAAGTCAAAAAGTCAAGGCAGTGGGAACTCTTTTCCCCTGCTTCTAGCCACTACTAGTTATAATTTGTGTTCACCTTATTAATAAGTCATTTTGGCTTATTCCAATGTGCAACAACTTATTTTTTGTAATAGGTCTTAATCTTTTGAGCTTATAAGTGAATCTGGAAGTTTACAGCTTTTGGTTTTAAGTTTTTGTTAGAAAACGACTATTTTGTCTTTTTCAAAATTAGCTTATTGCTTATTTCAGCTTATTGAAAATCTTTTTGTTGATTAAGCTTAATTAAGCCATTTGTCACTTATTGCAACTTGAATCAGCTCTTGAAATAGTCTAGAACTCAAAAAAAACTATTTTGTCGTTTTGTGAAGAGGGCTTTGGCTTATTTCAGGCTTATTCCTTGAGCTTATTTTAAGATTCTTTTTGCAAATAGCTTAATTAGGTTAAGAGAAGGACGTGGGTAAAATCTTAGCTTATGGCATCAACTTATAGCTTAATGGGCCAAAAAGCCCATTAAGAATAAGCTGTTTTGAAATAAGCTAGCTTAAGCTCATTTTCAGGTTTTGGGCCTTTGGAAAATTATGTTTAAAATCAAATTTTAAGCTTGACTGGAGCTTTTGGGCCATTTCTGAAGACTTTTTCTTATTGGGCCCAATATTAAGCGCATTAAGGATCTGTTTGGGTATTTGGCCCATTTGAAGGCCCAATAGGGGCATTTTTGGTATTTCAAGTTCATTTTCTGTTTAATTAGGTTACAATAAACTAGTTTGCAAGTTTTAGAATTTTTTAGAATTTTTGGATTTTTAATATTATTTTAATATTAAATTTCAAATTTTAGATTTTTCAAGTTTTTTATATTTTTCTTAGGTTAAATATATACAGTTAGGAATTTTACAACTTTTCGAATATTTTTATTGTTCTTAGATTAATTTTTATAATTATTTTAAGTTTTAAGAGTTTTTAATTGTTTTTAAATAGTTTTTATTAATTTAAAATTTTCAAAAATAGTTTTAAATTAAGTTAGGGTATTTTAGAGGTTTACAAAGTGATAAATCTCATTTTGGGCTTTTTGTTAATTAAATTGATTTTTAGGGCTTTAATTAGCATTAAAAAATCATTATTTAATTAAATAAAAGGTTTGAGTGATTTTTGATTTTTGCTAAACTCTTAATACATTATTTAGGATTTATTGCAATATTTAAGGAATTTTTAGGATAAAATTTTAATTTTGGTACTTTTTACGGTTTTACGTGTACGACCTTTTCGTCTTAGTTTAAATCGTCATCGTAACCGTCATTCTCTTCTTATCTCATTTATAGTTTCTTCTCTCATAATCAATATAATCACATAATTAATCATCTCTTAACACAACACACTAGCCACCTTGGGAAACGAACTTGAAACACATTGGTCATTAGTGCTTGGTTTTCCTAAACCGACACTTGATACTTTCCCTATTTTGCTCTCTTTTCCTAAATAGTGGTAAAAACACTACATCAGCACTAAAAGAATTATGATAACTCTTCTCCTTATAATTAGTCTTAGCTACAAAACTCGAGGCTTTGTTATTCAAGAAACCCTTCTTGAGCATGGGAGCTGCTTTCTTAGGATTCTGACCCGTAGCATTCGTTTTAGAGGTCTCACCCCTCTCAACATTACGAAACTGAAGATTAAGAGCCGGTTTAGTTAACTTGATACCTGCAACTTGTGGTTGCTTCTTCTTACCCTTATTCTTCTTGTTCTTGACCACCTCAAACCCATCATCCACCAGATCACTAGTAGCCTGAGCAACCACCTCCTTATGTAATTTCGGACACATGTCACTAGTATGATCAAAGATCAAGCATGTAGAACATCTAGGGGGTCTCCATTCATACTCTATATCAATCGTAACCAATGAATGCCCTTTGTCACGACCTTTAGGGATAGAAATGACCATCGAATCCAATAACTCAACATCAGCTGAAACCTTAATGAGCGCCCGAGCATATGTGCTTCGACCCCACGAATTAACACACATATTACTCGTGTAGGAATCCAACATAATAGGTGTGCCAATTTGGGTAGTAATAAGGCTAAGACCAACCTCCGAATAAGTAACAATCTTCACATGATGAAGCTTTACCCAAACAGGCGCTTTCTTGCTCTCCGCGTTTTTCAGATCAGTAGTAGGCGACCAAATATTCAAGATAATAGGAACAGTCCTAATCAACCACGGGCCATTTTCAAGCACACCTTCCATTCTTTCCTTTGTATTAAATTGAAAAAGAAAGAAATCTTCATGAAGCTGAACACGTTTTAAACCAAACCGTGCCCACCATTTTTAACATAGTTTTCCACAAGTGAGAACGCTAAACGTTTACCAATAAAATGCCCATATAGCGTATGCGCAAATCTTAATTCAACCTCTTCAAAAACATCATAAGGAAGTGTGATACGTGCTCCCTCAACACTCTCCTCGCATCGTAACTCATAGATCTTCACAATCTTTTTTGCTGATTATGGGTAGCCTCATTTTGAATTATCGATGCAAATGAACCCATCTGCTGCCCTACATACGACTCCTGCTTAGAAGTAGCAACAAACTTTCCCAAACTTGTGGAAGATAGACTACCATTATTAGTCTTCGAAGCTTCCACTTCAACCTGATTCGACGACACAGGAACTATAACAACTGTCACATCAGCAGCCCTAGCCTTTAGCTTGCTCATCATTAACTATAACATCAGCAACCCTAGTTGTGGAACCACTAGACCCCCCAGTCCCCAACGAATACTCAACAGTACACTGCTTTCCAGGATCCCCAGACAGCCCCTGACTAAGTCTCGTATCATTAAGAACAGAATTAGGGTTTGAAACACCCAAGTTTGCTGTAGATCCGCCTTCCTTAATCCCCATTTGCTCTCTCAGCCGTGTCATACGAGCATTGAGAGCCTCCATATCAACCGACGCAAATGCATTATCCATCCCTCTCTTCAATCAAAACACCACAATTAACCAAACCACAAAAAACAGATCCAATAAAACACTAAATGAGTTTCATTAGACGGCGCTTGCTCTACCTATGACTAACCAGCCTCCATGAATAAAGATTAAAGATATAAATTAAAGCACAAGAGATATACGAATTGGAAAACCCTAACAAACTACTTCGATGACCCAACACACAAAGTAAAATCGAAACCTTAACTTCACATGAACCCGCAACAATATAAAAATTGTTAATACGAATCAAAGAAACGTGATTAAACAATCTATTATAATACGTAAGAATCAACACAGAAAAAGAGATTGATTTAGAAAAATCAGAAAAGACGGCTGTGAGAATCACCCATAGTTTGAGAGAGATTTAGGATTTCTTTTCGTTGCACTTGTTCCCTAATAATTTAGTATTTTTGATCCCCTATATATATATATATATATATATATATATATATATATATATATATATATATATATATATATATATATATATATATATATATATATATATATATATATATATATACATATATATATATATATATATATATATATATATATATATATATATATATATATACATATATATATATATATATATATATATACATATATATATATATATATATATATACATATATATATATATATATATATATATATATATATATATATATATATATATATATATATATATATATATATATATATATATATATATATATATATATATATATATATATATATATATATATATACATATATATATATATATATATATATATATATATATATATACATACATATATATATATATATATATATATATATATATATATATATATATATATATATATATATATATATATATACATATATATATATATATATATATATATATATATATATATATATATATATATATATATATATATATATATATATATATATATATATATATATATATATATATATATATATATATATATATATATATATATATATATATATATATATATATATATATATATATATATATATATATATATATATATACTAACATCTTAACCCGCCCAACGGGCGGGGTTGCTTTTTTCTTGTTCCAAAGGGTTTATTGTTGTTCGTTTTTAGTTTCTTGAATTTGTAATTCAACCATTAGTATATTTTTGTTATAGTTTACGCTTAAGCAACGTTTATTTGTGGTCAACGAACGGGATGTTTTTTTTTAATATGACGAACCATTGATGATGAATCCGTGACTCGGTGACTCGATCGGGTTGACCTAATGATCGATCTCGTTACCCGGTGGCTGGACCGAGTTGACCCAGTGGTGAAACTATAACCTGATATATCGCTATAATATGATTCTTAAATTTATATTAAAAATAGATATTTTTAGAAAATTTAAAATTCAATCCGAATTTAAAAAAAATATATTTCGAAAATTAATTAAAAAATTCCATGTCTAAACCTCACAAACAGCATTAATGAAAACAAAAACCTTTTACCAAATTTCATAAAAACAGCGTTATGTTATTTTCCTATACCGGAATGACACAAGTTTAATAGTAGTAATTGTTATTTTGGGTCATTAAATATATTTTTATCCGATGCAAGTTTTTGTGTTTAATTTTTATTATTCCATGGCAATTTTTACATGTCTAAACCTTTACACTCGGATAATTATTGAGCTGCAAAAATTACTCCGGAATTTAGAAAATAAAAAAATGGAACTTAGAAAGAAAACAAATAAAAATATTTCAAAAATCAATAACAAAAAATAAAGAGGCTGTTTAGTTGTGGAAAACTTTTCATAATTTTCTGCTTCTAAATTTCTAGAGAAAGAAAGAGTTTTCTTTTCTAGAATAGAGTTGAAAATCTTAAACACTTGTTTAGATGGTATTTTTCATTTCCTAAAAAAATGAACAATGACTAGACGAAACTATTTTCTATTGTTTTTTTATGATCAACCTTTTTTCACGTTTTTGCTACTTTTTTTTACATTTTCATCTGTTTTTTTCCGGTCTTCTTTTTTCACGTTTCAGTAAGTTCTTTTACGTTTTCATCAGCTTCTTTATGTTATCATCTTTTTATGTTTTCATCGTTATTATTACGTTTTCGTCCGATTTTTAGGGTTACTTCATGTTTTTACGTTTTCGCCAAATGTTTTTACGTTTACGTACAATTTTTAGGGTGTCATCAGCGTTTTTACATTTTCGTCAACATTTTTACGTTTTCGTAAGCATTTTTACGTTTTCGTCAGCAATTTTACGTTTTCGTCATCATTTTTTTGTTTTAATCAGTAATTTTACGTTTTCATAGTATTTTTACGTTTTCCTCAGTATTTATACGTTTTCGTCTGTATTTTTACGTTCTCGTCCAAATATTTACGTTTTCGTCCAAATATTTACGTTTTCGTCAGTATTTTTATATTTTTGTCGGTATTTTTACGTTTTCGTCTGTTGTTTTACGTATTCATCAGCGTTTTTTACGCTTTGCTTAGAATGTTTTGCACATTTTGAAAGAAAACGTAAAAGTACTTAAGAAAACTTAAAAATATAGATGAAAATTTAAAATTACTGACAAAAACGAAAAGTACTGATGAAAAACATAAAAAACGCTGATGAAAACGTAAAAAATTAGACAAAAACGTAAAAAAAATCGGAAGAAAACATAAAAAATCGAACAAACATAAAAAACCTGACTTAAAAGTAAAAGTCGGATGAAAAAGCAAAAAACGTGGATGAAAACGTACAAAAATAGACTAAAACGTAAAAAAAACGGACGAAAACATAAAAAATCGGACAAAAACGTAAAAAAACCTGACTTAAACGTAAAAAACGGATGAAAACGTAAAAAAGCTGACGAAAACGTAAAGAATTCGGACAAAAACGTACAAAAATCAGATGATAACGTAAAAAATAGACAACAACGTAAAAAAAATCGCAAAAAAAACCTTAAAGATACTAACGAAAACGTAAAAAATTGGACGAAAAAGTTAAAATCAGACGAAAACGTAAAAATTCGGACGAAAACGTATATTCTGATGAAAGCGTAAAAAACTGACGAAAACGTAAAAGTACTGACGAAAACGTAAAAATTCGGACGAAAACGTAAAAGTTATGACGAAAACATAAAAATACTGACGAAAACGGACTAGATCGAAGAAAAAAACATAAAAATACTGATGAAACTGTAAATATATTGATGAAAACATTAAATTATTGACAAAAACGTAAACAACTTACAAGAACGTGAAAAACTAACTAAAACGTAAAAATAACTGACGAAGACATAAAAAACTGACATAAACGTAAAAAAATTGGCGAAAACGTGAAAAATGAAGAAACGTAAAGAAAACTGACAACAATGTGAGAAACTGTCGAAATGTAAATTTTTTGAAATAAAATCGTTAAAAAAGTGACGAAAACGTTAAATAGGGTTAGAAATAGATACGTTAACATGTTTTATTTTTTTAGGAAAAGAAATAGAAAAGGATAATATGGGGTTTTCTAGTTTCTATATAAATTTAGAAAATAAAAATTTCATGATTTTTGGAAAATATTGAAAAAAAGTTCAAATAAAACATGTTTTTAATCCGAAATTTAGAAAATACAAAAATTGAAAGTTAAACAGAATAGTAATAGAAATATTCGAAAATTAAAAACAAAAAATAAAGGTATTCAGTTATAGTGAGTTTAAGTATATGGGTTAGTAACAATTAAACAAAAACCTTACCATAGCAAGTTGGTAAGTTTGATTACCCCTAAACGAAAGGTCCCATGTTCAATTCTTGCAAATCGCATATTTAAAAAAAAGACGAAAATAATCAAAAATTGCGTTTCCAAAACGCAATTTTCGAAACTGTGTTTCGAAAACGCAGATTTCAAAACTGCGTTGTTTCGAAACGCAATTTCCGGAACAACGTTTCCAAAATGCAGTTTCAGAAAAATTACAAAACGCAGTTTCAGAAAAGTTACAAAACAACGTTTCCAAAACGCAGTTTCAGAAAATTGCGATTTCAAATCACAAGAAACGTGGAAAATGGAGATTTTCTAGAATTTATCTTAAATCCTATTGGATTAAAGATGTGACTGGGATATGACTGGATTAAAAAGTGTGGTTTTAAATCATAATTATACCTATATATAATATAAAGATATATATATATATATATATATATATATATATATATATATATATATATACATATATATATATATATATATATATATATATATATATATATATATATATATATATATATATATATATATATATATATATATATATATATATATATATATATATATATATATATATATATATATATATATATATATATATATATATATATATATATATATATATATATATATATATATATATATACTAGCCTTTAGACCCGTCCGATGGACGGGCTAATTTTAAGTATATATTTTTTAATGAAAATTGAAGTTATGTATGTTTGTTTTAGAAGTTTAGTATATGTAGTGTTAGTTATGACATTAGTATTTTAATAATGTAGCATAGAATGGACAAAAATAACGTATTTTAATATATTTTATTTATTTAATAATATTAAGAGTTAATTGAATTTGCATACATTAACGTTATGAATAAGTTTGTTTCATTCAAATATTTAGAATTTCAATAATATTGTATAAATATTTTATGTATTTTTTAATTTTATGAGGTAATAAATTTTGTATATGTTAATATTGTATAAAATATTTTCATATTAGTTAATCAAACTATTATGAATCATTTGTAATTCCTATTTTCTTTTTGAAACATTTTATGGAAATAATTTAATAAATTACATGTGTCATTTTATAGAATTTTGTATTTAAGGCATCATTTGTCATTCCTATTTTCTTTTTGAAGCATTTTATGGAAACCCTTTAATGAATTACATGTGTCATTTTTATAAAATTTTGTATTTAACGCATTGTTTCACCATCATTCCTTATATATTTTTATAGAATTTTGTATTTAAAGCATCATTTGTAATTCCTATTTCTTTTTGAAGCATTTATGAAAACCCTTTAATAAATTAGATGTGTCATTTTTATAAAATTTTGCAATGTTGCAAAAAAAGGTATACAAGGCCGATTAATCACCGCTTAATCGCTACAAGGCCCTCAAACTTGTTGATTAATGAAAAGGCGATTAATAGCGGCCAACTGTGGTCAACGAAGGTCAAATGAGGTAAAACTTGCCGAAAACTTGCAAATTTTGCCGAAAATAGCTAAAACTCACTCTAAACTTGTTTTTAACTATATATATATCTGTGATAAGTGGTATTTTAAAGAATAATATTTCCAAAATACCTAAAACTCATTAGAAATATCCAAAACTTGCCGAAAATACCAAAAAATTGCTAAAAATGCCAATCCGATTAATCATCGATTAATCCCGCCTAGAACGATTATAGGTTACAAGATGGTCGACCGGTCGACTAGTGAT
The DNA here is from genome assembly GCA_025667525.1 of Glebionis coronaria. NCBI lineage: Eukaryota > Viridiplantae > Streptophyta > Magnoliopsida > Asterales > Asteraceae > Glebionis > Glebionis coronaria. The sequence goes on from JANFOE010000057.1 coordinate 1,043,379, forward strand.
TCACGATTTTTGCAACATTGGAATTTTATGTTTAAGGCATTGTTTCACCATCCTTTCTATATAAGGGGGTTTTGATATTCGGCTCACTTGACTGTTTGCACATACATTAAATAAGTTGTTCTTACGAGTATAATTTATATATACGGTTATGACTTGTGATATGTACACACATGTTTATTAATTTAAAATAAAATTTGTACCCTCGATGGCTATCGGGATTTAATATAACACATGTTATTAGTCGCGTCTTAATTAAATAAAACGTATTAATTAGGTTTACATTTTACCTTAAGTTTAATAATAACCCTTAAGTTTTAATTTGTCCAAAAACAGTCTTGTAGAAACTAGAAGGGGGGGGGGGGGGGGGAGTTGAAAAGTTTCTCTTGTTAAGGTCATAATTAAAAATCCTTTCAATTAAGTTTGTCCCAAAATTACCTTTTACTTGAAAAATAGTTTCATAGTTGTTAGGTTCATTTCTAATGCATTTACTACATCTAGTGATAATGAAATGCAATGTAAGAAAGTAAGGATAAGTAAAGAATAAAGAAAGAAAGAACCTAAGGCAAGACACCAAGATTTATAGTGGTCCGACAAAGAATCTATCTCTTCGTTCCTACTCCACTCCTCGCGTACACCTTACTCGATATTTACACTATATCCACAAGCTCCCTTCTTGGCTAAGAAAACCTTACAACGTCGCTTACATTGTTTTCTGACACTAAGCTAAATGTCGAGACCTAATCTTAGCTAGAACCAATCTACACACGTCACCTACTTCACAATTTTCCGACACAAGGCTAGATGTTGAGTTCTAATCCAAAGTTAGAACCAATCTTCGTCGCCCATATTCTTTTCCGACACAAGGCTAGATGTCGAGTCCTAATTTAAATCTAGAACCAATCTTCACAACTCTTCACTTTCAAGTTGAGTGAGAACTCACAAGACACATACACACATCACTTTGTAGTTTAGTGAGAACTAACACACAAGACGTATTACAACACAAGACACATCCAAGTATACATATATAACTTGGATCTACACAAGACAAATCCAAGTATACACATACACATTGGATTTACACAAGACTAATGCAAGTATTCACAAATACCTTGGATCTACACAAGACTCAAGCATACAAAAAGATGAACATGAATAGATCTAAAAAAGGATGATCTTCCTCGAGGCTTCATCTAATCACATTAAAAGTGTGTTAGTGATCTTCTCTTTGGACAAGTAAAGAAGAGGATCAAGAGGATAATCATAAGTAAACATACTTACCAAATTAAGTGATCATTTACTAATGATTGGGAACATAGAAAGAAGATAAGAAGCTAAGAAAACTGTCCAAAAAGGTTTATTTGAAAATGAAAATATGATCCACTATTTATAGGGGACAAAGAATAAAGGCTCTTTGGGCGTGGTTCAATAAATAGGCCCGCGGTTCCATATCTCTAAGGAAGCGCACCTACCTATTTCGAACCGTGACAATAGAGTCATGATGAGACCGCAATTATACATAGTCTCATCGTCCAAAATGGGCTTAAAATGCTTAAATATGTCATAAAATACCGTAAAATATGCTTGTGTTTGTTCAATGTGTATTTTAGGTACGAATATCGTGAAAAAGACAAAATATCACAAAGGGAACAAGCAAAAATTAACACGGGAAACGAAGCCGCACAAAGAACCGGACTCGATTGTTGATTTTCTAAGAAAAGTCCCTCAAGTTTGAAGAAATGACAAGTTTAGTCCTCAAGTTTGAAGATTTTTCACATTTAGTCCTTGAAGAATCAAGTTATATAAAAAAGATCCCTCAAGTTTCAAGACATGTCAAGAAATACCCTTGAAGTTTGGTCAAAATTACAAGTGAAGTCCTTATTCCATGTTTGCAAAAGATAAAGGGACTGATTTGTCATTAGCCCTAAGTTATTTCAAAGGGATTTTGCATTAAAACAGCAAGAAACTTCATATGCCAAAACTTTAAAATACTAGGGGCCATTTCTGCTATTCTTAATACCCAAACCCGTCTTATTTCACCCACGCCCACCATTTACCCAGCCTAGGCCCTATAACCCGAACCACCTTTTTCCAGCTAAGCTATCTACTAACCACTCTTATTATATTAAATTCGTTTTAAACGGATTTAATTATAATATAAGTGGCGCTTAACATCACTCCAACCCCATTTATAGATCAAACTAAACCCCTGTTCATCCTAGAACCCTAATCCACATCTTTTTATTTAGGGTAAATTAACCTAATCCTAACTCCAGAATTTTGGTTCATGGTTATCTTAACATAATCCCACCTTCATATTGGGTCCCACATCACCCATGTTACCTCCCACATGGTCCCTTACTCCAAAAACAGGTAAAAGACAACAATGGATAGTTCATCAAAGGTTGATATTGATTCTTTGTTCCCTACTCACTAAGGGACGACCAAGATTAGTCTTCAACAACTGGAAACTTCACATGTATCAACAAAGAAGTCACGCGACACCAATTTGACCAAGTCTGGTTTTCAAAATCCAAGGACACGTTTGGAAATCCACCATTTAGGGTTTAACATTTTGCTTTTTTCTTCTAGAATCTCTTGTAGCTTATATAAAGCATTAGGATATTTTATTTTACTCTTGTTTCGAATTTTTTTCTCCAATAACCTGTAATTCCTTTTTTCCATTTATGAAAAAGTTGGTATGTGTTTGTGAGAAATCTGGTTCCATTTAGTTGTGAATGCTTTAACAGTCATCTTAAATCCGTTTCCTTCTTTAATTATTTTCAAAGAGTTGAAAGAAAAAAGTATTTCTTTGTTCCTTGGATGAAAAAGAGCTCAATAGCTGTTTTATAGACTCATATGTGATCATAGCACCGTGATTTCTGCAAATCAGGGTGTAGTGAGTATATGAGTTTGGGTAGAAGGCTTGTGGGGTTGTCTTGGTCCACCAAGTTTGGTCCTATAGTTCTATTCAGTTGCTTATTTGTAGACTAACCCGGTGTCAAGACTTTACATCTTGATACTTTGGATTTTTGAGTTTCTTTTGAACAATATTGGAGTGCTTGTGCTTGTTCTTGCTAGCACAAAAGCTCACACACTCCAAGGTGTGGATGTAGACACCTTGGAGGTAAGTTCTCTCCTTTATAAGTCTGCTATAAAAAAGGGTGATAAGTGATTCTTGTTCTTGTTGTGATAAGTTATGATTTATGGTTATAACCTGTAGCTTTGGGGTTGTTTGACATAAATCAGTAAAAATCTTGGGTATTTGTAGCGTTTTAAACAAAAATACTTTGAAAAAATTGGTTTTCTGTTTTTTATGGGGTGTTTGGTTTTGATTGTCACAAGGTCTTTCATTGCTAGCTTGGCCTTATTTGTTAGTCCCTCAACTTGGTTTTGAGCTTGTTTTATATTTCTGAGTGTTGGTTTGATTGAGCCAAGAGTTAAGCAAAAGTTGCATGTTCCTGTAAGACCTACCACATTAGATCAATCACTATTTCCAGTTTATTTATTGTGTTTCTAACCCAAAAATTTTGCATGTTGTTAGATAGGGAGATGATTTAGGTCTGCCATGTTTTAATTCTGGTCTTTGTTAGTTCCATTTCCAAGTTTTGATTGTTTGAAATTCATCCAAGTGTCACCTATATCAGCAATAATACTTTTTTTTCCTACAAATTCTGTGATGAACTAATATGTCCTATAAGTGTGTTGATTTGTGTTTGTATTTGTGATTTTTGTGTTTAGACCGACTCCCACAAGCCAAATCCTGTGGGGATGCCTTTTGTTTCCAAGAATACCATCAAACAAAGTCTTAAATAAGCCAAAAAGTTCTATGTTCATTGTCAGTGGGAACCCCTTTCCCATTGAAACTAGCCACTGCTAGTTATAATCACCAATTAGCTTATTAATAAGCATTTCTAGCTTTTTCATCATGCAACAACTTTGATTTTGTACGTTTCTTTAGTTTTCTCAGCTTATTAGTAGATTCTAGAAGTTTCAACTTAATTGGTTAGGGTTTTATTAGAAAACTAGCTTATTGTGATTTTTCAAAGTGCTTATTGATTCTTGTAGCTGATATGAGTGAGATTATTTGAAATTCTCTTGTTCCAAAGACTTATTTAGACATTTTACAGCTTTTTCAAAATTCATTTTTCCAGTTAGTCTTATAAGCTGAAAAGAAGGTTGTGTGCTCAATTGCAGCTTATGGCATTCAGTTTTGGCTTATTGGGCTTAAAAGCCTAATAAGGTTAATCTTATTCCTTAATAAGTTGTGATAAGCTCAGAATCAGCTTTTGGGCCTTTAGAATTTTGTTCTTAAAATTTAATTTTGAGTCCAACAGTGGTTTTTCAGCTTATTTACTCAACTTTTAGGTTTTTGGGCTAAAAGGCCCATTAAGGTGTCACTGTTTTTGTTTTTAGCTCATTTGGAGGCCCATTAAGGGTTTTTAGAACCTTTTTTTCATTTTTAGATTATTTAGACAAAAATTAACTAGATACAACTTTTTAGGATTTTTATAATTTTTGGAATATTTTATTATTATTTTATATTTATTTTAAGTTAAAAATTGTTTTTAGTGATTAAAAAATAGATTAATTAGTTTAAAATTTTGGAAAATTACTTTTCAGCTTTAATTAAGTACTTTTGAGGTTTATAAACTTTAAAATTTTAGTTTGGGCTTTCTATTAAATTATTTGTTTTTTGGGTCTTTAATTAACATTTAAAAATTAAATATTAATTAATTTAAAAAGTTACAAGAAATTTTCTTGATTTCTAAACCTTAATTATATTTTTAGGGATTTAATTTGAATTTTTGGGAATTTTTAGGAAAGTTTTTATATTTGTCTCGTTTTGCGTGAAAACGCGTTTTTTGTCTTAGTTTGATTTTATTATAATCCGTCATTTTCTTTTATTTCATTTTTCATCCTTCTATTATTAATCAAGAACAACAAGAATTTGATACACACTTTTATCCCTCCTTGGTGAACTATCTCATTGGGTCATTAGTGTACAATTTTTCTAAATCGTATACTTAATACTTACCGCTTATACGCGTTTTTCCTAAAACGTGTATTTATACCACAATCATTTTGGTGTCGCTGCCGGGGAGGTGTTTCGTGTTCAAATTTGAAAATTTTTGTTTTTTAATAGCCATAAATAGTATTTGTGTTGTTAGCACTCTAATCACACGTATTATCGGTTTTATCGTTTTTTGTGAATATTATTAGTACTATATTGTATAACGTAGCACAAATAAATTCAAAGTATCTCCAAATACGTGTGAAAACGCACCTCATTAGCGGGCGTTCCGGTCGTTACTGAGTGTATCGAATTCAAACAAAGAAAAAGACAAAATAGGTAAATGCTTTTAAGAAGCTTAATCTCGATAAGTACAAACTATAAGGTGGGTATAAGGCGGTTGTATTTCACGACCTAAAGGAAAAAGGCTCTTACGTGATTCGCGCCGCCTCGTTTCCTCTGCTTGCTTGTGCGTACTTAGAAAGTGAGGGCTAATTAAAGGGGTGCCAACCAAAGTATTATCTACGTATCATATATATTTCCTTGATTTCAATAGTGAATCCTTCTAAACGTTTTGGTGTTCCACCAACATTTTCAAGTCATCGAAGGCTTTCACTTCACGTGATTGCTTTCATTCTTTGAGGCTTCTCTAATCAAGAGTTTGATTCGAGGAGATATTTTGTAGATTTGATCTACGTACTTCACGAGAAAAATCCCAAAAAGTAAAAAACAATAAAAAACACAAAAAATTGAAAATTCACAAAACCCCAAAAAGAATCTTCTTTGCTACCCCCAATTGCTACGTTACGTTTATGCTAACTCGCTCACAAGCGAGAAACGTAATCGTAGACGTCGACAACGAAGAGAAGGAACCCCAATTCCTACTATCTTTGAGAATCCTCCATTTATCGAACCTATTGTAGGAAAAATAGTCCCCATGGCTAATCGTACTATGATGGAGTTGCTTCAAACACCCACCGACGTTTATGGAGAAGCGATTGTGATTCCCGCTATCCTTGCGGAGATTTCTGATATTAAGACGGGTTTGTTGTCTATGCTACAAGCTAATAAGTTTCGTGGTGACGAAAGAGCCAACCCTCATAATCACATTCGGAATTTTAACCGTCTTACCGCGACTAGTAAGTTTAAGGATGTTCCACACGACGCGATTAAGATGATGATTTTTCCGTATTCCTTAGAGGGACCCGCTAAAATTTGGCTCGAGAAAGAACCACCAAATTCCATATTGACGTGGAAGGATCTCGTGTCTAAATTTGTGAACCAATTTTTCCCTCCCTCTAAGACTACGCATTTAAAAAACCAAATCTCGAGGTTTACGCGAAAATCTCATAAGACTGTTTCTACGGCTTGGGAACGTATTAAGGAAATGTTGCATGATTCTCCTCACCATGGTTTTTCCGAATTACACAAAATTGATACGTTTTACAATGGACTTAATGATCATGAACGAGATTATCTAAATGCCGCCGCGGGTGGTAATTTTTTGTGCAAGACAACCGATGAAGCTTTAACGATAATTGTGAATAGGTATAAAGTTTATAGCCCTCGTGACACATCGAGTGTTGCCACTATGGGTTCGTCTTCGTCATCACCTATTTTAATGAAAGTCAATTGGAATCACGTTTGGAAAAAAAGTTGTTCGATAAGTTTTCGTCTTTGTTAGATCACTGGAAATTGAAATAAAATTCCGCTCCCGCTAAGGTTAAAGTGGTTGAGAAAAGTTGCATGTATTGTGGTGGAGCTGATGATTTCTCCGAGTGCATTACCTCCGGTGGTAACACTTCGAGTGCCTTCGCGGCCACAAGAACTTACAACCAAAACGGTCAAGTTACCCGCACTAATCAAACGACTCCACCGGGTTTTCAACCAAATCAAAATGCTAACAATTATCGAAACAACAATCAAGGTGGTGGTTACCAAGGAAACTAAAGGAACTATAACAAGGGTAATTACAACAACGGGAATCAAGGAAATAGTGGGAGTGGAGGTTGTAACACCCCCATTTTACCTTTACGCAGCGGAATATTTATTTGGAGTATTACTTCATAGTTCACAAGTCATAATAATAGAGAACAACTCAAAAGAGTGATAAATTCAACTTTCTTTATATATCATTAAAAATTCAGAGTTTTACAATATGAGGTTCCCAAAATGTAAGATAATAATTTCAAGCTCGTGCCTCTTCATGCCATCCTCATGTTGCTCCATTCTAACAATCTTTAAAACCTGAGATATTTGTTTAAAATCAACAAAATGGTTGAGTGAATTCATAGGTTTAACATTATTTTGAAAACACGATCCTTTTCTTGAGCTACGTTACTATTCGCTCACATAAAACAATTTAATTATTAATGCACTAGCTCATGCACCGCTACTTGACATATCGGAACCCAACAAATTTCCCTTAAGCAAGCAGTCTACCAAACTCCTGTATAAGAAAAATAAAGTGTATCCGTTTAGCCTAGGTCAAAGCCATCATCATTCCAACAAGTGCGACTTGCCCAGATAGTGGATGTCAGTCCCCAAATAGTAATACTCACAATATTAGCGTTCATTAAATGATTATTGGTCATGATTAAAAAGGGACTTTTAAAGCCAACAGTAAATTGAAGTGGATGCCATTGATAAACTTCAAGATACTATTGTTCTTGCTATACCTAAGGGTAATGACAATGGCCATACGCTTGTGACAATTGATATTGAATATGAATGGAGGCCCCCTCGCTGTGATACATGTTTAATTTTTATCATTAAAGCAACAAATGCCCTAAACTTCCTAAGGCGACTGAGGTGGAGAAAGTGGCTGATTGTTTTATTTAGGTTCGTAAAAGGAGAAATAGGGGGAATCAGGGTCATAAGAATGTGCAGATTCAAGGGGTTAAGCTCAACAAACCGGCTCTTAATTTGCAGTTTCGAAGAGTTGAGAAGGGTGAATCATCTAAAACCGCAGGTAATACTAAAATCAAAGAGTTGAGAAGGGTGAATCATCTAAAACACTGTGAGCAAGCCCACGGTGAGTACTCTTAGTAAACCACAGGAGAAGCTTAAAAATGTTGAAGTGATGAAGCCCAATTCTTTTGGTCTACTTGATGAGGAGGTGGATGATGATGCAGCTAAGCATGGATATGATGTTCGTCAGTCAGATGTACTCAATGAGAGTGATTCAGAAGCTGATGAGGAGCTCATAATGGAAGAACGGTTCAGTCATAAGCCTAGTGATGGTTCGGAGGGGGCAAGCACTCCCGGTGGTCCAAGTTCTAATGATTAATGTTGGTACATGGAATATAAGGGGTTTAAACTTCTCCCCTAAACAAAATGAAGTGTGACAGGTGATCTCAGAGAATAATTTATCGGTTTGCGCTATTTTGGAATCTTACGTGGCTAATTCTAATATTCATCGGTTATGATCGTTGGTATTTCGTCATTGGGAATGGACATCTAATGGAGCTTGGTGTAGTAAGGGAACACGAATTATTTTAGGTTGGAATCATAATGAGGTTGATGTGAGTATTATTACTCAAGATGATCAAGTTGTGCATACGTGTGTTTGGATAAAGGCTGATAAGAAGGAGCTTTTCTGCTCCTTTGTTTATACCCATAATAGATATATTCCTCGGAGGTTACTATGACATAGCCATAAGGTGTATGTTCGGATAGGCCGTGGTGTATCTTGGGCGATTTTAACGCAGCTTTGTTTTTGGCAGATTCTACTTCTAGTGGCTGGGGTATTGATATTGCTATGAGATAATTTCAGGATTGTGTATTGGATATTGAGGGATGTGCAAAGGACGGGTTTACAGTACACGTAGAGTCAGAAACCAAAGGGTACCCATGGTATCCTTAAGAAGCTTGATCTTGTCTTGGCGAATTTGGAGTTCACTGTCCAGTTTGTAGGTTCTCATGCGGTGTTTAAACCGTATAGAATCTCGGATCATACTCCGTCTATTTTATGTATTCCAACGTTAGCTTTTATTAAACCTAAGCCTTTAAAATTTTTCAATGTGTTAACTCAACATGAAAATTTTTTGGAGGTTGTGGGGGATGGCTGGATTATGCAAGTCAGTGGGTTCCATATGTTTGGCGTTGTAAAGCGGCTAAGACATTTGAAGAAGCCTCTTCGAAAGCTTATGTATGATAAAGGGAATTTGAATGCTAATGTTAACCGGTTCAGGGAGGAGTTGGACCAGCTCCAAACTAAGCTTGATTTGGATCCGTTCAATACAAGTCTTAAGGTTATGGAAGCAGATTGTGTTCGGGAGTTTAACATGGTAATTATTGAGGAAGAGCGATTTCTTAAACAGAAGGCCAAAATTCATTGGCTTAAGGAGGGTGATGCCAATTCTGCCTATTTTTATAAGGCGGTCAAAGCTCGTGTTAGTAGGAGTAGGATTGATGGTATCATGAATGCTGGTGGGGAGCTGTTTGAAAATGATATGGTTCCTGGAGCTTTTTTGTCCCATTATGAAATGTTTCTGGGTATGCAAGGTGAGGTTGATAATCTGGACATGGAGGACCTTTTTAAGAACCGTCTTTCTGACCAAGTGGCTACATCCACGACTAGTGAGATTTCGGCTGTTGAGGTGAAGGAGGCAATGCTTTCTATGGGTGATGAAAAATCGTCAGGCCCTGATGGCTATACTGCCGCGTTATTTAAGAGAGCTTGGGAAGTTGTGGGTCATGATGTCACTAATGCTGTTTGTGAATTTTTCAGGAATGGAAAGTTATTAAAGGAGCTCAATCATACCATCATCGCTCTTATTCCTAAGATTCAGTCTCCTACGCGTCTTAATGACTATCTTCCTATATCACGTTGCAATGTGTTGTTTAAATGTATTAGCAAGATCATTGCTAATCGTATTAAACATTTCTTGAAGGATTTAGTGAGCCCTAATCAGTCGGCGTTTATTCCAGGTCGAAGTATAGCAGATAATAACTTGTTGACTCAAGAATTAATGTATAATTATCACTTGGATCGGGGTACTCCTAGATGTGCTTTCAAGGTGGACATTCAGAAAGCTTATGATAATGTCGATTGGAGTTTTTTGGAGCAGATTCTTAAGGGTTATGGTTTTCATCAGCGTATGGTGGCTTGGATTCTTGAGTGTGTGACAACTACTTCTTATTCTATATGCATCAATGGATCGTTACATGGTTACTTTAAGGGTTGTAGAGGACTTCGTAAAGGGGACCCTTTATCCCCTTAGTTGTTTACTCTTGTGATGGAAACTCTTACGCTCATGCTTCAGAGGAGGGTTTAAGCTTCAGGTTCATTTACTTACCATCTCCTATTCCAAGCTGGAGCTTATCAATTTATGTTTCGCAGATGATTTAGTCTTATTTGCATATGGTGATGTTCAATCTACTATTGTCATAAAGGAGTCGTTGGATGAGTTCGAGAGTGTGTCAGGTTTATCCCCTAGCTTGCCCAAGAGTATGGCGTATTTTTGTAACGTGTTAAACCATACTAAGCTTGCTATTCTTCATACTCTTCCGTTTGAGGAAGGAAGATTACAGGTGAAGTATCTTGGTGTCCCTTTAGTGTCGTCGAGGCTTTTGATTAGGGTTGAATGAGTTAGGTCACGAATTAGCGACTGGAAGAATAAAGCTCTTTCCATTGCTAGGAGGCTACAGTTCAAGTCGGTTCTTGGGTCGATGCATATCTATTGGGCTTTGGTTTTTATTCTTCTTAATCGCATTCTCTTTAATATTGAGCAACTTATGAGATCGTTTTTATGGTCTCATGGGAGGTCAAAGAAAGGAAAAGCGAAGGTTGTGTGGGACGTGGTGTGTCTTCCTAAATCAGAAGGAGGATTAGGTATTCGTAGACTTGTTACATTTAATTCGGCGTTGATGGTAACTCATATTTGGAAGTTGTTGAACCTGAAGGAATCACTTTGGGTGAAATGGATAAATGTGTACAAGTTGAAAGATAGGAAATTCTGGGATATTCCTGCGCGTGGTAATATGTCGTGGGGTTGGAGAAAGGTGTTGCAGCTTTTGCCCACTATTAGGGAGTTTATTTGGTCCAGGATTGGTGATGGTCATGATTCTTCTATATGGTTTGATAGGTGGTGCCATAATAGCCCGCTGGTCCCTCGGATTACGCCTAGAGATATAGCTCGAGCTGGTTTGAATCTTAAATCAAAGATTAGCGATCTGTGTGTTAATGGGGGTGTGGAATGGCCGGCTACACTCATGGCTAAATACCCCTTCCTTGATTCTTGTCGTGTGTAGGTTGTTCATGGCTCTAACGATGTTTTGGAATGGCATGATCGACACGGTGTGATTAATACTTGGCGTTGCAACCAAGAATAAAATATTGTAGTCCCAAGTCTTTTCGAATTGAAAACCGGTCTTAAGTGTGACTCAATCGTCTTTTGGTGAATCAAGAGAATGGTTTGGTTTAGATTATCTAATTTTAAACTATTAGCAAGTAATTAAAGTGTCGATGAGTAAAATGGAAGTTAAGAGATTAATATCAAAATGACGAGTAAACATAAAAGCTTGAAAACTTAAAGGTAACAATGGGAAAGTACTAGCACACTAAATAAAACTAACACTTGGAAAATACTCTAAAAATAAAAACTTAGTCGAGAAGTACTAAAAGAAAGTAAGATCGGACTACACCAAAACAAGCCAAAAGAAGCGCCGATCGGAATGTATTCCGATCGGTTGATCGGAATATGGGTGGAAGGGAACTGATCGGAATATCCACGAAATTGGGGCAATCGGAATGTGGACAAAAGGCCACCAATCGGAAAGTTCAGCAAGGGATCAGATCGGAATATTTAGATTACAACTTAAATCGGAATACGTAGAAAAGTCCCAATCGGAATAATGCTAATGGGCGTGGTCGGAAAGTCAAAGCCCTAATCCGATCTATTGATCGGAATGTGAAGATGGAGGCTGCTCGGAAAAACCAATCGGAAAGGGGTTTTAAACCCTTTCTGAAAATTGTGGGATTCGGTTAGAAAGCTAGAAAATAAGCTATTAGATTGAGCTTATTCCCAAAACTAAATCGAATCAACTAAACGGATTAAATAAGTAACTATCACAACTTATTCAACCTTAAAATAAGCAACTTTTTGGATCAAGCAATAAAAACATAAACTTTTTAAGAAAACTTTTTATAAAGTAAATAAGCTAATCATCAAACTAAGCCTATAAGCACAAAAGTCTTAAAGCTTAATCAAATGAAAACTTATGAAATGATTAAAAGATTAACTTTTTAAGCACGAAATCATTAAGAACAACACGGATCTATGATAATCGCAACAAAATCAATCTAAAATCAAAGAAAAGTAGAATGAGATTAAGGAATAAAAGCTTAAAATGGAACTTGATTAATGAAAATAAACAATACAAAGATGTTTAATCTTGAAAGATTAAGAAAAAGATGAAATTTAGTGAGAGAAAGTTTAAGACTTTCTCTCTCTAAAACTAGAGAAAACTAAGAAAAATAAAAACTAGCTAATTCTAACCACCCTCCTAATGACTATTAGGAGGGTATTTATAGGGAAGGTGGAAGGAGTGCATGTGTTGCATCTTCTTGCTTGCTTTCTTCACGTTTTCTCGACTCGACTTTAATTCTTTGTCTTTGTCGTCTCGAGATTTGAACTTGTCTTTTTTAATTTTCTTCTTCTATTAGACTTAAGTTCTTCGACTTCGTTAAACTTCCGTCTTTAGACTTTTTCTTCGACAAATCTTCAGAATAGGCCTTGGACTTTCGTTCTTTTTGCACTCTTGATCTTTTGACTTCGTCTTTTCCCGTTTTCTTCGATAAATGCCCGTGAAAGCCCGTGTTTTCTTCCTTTTTCATATTTTTGTCCGAAAACACAATAAAAACACAAACCACGCATAATTCCGACTTTTACGACATAAATCACACGTTTTGGTCTTGTTATTATTGGAAATAAGTGGTAAAAGGATAAGTGTTTTCACACTTATTATATCCCCTACACTTGACCATTGCAATGCCCTCATGCAATGCATTAATCTTAAAGCACGGTTTTCATTTTCCATCATAAATAACCCACCTTGGCCTTTATTAAATACTAAACATAAAAGATAGAAATAAGTAAAGAAATTAAAAACTTACATTGGGTTTTGGCGGCCATGAACGTGTATCATCCTCAAGTTTCACGTTCCCCATACCAAGCTTAAAAACGAGATCATTGTTATTATAAGTTAGCAAACTATCACGAACTCATGTGGGCCAATTATTCACTTAGACTCCCTTATTCCTAGGTGTATCTCTTATATTTTTTTTTGTCTTGAATGATCACGAGGATGCATTGTTTGACTTATTTCGATAGTTATTTAGTCCGAAAATAAGGTGAACGATTTAATCAATAGTTAGCTAAAGGACCAGATCTTTTAAAACTGCTTCTCGGGACCTCATAAAGTTCATATCTTGGCATAACTCGCTTCACGATTTGAGACCTTTCTCGGACCGATATTTGGCAGCGACTTCATACTTCGAATCTTGAGAGACGTTCATGAAATAATGGTCTTCTCTTCATAATAGGAATTTCTTCACTTGAAGTTTTGAGAGATTCTTTATATTTGGACCACGACTTCTTCATTTTTCTCCAATCTTTATTTTGGACTTTGATATACAACGATCCGCCTCCTTTTAGGACTTGGATCTATTTATCCTCATACCTTGTTAGGGTCTTTTCGGATAGACTTATCCATGAATTTTGGGGAGTTTTTGCTTTTCGTCGTGTGTCTTGATCCTTCATATAGACTTTCGATAAATGATTCTGCACATCACTTTTGGATCTTTAGCAACAAAATGTAGCCCTCATGCCTTGTTAGGGCCTTTTCGGTCTCGCCAATCTTCGCATCCCGCTTCAATAAGTTATGCCTTGGCTATGAACTCTAATCCGTACCGAGCAACTTTTAAACGATCTGGGGCTAGAAGCTAAGTAACCTTTTAAATCGTACAACCTTATTTATTAGCAGATAAATTTATTAACAAGCGGAGGGAGAATAGGCTTATAATTAACTCACATAAATTCACGAAAGAATACCGAACTTATAATTGACTCTATCATCTTTCGTTCTCCACAATTTGAAATCTCAAGGAATGAGACTCGTGGATGCTTAGCCAATTAAATCAATGTTTTGGGTTTTCGAGGCGCCTATAGGATCTTGCAAATTCTTAGACTTTTTCAAGTTTAGAAATCGCGTTTTAAAGTTCCTTTGATAAACGACTCTCTAGGATCAATTATAGGAACTTGCGAAAAGTTCTTGTTCTTAACCCGTGAGAGTTGAGACTTTCGCGTTTTATAGCTCCCTATATAAAAGCCTAGCAAAACTTGACTTAAACACGTTAAGGATACTAGCTAGAGTAAACTTAGGTAAGTAAACTCGGGTAGAGTCAAAATGTTCACGACTAAGAAAGATCTAAAACCACTTTATTAAAAATTTATTCTAGCAATGGAAAGAAACTAAACATAATAAAGGAAAATACAACTATACAACTAGGCCAAAATAGATTAAAAATTTTGAAAAATGTCGAAAAATCAAATTTTCTGGTTAAAATGAGGGCAAATTCATGGAAAAGACCACTTACTTCGATAGAAGTCCCCCCTACACTTGATATAAACATTGTCCTCAATGTTTAAGCATGTGGGAGTTAACGCCCCTACACTTAGGACATTGTGCACTTTGTTTAAATCTTTCTAAGGAAAGGAAAACTAAAGTGAATTCAATGTGAACATATATAAAATATGAAATATTGAATCACAAGAGTTTAGGATAGAACCGGAAAGATGGGAACACGGTATCACGGTTCGTCAAAAGTCATCAAGGTGGATCTTTGAAGCTTTAATCCCTGCACAGCACAAGAAACAAGACAACAAACATATGCGGGGCTCCCCCTACACTTATTATGAAAGCAGTAAAGGATAGATCACGGGTTGCCTCCCGAGAAGCGCTTGTTTTTGTTCACCGAGTCACGAGCCTGACTCGACCCAATTTAGTTCATGGGGAACGTGGTGAGGGATGGAATCATCTCGCGAGAGATGTCCTCACCAAAGTACATCTTCAGACGCTGGCCATTCACCTTGAAATTGGGCCCATTCGGCTGAGAAAGCTCAATAGTCCCATATGGAAAGACTTTGGCGACGGTGAATGGACCAGACCAGCGGCTCTTCAACTTGCCAGAGAAGATCTTCAACCGAGAGTTAAAGAGTAAGACTTGATCACCAACGTGGAACTCTTGGTTCTTGATTTTAGTGTCATGAATGATCTTGGTCTTCTCCTTGTAGATCAGCGAATTCTCATAAGCTTCATTCCTTAGTTCGTTGAGCTCGTTAAGTTGAACCTTGCGATGATCACCGGCTTTGTTGATGTCGAAGTTAGCCCACTTCAAGGCCCAGTGCGCCTTATGTTCCAGCTCGATGGGTAGGTGGCAGTCTTTCCCGTACACAAGACGATAAGGTGTACAACCGATCGGGGTCTTGTAAGCAGTACGGAAAGCCCACAGAGCGTCATCTAACTTATCGGCCCACGCGGCGCGATGCTCTCCCACAGTACGCTCCAAAATTCTCTTCAAGCCACGGTTGGATATCTCGGCTTGCCCATTGGTTTGGGGATGATAGGCGGTGGAAAGACGGTGATTGACACCATACTTAGCCATGACTCTTGCAAATTGATCGTTGCAAAAATGAGTCCCGCGGTCACTGATGATAGCACGAGGAACACCAAATCGAGCGAAAAGCTGCTTCAAAAAGTTCACAACCACCCTCGCATCATTCGTAGGAAGAGCCTTGGCTTCAACACATTTAGAAACGTAGTCGACGGCGACGAGGATGTACTTGTTCCCTTTGGAGGATGGAAATGGCCCCATAAAGTCGATGCCCCATACATCAAAGATTTCACATTCTTGTATGAAATTTTGAGGCATCTCATCTTTATGTGTGATCTTGCCTTAACGTTGGCAAGCATCACAATGCTTAACCATTTCGTGAGCGTCACGATAAATGGTGGGCCAATAGAATCCAGAATCAAACACTTTTTTAGCGGTGTAGTTGGGACCAAAGTGACCACCGGTGGGTCCTTTGTGGCAAGCTTGGAGGATGTCAAAAGCTGCCGGTCCGTCAACACATCGACGAATAATCAGATCAGCACATTGTTTGAATAGATAAGGGTCATCCCAAAAGTAAGTCTTAACATCATTTAAGAACTTCTTCTTTTGTTGGGATGTTAACCCTTTGATGAGAATACCACCCGCTAAGTAGTTTGCAATGTCCGCAAACCACGGGGTGTCATCAAGATTGAGATTTATAGACATTAAGGTCTCCAGGGGAAAAGAATCATTGATCTCTATGTTCGGATGATCCCCTTGGTATGGATCCTCAAGTCTGCTCAGATGATCCGCGGCCAGGTTTTCGGCACCCTTCTTGTCACGAATTTCAATGTTGAATTCTTGAAGGAGTAAAACCCAGCGAAGAAGTCTTGGCTTAGAATCATGCTTTGTCATCAAGTACTTCAACGCGGAATGGTCCGTGTATACGATGGTGGGGGATAAAACAAGATAGGGGCGAAATTTCTCAAAAGCATAGACAACAGCCAAAAGCTCTTTTTCGGTTGTCGTGTAATGCAATTGAGCCCCCGTCATTGTTTTGCTAGCATAGTGGATTGGTTGGAAGTGTTTATTCACTCGTTGGCCCAAAACCGCACCAATAGCAAAGTCGCTAGCATCGCACATCAATTCAAAAGGCAGCTCCCAATTAGGGGTAACCAAGACCGGTGCCTTAGTTAGCTTATCCTTAAGAAGATTGAAGGCTTCGAGACACTCTTTAGAAAAGATAAAAGGAGTATCTTTTTCCAAGAGATGGGTCATTGGGCGAGCGATTTTAGAGAAATCCTGAATGAATCGACGATAGAAGCCCGCATGACCCGGAAAGCTTCTCACACCCTTCACGGTTGAAGGTGGAGGTAATTTGGCTATGACATCTACTTTAGCACGGTCGACTTCCAGACCGGCTTTAGAGATTTTGTGTCCTAGCACAATGCCTTCTTTTACCATAAAATGGCATTTTTCCCAATTCAGAACAAGGCGAGTGTCTTCGCACCGCTTTAGCATACGTTCCAAATTGGCAAGGCAAGAAGAGAAGGAATCCCCGAAGACCGAGAAATCATCCATGAAGACTTCCATGGTTTGCTCAACCATGTCATGGAAGATAGCCAACATGCACCTTTGGAAAGTCCCAGGGGCATTGCATAAGCCAAAAGGCATTCGTTTATAAGCAAATGTGCCATAGGGACAAGTGAATGTTGTCTTCTCTTGATCTTGGGGATCGATGGGTATTTGTAAATAACCCGAGAAACCATCAAGAAAGCAGTAATATTCATTACCCGCTAAACGTTCAAGCATTTGGTCCATAAAAGGTAGAGGGAAATGATCCTTTCTCGTGGCATCATTGAGTTTGCGGTAGTCTATACAAACTCTCCACCCAGTAACGAGACGGGTGGGAATCAACTCGTTGTTAGCATTGGGCACAACGGTGATGCCGCCTTTCTTAGGCACACAATGGACTGGACTAACCCATGGTGAATCCGAAATAGGGTAAATCATACCCGCATCAAGAAGTTTGATAACCTCTTTTTTGATGACTTCATGGATTTTAGGATTCACCCTTCGTTGACTTTGAATTGTGGGCTTAAAGTCGTCCTCCATGAGAATTTTATGTGTGCAAAAGTGAGGATCAATTCCACGGATGTCGGAGATTTTCCAAGCGATAGCTCTTTTATGCTTCTTCAACACAGCGACAAGTCGGGCTTTTTCGTCTTCTTTCAGATCCTTTGCGATGATGACCGGTAACTTCTCGTTGTCTTCTAGGAAAACGTACTCAAGATGAGGAGGTAGGTCCTTAAGCTCAAGAGTAGGAGGATCCTCAATAGATGGTGAAGCTAACGATGGATCATCATTAGTCACCTCTTTAGGAGAAGGAGGAGACAACGGGTCCTCATTGAGAAGTCTCTCAATAGTACGAATGTCTTCATCCCAATTGGTGGACAAATTATCATACTTAATATCGAGAGGACCCAAGCTAGCTTCGAAATCATCCAAGTCACTTTCTCCGAAAGGAGTCAATACTGGAGCAATTGAGGCAACGGTCTCAACATTGGGTAGAGAAGAGAGAGTACTTTTACAAGCATCATGAAAATGTTCTTCACAAGCCTCATCGAGAACATCAATAGCATTAACACTCTCATATGAATAAGGTTGCTTAGAAATCTTACCCATGTTGAAGACAATTTTATCGTCACCAACTCTCATGATTATTTCGCCTGCGGCTACATCAATAAGAGTGCGACCGGTCCTCAGGAATGGACGTCCAACGATTAATGGAACACGGGGATCCATCTCGTAGTCAACGACGACAAAATCCGCCAGGAAGGTGAATTTGTCAACGCCAACAAAGACATCTTCGGCTATCCCCACTGGATAAGCAACCGTATGGTTGGCTAATTCCAAAGTCATTTTGGTGAGGACTAGCTCGGGGAGAGATAATTGCTTCCAAACACTTAATGGCATTAAGTTTATACTGGCACCTAGATCGGCTAGGGCCATGCAATTCTCTACTCCCGGGAAGTTGCAAGGAATCAAGAAGCGACCCGGATCACCAAGTTTGGTGGGCAATTGCCTTAAGAGCACTGCGGAGCAGTTCTCATTAAGTTGGGTCTGAGCGATGTCAAGAAGCTTTTCCTTATCACTTAGAAGATCTTTAAACATCTTAGCGTATTTGGGCATGTGAGCGAGAGCCTTGGCAAAGGAGATGTTAAAATTCAACTGTTTAAACATTTTTAGAAAGTTTGAAACCTGAATATCATCCTTGCTCTTTTGCTTCTCTTTCCTCAACCTTGAAGGATAGGGTATATTGGATGAAGAAGAAGGCTTTAAGGGAGTAGGATCACTAACAACCACGGGTGGTGGGGAAACGGGGATAGAATGTGAAGGAGGTGAGGGAAGTTGCTCTTTTTCCTTGTTCACAATCACGGGTGGAGGTGTAGGAAGCTCGGGTTCCATATAACCTTTTCCACTACGAGTGGTGATTGCTTTCATTTCCCCTCTTGGATTCGCAACGGTATTACTCGGAAGAGTACCCGAAGAAGAGGGTTGATTACCTTGGATGAGCGAACCAATCATATCACGAAGGTGAACAACTTGATTATTAAAAGAGTTTTGCATGTTGGCATTAATTTCATTCCTGTGTTTGGCCATGTCATTCCTTAGCTCGGCTCGAATATCGCTCCCTTGTTTGACCATGTCATTCTTCAAGTTCGCAAATTGACTCTGAAGATTCGTAACCATCTCACGATTAGTCTTCATGAACGTCTCGACGTCTTGGTTTACTGCCATCGGTTGATTGAGAGGTGGAGCTTGGTAAGCTTGAGAATTTCCTTGAGTTGGGTATGGGTTTCTTTGGGATTGATATTGATTTTGAGCACGAGGTTGGGATTGGTTGTTTCGGTTATAGTTTTGTTGTTGGTTTTGGTTTGCAGGAGGGAAACCGGGAGGAGCAAGATAATTGTTAGAACGATAACTTAGCAAGCCACGGTCTCCTTGCGGGCGAGCTTGTTAGCCTCCCGTGGGATAAGTGCCATAAGCTGCGTTAACGTTTTCAGAATAACTGCCTTGGGTAGAAGGACAATCATTGTAAGAATGAGGACCACCACATGTGTCACAAGAAATAGCAATGGCTTTAGCTTGTTGAAAGTTGTTTGTGGCTATGGACATGAAATCTTTGTGCATCATTGCGATTTGTCGGGTAAGTTCGGATATCTCGGGATGGGAGGTAGTAGAAGAAACATTGACTCTCTGATTAGATCTTGAGGATGCGGATGAATCCCAATTCTTGTGGTGAGTAGTCATGTTTTCAATCAACTCTCGGCACTCCTCCGATCTCCTTTTCATAAAAGTACCACCGGCGGCGGCATTGATCGTGTCACGATCACGAAAAGTGAGACCATTGTAGAAGGTGTCAATGAGAGTGACGGGGAGCATATTGTGATAAGGACATCGGTCGATCAAATCATTGTATCGTTCCCAAGCATCGAAAAGTGATTCATCATTCTCTTGCATGAATCCACTGATTTGGTTATGAAGGCTAGTGACCATGGATGGGGGAAAATAGCACGATAAAAAGCGTTGAGTCATGTCGTTCCACGTATGAATAGAATTCTTAGGAAGACGGTCAAACCATTTTTCGGCATGGTGAGAAAGCGAGTGTGGAAAAAGTTGGAGGGGAAGGTCATCCATAGAAACACCGGAGCACTTCATGCTTTGGGTCATGGTCATGAATTTGTCGAGGTGTTTGTTGGCATCATCATCCGGAATTCCACGAAATGGGTTCGTTTGCACTTGCTGGATCATGTGATGCTTCAACGAAAACTCCTGAGCCGTGACGTGCATTGGCGCAATCGGGCCTCCGCGTCCGTTCATGGTGGGTTGGCACAATTCCTCCATGGTTCGTAAATCAGGTAAGAGGACATTGTTGTTGTTGTTGTTGTTGTTGTTATTATTCAAATTGGTTTGAGGTGGGTGATTATTGTTGTTGTTAACACCAGCCATATCTAAATCTTCACGAGTCTTGGGCTCAGAATAGTTCGAAGATCTAGTACGCATACACCTGCAGAAGAAAAATATACACAAAGAATATCTATATAATCTTTTTGGTGCAAAACCTTTTGAAAAGAATTGCTTTTTAATGATTTTTTATGTTTTTGTATTTTTGAAGAGTTTTATATTTTTTTGGATTTTTGGAAATTTTTAAAGCAAGGAAAATAACGTTCAAAGAACGGATCCCAAAATTCAATGCGTCTCTCACTAGAAACCGTTTATCGTAACGAAAAGAGCCGGGAGCGGCGCCATTTAATACTTGGCTTTGCAACTAAGAATAAAATATGGTAGTCCCAAGTCTTTTCGAATTGAAAACCAGTCTTAAGTGCGACTCAATCGTCTTTTGGTGAATCAAGAGAATGGTTTGGTTTAGATTATCTAATTTTAAACTATTAGCAAGTAATTAAAGTGTCGATGAGTAAAATGGAAGTTAAGAGATTAATATCAAAATGACGAGTAAACATAAAAGCTTGAAAACTTAAAGGTAACAATGGGAAAGTACTAGCACACTAAATAAAACTAACACTTGGAAAATACTCTAAAAATAAAAACTTAGTTGAGAAGTACTAAAAGAAAGTAAGATCGGACTACACCAAAACAAGCCAAAAGAAGCCCCGATCGGAATGTATTCCGATCGGTTTATCGGAATATGGGTGGAAGGGAACTGATCAGAATATCCACGAAATGGGGGCAATCGGAATGTGGACAAAAGGCCACCAATCGGAAAGTTCAACAAGGGATCAGATCGGAATATTTAGATTACAACTCAAATCGGAATACGTAGAAAAGTCCCAATCGGAATAATGCTAATGGGTGTGGTCGGAAAGTCAAAGCCCTAATCCGATCTATTGATCGGAATGTGAAGATGGAGGCTGCTCGGAAAAACCAATCGGAAAGGGGTTTTAAACCCTTTCCGAAAATTGTGAGATTCGGTTAGAAAGCTAGAAAATAAGCTATTAGATTGAGCTTATTCCCAAAACTAAATCGAATCAACTAAACGGATTAAATAAGCAACTATCACAACTTATTCAACCTCAAAATAAGCAACTTTTTGGATCAAGCAATAAAAACATAAACTTTTTAAGAAAACTTTTTATAAAGTAAATAAACTAATCATCAAACTAAGCCTATAAGCACAAAAGTCTTAAAGCTTAATCAAATGAAAACTTATGAAATGATCAAAAGATTAACTTTTTAAGCACGAAATCATTAAGAACAACACGGATCTATGATAATCGCACCAAAATCAATCTAAAATCAAAGAAAAGTAGAATGAGATTAAGGAATAAAAGCTTAAAATGGAACTTGATTAATGAAAATAAACAATACAAAGATGTTTAATCTTGAAAGATTAAGAAAAAGATGAAATTTAGTGAGAGAAAGTTTAAGACTTTCTCTCTCTAAAACTAGAGAAAACTAAGAAAAATAAAAACTAGCTAATTCTAACCACCCTCCTAATGACTATTAGGAGGGTATTTATAGGGAAGGTGGAAGGAGTGCATGTGTTGCATCTTCTTGCTTGTTTTCTTCATGTTTTCTCGACCCGACTTTAATTCTTTGTCTTTGTCGTCTCGAGATTTGAACTTGTCTTTTTTAATTTTCTTCTTCTATTAGACTTAAGTTCTTCGACTTCGTTAAACTTCCGTCTTTAGACTTTTTCTTCGATAAATCTTCAGAATAGGCCTTGGACTTTCGTTCTTTTTGCACTCTTGATCTTTTGACTTCGTCTTTTCCCGTTTTCTTCGATAAAAGCCCGTGAAAGCCCGTGTTTTCTTCCTTTTTCATATTTTGGTCCTAAAACACAATAAAAACACAAACCACGCATAATTCCGACTTTTACGACATAAATCACACGTTTTGGTCTTGTTATTATTGGAAATAAGTGGTAAAAGGATAAGTGTTTTCACACTTATTAGTGATTAAGCCTTTTACTGTTAGTCAGGTTTGGTATGATATTCGGTTTGTTAATGATAAAGTAGTGTGGTTTCATATGGTGTTGTTTCCAGCATGTATTCCCCGTCATTCTTTTCATTTTTGGCTAGTTATCAAGAGAAAGTTGAAGACCCAAGACTTAATCTCTGCTTGGGATTATTCGGCTTCTCTTGGCGCGGTCTGCTCGTTATGTGGTGTTCAACCGGTAGCCACCGTGTTGAACGAATCAGACGAGGAAGAAGTTGGAAATATTTATGATGAAACTGCTAACTTGTTCTATGAAAATAGGGACAAAGCTAAAGTTAAGTCATAGTGTTTTTTGTTTGGCTAGGTTTGGAAGTGTGTATGGCATGTCATATACACTAGTTTAGGTGGTTATCAAGCGATTGTGCTTGAGGTTAATATGGTACTTCCGCCACATTCCATATGTACTTCAATGTTTTTTGGTGTAATATATTTTACCGGGGTAGTAGTCCCCTTTACCCAAAAAAACCGGATAACCATGAGCATTTGTTTTTTGAGTGCTCTTTTTCGGGTAATGTGTGGAATAATATGAGACAATTAGCGGGGCTGAGTAATGTGCCTCCTTCTGTGGGCCAGATTATCCAACGGATTTTTCCAATCGCAGGTAAACGTTCATCAACAAGTATTATAGCTAATTTGGTGGTGGCTGCTTCTACATACTTTATTTGGCAAGAACTAAATAAGAGGCTTTTTAAGAGACAAAACTCACGGTAATTCGGATTACTGAATGCATTACTGCTAATGTTCGTCTCAAGCTGATGTCTAGTAAGTTGAAGAAGTCTAAAGCTGGCATTCATGTGGCCAGACACTGGGATCTTCCAGAGAATGTTTTTGCTGTATGATTAGTGGTTGTGCTAGTTTTCTATGTTCATGTAGGTGGTTTTTTCCTATAGGGGTAATTGGTTATGTAATAGCAAGTTAGCTTTCAAAGGCATGTCATATGATTGTGGTGGTTCAAGCTCTGCTTGAGGTTAATGTGACGCTTCAGTCACATTCCAGTTGTACTTAATGGTTTTTTTGGTGTAATATATTTAACCGGGTCCCTTTTACCCAAAAAAAGTTATATCAAGTCTGAGTTCTAAAGATAACTATATGCACAAATAATGAATAAGAACAACTCAAATACAACAAGATACCCTAAATAGCCATAGAAACCCTACAAATCCCTTATAAACCAATATTCCAAGCAATATAACTATATAAAAACTATGTACTATTATTAAAAACCTTATACTAATTATAATCTACCATATAAAGAAAAGGTAAATAATCACAAAACAATAATATTCACTAATGACAAGCTAATTACAAGAGAATGACCTAAACAAAGATTAGCATATAAAATCCAATCTATAATGAATTAGACTCCAATCTTTTGCAAAAAATTATAAAACTCAACTAAGTATCATAATATAATCATACATTTATCTTAAACCAAGTTACAAATTATTAAAGCATAAAGTACAAGTTTTCAAAGCATAGGACCTTAAGCTTACTTAAATAACCTTAGAATATGATCAACCTATATAAACCCTTAAACTAAGAATATAGAACCCATAGAAGTCATAAACATACTATATAAGAATTAGAATAAGCTTACATTAAGATACAGACCCTAATGACCCAAAATAGAAAGTCATTAGGCTTAATGATATATAAACCCTTATATTAAGAAATCTACATGGAATCATTACCTAGTCTTTTAGGACAAGTATACAAATACTCATAGGACTTCACTAAGGTAATAAGATTATGTTAAGACAAAGTCAAGTACCCTAATGCACAAGGTACAAGATTTCAACGCATGATTTGTAAATTAGGTCAAACTAGGTATTTTTAATCTTTAGACATGTTTACCTAAACTAAACCATTAAACCAAGTGTGAGAACTCTTTGGACACTTAAGACATAATTTCTAGGACCTAAATTAAGTTTACATCAGTAGCTAAGAGGAGGTTAATCACATTTACTAATATTTAACCCTAGATCATTAGAAAAGCCTAATCTACAAAAGTATACTTCCCGTTTTCACATCAAACCTTTGTTAAACTTCAAACCAAAGACCCAAATCTATTAAATATAATGTCTAAACCCTAATTAAGCCTTAATCGTTCAATAATCACTTTCCTAAGTCCCTAATCACAAAAAACACAATCCATAAGTTACAAGCCCTAGAAATTAGACCTAGTTTAGTATTTTGCCTCCAAAACCCATTTTAAACACTTTCCTTCCAATTATAAGGTTTGAAATCAGATATTTACATGTTCTAAGATATTTTAGGAGTGATGACAAGTAGGTGTATCACCTACTAGGGTTCTACACATCACCATTGTCATCCTAATGTTGTCGTGACACATTTGGAGCTACAAGAGAGGATTAGATTGAATCTAGGGTCTAAGAACTTGTGTAGAGCTTCAATAGCTATCCTTAGTCATTTCTCTATCTATGTTACACGTTTAGATGCCAAACTTGGAGCCTAAGTGTTGCTAGTACTAATAGGGCCGAATAGCAAACATAGAGACTTGCACCCCGTTTTTCGTAAACCTCCTACCTATTCTTCAAATTAACTTCTATAAACGTAAAAGTACATCTCACAAGACCAAAAAACAGGCCCAGAAGGAAGCCATTGAAGCTTTGATAGCAAGTAGTGTTCATAGGAAGCCATAAGGAGCAAATTTGGAGCTACTTAGGTAATTTATATGTTAAACAAGCTTTGATCTTGTTATAATGAATTCTAAGAATTGTTATAATGCCAAAATTATGTTAGAAAGACAATCTAAAAAGAACTAAGTCATTTCATCAATTTAAATGAAAGTTATAATCTAAAGATGTCTTAAAACCCTAGTTTTGTATTTTACATTAAATAATGACTTAAAATACATTTAAAGAGCTATAATTCTGAGATAAAAAACCCTAAAAAACATCAATGGCTGCCGAAAAAACCCCTTCTTTTCATAACCCAATTTTCTTTTTCCTTTAATCCGAATACCTTATAATGATGTTGTTTTCTCGAATAATCACTGATTATTCTTGAGTTAACAAAGTCCTTGTTTGGTTGATTGATTTTAGGGTAAATTAATTTGGTTTTTATTTTAGTTTTTTGCCGTCATTGTTTTTGCGATTGTTCGTTCTTCGTAGGTGGTTAATTGTCAATAGTTTGGTCGGTGCTCATTATTTATATTTAAGGATTCACGTGATTGGGCTGCGGTTGATTCTTGTCACTGATAATTGGTCGGTTGACATTCTCTATTTAAATATCACGTGGTAGCTTTATTATCATTGTGGTCCTGAGTGACAATTGTTTTGTTGATTAGTTATTGGTTCGATTATTTTTTAGGTGTCGCATTTATTATTTTTAGGGTTGTTTGGTAGAGTTTTTTTGTTTTATCTTAATCGAATTTAGGGTTTGGTTTCTTGTCGGATTGTTGAGTATGGGTTCCAATGCGACTAATGTTTCAAATCCTAATTCGGTTGTTGATACAGCAAATGGTGAACGAATTAATTTGAATGTAGGGTCATTAGAGGATGTTGAAAAACTGTTCTCGATTTCTCTCAATACGGTGGAAGTGATTAGTAGGTTTATGAATGATGTCCAAAATAACAAATATGAATTCTTGAAGCGAATGACCACTGAGCAATGGACAAAGACACTTGATATCGTATGTGCACACCAAGTGGAGTTGGAGAGCAGTGTTAGAACACTAAAACATCAACATGTTAATGCTACCAAAGCAGGTGTGCGTGATGATGCTAGGGATCCGTCTATGAGCACTACTTTTGGACATGATGCTAGGGTTACACCAGATTTATCTAATATCACAATGCGTATGTCCTTGGATCAGCATAAAGAGGTGAGTGTCTCATCTCCTACGTTTAGTAAATTGGTTAATGATGTGCTATCGTTTGAACAATTGGATATAAACCCTAATGAGAGGAGTGATGTATTTGACTCAAATATGGATGATTTCACATTTTCTAATCCAAGTGCTCCAGTGATAGATGTCGAGG
Organism: Glebionis coronaria; assembly: GCA_025667525.1. Classification (NCBI taxonomy): domain Eukaryota; kingdom Viridiplantae; phylum Streptophyta; class Magnoliopsida; order Asterales; family Asteraceae; genus Glebionis; species Glebionis coronaria. The sequence continues at coordinate 1,070,014 of JANFOE010000057.1, forward strand.
AAACTGTGAAGAAATGTCCTATTGTACAGTCGGTGGATATTGGTGGTCCATCTAACTCCTATGCAGCTGCTGCTAGTTCAAGCCAACAAGCGTCACCTATTTCTCGTGTTAATATAGGTTTTGCCATATCCGAAAACAGGTTTGAGGGTGTTCAGGTATCTATTCCACGTAAAGTGGTTGAGAAGGTTAATACACGTTTTCATAATACGCTTTATGGATACTTTATTGGTAAACGAATGGCATTTCCAGTGGTTGAGTATTATGCTAAAATTAATTAGGCTAAATTTGGGTTAAAAAGGATCATGATGAATTCCAATGCTTTCTTTTTCTTTCAATTTGATACACAATCTGGTTATGAAGCTGTGTTGGAAGGTAGACCATGGATGATTCATTCTCCCATTATTCTTAAAAGGTATACTATGAAGACTAGCCTTCGTAAAGAAGAATTTACTTGTATTCCTGTGTGGGTTAAACTTCATGATGTGCCTCTTCAAGTGTTTGAGGAAGAGGGGATTAGTCTGATTGCTACATATCTTGGTAAGCCTATTATGCTTGATTCTTTTACTAGCACTATCTGTAAAGAATCTTGGGGTCGTAGTAGTTTTGCTTGCTGTTTAATTGAAATTAAATCTGATTGTGATTTACATGAGACAATTACTATTGGTGTTCCTGATTTGGAGGGTGAGGGGTTTACTAAGGAAACTGTTAAAGTTGAATATGAGTGGAAGCCGCCTAGATGCCCTACATGTAATAACTTTGGTCATACGGCTAAAACTTGTCCTAAACGTGTTATCCCTAAAGTGGCCCCTACAATTATACATGAACAAGATGATGGATCAAGATGATGGATTTCAACAAGTTCGTAGTAGAAGGCATAACAACAAAGGAAAGCAAGGAAGCTAGATTCCGAGAGGTGTCCCGTTAAGCAAAGGCTTCCAGGTTGGTACTCCTTTTACTTTTAGTCCGAAGGCGCCTACTTCTGGTGCTCATATACAAGATAACTCATCTAATCCTGGTAAGACTTCGAATGCATCTAAACGTGATAATAGCAAAGTTGATAGTGGTACCAAATCTGGGTTGCATACTAATAGTTCAAATAAAGGTAAATCTGTGGTGAGTGGCGTTTCTACTTCGAATTCATTTGGGACTCTTTCAGGGGATATAGGTGACCTAAGTGGAGATGATGATGATGAGGAGGTTGAAAACATTTATGATGAATCGGTTAATCTTCTTAATTCTCATTCAGAGGCAAGCACTCCTGCCACGAATGTTTTAAATGTTTAGTATAGCCTCATGGAATATAAGGGGTCTGAACCAATCCCATAAAAGAATAGAGGTTCGTCAGGTTATTAATGAAAATAATCTGAGTGTTTGTGTTATCTTGTAGTCTCATGTTGATGCTTCGGGTGTTTATGATATGTGTCGTAAGATTTTTAGCAGATGGAAGTGGACGTCAAATGGTGGTTTGTGTCCTAAAGGGACACGTATAATTCTTGGCTGGAATGATGATAATGTGGATGTTATGGTGTTGTCTCAAACAAGTCAAGTTATGCATTGTCAGGTTAAAACGCGTATGGATAACCGTACTTTGTTCTGCTCTTTCGCTTATGCTGATAACTACTATATCTATCGGTGTGTTCTTTGGAATAATATGGTTGCTCATGCTACTTTTATGCGGGATAAGCCATGGGTTGTTTTGGGTGATTTTAATGCTGCTCTTAATATTGAGGATCACTCATGTGGCGGCTACACTCCTAATATTGCCATGCGGGAATTCAAGGAGTGTGTTAATCTTATGGAAGTTATGGACGTTAATGCTACAGGTTTACATTTTACTTGGAATGAGAAACCACAGGGTGATGATGGTATTCTCAAAAGATTGATCGGATTATGTCTAACATTAAGTTTCTTGATGAGTTTCCAGGATGTTTTGCGATATTCCAACCTTACAGGATTTCTGACCATTCTCCTTGTGTGTTACGAATCACTAAAATTAGCAAACTTAATCCTAATCCTTTTAAATTCAGTAATTTTCTTGTGCATAAGGAGGGTTTTCATGCAGTGGTAACTAACGGATGGTTGGCAAATGTTCATGGTTGTGCTATGTTTAGGCCTGTTAAACGCTTAAAAGGTTTAAAGGCTCCGTTTCGTAAACTGTTGTTTGAACAGGGTAATCTTCACGATCGTGTTTCTAGGCTACGTGTGGAATTAGATGATGTTCAACAAGCCCTTGATAGATACCCATCCAATGTGCTGTTGAAAGAAGAGCATGCTCATTATCTAGTTGCTTTTAAGGAAGCTTCTCTTGATGAGGAACGCTTCTTACGTCAGAAATCTAAAATTGGATGGCTTGATGCAGGTGATTCAAATACGGCTTATTTTCATAACTCGGTTAAGAGTAGGGCGACTCGTAATCGTATTGACATGGTTCTTGATTCTCATAATGTGCTTCATGATGGAGATGCTGTGCCTGGAGCTTTCGTTGCTCATTACGAGTAGTTTCTTGGTCAGGCAAGTGTTTTAGGTTCTTTTAATACGTCTGATTTGTTTGTTCAAAAGCTTGGTGCTCAGAAATCTGCCCATATGGTTAGAGTCATCTCTGATTCTGAAATTAAGAGTGCGTTATTCTCCATGAGTGATGATAAAGCGCCTGGGCCGGATGGTTTTACTGCTGCATTTTTTAAGAAGTCTTGGGATATTGTGGGTGATGAGTTTACATGTGCTATTCGGGAGTTTTTCTCTAATGGAAAACTTCTTAAAGAGGTTAATCATACTATTATTGCTCTTTTCCCTAAGGTGTCTGTTCCAAATAAGATTACTGATTATCGCCCCATCTCTTGTTGTAATGTTATTTTCAAATGCATTAGTAAAATAATTGCTAACCGTATTAAAGGGGATTTGGGCGATTTGGTTAATATTAATCAATCTGCTTTTGTTCCGCGGCGTAGGATCTCGGATAACATCTTATTGACGCAAGAGCTGATGAGGAATTACCACAGTAATTTTGGTCCTCCAAGATGTGCTTTTAAGGTGAATATTCAGAAAGCTTACGATACGGTGGACTGGCAGTTTCTACGTAACATTCTGATTGGTTTTGGATTCCACCATTTAATGGTTGATTGGATTATGACGTGTGTTTCTACTACTTCATATTCCATTTGCATAAATGGTAATTTATATGGCTGGTTTCAAGGAAAAAGAGGTCTCAGGCAAGGTGATCCGTTATCTCCATATCTTTTCACGTTGGTCATGGAGATCCTTTCACTTATGTTGCAGCGAAGGGTTCTTAATGTATAGGTTTTTTAATTTTCATCACCGTTGTGAGCAACAACGTATTATCAACCTCTGTTTTGTAGATGATCTTTTCTTGTTTGCTAGGGGTCACTTGGACTTTGTGCAGGTTATTATGGATGCATTGGAGGAATTTAAGATAGCTTCAGGTTTGGTTCCAAGTATCCCAAAGAGCACAGTTTTTTTTCTGTAATGTAGCTATTGTTGTTAAAAGTAGTATTTTACATATCATGCCATTTGCTGAAGGCGAGTTACCTGTCAGATATCTTGGTGTTCCTCTTATTTCGTCCAGGCTTCTATATAGGGATTGTAAAGTCCTTGTTGAAAAACTTGAGAGTAGAGTTAATGATTGGCGCAATAAATTTCTTTCTTTAGCAGGAAGACTCTAGTTAGTTCGTTCAGTTCTTTCATCTATGCATATCTACTGTCTGTCTTTATTTTACCTGTTCGGATTATTCATGATTTGGAATAGCTTATGAGAGGCTTCTTATGGTTTCAAGGTGAAATGAAGAAAGGTAAGGCCAAAGTTGCTTGGGACTCTGTTTGTACTCCATTTTATGAAGGTGGACTTGGTATTCGTAAGCTTTCTGATTTTAATACTGCTTTAATGGTTTCTCATATCTGGTGTATTCTCACTCGTAAAGAGTCTTTATGGGTTAAATGGATTTATTCTTACAAGTTAAAGGATCTAAGTTTCTGGGACGTTCCATGTATAGGTGATATGAGTTAGGGCTGGAGAAAACTTCTTCAGATTAGACCACGCATTCGTCAATTTATTTGGTACAAGATTAATAATGGTAGATTGGCTTCTATGTGGTTTGACAAATGGGCAGATTTATGTCCGTTACAGGACGTTCTTACGTTTCGAAGTATTACAAGATCGGGGCTCTGTCTATCTAATAAGGTAAGGGATCTTATTACTGATGGTATTTAGTAGTGGCCGCATGATTGGTATGCTAGATTTCCGAACATTGTCTCTATCCCTGTCCCTGTTATTAATGATGCTTAGGACGATGATTTGATGTGGCGGGATATAAATGGGGTTCTACATCCTTTTTCAGTTTATTTAGCTTGGGACTCCATTCGGGTAAGGGCTTTGATGGTCGATTGGTATCATGCTCTTTGGTTTGCTCATTGTATTCCTCGTCACTCTATCCACTTGTGGTTAGTGGTTAGAAGAAAATTGACGACACAAGATCAGCTTATGCAATGGGATGTTGGCCCTTTGGTGGATCTAAGCCTTCTACGATGTCCGTTGTGTAAATTGGTGCCGGATTCTCATGACCATCTTTTCTTCGAATGTTCTTATTCTATGCAGGTTTGGTCTAAGGTTCGGGGCCTATGTGATATGGATAGCATCCCCCCTCAGATTAATGATATTTTAGCCTATGTTATTCCAATTTCTAAGGGAAAATCTTGTCTTAGCATCCTTGCCCGTCTTGTGTTGGCTGCTACTGCGTACTTTATATGGACGGAACGTAATTCAAGAATTTTCAAGAAAAAGCTGTTGGTCGTTGATCAGATTGTTCAGCTTATTTGTGATACTATTCGGTTGAAGTTGATTTCATTTCGTTTTAAGAAGTTGTCTGCCAGGTCGAGTTTGCTGCTTGACAAATGGAGGGTGCCGAGCTCTAGAGTTCTTCATGATGGGAGTGCCGGGTGAGGGTTGTACTCTTTTTTCCTTGTCCAAGGTTTTTCCGACTGGGGTTTCTTTGGCAAGGTTTTTTAAGGAGGCAAGCTCATTTGGATATCATTTGCTCCTTTCGCGCTGTTGGTGGAAGCTGAAGACAATGTGTGACTTCATGTTTGCATCTTGGTTTCTTTCTAGTTTACTTGCATTGTAGTTCTAGATTAGTTTATGTTTATGCCATGACGTAATCACGTGTTAACATGATGCCTGTAGCATGCGGTTAATGTGGTATCTTAGCCACATTCCTTTGTACTTCAACGCTTTTTTGGTTAATATATTTACCGGGAAAACCCTTTACCAAAAAAAAGAGCTATAATTCTAATAAAATGTTTTTATTATGATTATAAATATGTTTTGAAACTTTTTTTTAAATCCTAGATCATTTGGTACATTTTTGAAGAAGTTATATGATTTTTACAAGTATAGGGACTAAAACTGTCATTTTTGAAACTATTTAACATTTTGGGCCAAAAGTTTCCTTTTATGAAATTTAAAGCTATAGTAAGTGTTGGAAAGTTTGAGACCCTAAAGCTAACTATTGAAGGATTAAATTGCAATATAATGAAACTATATACTTAAGGGGTTAAAAGTGTAATTATGCCAAAATATAACTATAAGGACTATTTTTGCCAATATTGAAACTAAAGAGCATAAAATGTAATAAAATATAACGTGTCATGTTAGTAGGGAGCTTTGTACAAAGATGTTCCATCTCGATATTATGTTCTGACTGAGTGGTTAGGTTTACGATTTAAAGTGCCCTCGCTCCTTAAACGTTTATAGAATGGCTTATAAGTATAATGACCCGAACAATGATACTATAATAACAAAATATATGAATCAGAGAATAAATACATGAAATAATAAAGATTAAACTCAGAGAGTATGACTTAATATATCCATATATTGTGTGTTCACTAATATATTGTGAGAAGGTTGTGATTGGGTATAGCTGATTTAATCAAGACTCTTTAGGCTATGGTGAGTTCATAGCCTCACTTTTAAATTCTTTATAAATGATTTGAAAACCCGTGAGGGGGATATATGCTAAACTGGAATACAAGTATTTTTATATGCTAACTATATAATTATTGACACTACGTTTACTTGTTGCCGTTAAGTCCCTTTTTAATCGTGGAATACTAAATTGCCTAGCCTGGCGACTCGCTAGCTGGCTATGATTTGGATAGCCGTAGGTAATGCTAATCATTTAATGAGCGCTAATACTTTGAATATTACTTGTTGTCCCATATTATATGATGATTATACACGAATTATAGAAGAAAAATAGATGAAAGTAGATGAACTCTAGAGAGAGAAAGTAGAGAGAGAAAAGACAGAGAATGGTTGGAAACTTGGGTAATATTAGATTAAGAGAGAAAATGAAATGGTAAGCAACACCCTCCTAACATGCTAGGAGGGTAGTATTTATAGCCAAGCATACATGTTGCTTATGGGCTATATGATAATGGGCCGGGCTTGTCTTTTGGCTTTAAATAACTTAAGTTCAAGCCCGTGAATCCCGACTATCCTACTACTTATTACAACCTTCTAAGAATTAATACATAATAAACCTATGAGCGAACATTCTTGTTTGACTCAATATTTTGAGGCTAATAATCTCCTCCAATGAGATGTCATTCCTCTACGACAATTTGGAGATTTATAGAGATTACTAATCTCGCCATAAATGAGTCGGAACGTGTAATAGTAGTCTTGTTCCTTCATGCCGTGATCTTTGATCCTTTTTCGTTGTCTTTCGACTTTGTCTTTAATCTTGAGATCTTCAAATCTGTGACCGAATCATTCTTGATGATACAATATTTTGAGACTAATATCTCACTCACTGAGAGGTTATTTCTCTACGACATGCGAGTATTGATGGAGCTAATTAATCTTTAGTATTGAGATCTTCAAAATGACTGCTTCATTCTTGCTAGTCACCATCCTTGACTTGTCTTTTCTATCTTTCGATCTTGTGTCTTCATCAACATGCTCACACTATGCACCATCTTGAAAGCTTGCTAACAATCTCCTTTGAAGAGAGGTCATTCCTCTACATCAATTGTTAAGGAAGATTCTTAACATCAGAGTTGCGGAAGACTTTTGCTTTCTTGACTGTTGAATATGTCTTTGGGCATGAGTATGTGGTTTTGAATCTTTGACTTTGCTGAGTACACCGTAACGCCACCTTCTCGAGACAAAACATAGACACGGACTGAATGGGTTTGAGATGCGTCCTAAATCGGTAGCGTTTTACCTCCGATCGGTGAAGACCGTTATATGATATCAAATACCGTACCTCTGGTTAGGTAGATTCAATTAAGAACCTCCTTGACAGGGTTTCGTGGCAGTACTAGCCGTTCTCTTTACTCGACCGTCTCAAAGCAAGACTACGAACATAAAGAGCAAATCAATTGGATAATTATCCGCTTGATTAAAGTCGGCAATTCAAATTCGTGGAACAAGTTTGATTCATAAATAATCTTACCATTGGTGTTTTCCAGTTGACACATGCTTGATTCATAAAGAATCTCGCAAGTCACCTATCGTAGCGCTGTTTGATGTTGACGCTAGAAGGATTTCCATTCATTATAAATTGTTGCAAACAAAGTGCTTCGCATATGAGAAGGATCTAGAGTTCCTAGGGTTGGCGGATTTGAGCACATCTGAGAATGGTCTAGAATTCCTAGATGTGTGAATAACGCTCCTAGGTTTAGGTTTTGGTCTGGTCCTATCTCTTGCTTGTGTCTTTATCTTAGCATCCTCTAGATAATTTTTATGACCCGTGTCATTTGAACTACGCATAGGCATGTTCTTGGAGCTATTTCTAGAGTTTCTTGAAGCATTCATGTGATCGGGTTTTGCATAGGCAGAATTTCTTAAGGAGGATCTAGATTGTGGAGTGATTGTTTTTGGGAAATTCCTATGCACGTCAACTTGGGATGCAAACCTCAGGTTTGACATTTTGGGTCGTTCAGATTTAAACGCATTCGGTTTTCAAGCAACTGGGCGTTTCTGAATGGTTTAGAAGGAGGTTTCCCCAAGATTGTTTGTTTTGCTAACTTAGTATCCACACTATTTCCTTTTAGCTTCCTTAATTCATTTTTCACCGCTATCAGTGCAAAAACCTTTTCCTGAATCTGAGCTTTTAATTGCTCATTTTGGAGAAGTAATTGAGCGACACGTTTTTCTAACTTAATGTTCATATTATCAAATATGTTGTTATCAGCATTCGCGTTATTACTATCTATAGTATCGATAAGTTGCACAAATATTTCACTTAAAGAAGCAGGCGGAGGACATGAATACCGGTTTGATTAATAGTTCAACGCGAGTGCCATGCACATGACTTGGATTTTGAGAAGCCAATTTAAACCACAACCTAATCACACTACGTCTACTTAAAATCCGAAGTCACTTCATCAACTGAGACACCCATTAGTGACATGAATACCAGTTTGAATAAAAGTTCAATGCGGGTGTCTCAGTTGATGAAGTGACTTCGGATCTTAAGTAGACGTGGTGTGTTTAGGTTGTGGTTTAAATTCCGAAAATTGCTATTTTTTCTCAGTCCGATATTAAATTCACCAGTCCGATATAACGGTAGACCAAATATTTTGAATTACCAATTTTGAAATCGAGTTAGAAATAGCCAAAATCTATTAGGGAAAAAATTTGAAAAGTAAAAAATTTGGCGAAAAATAAAACCTAAAATGGCCTAAAAATTTGAATTTTGGATCGAAAATTTTTTCGTATCGCCTAAATTTGAAATCGAAGCTTAAATGGCCTAAAAATGGTCTAGGAAAAATTAAATTTTACTATGGTTTTCCCGCAAAAAAACTCTTTTTTTTGAAACAATATTACGAAACTAGTCTAGATATTGGCAAACTCTATAATGACTCGAACAAAAATCTCGCAAAAAAATAATCTCGGAATAATGCAAAAGGTCTCGAAATAAGTCAAAGATTCCGCAATGTTCAAGATCTCGCAATATCAAGGATTCCGCAAGGTCCAAGATCTCGCAATATCAAGGATTCCGTAATGTCCAAGATTTCGCAATATCACAGATTCCGCAATGTCCAAGATTCCGCAATATCCAAGATCTCGCAATATCCAAGATTCCACAATGTCCAAGATTCCGCAATATCCAAGATTGTGCAATGTACAAGATTCCGCAATATCCAGTTTTTTAAACCTTAATTATTGCGAGATGTGAAGGTAAAGATCCCGCAATAACTAGTGAAGATTCCGCAATATGATGAAAAACGTGATTTTTGCCAAAATCGAGCCAAAAGAACAAAAAATTTCATTTTTCACCGTAAGAACTATCCCAAATCACTACCACAACTATGTAGATGATATTGGGAAAGATCAAACCATAAAAAAACACGATTTTTTTTTGATCTTGGGTTTGTTGATAAAAAACACACGAAATTAATATAAAAACACAACCAAATCACTAATCTACCCCGTGACGATTGATACCAAATGTTGTCCCATATTATATGATGATTATACACGAATTATAAGAAAAATAGATGGAAGTAGATGAATTCTAAAGAGAGAAAGTAGAGAGAGAAAAGAGAGAGAATGGTTGGAAACTTGGGGAATAATAGATTGAGAGAGAAAATGAAATGGTAACCAACACCCTCCTAACATGCTAGGAGGGTAGTATTTATAGCCAAGCATACATGTTGCTTATGGGCTATATGATAATGGGTCGGGTATGTCTTTGGGCTTTAAATAGCTTAAGTTCAAGCCCGTGAATCCCGACTATCCTACTACTTATTACAATGTTCTAAGAATTAATACATAATAAACCTATGACCGAACATTCTTGTTTGACTCAATATTTTGAGGCTAACAGTACTATTGGAGACTGACATCTCCTATCTAGGCAAGTCTCACTTGCTAGCAGCGAATGGTTCCTACCTAGGCTAAACAAATATGCTTTATCTTGCTATCTAGGATAGTCCGACAAACTTCCTACTTAAGGGCAAATTTGTTGGGTTTTCCTGATAATGTCTAGTTGCGGGGTCATGAGCTAGTGCAATAAGAATTGATGAATTTAAAAAGGTTAGATGTATAATAATATAGCCTTGGTGTCGTACTTTTATTCAAAATATTGTTTAAAACCTATGGATTCACTCAACCATCGTGTTGACTTTAAGGCATATATTTCAGGTGAATGAGGACTAGCAGGTTGCGGATGGTGGTGTCTTGAATAAAGTTATCATTCTAGAAAATAAAACTAGATCTGTAGGGAAACTCTATGATGTACATTATTATACAGTTATTTTTATTTAACTTTGAACAAATGAATGATGACGTAAATATTTATAAAAATGTTTTTGAGCCTTTTCTATTATTATGACTATGGTACTTTGATAGTAATACCCCAAAAATTAGCTTCCGTTGCTATAAGCTAAATGGAGGTGTTACAGATTGGTATCCAGAGCTCATGGTTATAGAGAATAAGATTTTCTTAAATTATAACTAAAATTTTAAATTCAAGACCATCAGCCATCATCAGCGCAAGTGTAAGATTTTTATCCCTTTTATAAAAATATCTTATGTTATTATATTATATAAACTACAAGGATGTCTACTTCCACCTATATTCTCATTTTGACGATGATGTAAGAGAAATCCCGATGTTCACTCCATCTCCCACAGATGTGCGTGTTCTGAGTTTGTCTTTTTATGATACTCCTAAAGTACAAAAATATTTCGCATATCAAACTGAAGTGATGAATAGTGTACCTTCACCTACGTCTCGTTTCCTGGTACCTGAGGATCTTTATTCGTCTCCCAATCAAAGTTATGAAGAACCTTATGAAACTAAGGAAGACTCTAGAGCACGGATTGTGGAAAAGCACGACAAGTATTGTCCGTAATTGCTAGTCATTTTAATGAAATATCTCTTGAAGCTTTTAGAATAGTGGAGAAGAATATTAGGAACTTGATAAGAGGAAGAAATGAGATTGAAGAACATATCAGTCAGTTGGAATATAAAGTGGACGTTACTCGACGCTATAATATTAACTGAATAGAAGGATGCATGCTCATGAAATGAATATAACAAGACTTGAGAAGGAGAATACTGAACTGAAAGAAGGACTTATGAGGACTGGGCTTAATTTAGAATTACCCATCGATGATCTTAAAACAACTCAAAAATCTGACTCCGGATATATTTTGGGCATAATTGAGGAGATCAAAATGGGAAATTAAGCTTAGGAATCTATTTTCAGTTTGTAAGATATGTACAGTTTTTATTTATCTAACAGAGATGCTTATCATGTAAATATAAACGATAAGTTGTTCATAAATAAAAGAAGTGTGCGTTTGTTCTCAAAAATTCTTGTTTTCTTATTTAAGCCTTTATCGTTATTCATATTATGAATCCTCATATATGAAAGAATTTGAAAATTTTATCGTCATTCATATTATGAATCCTCACATATGAAATGGTCGAAATAATTAAGAATACTCTATGATATAATAAAAAATCCCAAACTCCACGTATGAAAATTTAAAATAAAAATCATTCTTATCGAATACTATTATGTTGGTAGGATGGCTCATACGAGAGCATCAACATCTGTGACAGTAAATATGACACCTAAAGAAATAAGGCAATTGGTTGCAGAGAGTGTGACTGCAGCTTTGCAAGCATAAGGCGCCAATGTAGCTAGTACAAATAATGGAAATTCTGCTAGGAGAGAAGTTCCGATAGAGAAAAGATGTACTTACAAGGATTTCATGAACTTTCAGCCTTTTAACTATAAAATTTGCTACGGGTTCACTGATAGAAGAAGCTTTGTCTTGGTGGAATGCTTATGCACAACCTATTGGGATAGAACAAGCTTATCAGACTCCCTGGAATGAATTTAGAATCTGCTAGTTAAGAAGTATTGTCCTTGCAGTGAGATTAGGAAAATGGAGGAAAAAATCTATAATCTAGTAGTAAAGGAAAATAATCTCAAATTTTACATCCGAAGATTTCAGTAATTGGCATTATTACGTCCTAATATGGTGCCTAATACTGAAAAATTAAGGGAAGCTTTTACTGGAGGATTGACTAGAAGTATAGAAGGGAATGTTACCGCCTCTATACCCCAAACTTTAGAGGAAGTTATCACCATTACTCAAAGATTAATGGATCAAGTGATAAGGTATACTCCTGTACAAATGGCAGTTAATAATAAGAGGAAGTTTGATGATAGGAAAAGCTTTCCTGTTACTCGTAATTTCTAGAAGAATAATTTTCGCAACTATAATCAAGGCAATAATCTTCAACAACAGAACAAAATAAATGATGTTTCTAAAGTTTATGCTGTAAATTCGAGCAATGGTTATAGTGGAAGACTACCCCTTTGTCAAAGATGCTCTCTACATCACACAGGATTTTTCACTATTAAGTGTCAAAACTATGGGAAAATAGGACATCAGACAAGATTCTATAGAAGTAAATTATTAGCTACTGGAAGTAATCAAATTCCTGTAACTAAAATTTTCCAAAACTGCGGAGAAAAAGGGAATATGATGAATGAGTGCCGTAAAGAGAGCTATAGCAGAGGAAAAGCTTATTTGTTGAACGATACTAAGCAAGATCAGAATACGGTTACATGTATGTTTCATCTAAATCAACGTCTGCTTAAAGTAACAATTAGAATCAAGAGCTGATAGAAGTTTCATATGTGTTAAAATTGCGGCTAAGTTAGATATTGCGATTGTTTCTTTGAATACTAAGAATGTTATAGAATTGGCCAACGGAAAAATAGTTAGCACTAATAAAGTTGTTCGAGGATGTATCATTACTTTATTACTTCAATCCTTTAAAATGAACCTTATACCCATTAAGCTTGGTAGTGTTGACGAGTCATTAGTATGGACTGGTTATCTAAATACCATGCTAAAAGTCTATGTGACAAAAAAGCCGTTCATATTCCTATAAACGGTGAAGTTTTGATTGTCCGTGGTGAGCAAAGTAAGACTAGACTAAATCTCATATCGTTCCTTAAGATAATTAAGTACGTATCCCGAGGTGGTCAAGTTTTCTTAGTTCAAGTAGTGGAAAAGGAGAAAGAATAAAAGCGATTAGAAGATATTTCGATAGTTAGAGAATTTCCCGAAGTATTTCCGGAAGAATTACCAGGTTTACCGCCTGAGTGTCAAGTTGAATTCCAAATCGATTTGATACCAGGAGCAACACCAGTTGCTAAATCGCCTTATCGATTAGCACATTCAGAAATGCAAGAATTGTTAAGTTAAATCCAAGAACTAACTGATCAAGGATTTATTAGACCAAGTATATCGCCGTGGGGAGCTCCAGTCTTATTTGTGAAAAAGAAATATGGATCTTTTAGGATGTGTATCGATTATCGTGAGTTAAACAAACTTACCCGTTACCCATTACCCAGAATCGACGATTTATTTGATCAACTCCAAGGATCGAGCGTATATTCGAAAATTGATTTACGATCAATGAGAGTTAAGGAAGAAGATATTCCTAGAACTACTTTCAGGATGCGGTATGGACATTATGAATTTCAAGTGATGCCTTTTGGTTTAACCAATGCACCAGCTATTTTCATGGACCTTATGAACAGAGTGTATAAGCTTTACTTGGATAAATTTGTAATCGTGTTTATCGATGATATTCTTATCTACTCTCATAATAGAGAAGAACATGCCAAGCATCTTGGTATAATTCTCGAATTACCTAAGAAGGAGGAGTCATATGCTAAGTTCTCGAAGTGCGAATTTTGGATCGATGTTGTTCAATTCCTAGGACATGTCATTGATAGCCAAGGTATTCGTGTGGATCCTGCTAAGATTGAAGCAGTAAAGAATTAGAGTAAGCCTAGGACGCCGACATAAATAAGAAATTTTTTAGGATTTACTGGGTATTACCGAAGATTTATCGAAGGTTTTTCAAAATGTGCTAAAGCTTTGACTGAATTGACTCAGAAGAACAAACCATTTGTCTGGGGAGATAATCAAGAGATAGCTTTTCATTTATTGAAGCGAAAGTTGTGTGAAGCCCTATCCTAGCCTTACAAGAAGGTAACGATGACTATATCGTTTACTGTGATGCATCCAAGGAATAGGAGCAATGCTTATGCAAAGGAATAAAGTTATTGCTTATGAATCAAGGCAACTTAAACCTAATGAGAAGAATTATACTACTCATGATCTAGAATTAAGAGCGGTGATATTTGCTCTTAAAATCTAGGGACATTACCTCTATGGTACGAAGTTTGTAGTATTTACTGATCGTAAAGGTCTTCAATATATTCTTCAACCGAAAGAATTAAATATGAGACAGTGACGTTGGTTAGAATTACTTGCTGATTACGACTGTGAAATTCGTTATCACCCAGGTAAAGCCAATGTAGTAGCTGATGCTTTAAGTCGAAAAAAGCGTATTAAGCCGTTACGAGTTAGATCATTAATGATAACTCTTTTACCGAAGTTACCTACCCAAATTCTCGAAGCGCAAGAAGAAGAACTTAAGGTAGAAAATGTAGGAGCTGAGAAGTTGAGAGGAATGGATAAAGAATTTGAAGTTCGTCAAGATGGAATTCGTTGTATTAAAAATCGTAGTTGGTTACATGCCCATTGTAATTTACGAGATTTGATTATGCACGAGTCTCATAAATCGAAGTATTCTATACATCCTAGTTTTGACAAGATGTATCAAGATCTGAAGAAACTCTACTGGTGGCCTAACATGAAGGCAATCATGGAAGAATACGTTAGCAAGTGTTTAATGTGTGCAAGAGTTAAAAGAGTATCAGAAACCATCTGGTCTGTTGATACAACCAAATATTCCAATATGGAAGTGGGAAGGAATTACGATGGATTTTGTGACTAAATTACCTAAGACATCAAATGGACATGACACCATCTGGGTTATTGTCGATCGTCTTACAAAATCTGTGCGATTTCTTCCTATTAAAGAGATTGATAGTATGGAAAATCTTACGAGATTTTACATTAAGTAAATAATCTCTCAACACGGAGTGCCTGTATCTATTATCTCAGATCGTTGATAGTCGTTTAACATCTGTATTTTTGGATCGATGCAAAGTGCTTTAGGTACTCAATTGGACATGAGTACGGCATATCATCCATAAACAGATGGACAAAGTGAAAGGACTATTTAAACTCTCGAAGATATGCTTAGAGCTTGTGTGACAGATTTTGGAAAAGGATGGGAGAAACATCTACCTTTAGTAGAATTCTCTTATAACAATAGTTAACATGCTAGTATTAAATCAGCGCCTTTCGAAGTACTTTATGGAAGAAAGTGCCGATCGTCTGTTTGTTGGGCCAAAGTTGGAGATGTTCAACTAACTGGACCAGAAATAATACATGAGACTACTTAAAAGATTGTTCAAATCCGACAACGATTACAAGCTGCACAAGATAGACAAAGGAGTTATGTTAATACTAGACGTAAACCTTTGGAATTTGCAGTAGGAGATCGTGTTATGTTAAAAGTATCGCCTCGTCAAGGAGTTATTCGATTTGGAAAGAAAAAGAAACTGAATCCAAGGTATATAGGACCATTCAAAATAACCAATAGAATCGGCCATGTGGCATATAAACTAGAGCTACCTTAAGAGCTTAGTAATGTTTACAATACTTTTCATGTTCCGAATATGAAGAAATGCTTATCTGATGAATCTCTCATCATACCGATGAAAGAATTTCAACTCGATGATAAGTTAAAATTTGTAGAAGAGCCTTAGAAATTATGGATAGAGAAGTGAAACGCTAGAAGCAGAGCCGTATCCCAATAGTTATAGTACGATGGAAATCAAACAGAGGACCTGAGTATACTTGGGAACGTGAAGATCAAATTCGGACTAAATATCCGCATCTATTTTCTTCTGTTACCCCTAGTTCTAGCTAAATCTCAGGACGAGATTTGAAATAAGGGGAAAAGACTATAACATCTAGTAATTTTGACTAATGTAATATCTATGTTTATAAATAAAGAGGTGATTTTGCTAAGAAATTGTTGCTTTTTATTATGATATATGACTAAATTGTTGAATATATGGATATTCACTATCTCAATTATCATTTCCACAAAAAAACGTTTAAGTACAAAGGAATGTGGCTGAGATACCACATTAACCCCATGCTACAGGCTGCATGTTAACATGTGGTTATGCAATGACATAAACACTAACTAAACAAGAACTACAATACAAGTAAACTAGATAGAAACCAGGATGCAAACATGAAGACACACATTCTCTTCAGCTTCCAACAATACCACGATAGGAGCAAAGGAAATCTAAATGAGCCTGCCTCCTTAAAAAACCTTACCAAAGAAAACCTAGTGGGAAAAACCTTAGACAAGGAAAAAAGAGTACAACCCTTACCCGGCACTCCCATTGTGAAAAAATCTAACGCTCGGCACCCTCCATTTATCTAGCAGCAAACTCAACCTGGTAGACAACTTCTTAAAACAAAATGAAATTAACTTCAATCGAATAGTATCACAAATAATTTGAACAAGCTGATCAACCGCCATCTGCTTTTTCTTAAAAAGTATTGAATTACGTTCCATCCATATAAAGTACGCAGTAGCAGCCAACACAAGACGTGCAAGGATGCTAGGGCAAGACTTTCCCTTAGAAATTGGAATAACAAAAGCTAATATATCATCAATTCGAGGGGGGACGCTATCCATATCACAGAGGACCCGAACCTTAGACCAAACCTGCACATAATAAGAACGTTCAAAGAAAAGATGGTCTTGAGAATTCGGCACCAATTTACATAGAGGACATCGAAGGAGGCTTAAATCCACAAAAGGGCCAACATCCCATTTCCTAAGCCGATCTTGAGTCTTCAATTTTCTTCTAACCACTAACCATAAGTGAATAGAGTGACGAGGAATACAATGAGCAAACCAAACAGCATGGTACCAATTAACCATTAAAGCCCTATACGGTATGTAATCCCATGCTAAAGAAATTGAAAAAGGATGTAAAACCCTATTTATATCCTGCCACATCAAATCATCATCCTTATCATCGTTAATAACAGGGACAGGGAGAGAGACAATGTTCGGAAATCTAGCATTCCACTCCTGCGGCCACTGCCAAATACCATCAATGATAAGATCCTAACCTTATTAGAAAGAGAGATCCCCGATCTTGTGATGCTACGAACCGTAAGAACGTCCCGTAATGGACACAAATCTGCCCAATTATCAAACCACATAGAAGCAACCTTACCATTATTAATCTGGTACCAAATAAACTGACGAATACGTGATCTAATCTGGAGAAGTTTTCTCCAGCCCCAACTCATATCACCAACTCATGGAATGTCCCAAAAACTTCTATCCTTTAACTTGTAAGAATAAATCCATTTAACCCATAAAGATTCTTTACGAGTAAGGATACACCAGATATGAGAAACCATTAAAGCAGCATTAAAATCAGAAAGCTTACGAATACCAAGGCCACCTTCATAAAACGGTGTACAGACAGAGTCCCAAGCAACTTTAGCATTACCTTTCTTCATTTCACCTTGACACCATAAGAAGCCTCTCATAAGCTGTTCCAAATCATGAATAATCCGAACAGGTAAAACAACGATAGACGCCCAGTAAATATGCATAGATGAAAGCACTGAACGAACTAACTGGAGTCTTCCTGCTAAAGAAAGAAACTTATTGCGCCAATCATTTATTCCAGTCTCAAGCTTTTCTACAAGGACTTTACAATCCCTATATAGAAGCCTAATCATTAAACTATACACGCTTTCGGTATCTCTAAATCCTTAATCTTTTATTTATTCTTCTTTTGTTCATGATTCATTAAATCAATGAATTAAACATGTTAATAAAAGATTAAAACATGGGGATCGGGATTTAGTTGGTTTTTTTGTAGGTGTCATGCAAACTTAGAGTCGAATGACTCTCGGTGGTGCTTATTCTCAGCCAGCTGCACCCTTAATGGGGCGGTGCTAGTTGTTTCTATCGGCCGCAAGCACCAACACCCCGACCGGGGGCTGTTGGTTGAAGACAGTGGAAAACCGAGAGCTTTTAAGCTCTCAGTGGGTATGTTGTACACGTAGGGGGAACCCGGCAAGCGGGGGGGTTTTCAGCCAATAGTGGCAACCGGCAGCAGCCTGTGGCGGCTGGGCTGTCGGCGGCAGAAAGCCACGACCGAAAGGCTGTGGTGTTTGTGTGGTCCGAGCGATGCCGAGACCTCAAGGTCTCGGTGTGTTGTTTGTGTGGGGATCGGGTAGAACCGAAACACACCAAAGGGGTGTTTGGTTAATTTTGATAAAAACTTTATGTTTTATTCATTAATTAATTACATTAATTAATACATGGTTTAATTAAATTAAATAAAAACAAGGACTTATGTTATAATTATTTATATAATTATCATGATAATAAACATGACCATTTTATAAAATTTTAGGTTATAATAATTATCACTATAATTATTTCATGTTACATTTAATTAATTAAGAACTTAGCTTAATTAATATTTCATTTTAACCAAGGTTTAATTAAATTAATAACATACTTTAATTTAAGTATACAATAATCAGTTAAGGTTAAGTTTAATTAATATAGTTATGTAATATTATTAATTAATAACTACTTATAATATCATGTATTATATTATTAATTAATAATCATATGTTAAGACTAATGTATTATTATTAATAAACTTTACTATATTATTATATTTAATAATCATGACTTATAACATATGGTTATTAAACTATAGCTTATATTATATACTTATTTAATAAGCTTGTTACTATATATGGAAACCTGCTATTTTTAGAAAGTTACTCATTATGAAATGACAAGTTCAATAACACATAAAACATGAAATACACTAATCAAGAACACATTAAACATGAAACATGTAAAACAAGTCAAGAACAAGTAAAACAAGTTAAGAACACGTCAAGTAAAATAATAATCAATAAGTATACGTTAATCAGACAACTCATTCATGTCCCTTTTAATATGTAGCAATCGTGAAGTCGGAGTAGTTCTTTCGCTTTCATTTTCATCCTCATTACTGGACATAAGGTATAGATATTCTGTCCTTCAGTAAGGACACTCTCTTCCTATATTTAGGATTCCCCGTTTGTAGCCAACTGTTTTCCCCAGTAGTTTACTTTAAACTTACCAGTAATTAATATGATTAGCATTTTAAACTTCCTGAGCTATATACATACATGCCAGTTACACCTAGTTATGGAGGTACCATAACCATAACACTTGACGCACCGGTGTTATGACTCTTCTGCGGTGAAAGTGATTGCTCGCAGCGTCCCTTTCAGTTATTTGGATTTTTATATTATTATCATGTGGGGAGAATCGGTACTTCTTAGTACATGTTTAGTAGATTAAAAGGTAATTGTGGTGTGTGCTCTACATCCTTACATGGAGCTGATCCCTCCACCCAGACTAATATAGTTAGAGGCAAACCATCTAATTGCATGACGAGATCACCCCTCTATGTATTCATGCACGTTGATACCTTCATGACCTATATGGGCTATTGGGCATTTAAAGTACATTTTTTATGAAATAAACATAAGTCTTTTCAAAATATAAACCAGTTCATAAAACATACTCCAGGTTTTCCAAGACATACATTATTTCGCTGCACTTTCATTTCATACTTTGCTTATGTTTATGTTTTTCATTTCATTGTCATATATCCGTCCACTGAGCGTATTGCCAGCCGTATTTTCTTTCCATGTCCCCATACAACAAGTACTAAAGGGAAAAGCTAAGCAATAAAGAGTACGTGCATTCGGATGGAGGTTCCCTTGTCTTCATTTCTTTTAATGCATTTATATACTTCTGCTTTGCTGGACATTGTTTAGTCCTTATTGTAAATTCTCTACTTATGCTTTGTGTGTGAGCTTATGTTTGGAACCGATGTTTGTTTCCGGTCTCCTTTATGGTCATTAATGTTTTTAAGACATTTACCTTGTATGTTTGATGACACGTCATAATTATTAAGTAACGGTCCACTTATCCAAGTGGGGTGTTATAAATATGGTATCAGAGCCCAAGGTTTCGACGTGTAGGCTCTAAAACTTGACTTGTCACTAGTGGGTAGTCACTAGGATCTTCCTATACTGACAGTAAATTTCATTTCATATATCATTGTTTTCTTCAAGTTTTTGACTAAGTAAAGGTTGATACAGGATTGGCCATACTTAGTCGCATGTGGTTTTCTTCGAATTTTGTTTTGTGGCCTGAACCATAGTCGTCCACCTTTGCCAATGGCAGTTTTCGTTGGCTATACCTTCATAAATTCCTTCATGCATCTTTTATGTTTATCCTATGTTTCTAACAGATTAATCATTTTATTTTCCTATTTGAAACTGTCAGATGGCCAACACACGCACCAACGAGGAACTTGTTGCACCTGTCAATGCAGCATTGCAAGCTATGCTCCCTCAGATCCAAAATCAGATTCAGAATGAGTATCAGGCTCATCAGAATAACAATCCTCCTCCTCCTCCACTGCACACTCCCCACCTGGCTGGAGAGATTCAACAAGAAGAAGCCTCGAGCATTCGAGAAGGCTGAGGTCCCGTCTAATGCTGAAAACTGGGTATCGCACATGGATAAAATCTTTGATGCCATGGGGTGTGATGGAGTGTACAAGGCACGGTTGGCTTTATACAAGTTCGAGGGCGATGCACTAGCTTGGTGGAGAGCATACAAGCAGACGAATGGAGGTGGTGCATGGTTGGCTACTTTGACTTGGGATCAGTTCACTGAGTTATTCTATAATCAGTTCTTCCCTAGGGGTGAGAAAGAACGACTTAAGAGGGACTACCATGCTATTCATCAGAGAATAGGTGAGAACAACACGGAGTTCATGCAGAGATTCCTCAGGTTAGTTGGATTTCTGGGCGCTGCTGCAGGTACAACTGAGGAGCAAGCGAAGCATTTTCGCTGGGCTCTTCACTCTTCGACTACTGATCGTATCTTATGTGACACTTTCACAAATGTGTCACAAGTGGCGACGTAGCCTGCAGATGCTCCACGAGAGAGATGACTATGAGGAGCTAGCTCGTCCTAAGAAGAGGTATAAATTTTAGTCATCAAGCGTTACCATCTCATTCAAATCAGTATCTTCATTTTATATCTATTCTATTCAATTGTATCTTTCAGGCAGAAGGGAAGAGACCGGTCCCAACCGGCCACTCAGCAGACAAAAAACAAGGGGCACGGTGAGACTAATGACCGATATGGATCAGATAGGCGTAGCGGTAGTGACAACTACCGTAACAATGCCAGTTACTCCAACAACAACATGTCCCTAAAATTTTAAACTCTTCTATGTTAAGCTGCTGTATGACATAAATTCTAACATCTCAGCATCATAATAGGAACTCTGGGAACGGGCGTGACCAGAATACTAAGGGTCAGCAGCCTAATCACTCATCTTTATATGGTATTATAACTTAAACTTTTAGTGTAGTCATGATTATGCCGCAATAATCATGTCTCACGCATATCTTCTGAAACAGGCTCTCAGGTAGCGAGGTACCCCCTGGAGGGTATACCTATCCTATCTGCACTGCTTGTAGCCATAGGCATCCCGGACCATGTCGTCGTGCTACCGGAGTTTGCTTTAAGTATGGGCAAGCAGGCCATCAAATGAAGGACTGCAAGAGAGGAGAGACTGTTGGTACATTTGGCACTGATCTTTTGAAACCACCAGCTTCAGGTCGTGTGTTCACTACCACCAGAGATCAGGTGAACAAGTCGACATGCACCATTACTGGCATCTTATTTATGTATGGACATGTTGCCTGTGTTTTATTTGATATGGGTACAACTCACTAAGTTATATCCACTACTTATGCCTCCTATATTAATAAGACATCTACACCACTTGAGAATATATTAAATATATCTACACCAATGAGAGACTCTGTGCGCATTACCCATGTGTATAGAGACCTTCCTTTTGAATTTAACGATAAGATCCGCCCTGTAGACGCAGTTCCTTTGGACATGTGCGAATTCGATATGATACTAGGCTTGGACTGGTTAGCGAAACACCATGCCACTATCGATTGGCATACATATCACGTGATATTCGGTGATGTTCAAGCTCTAAAGTACATTCATAATGGTTTCATACCAAGAAAGTCTGTACAAATCATTTCTGCCTTATAAGCATGTGCTTTACTAGCTCATGGCTGTGAAGGCTTCCTAGCTACGATTCAGGATATTACTACAGAAGCTTCATCGATTCAGGATCAGCCAATCATTTAAGAATTCCCCGATGTATTTCCAGAAGAACTTCCGGGTATACCACCTATCCGCGAAGTGGAGTTTCGCATTGAGCTCATTCTAGGAGCTGAACCGATCTCCAAGGCACCTTATCGCATGTCTCCCATAGAGCTCAAGGATTTAAAAGACCAGCTGTAGGAGTTAGTGGAGCGAGATTTCGTTCATCCGAGTGTATCACCATAGGGTTCATCGGTACTTTTCGTCAAGAAGAAGGACATCAACATGCGTCTGTGCATCGACTATCGTGAGCTGAACAAGATCACGATCAGGAACCGTTATCTATTGCCGTGTATCAATGATCTATTCGACCAACTACAAGGTGCCAAGCACTTTTTTAAGATTGATCTACGATCAGGTTATCATCAGCTGTGAGTGAAGGAGCAGGATATTCCTAAGACTGCTTTTCACACAAGATATGGTTACTATGAGTTCGTAGTCATGCCTTTCGGACTTAATAATGCTCCAGTGGTATTCATGGACTTAATGAACCGCGTCTTCCACGAGTTTCTAGAAAAATTTGTCATTGTTATTATCGATGACATTCTCATCTTCTCAAAATACAAAGAAGAACATGAGGAACATCTTCGCACCGTACTACAGATTCTTCACCAGAAGCAACTGTATGCAAAACTTTCCAAGTGTGAATTCTGGTTAAACAAGGTAGCATTTCTGGGCCACATTGTCTCCGCAAAAGGGATCACCATGGATCCTGCGAAGGTTGAAGCTATCACAAAATGTCCAAGATCGACGTCTACAACTGAGGTTCGTAGTTTTCTCGACTTAGCTGGATATTATCGCAGATTTGTGGAGACTTTTCACGGTTAGCCTTGCCTTTGACCAAGCTGATGCGTAAGGGAGAAAAATTCATCTGGAATGATGAGTGGGAGAAGTGCTTTGAAGAACTTAAGCAGCGATTGGTTTCTGCACCTATTCTTACTCTCCCATCTGGCACAAGTAGATTTTAGTTTTATAGTGATGCTTCGGGTAAAGGACTTGGATGTCTACTCATGCAACATGGTAAGGTGATTGCCTATGCATCACGTCAACTAAAGCTTTATGAGGAAAATTATCCCACCCATGATCTAGAATTAGTAGCAGTTGTTTTTACACTCATAATCTAGAGGCATTATCTATATGGTGAATCATGTGACATCTTCACTGATCACAAGAGCCTCAAGTACATTTTCACTCAGCGGGAACCAAATATGAGGTGAATACGGTGGTTGGAGCTACTAAAGGATTATGACACCAACATTCAGTACCACCTGGTAAGGCGAATGTGGTGGCCGATGCTCTCAGCAGGAAGTCAGGCATGATTGCTAGCATCAAGGTAGAAGAAGAAATTATTCGTGATCTAGAGCGTTTAGACATTGAATTCCTTGTACGTAGACATCATGGATACTGGGCTAATCTGAGATTGAGCCAGACTTAATCTCTTGGATCAAGGCAGCTCAAAAAGAGGATGGCAAGATATTGGCTATTATTCAGAATATCGATCAGCAGACAAAGTTTCGTATAGACGAAGACGACATCGTATGGCAGGGTACCAAGCTATATGTTCTAGACGATCTTACACTCATAGAAGCCTTTCTGACTGAGGCTCACAGCTCTCCATTCTCCATTCATCCAGGATCCACCAAAATGTATCATGATCTTAAACAATATTTTTGGTGGAGTGGCATGAAGAAGGATGTTTCTACTTTCGTTTCCAAATGTCTTACCTGCCAGCAGGTCAAGATAGAACATCAGTGAGCTAGTGGTTTACTACAACCATTAGAGATTCTCGAATGGAAGTGGGACAAAATCTCCATGGATTTTGTCATCGGACTTCCGAAGACTCAAAGGAAACATGATGCTATATGGGTCATTGTCGATCGTTTAACCAAGTCAACTCATTTTCTTCCAATTCGCAAGGATTATCCAGTTAGCAAATTGGCAGATATATTCCTGCAAGAGATCATGCGACTGCATGGTACTCCATCAGACATCATATATAACAGAGATCCTCTATTCACGTCTAAATTCTGGAAGGGTTTGGAGAAAGCTTGGGGCACCAGACTCAAGCTTAGCATAGCCTTTCATCCTTATACTGATGGTCAGTCAGAGCATACTATTCAGACCTTGGAAGACATGTTGCATGCTTGTGCATCAGAATGGACAGGGAGTTGGGATGACTACATTTGCTTGGTTGAGTTTTCTTACAACAACAGTTGGCACGCGAGTATCAAGTGTGTACCTTTTGAGATGATTTATGGCAGGAAGTGCCGTGATTCAATCTGCTGGTATCAGGTTGGTGAATGAATCATTGAGGGTCTAGAGATGATAGAGGTGAACAATGAGAAGGTCGCCATCGCCAAGGTGAAGTTGTAGGAAGCTCGTGCTCGTCAGAATAGCTATGCTAATAAACATCATAAATCAATAGAATTTCAGCCTGGTGATCGTGTTTTCTTGAACGTATCACCAGCAGGTGGAGTCAAGCATTTTGGACTTAAGGGCAAGCTCAGTCCTCGTTTCATTGGACCGTTTGAGACCCTCAAACATGTCAGTGAGGTACCGTATCGTCTAGCGTTACCTCCTCAGCTATCTCATGTTCACAATGTGTTCCATGTATCCTTACTCAGAGGTTACAATTATCATCCGTTGCACACAATTTCATATCCACTCGATCAGATTCGTGAGTATCTAACTTATGTTGAGGAACCCGAGTCAGTTCTTGATCGTCTGGATCGGGTCATGAGGAGAAAGACGATCCCATTCGTCAAAATCCTTTGGAGAGACTATTCCGAGCGGGAAGCCACTTGTGAAACGGAGGAGTCAATCCGAACTTCTTACCCTCATTTTCAGCTATGATTCGGGTATGTCCTTTTCAGCTTATCGTATCTCTAATTCGAGGACAAATTATTCTTTTAGAGGGGAAGAGTTGTAAAACCCGCTTTAAAATACCTTAGAACATTAAATGCATGAAAACACGGACAAATTAAAACTTTACAATTAATTAATATATGATACGTATAACGAATATTTAAAATAAATATTACGTATATTAATTAATTACTACAAGTATTACGTACGTTATTATTATTTATGATCTCACGATAAGTGCTTACGTATAATACTTTAAAACACTACAAGAAATAAGACACGAGATTAAAACACAAGACTACAAAACGAACATACACGTATATTATTTAAACACGAAAAACAAATGAGAACCATACAATAGGGGTGTTTGGCCGGCGGCATAAAGAAGAAAAGAGAGGGCCTTTGGCCCAGCCCATTAAACCATTACATCTAAATAACAAAACCTCCAAGGAATTATCATTATTCATGTAACACCCCATATTGATAAATGGAATATCACAGAATAATTATTGTCTGTCAACAAAGCATGCAAGGTAAATGTCTAAACATTAAATGACCATAAAAGGAAATACCAGAAACAAACATCGGTAGTCCAACATAAGCTCACACACATGAATATATGTACTGGAAGGAAATGACTAAACAATATCTAAAAGAAGTAAAGTAATGTAATGTATGAAAATTCATAAAGTAATGAAGGCTAGATAGCGTCCATCCGTATGCACATACTCTTAAGGTCCTAAGTGCGTCCCTGAGTACCTGCCGTTTGTGAACATGAAAAGGAAACAGCTGAGCAAAACGGCCATTGAACGGATGTAACACCCCATTTTGGTAAATATAATATCACAGGTAATATGGCGTGTCATCAAAGCATGCAAGGTAAATGTCCAAAAACATTAAATGACCATGAACGGAAATACTGGAAACAAACATCGTTAGTCCAAGTATAAGCTCAACACACATGAATATAAGTACTGAAATGGAAAAGGACTAAACAATGTCCAAAGAAATAATGTAACATAATGTATGGAAATGCATAAAGTAATGAAGGCTAGATACCTTCCAATCCGTATGCACATACTCTTAAAGTCTACGAGCGTCCTTGAGTACCTGCCGTTTGGGAACATGAAACGAAAACGGCTGAGCATAACGCCCAGTGAAAGGATATACAAGTATAGCATGAAATGATATAAGCATAATAAGACTAATAGTAGCGTAAATGTATAAGTCCTAGATAACCAGGAACATGTTCATAAAACTGGTTTTATAGTTTGAAAAGACTTATGTTTTTATATGAAAAACTGTATTAATTAGCCAATAGCCCATATAGGTCATGAGGTTCCACCGTGCATAAATACTTGGAGGGGAGACCTCATCATGCAATTAGAGGGGTTGCCAATTAGTCTGGGTAGAAGGGATCAACTCCTTGTGAAGGATGCAAGGCACACGTCGCATTCAACATGAAAATCATGTAAAACATGTAACTAGGATGCACCCATACGTCCCATGTGATAATATAAATATTTGGCCAAAACTGTAAAGGGACGCCACGAGCAATCACTCCGCCGTGGGGAAGTCATAACACTGGTGCCTCTAGTGTTATGGTTATGGTACCTCCATAACTAGGTGATACTGGTCATGCATGTATATGGCTTAGGCATTTAAACTAACATAAGTAATCAAACATATAAAACATATACTTGGGAAAATAGTTGTCTGCAAACTGAGAATCCTAATAAGGAAAGAATGTCCATACTGAAGGACGGAAAATCAGTACCTTGTGTCCAGTGAACGAGGAAAAGATGAAAGGATGAATGGTCCTGCTCCGACCTCACTAATGCTACATAAATAAGGGACATGTATAAGTTGTCTGATTACTGAGTACGTTACTGGTTATAACATGTTCTTAGCTTGTTTTATATGTTCTTGTCTGGCTTTACTGTTTTATAAGATATACTGTATTAATCATGCATTTTCATGTATCCTGATTAAGTATTATCTTGTATTCTTGTATTATTATACTTGTTGTGTAATAATAAGTAACTTTCTAAAAATAGCAGGTTTCCTAAAATAGAAAGTTTCCAAAAATAGAAAGTTTCCAAAAATAGATCAGTTTCTAAAAATAGATCAGTTTCTAAAAATAGATCAGTTTCTAAAAATAGAAAGTTTCCAAAAATAGTAAGTTTCCAGAAATAGAAAGTTTCCATATTTAGAAATAAGCTGGATAATAAGCTAATAACATAAGCTAGTGTTTACTGGTTAAAAGTCATAAGTCATGTAATTAATAGTATAGTTTATTAATTAAATGTCATGGTAATTAAATAAACTATAGGTTATATGATTTAATTAAATAAAGGCATAATTTAATTAAATTAAGACATATAAAATACTTAGGTTAATCATGTATTAATAATTCATTAATTATATTCTAAGTCATGATTTATTGATTAATTATAAGTCCATGTTTTAAAAATTAATTAATAACTATAGTCTAAATTAAATAACAAAATACTTAGGTTTTAACACCGGCGGAATAAAAAAACCCTAAAAATGGCGGCCAAAATAGGTGTTACGGCTGTTCTAAAACTTTTTCATCCGATTTAAATTCTATTCTCCATCTATTCGGTTCATTAAGATCCGTGGGCCTCCTCTTTTCTATCATTTTAAATCGTGTGTTATTTTCTCCTTTTTAGGTTTTCTAACTTCCAATCTGATTGGTTAGTTAGTACATCTAAAAATGAAGCTCTTCATACATTATTTCAGTGTCGAATTGTTGGATCCATTGATTCTGAGTGTACACGTGTGGATTTGAATTAGGATTTTCTTTAGGATTAGGATTTTGGGGGCCGTTTCATATTAATTGCTAATATTCTTTATAATCATATGATTTACGTAATGGAGATTGGGTAATTTTGTAGGTTTATGTGTCTTTGTGTTGTAACACCCCACTTGGATAAGTGGACCGTTACGTGTATTTAAAGCGTGTCATCAAAGCATAAGTTTAATTTCCTAAAACATTAACCGACCATAAAGGATATACCGGAATCAAAATCGGCATTCCAAAGATAAGCTCAAAACATGGAAAGTAAATACTGAAGGAAAGGACTAAACAATGTCCAAATAAGCAAAGTAATATAAGAAGTGCATAAAATAAGAAGTGTGGATACCTTCCATCCAAATGCACATGCTCTCAGAATCCTAAGAGCGTCCCGGTGTACCTGTCGTTAGAACATGAAAGGAACTACGGCTGAGCATAACGCTCAGTGAACGGATATAAAGCATGATAAGAAATACTAAAATGAAGCAGATGATAAAATATTGAAGCTGTAAAACTGATAACTAAAGTTGCAGCGGAAGTCTGAGTATAATATGAAAAGCCTGATTCATAAATAATAAAGTTGAACTGTTATTTGTTAAATCTGAAAACATGCATTTACTGTATTTTAATTACCAATCGCTTATATAGGTCATGTGCTGTAACAACTGCTGCATGAATAAATAGAGGGGTGACCTCGTCATGTTGTAGAGGGGTGAACTCTAATTACTGTGTTGGGTGGAGGGATCAGCTTCAATGTGAAGGATGTAGAGCATACACCACATTCACCTGATAACTTTAAATTGATAAGCCTAGGATGCATCTACACGCCCCACTAAATATACTGATAAAATGGCCAAGCTGAGCTGAGTGGGACGATGTAGAATATCACTCTCCTGCATGTGAGTCACGACACCGGTGCCTCAAGTGTCATGGTTACGGTACCTCTGTAACTAGTACTACTGACTGGTCATGCTTGTATATAAGGCTCAGGCAATTTAACTTAATCATAAAACTGATTTCTGATTATTCTTATAACATATAAATAGGGAAAACAATTGGCTGCAGACGGGAAATCCTAATCATGCATAGAAGGGAAGTCCTTACTGAAAGGACGGAAAATCCGTACCTCGTGTCCAGTAATGAAAAATGAATGAAAGCTGAAAGATCGATTCCGACTTCAAGGATACTACATAAGTAATGGACGCAAAAATAAGTTGACTGATATTAATTTATTCTTACTGATTTTAACTATTCTTAGTTTGATTCAAAAACTTCTTGTATTACAATACTATATAATCTGGTAAATCTGGATGTTCTATATTATTATTGATAAGTGTATTCCTGTAATTCTGATTACTATATGACATATATATTAATATTTATGATTTTACTATAAATAGTAACTTGCTGAAAATAGAAACTTTCCTAAATTAGATAGATTTCCAAATTTGTTTCCTTGAAATAAATCATTAATTTAAATCATAAATTAAATCTGACTTTTAAGTAGTTAAAATGACAAAGTTAAAATCAATTTAGTCATACTAATTAAATAATAAATAACAATATATTTAACTTTATTTTTAAAACTTATTTATAAAATGATTTAACTAAACTTAAATAATTCCCACTGTTAGTCTTAAGTTCCCACTGCTTGCATTTTATTCCCACTACTTTCATTATATCCCCACTGTTTTATTATATTCCCACTATTCTCATTATATTCCCAATGTTCGTAGTCCCAAACACCCCTTATGATGACACATACCCGAACACACCCTATAGTGTTTCTGCTTTCGACTGGAAACAACAAAACACTACTGAGACTTGAAGTCTCGGTTGGCCATCCCACCAAAACACCACCGCGCACCCCCTTACCACTGTTTGGGGTTTTATTCGTGGCTGGGCAACAGAAACCACCACCGAGATCTGCTGTGTCTCGGTTGGGTCGAATAGTAACACACCTAGAGCCATGGGCTCTCGGTTTTCTTATGAATTAACAAACCCGACACCCTCTATTCCTTATGAATTCGTTTTTACAATTTTTAATTAAAACCAATTCATGATTAAACGATGTGATACCTGTGATGTGGGAGAGGGCGACGATGATACACGAATCAAAAGAGAAACGAGGCCGAGACCCCTTCCTTTTGTCTGATAATAGTCGCGCCTCTCTTTTTTTGTCTCATGTGTCGGCAGGAAACAATAACCCTAATTATGTCTCTTTTTGTTTTTCAGTGAAATGGGAAAGAGGGTGTACCCCCGTATCTTTTTTTTCCTTTACTACTCAAACCAAACGGGCCTAAGCCCATGACTCTTTCCTTTTAAAAAAAAACCAAAACCGGCCATGGGCCCTTTTACTTCTCTTTTTTTTCTAAATGTAACCGTTCGCTTGTATTAAATTCTCGTGTAATATTCCCGTATGTTAATAATATGTAATTGGTTGATAGAAATCCAACCGTGTATTTAATATACGAATAATTAAATACGGGTTTTACAATTCTTCCCCTCTAAAAAGAATAATTCGTCTCCGAATTAAAGATACGACTATACTGGGTTTTACAATTCTTCCCCTCTAAAAAGAATAATTCGTCCCCGAATTAAAGATACGACTATACTGGGTTTTACAATTCTTACCCTCTAAAAGGAGAATTCGTCCTTGAATTCTAAGGTATTTAGGCTTACTGGGTAAAAGCTGAAAATGCTAATAAGCTGAAAGACGTAAAAGCTGAAAGAGCACATAAGCTGAAAGGACATGAAAAAGGGTCTATGAGCTGAAAGAATAATTCGTATCTTAGTTATAACATAATACTGCTAAAATGTATAAACATGACATGACTGAATACGTAACGTGACATGACTGAAAAGGACATGGAATGTGACATGACTGAAAGAACATAACTGAGTTATAGAAGGAAAAGGATGAGAAGTCCGGATGGACTCCTTTGTTTCAAGTGGCTTCCCACTCGAACTAGTTCCTACAAATGTCTTGATACAATGCAATTCTTGGTCTTAATGACCCTGTCCTGACAATGCTGAGGAGTTTCGGGTTCCATTCATAAAATGGATTTTCTGAATTTGATAGAATGAATAAGCTATAGTATGTAGGGTACATGAAATAGTATGTACGATTATCCTGAAAGATAATATTTATCTCTCTAAGCAAGTTGCTGAGAATATAAAGGAACAACTACGTGAACAATTGTGAACGTTCTACGTGACCAATTGTGAATGTGGTTTACGATTATATTAGGAACGTTGGGCATGGAATTTGTTGCAAACCTGATACATGAAACATACTATGAACGTGATACTAGGACATATCATGAGCATATGCTGACTGAGGAAAGAATGCCAATCGATATGGCATGAGATGTGAAACGTTTGTCTAGTTATGTAAAAGTTATGCAAACTTGGTTTTGGTTTCTTGAGCTTTCTGTAACCGTATTCGGTAACAAGCTGTGAAATGTGTATCGTGAGATAGAACACGAATCTGATCGTGAACAATGTCATGAACGCGAATCGTGAATTTAAATCATGAGATATCATAAACATGAACTAAAACAGCATCATATTGTGAATGAGACGTAAATGTGAAAGTGAAAATAAACGTGAACGTAAGGTGAACGTAAACATACACGTGATTGTGAACATGAATTCTGTCTGGTATGATGGTCGATGGAATACCTTGAATTTGAATAATTTTCTGCTAAATCTTCTGCAGGTCCACTACTGAGTAATCCTTTAGGATGAAAGAAAACGCGTAGGTTGACTACATGGTTGACGATGACTTAAATAGTAATACTTTTCTGAGTCTGTGGTAACTGATAACAATTTCAAGGAAATTCGTCTCATTTCTGCTCAGAAGTTTCTAAGGATTGTAGTAACTCACTAGCATGACGACGTTCTATCTTGAACCTGCGGTATGTCAGGCATCGAGATATGAACATAGTTGCATCAATGTGTGATAATGCTTCTTTCAGAATTCTGCCTGAGATTATGGGACATTCTGGTGGAAATCTGGTTGAATAGTTATGGAAGAATTTTTAGTGAGAACTGTCAGCAATTTCTGCGGTAACAGTCAATTGAGTTCTAGAGAAATTTTGTACTTCGTTCACAGGCGTCGGTCGAGACCATCAGGTGATGGCCTTCACGTTCGCAGAATTGTCTGAAATTTCTTTCTACTGAAATAGGGTGGCTCAGAAATGCCACTTTGTTCAATTGAAATTCATATCTGGAAAGTTGTGTATAAAATTTTCTCCTATCGAAGATTATGTACAACTGTGAGAAGATGAGTCTCGTGTTCTTCTCTAGTATTAGGCAGATCAGAATGTGATCAATGAATATACTGACGATTTTGTCTGAGAGTCATGGAAAAATTTTATTCATAATTTCATAATATAGCTGGGAGCATTAAGGAGCTCAGAAGTATAAAACCAAAATTTTTAGAGAGACTTTAATATGTGCAACAGCAGTCTGGAAACGTCATGTTCTTTCTCTCACCACTAATGGTAGAATGATCGGAAATTTGTTCTGGAAGATGTTTAAGACATCGTAGCAGATCAAATAAACCTGCTATTTATTGAATGAACATTGATTAAGAATGGTGATCTTGTCAAAAATTTTAGTGGTCGATACATGATCTCATGATACCGGCCTTTTTCCTGATAGACATAAACGGTGCACTTCCTGGTGGTGCGCTAGGGCGAATAAAGCCTTATTCTATAATTCTTGCAGCAAATGTTGCAACTCTTTTAAACTCAGCTGAAGCCCTGGAATAAAGAGTTTTAAAAAACAGGTTCTGTTCTTGAGATAAGTTCGATGTTAAATTCTGTCTCATGGTTAGGATGGAATTTCTGGAAATGCTGAAAAAAAATCTGCTGATCATAAATTTAAGGAACTTTAAAAGTGGATTATAACAGGTGGCCAGAAAGTCTTTGTAGCTATGGACTGATAAGTCACGCGCTTGTAAGGCAAAAATAATTTGTACTGATTTTTTGGAAGAAATATAATGAATATATTTTTTTTGGTAAAGGGTTTCCCCGGTAAATATATTAACCAAAAAAGTGTTGAAGTACAAAGGAATGTGGCTAAGATACCACATTAACCGCATGCTACATGCAGCATGTTAACACGTGATTATGTCATGGCATAAACATAAACTAATCTAGAACTACAATGCAACTAAACTAGAAAGAAACCAAGATGCAAACATGAAGTCACACATTGTCTTCAGCTTTCACCAACAGCACGAAAGGAGCAAATGATATCCAAATGAGCCTGCCTCCTTAAAAAACCTTGCCAAAGAAAACCCAGTGGGAAAAACCTTGGACAAGGAAAAAAGAGTACAACCCTCACCCGACACTCCCATCATGAAGAACTCTAGAGCTCGACACCCTCCATTTGTCAAGAAGCAAACTCGACCTGGCAGACAACTTCTTAAAACGAAATGAAATCAACTTCAACCGAATAGTATCACAAATAAGCTGAACAATCTGATCAACGGCCAACAGCTTTTTCTTGAAAAGTCTTGAATTACGTTCCATCCATATAAAGTACGCAGTAGCAGCCAACACAAGACGTGCAAGGATGCTAGGACAAGACTTTCCCTTATAAATTGGAATAACATAGGCAAAAATATCATCAATCCGAGGGGGGATGATATCCATATCACATAGGCCCTAAACCTTAGACCAAACCTGCATAGAATAAGAACATATGAGAATCCGGCACCAATTTACACAAAGGACATCGTAGAAGGCTTAGATCCACCAAAGGGCCAACATCCCATTGCCTAAGCTGATCTTGTGTCTTCAGTTCTCTTCTAACCACTAACCACAAGTGGATAGAGTTACGAGGAATACAATGAGCAAACCAAACAGCATGATACCAATCAACCAGCAAAGCCCTATCCCGAATGGAGTCCCAAGCTAAAGAAACTGAAAAAGGATGCAGAACCCCATTTATATCCCGCCACATCAAATCATCATCCTGAGCATCATTAATAACAGGGACAGGGATAGAGACAATGTTTAGAAATCTAGCATACCAATCCTGCTGCCACTGCCAAATACCATCAGTAATAAGATCCCTCACCTTATTAGATAGAGAGAGCCCCGATCTTGTAATACTTCGAAACGTAAGAACGTCCCATAACGGACATAAATCTGCCCATTTGTCAAACCACATAGAAGCCAATCCACCATTATTAATCTTGTACCAAATAAATTGACGAATGCGTGGTCTAATCTGTAGAAGTTTTCTCCAGCCCTAACTAATATCACCTATACATGGAACGTCCAAGAAACTTCGATCCTTTAACTTGTAAGAATAAATCCATTTAACCCATAAAGACTCTTTACGAGTGAGAATACACCAGATATGAGAAACCATTAAAGCAGTATTAAAATCAGAAAGCTTACGAATACCAAGTCCACCTTCATAACATGGAGTACAAACAGAGTCCCAAGCAACTTTAGCCTTACCTTTCTTCATTTCACCTTGACACCATAAGAAGCCTCTCATAAGCTGTTCCAAATCATGAATAATCCAAACAGGTAAAATAAAGACAGACGCCCAGTAGATATGCATAGATGAAAGAACTGAACGAACTAATTGGAGTCTTCCTGCTAAAGAAAGAAATTTATTGCGCCAAACATTAACTCTACTCTCAAGTTTTTTAACAAGGACTTTACAATCCCTATATTGAAGCCTGGACGAAATGAGAGGAACACCAAGATATCTGACAGGTAACTCGCCTTCAGCAAATGGCATGATATGTAAAATACTACTTTTAACAGCAGTAGCTACATTACAGAAGAAAACTGTGCTCTTTGGGATACTTGGAACTAAACCTGAAGCTATCTTAAATTCCTCCAACACATCCATAATAACCTGCACAGAGTCCAAGTGACCCCTAGCAAACAAGAAAAGATCATCTGCAAAACAAAGGTTGATAATACGTTATTGCTCACAATGGTGATGAAAATAAAAATCCTCTGCATTAAGAACCCTCCTCTTCAACATAAGTGAAAGGATCTTCATGACCAACGTGAAAAGATATGGAGATAACGGATCACCTTGCTTGAGACCTCTTTTTCCTTGAAACCAGCCATATAAATTACCATTTATGTAAAAGGAATACGAAGTAGTAGAAACACACGTCATAATCCAATCAACCATTAAATGGTGGTATCCAAAACCAATCAGAATGTTACGCAGAAACTGCCAGTCCACCGTATCGTAAGCTTTCTGAATATCCACCTTAAAAGCACATCTTGGAGGACCAAAATTTCTGTGGTAATTCCTCATCAGCTCTTGCTTCAATAAGATGTTATCCGAGATCCTACCGCCCGGAACAAAATCAGATTGATTAATATTAACCAAATCGCTGAAATCCCCTTTAATACGGTTAGCAATTATTTTACTAATGCATTTGAAAATAACATTACAACAAGAGATGGGGCGATAATCAGTAATCTTATTTGGAACAAAAACCTTAGGGATAAGAGCAATAATAGTATGATTAACCTCTTTAAGAAGTTTTCCATTAGAGAAAAACTCCCGAATAGCACATGTAAACTCATCACCCACAATACCCCAAGACTTTTTAAAAAACGCAGCAGTAAAACCATCCGGCCCGAGCGCTTTGTCATCACTCATGGAGAATAACGCACTCTTAATTTCAGAATCAGAGATGACTCTAACCATATGGGCAGATTTCTGAGCACCAAGCTTTCGAACAAACAAATCAGACGTATTAAAAGAACCTGAAACACTTTCCTGACCAAGAAACTGCTCGTAATGAGCAAAGAAAGCTCTAGTCACAACATCTCCATCATGAAGCACATTATGAGAATCACGAACCATTTCAACACGATTACGAGCCGCCCTACTCTTAACTGAGTTATGAAAATAAGTCGTATTTGAATCACCTGCATCAAGCCATTCAATTTTAGATTTCTGACGTAAGAAGCGTTCCTCATCAAGAGAATCTTCCTTAAAAGCAACTAGATAATGAGCATGCTCTTCTTTCAACAGCACATTGGATGGGTCTCTATCAAGGGCTTGTTGAACAACATCTAATTCCACACGTAGTCTAGTAACACGATCATGAAGAGTACCCTGTTCAAATAACAGTTTACGAAACGGAGCCTTTAAACCTTTTAAGCGTTTGACAAGCCTAAACATAGCACAACCATGAACATTTGCCAACCAACCGTTAGCTACCACTGCATGAAAACCCTCCTTATGCATAAGAAAATTACTGAATTTAAAAGGTTTAGGCTTAGGTTTGCTCATTGTAGGGATTCGTAACACACAAGGAGAATGGTCAGAAATCCTGTAAGGTTGGAATATCACAAAACATCCTAGAAACTCATCAAGAAACTTAATGTTAGACATAATCCGATCAATCTTTTTGAGAATACCATCATCACCCTTTGGTTTCTCATTCTAAGTAAAATGTAAGCCTATAGCATTAATGTCCATAACCTCCATAAGATTAACACACTCCTTGAATTCCTGCATGACAATATTAGGAGTGTAGCCGCCGCATGAGTAAGACGAATCTCGTCGTTAACTGAAAGGAGAACTTAAATAAACATGGGTGGTACTGTGGCGACTTTCATTGAATGTGTTCGTTTGTAACCTCATCAAATGAATACTACGTATCTAACCTGAATAATACTCTAGTGGTGGTAGCTGAATTTTCAATGATCTAATTTATGCATGGCATGACAAAAAGGGTATACCCCCTTGGAGGGTACCCTGAATTTCAGAGGACCTGGTTTAGGAGGCATACTGGTGTTATGAATCTGATTCGTACTTTGAGAAGATATTCGTATGACGTGTACTATGACTGGTGTCCTGACATGTGTCTTCCGAAATGATACTTGGGACCTGTGTCTTTACTGTTGTCTGGACATGTATTTTAATGGGTGAGTCTTAAGAATTTCGGGTAACTACTAGGGTTGGCAAACCTATTAGACTGCTGACCTCTGTATTTTTGGTCACGTCTGTTCCGGAGTTTCTATGGTTACTGACTGATTAATTATAAGCACGGTGGTTTTCATTACCGCCTTGTCTGTCAGTTTCCTGACGGTCGTTATCATGACCGTGATTCATGTAACTATTTCTGCTGAGTGACCGGATGGGTACCAGTTCTGTAACACCCCATTTTGATAATGGAATGTCACGAGTAATTATGGCGTGTCATCAAAGCATACAAGGATAAATGTCTAAAACATTACATGACCATAAAAAGGAAATACCGGAAACAAACATCGGTAGTCCAAAAGTAAAGCTCATCACACACAAACATAAGTACTGTAAATGAAAGGACTAAACAATGTCCATGGAAAGAGTATCAAAGTATAGATAATGCATAAAGTAAAGAAAGGCTAGAAAGCTTCCAGTCCATATGCACGTACGCTTAAAGTCTACGAGCGTCCCTGAGTACCTGTCGTTTTGGGAACATGAAAAGGAAAACGGCTGAGCAATATGCTCAGTGCACGGATGTACAATAAAGCATGAATAATATAAGCATATAAGCATATAACAGCGGAAGAAACTAAGTCCTGAATAACCCGGTTAAGTCTTAGTAAAACTGGTTTTAAGTTTGAAAAGTCTTATTTATAAAAACTGTTTAACATATTTTACCATTAGCCAATATAGGTCATGAAAATCCACCGTGCATGAATAAATGGAGGGGTGACCTCATCATGCAAATCAGAGGGGCTGCCTCTAATTTAATATACTGGTTTTGGGTAGGAGGGATCAGCTCCTTGTGAAGGATGCAAGGCACACACCACATTCACACTAAGTAATCTGCTGAAAAACATGTAACTAGGATGCACCTATACGCCCAACATGATAAATATAATAATATGGCCAAAAGCTGAAGGGACGCCACGAGCAATCACTCTGCCGTGGGGAAGTCATAACACCAGTGCCTCTAGTGTTATGGTTATGGTCCCTCCATAACTAGGTGAAACTGGTCATGCATGTATATGGCTTCAGGTATTCTAAATTAAACATAAGCAATCAAACATATAAACTTATACTATGGGAAAACAGTTGGCTGCATACGGGGAATCCTAATAAGGAAAGAATGTCCATACTGAAAGGACGGGAATCTGTACCTTATGTCCAGTGAACGAAGAAGACGAACGGAAGAGAGTCCTACTTTGGTATCACTAATGCTACATAAATACATACGTGTATAAGTATCTGATTACTGAATACGTAACTTGTTTTATATCATGTCTTAGCTTATTTTATACGTTCATGTCATGTTTTACTGTTTTAAGCTTTATACTGTGTTTATCTTATGTTCTGTATATTCTGATGAAGTATTACTTGTATTTCATGTATTATTATACTTGTTGTGTAATAATAAGTAACTTTCTAAAAATAGCAGGTTTTCTAAAATAGAAAGTTTCCAAAAACAGAAAGTTACCAAAAATAGAAAGTTTCCAAAAATAGAAAGTTTCTAAAAATAGAAAGTTTCCAAAATTAGAAAGTTTCCAAAAATAGAAAGTTTCCAAAAATAGAATTACTGCTTAAAATAGATAAGTTTATAAAAATAGAAAGTTTCCATAAATAGATTAGCTGCCCTAATTAAATAAGTTTCTAAAAATAGAAAGTTTCCATAATTAGATATAAGCTGGTTGAATAAGCTAATTATATAAGCTTAAGTATTTTCTGATTATTATTCTAAGTCATGTGTGTATAAATTATAGTTTATTAATTATTACATGTAAATTAAATAAACTATAGGTTAAAAGTATTTAATTAAATATATCATGTTTTTAATTAAATAAGGTAAAATACTTAGGTTAAAACATGTATTATTAATTATTAATAATATAACCTAAGTCATGTTAATTAATTAATTATAGTCATGGTTGTTAATAATTAATTAATTATAAGGTCTAGTTAATATAAATACTTAGGTTAAATTTCATGATCTAATAATTAAATTTATAACCTAAGTCAGGTTAATTAAATTAATCATGTCAAGTTTTATTAATTTAATTTTTTTACACATAACTATTAAAATCATAAACCTTAACTTAATCAATGAACCGGATCGTGACTAGAAACCATGAACCGGACCCGTAATCAACACCATACCCCGAACCAAGTTCGGGGTTCCCTTGTTTTGGCTGCTGCCGTGGGACCACCATCACCATACCGAGACCATGAGGTCTCGGTGGTGGTTAATAAGCCAAGCCGATACCCCCCTTGGCCTCGGTTAGGCGTCGACCAACACAAAACACCCCTAAAAACCCTTGTTTGATTTACCCATGATCATTTACATGTTTTTAATTAGTTTTTAAAAACATCATGATTTTATGTGACTTATTAAATCAAAACATAAAAGAAAAGGGTTAAAAAGGTTATACCGAATACGTAGATCGATCAAGGATGAACACACACGAATGCTTGCACAAAATTCAAGATCAAAAATCAACCGAACACCCCCTTTTTGTGTCTTGAATCCGGCGGCCAAAGGAGAGAAGGAAGAAGGAAAAGATTTAGGGTTTTAACTATTTTTCTTATTCTGTAAATAATAAAACATGTTTTCCTAAATCCTTGTTTTAGTAAAAATTAAATGGGCTAGGCCCATTCCCTTGGTGTAGCCGCGGGTAGGGGGGCCCACATGGGGTAACCCGTACCTTTTTCCGAGTCTAAATATTTTAATGTATGTTCGTTTTTATCGTGTTCGTGTTTTATGTGTTCTAATTAATTATTAACCGTGATTTAATATATTTATTTGGGTTCGTAATAAATATATATACGTAAATAATATTCGCTCGCGATTAAATTACGTTCATGATTTCATGATCGCATGTTCGTGATTATAATTATTATTTAAATAATTATCGTGTGTTCATACGTAATACATACTTATCGTGTTCTAACACGTACGTAATACTTAAAATTCTTTTACGTGAACGTAAACATGTTATAAAAGGAAAGTTTTAATCTAGTACGTACGATCTTAAGGGTACTATTCACGGTAAAAGCATGCAGGTTTTACAACTCTTCCTCCCTAAAAAGAATAATTCGTCCCCGAATTATAGATAAAGTAAACTGGAAAAGAAGAACATACTCGAATTCAAAATATGAAATGAGGGTAAGAAGCTCGTATAGACTCCTCTTTTTCCCAAGTGGCTTCCCGCTCGGTATGATCTCTCCAAAGGATTTTGACGAATGGAATCGTCTTCCTTCTCATGACTCGTTCTTGTCTGTCAAGAACTCGTTCGGGTTCTTCTATGAAAGTGATATCTTCATGTATCTGTTCCAGTGGATACTGAACCATGTGAAGGGGATGATACTGGTACCCTCTGTGTAAGGACACATGAAACACATTGTGTACATGCGAAAGCTGCGGAGGTAACGCTAACCGGTAAGATACTTCACTGATTCGTTCAATGATATCAAACGGTCCGATGACACGAGGACTGAGCTTCCCTTTAATCCCGATGGGTCTAACACCACGTGCCTCCGAAACCTTAAGAAAGATGTGATCTCCTACGTTAAAATGTATGTCCCTACGATGCTTATTGGCGTAACTCTTCTGACGTGACCGTGCTTCCTGAAGTTTCTGCTTAGCTACTGCGACCCTCTCATTAGTCATCTCGGTGATCTCTGGTCCTTCAAGTGTTCGCTCGCCAACCTGATCCCAGCAGATTGGGGCGCGACACTTTCTGCCATACAACATCTCGAAAGGAGCACATTTGATACTTTCGTGCCAACTGTTGTTGTATGCAAACTCCACCAAACAGATATAATCGTCCCAATCGCCCGTCCATTCTAACGCACATGACATCAACATGTCCTCTAATGTCTGAATCGGTCGCTCCGACTGCCCGTCTGTTTGAGGATGAAAAGCCGTGATAAGCTTAAGTTGTGTACCCCAAGCTTTCTGTAGACTCTTCCAAAATCATAAAGTGAATCGAGGATCTCTGTCTGAGACGATGCTGGATGGGGCACCGTGGAGTCTCATGATCTCTCTTCTATATGTATCGGCGAGTTTACTTACCGAATCTTCCTTGCGGATCGGTAAGAAATGAGCTGATTTGGTAAGTCGATCTACGATAACCCAAATTGCATCGTGCTTCCTCTTGGTAGGCGGAAGACTAGTAACAAAATCCATGGTGATTTTGTCCCACTTCCACTCTGGGATATCAAACGGTTGAAGGAGACCACCAGATCGCTGATGCTCGATCTTAACCTACTGGCAGGTAAGACATTTGGAGACGTAAGTGGCCACATCCTATTTCATACCACTCCACCAAAAGTACTGCTTGATGTCATGGTACATCTTAGTCGAACCAGGATGTATAGAGAATATGGAGCTATGAGCTTCAGCTAACAAGGCTTCCCGGAGTTCTTGATCATCCGGAACACAAAGTCTCGTGCCCTGCCATACGATACCATCTGCATCTACTCTGAATTCCGTCTATTTCTCCAAATTCTGA
Source organism: Glebionis coronaria (assembly GCA_025667525.1). Classification (NCBI taxonomy): domain Eukaryota; kingdom Viridiplantae; phylum Streptophyta; class Magnoliopsida; order Asterales; family Asteraceae; genus Glebionis; species Glebionis coronaria. Next base: position 1,111,503 of record JANFOE010000057.1, read on the forward strand.
ACTATCGCCCATATTTCTCCATCATCTTTCTGAGCTTCCTTGATCTTAGAGAGTAACTCGGGTTCTACTCTAAGATTAGCCCAGTAACCGTGTTGTCCACGTACCATGATCTCTATGTCTAGTCGCTCCAAGTCTCTTATGATTTCCTCCTCAATCTTAATGCCGTTGATCATTCCGGACTTCCTGCTAAGTGCATCTACTACTACATTCGCCTTTCCGGGATGATACTATAGATTAATATCATAATCCTTCAACAGCTCTAACCATCTCCTCTCCTTCATGTTTAATTCACGTTGAGTGAAGATATACTTCAAGCTCTTGTGGTCCATGAAAATGTCACATGATTCTCCATATAAGTAGTGCCTCCATATCTTCAATGCAAACACGACTGCAGCGAGTTCCAAGTCATGCGTAGGGTAATTTTCTTCATAAGGCTTAAGCTGCCGTGAAGCGTACGCGATGGGAGAGTAAGAATAGGTGCAGATACTAGCTTCTGCTTCAGGTCTTCAAAGCTTTTCTCTCTTTCTTCAGTCCAGACGAATTTCTCCCTTTTCCGCATTAGTTTGGTCAGTGGTAGTGCGAAGCGGGAAAAGTTCTCCACGAACCTACGGTAATAGCCAGCTAAGCCTAAGAAACTGCGGACTTCCGTCGCTGATGTCGGCCTCGGCCATTTAGTAATAGCCTCAACCTTCGCTGGATCCATAGTGATTCCTTATGCTGATACAATGTGACTTAAGAATGCCACCTTGTCTAACCAGAACTCACACTTGGAGAATTTAGCATACAGCTGCTTCTGGCGAAGAATCTATAATACTGTACGAAGATGGTCTTCGTGTTCCTCCTTGGACTTTGAGAAAATCAGGATGTCATCGATGAATACAATGACGAACTTGTCCAGAAATTCATGGAAGATTCTATTCATCAAATCCATGAACACTGCTGGAGCATTGGTCAGGCCGAATAGCATGACTACAAATTCGTAGTAGCCATAGCGGGTACGAAAAGCAGTCTTGGCGATGTCCTGCTCCTTAACCCGTAGTTGATGATAGCCTGACCTAAGATCAATCTTGGAGAAGTGTTTGGCCCCTTGGAGTTGGTCAAACAGATCGTCTATACGCGGAAGTGGATACCTATTCCGGATAGTAATCTTGTTGAGCTCGCGATAGTCTATGCAAAGACGCATACTGCCGTCCTTCTTCTTAACAAATAAGACCGGTGCGCTCCATGGAAATGCGCTTGGTCGAATAAAGCCTCGTTCTAGAAGTTCTTGCAGTTAATCCTTCAGCTCCTTTAACTCTATGGGAGCCATACGATAAGGAGCCTTGGAAATCGGCTCTGCTCCAGGGATGAGCTCGATATTAAATTCCACTTCTCATGCAGGTGGTATGCCCGGAAGTTCTTCTGGAAATACATCTTGGAATTCCGACACTATTGGTTGATCCTAAATTGATGGAGATTCAGCATCCATGTCGTGAACCGTAGCTAGATAACCCTCGCAGCCATGTGACAATAGTGCACGCGCTTGTAGGGAAGATATGATTTATACAGACCTTCCGGGTACGAACCCGTTGTGAATGTACCATGGTGCATTAACATCACCGAAGATTACTCGATATGAATGGCAGTCTATGGTAGCATGATGCTTGGATAGTCAATCCATGCCCAAGATCATGTCAAAGTCGTTCATGTCCAGCGGAAGTGCGTCAACAGGACGGACCTTATCATCAAACTCTAGGGGAAGACTCTTGTATACATGGGTGATGCGTACAGAGTCTCTCAAAGGCGTGGAAATACTCAGTATATTATCTAGTGGCATGGGGAGCATCCTAATGTTCTTGGCATAAGCAGTAGAAATGACCGAGTGAGTATCACTCGTATCAAATAGAACGCACGCAGCCTGGCCATACATATACAACATTCCAGTGATGGTACCTGTAGACTTGTTGGCCTGATCTCGAGATGTCGTGTAGACACGTCCAGTGGTAGGAGGCGGCTTGGTATCAGCATGTCCCGATGTGCCCTCCATCTCGCCCTTACGGCAGTCCTTCATGAGATGGCCAGGAAGACCACACTTGAAGCATGCGTCTGTGTTATGAGGACATGGCCCTGGGTGCCTACGGTGGCAAGTAGAGGAAAGAGGATGAGTATATCCTCCAGCAGGTGCTATGGCTGGCTGAGGACCTGATAAAACATTTTACATGAGACATGATAATAGGGTACAAAGGACAATGCGAATAATCGTAAGATTGAATACCAGTGATAGCTGGACGGCTAGGCTGTGAACCTCTCTGGTTCTGGTCCCTACCGTTTCCATGGTTCCTGGTAGAATATTTGCTAAAGAGTCAGAATTATGAGTTATAACATGAAATCATAAGAAAATGCGTAAGTATTAGGACCTGCTTCCATTGGAGAGTCCAGCGTTGTTACGGTAATTATCATTACCACCACGCCTATCCGTAGCAGAACGGTCGTGAGTCTGACCGTTTCCCTTGGGCTGATTAGGCTGCTGCTGAGTAGCCGACTGAGACCGGTCCCTAGTTTTCTGCCTGGAAGATACTATTTAAAGAGATGAATAATTGACATATATAGAAGGAATACGGATTGGTCACCGCTTGAATACGAATGTTTACCTCTTCTCGGGTCTCTCAGCTTCCCCGAACTCATCTCTCTCCTGCAGCATCTCCATCTTACGTGCTGCATCGACCACTTGTGCTACCGTATCCAACGGAGCACCTCCTAAGTTATTGGCAATCATTTGATTAAGAGCCCAACAAAAATGTAGTGCCTGCTCTTCAGTGGTGCCCGCAGCTGCTCTAAGGACACCGGCAAAACAAAGAAAACACTACATGAAGTCATTGTTGTCTTCCTCAGGTCGCTTTCTAATGGTATAGTATTCCCTCATGAGCCGATTCCTTCCTTCCCTGGGGAAAATGTTAGGCGGGGTAGGATAGTTGTCGTTCTGATGAAGGATGTCTTGCATATCTGCATCGGCAGCTGCAACCATCTCCCGGATATTGTTTGTGTTTGCCATCTGACAGTATAACATAAAACATATGATTAACAGATCAAAACATAAAACATGCATACATGAAAAAAATTTATACCAATAAATCAAGAGAAAAAATTTTATGCAAGAAAATTTGTATATGAATGCATGAAGCAGTTTTATGAAAATAAAAGACATGGCGAGGGGACGCCTATGGGTCGGTCCCAAATTTAAAAGTTTCGATAAAACACATGCGACTAAATAGGGACAGTCCTGTACCAACCATTACTTAGTCATAAACCTGCGACAATGACATATATATGTATGCATAAAAATGATGAATGCATGAAAACGACTGTCAGTTCTAGGAAGACCATAGTGACTACCCACTAATCACAGGTCATATTTTGAGAGCCTACAGGTCGAAGCCTTGGCTCTGATACCATAATTGTAACACCCTATTTTGATAATGGAATGTCACGCGTAATTATGGCGTGTCATCAAAGCATACAAGGATAAATGTCTAAAACATTACATGACCATAAAAAGGAAATACCGAAATCAAACATCGGTAGTCCAAAAGTAAAGCTCATCACACACAAACATAAGTACTGTAAATGGAAGGACTAAACAATGTCCATGGAAAGAGTATCAAAGTATAGATAATGCATAAAGTAAAGAAAGGATAGAAAGCTTCCAGTCCATATGCACGTACGCTTAAAGTCTACGAGCGTCCCTGAGTACCTGCCGTTTTGGGAACATGAAAAGGAAAACGGCTGAGCAATATACTCAGTGCACGGATGTACCATAAAGCATGAATAATATAAGCATATAAGCATATAACAGCGGAAGAAACTAAGTCCCGAATAACCCGGTTAAGTCTTAGTAAAACTGGTTTTATAGTTTGAAAAGCCTTATGTTTATCTTATAAAAACTATTTAACATATTTTACCATTAGCCAATATAGGTCATGAAAATCCACCGTGCATGAATAATTGGAGGGGTGACCTCATCATGCAAATCAGAGGGGCTGCCTCTAATTTAATATACTGGTTTTGGGTAGGAGGGGTCAGCTCCTTGTGAAGGATGCAAGGCACACACCACATTCACACTGAGTAATCTGCTGAAAAACATGTAACTAGGATGCACCCATACGCCCCACATGATAAATATAATAATATGGCCAAAAGCTGAAGGGACGCCACGAGCAATCACTCCGCCGTGGGGAAGTCATAACACCAGTGCCTCTAGTGTTATGGTTATGGTACCTCCATAACTAGGTGAAACTGGTCATGCATGTATATGGCTTCAAGTATTCTAAAATAAACACAAGCAATCAAACATATAAACTTATACTATGAGAAAACAGTTGGCTGCATACGGGTTATCCTAATAAGGAAAGAATGTCCATACTGAAAGGACGGGAATCCGTACCTTATGTCCAGTGAACGAAGAAGACGAACGGAAGAGAGTCCTACTTCGGTATCACTAATGCTACATAAATACATACGTGTATAAGTATCTGATTACTGAATACGTAACTGGTTTTATATCATGTCTTAGCTTATTTTATACGTTCATGTCATGTTTTACTGTTTTAAGTTTTATACTGTGTTTATCTTATGTTCTGTATATTCTGATTAAGTATTACTTGTATTTCATGTATTATTATACTTGTTGTATAATAATAAGTAAATTTCTAAAAATAGCAGGTTTCCTAAAATAGAAAGTTTCCAAAATAGAAAGTTAACGAAAATAGAAAGTTTTCAAAATTAGAAAGTTTCCAAAAACAGAAAGTTTCCAAAAATAGAAAGTTTCCAAAAATAGAAAGTTTCCAAAAATAGAATGTTTCCAAAAATAGAATTACTGCTTAAAATAGATAAGTTTCTAAAAATAGAAAGTTTCCATAAATAGATTAGCTGCCTTAATTAAATAAGTTTCTAAAAATAGAAAGTTTCCATAATTAGATATAAGCTGGTTAAATAAGCTAATTATATAAGCTTAAGTGTTTTCTGATTATTATTCTAAGTCATGTGTGTATAAAGTATAGTTTATTAATTATTACATGTAAATTAAATAAACTATAGGTTAATAGTATTTAATTAAATATATCATGTTTTTAATTAAATAAGGTAAAATACTTAGGTTAAAACATGTATTATTAATTATTAATAATATAACCTAAGTCATGTTAATTAATTAATTATAGTCATGGTTTTTAATAATTAATTAATTATACGGTCTAGTTAATATAAATACTTAGGTTAAAATTCATGATCTAATAATTAAATTTATAACCTAAGTCATGTTAAATAAATTAATCATGTCAAGTTTTATTAATTTAATTTTTTTACACATAACTATTAAAATCATAAACCTTAACATAATCAATGAACCAGATCGTGACTAGAAACCATGAACCGGACCCGTAATCAACACCATACCCCGAACAAAGTTCGGGGTTCCCTTGTTTTAACTACTACCGTGGGACCACCATCACCATACCGAGACCATGAGGTCTCGGTGGTGGTTAATAAGCTAAGCCGAGACCCCCCTTGGACTCTGTTACGCGTCGGCCAACACAAAACACCCCTAAAAACCCTTTTTTGATTTACCCATGATCATTTACATGTTTTAATAATTGTTTTTAATTAGTTTTTAAAAACATCATGATTTTATGTGACTTATTAAATCAAAACATAAAAGAAAAGGGTTAAAAAGGTTATACCGAATACGTGGATCGATCAAGGATTAACACACAGGAATGCTTGCACAAAATTCAAGATCAAAAATCAACTGAACACCCCCTTTCTGTGTCTTGAATCCGGCGGCCAAAGGAGAGAAGGAAGAAGGAAAATAGTTTAGGGTTATAACTATTTTTCTTATTCTGTAAATAATAAAACATGTTTTCCTAAATCCTTGTTTTAGTAAAAATTAAATGGGCTTGGCCCATTCCCTTGGTGTAGCCGCGGGTAGGGGGCCCCACATGGGGTAACCCGTACCTTTTTCCGAGTCTAGATATTTTAATGTGTGTTCGTGTTTTATCATGTTCGTGTTTTATGTGTTCTAATTAATTATTAACCGTGACTTAATATATTTATTTGGGTTCGTAATAAATATATATACGTAAATAATATTCGCTCACGATTAAAGTACGTTCATGATTTCATGATCGCATGTTCGTGATTATAATTATTATTTAAATAATTATCGTGTGTTCATACGTAATACATACTTATCGTGTTCTAACATGTATGTAATACTTAAAATTGTTATACGTGAACGTAAACATGCTATAAAAGGAAAGTTTTAATCTAGTACGTACGATATTAAGGGTACTATAAAAGCATACGGGTTTTATAGGTTCTCACTATTACGACTGTAAGATTAGCTGAGTGACGTGTGACAGCTAACTTAGGAAGTAAGGCATGGAATGGGGTGGTAGCGTCTGATGGTTGAATAATATTATTGTTTGGAATTTCGAATCTATAGATTTTGTCCTTGCTCTGAAGAGTCTTCATAATATAAACAACATCAGCATCTTGTGGAATCTCCAATGTATCAGCAACATCAGCATTCGTGAGGTCTTCAAAGTGTTAGCAGCATCAGTATCTGGTAAAATCTTCAACTAACGAGCAACATCAATATCTGGTAGAATATCGACAAGTGGAAACGCCTGAGATGCTTGAGGATCGATTAGCAATATCCATAGAGTATGGTACCTGGAGTACACCCGGACTACCGTACATGAAGTACAAAATGAATACTACACATAGAGCATATCTGAGACACTATACGTTGAGTACACATGAAATACTATGCAGGGAGTATAACTGAGACACTATACATGGGGTACATATGGAATACTATACATGACACTGGTGGAAATTTTATGGGATGATCGATACTGGTGTCGCTTGTCTGACATGATCAAGCAAATAATTTGATTTAAACGATAGTAAACTGATCTCATATAAGTAACATGATAGGCTGACAATTCCTGCGTCGAGTTACTGCTGGTTGTATCGAGGCTGGAAAGTATGATATAATCAAAGTCCCAACAGTGGTCAGCATGAAGCATGATCAATAAAGGCCAATCATGATTTATCATGAAAACGGTTTTACTGAAATTCTTATTGTGTCTTAGCATGTACACATTTATCATTCTGCTGAACATAAAACCCTCGTACGGAGACATGAAACTGAAACAGCGTGGAAGCGACATCAACTTGAGATTGTGCGAACTGGATTGTTATAAAGACTAGAAGAGTATGATTAACTGAGGTTTAACATCAACTGATGTGGATGGATATGGTTCAATCCACAGAACTTAAGGAACAAAACATATGACTAAGTATGGGCGATTCTGGTTCGATCCATGCTTGTCAAAATGTTTTGAGAACTGTCATGTATAGAAATTTATAATCTGAGACTAAATATGGTTGGCTGTAGTCCAGTCCATACTTGTCCATATTTATGAAATTTCCTGATATGACAAAGGTGAACAACTATCAATCGGTTCACAAAACAACCTTCGACTGAATAGCATGAATTTTGACCTGAACAATGGTGAACGTTTATGGCTGGTTCACCAATTAATACTTGACTGATAACATGAATCTGTCATGAGTAAGGGTAACGCATATGGTCGGTTTACCAATACGAAATCTGAACGAACAAGGGTGAACGCCTATGGGTCGGTTCACCAAAATAAAATTCGCAGAAAAGCACATGCGACTAAATATGGCCAGTCCTGTACCAACCTTTTACTTAGTCAAAAACTTTAAGAAAACCGACTGATTACTGAAGAAAACTGACTGTTAAATGCATGAGAAACATGAAAGATAACAACGCCAAAATCTGGAAAGTTCCTGGTGACTACCCACTAGTCATAGGTCAAGTTTTAGAGCCTACAGGTCGAAATAGCTCTGATACCATAATTGTAACAGCCCACTTGGATAAGTGGACCGTTACGTGTATTTATGGCATGTCATCAAAGCATAAGTTAAATGTCCTAAAACATTAACCGACCATAAAGGATATACCGGAATCAACATCGGCAATCCAAACATAAGCTCAAAACATGGAAAGTAAATACTGAAGGAAAGGACTAAACAATGTACAAATAAGAAAAGTAATATAAGAAGTGCATAAAATAAGAAGTATGGATACATTCCATCCAAATGCACATGCTCTCAGAATCCTAAGAGCGTCCTGGTGTACCTGCCGTTAGAACATGAAAGGAACTACGACTGAGCATAACGCTCAGTGAACGGATATAAAGCATGATAAGAAATACTGAAATGAAGCAGATGATAAAATACTAAAGCTGTAAAACTGATAAGTAAAGTTGCAGTGGAATTCTGAGTATAATCTGAAAAGCCTAATTCATAAATAATAAAGCTGAATTGTTATCTGTTAAATCTGAAAACATGCATTTACTGTATTTTAATTGGCAATAGCTTATATAGGTCATTTGATGTAACAACTGTTGCATGAATAAATAGAGGGGTGACCTCGTCATGCTGTAGAGGGGTGACCTCTAATTACTATATTGGGTGGAGGATCAGGTAACACCCCATTTTGATAAATGGAATGTCACGCGTGATTATGGCGTGTCATCAAAGCATACAAGGATAAATGTATAAAACATCACATGACCATAAAAGAAATACCGGAATCAAACATCGGTACCCCAAAATTAGAACTCATCACACACAAACATAAGTACTGTAAATGAAAAGGACCAAACAATGTCCATGGAAATGAGTATCAAAGTATAAATAAATGCATAAAGTAAAGAAGGCTAGGAAGCTTCCAATCCATGTGCACGTACGCTTAAAGTCTACGAGCGTCCCTGAGTACCTGCCGTTTGGGAACATGAAAAGGAAAACGGCTGAGCATAACGCTCAGTGCACGGATATACAAGTAAAGCAAGAATAATATAGGCATAAAAGCATGAAGAAGCGGAAAAAACTAAGTCCTGGATAACTTGGTATATCTTAGTAAAACTGGTTTTATAGTTTGAAAAGCCTTATGTTTATCTTGTAAAAATTGTTTAACATATTTACCATTAGCCAATATATGTCATGAAATATCAACGCGCATGAATACTTGGAGGGGTGACCTCGTCATGCAAATTAGAGGGGCTGCCTCTAATTTAATATACTGGTTTGGGTAGGAGGGATAAGCTCCTTGTGAAGGATGCAAGGCACACACCACATTCACCTGAATAATCTGCTGAAAACATGTAAACTAGGATGCACCCATACGCCCCACATGATAATAATAATAATATGGCCAAAATATGAAGGGATGCCACGAGCTATCACTCCGTCGTGGTGGAGTCATAACACTGGTGCCTCCAGTGTTATGGTTATGGTACCTCCATAACTAGGTGAAACTAGTCATGCATGTATATGGCTTTAGGTATCTAATTAAACATAAGCAATCCAAAAACATATAAAACATATACTGGGGAAAAACAGTTGACTGCATACGGGAAAATCCTAATAAGGAAGGATGTCCATACTGAAAGGACGGAGAATCCGTACCTTGTGTCTAGTGAACGAAGAAGAAGAACGGAAGAGAGTCCTACTTCGGTATCACTAATGCTACATAAATACATACGTGTATAAGTATCTGATTACTGAGTACGTAACTGGTTTTATATCATGTCTTAACTTGTTTTATATGTTCATGTCATGTTTTACTAATTAAAGCTTTATATTGTGTTTATCATGTATTCTGTCCATTCTGATTAAGTGTTACTTGTATTTATGAATTATTATACTTGCTGTGTAATAATAAGTAACTTTCTAAAAACAGCAGGTTTCGTAAAATAGAAAGTTTCCAAAAATAGAAATTTTCCAAAAATAGATAGTTTCCAAAAATAGAAAGTTTCCAAAAATAGAAAGTTTCCAAAAATAGATTTACTGCTTAAAATAGATAAGTTTCTAAAAACAGAAAGTTTCCATAAATAGATTAGCTGCCTTAATTAAATAAATTTCTAAAAATAGAAAGTTTCCATAAATAGAAATAAGCTGGATTATTAAGCTAATTATATAAATTTAAGTGTTTACTGATTAATACTCTAAGTCATGTAATTAAATAGTATAGTTTATTAGTTATTTCATGTAAATTAAATAAACTATAGGTTAAAGTATTTGATTAAATATAACATAATTTAATTAAATAAAGGTAAAAATACTTAGGTTAAAACATGTATTATTATCTATTAATAATATAACCTAAGTCATGCAAATTAATTAATTATAAGTCATGATTTCAATAATTAATTAATTATATAGTCTAATTAAAATGATAATTACTTAGGTTAAAATTCATGTATTAATAATATAAATAACCTAAGTCATGTATAAATTAAATTAATCATGTACATGTTTTAATTAATTTAATTTAATCTTGCTAAAATAAACTTTTAAAAATAATTAACCTTGTAAAATAATTAACTTGCAAAAATGACCCATGAACCGAACCCGTGTTTTAATCTAAACATGTTGTGAACCGGACCGGTTTAACCCAAGAACCGGCCAACACAAATGCACCCTTGGTCTTGTCTAGCCGCCGGCTAGCAAAAGTTCCCACCGGCTAGCCAGTGATTCCCCTTGCTGCCGTGGCATGGGGGGTTCCCCCTGCTTTCCTTATTTAGCCACCGGCATAAGCCGGTGGTGGTTCTTGTTCTAGCCGAGACCCACCCGAGCAACAAACATACCCCGACCGAGGTCGGGGTTCCCTTTTCTCCTGCTGCCGAGACACACAACACCACACTGAGACCTTGAGGTCTCGGTTGGTGCGAAACAAAACAAGCCGAGACCCCCTTGGGTCTCGGTTCCTTGCGTCGGCCAAAAACAAACACCCCTTAACCATAATTAATTTTACCCTCTTGATTTTATTAACATGTAATTACTTGTTTTAAAACATTCATGATTCATGTGTTCTTGATTAACTAAAAACATAAAGGAAAAGAGGTTTAAGGATATACCGATTACATGAATCAAAGGAGAACTATAACACTAACACACTTGTACGAAATCAATCACCAAAATCAACAAACACACCCTTGGTGTGTGTTTATACTCGGCGGCCAAAGAAAAGGGAAGAGAAAGGTTTTTAGGGTTTTCATCTTTTCTAATATTTTGTTATTATGAAAATAATCTTTTCCCAAATTCTTGTTTTACTAAAATTGCATGGGCTTGGCCCTTTTCCTTGTCTTGTCCGCGGGTAAGGGGGCCCGCATGGGGTAACCCGAATGTTTTCTCGTGTCTAATAATAAGTGTGTTCTCATGTTCGTGTTTTACGTGATTTATATAGTTATCGTTCGTGTCTTATTATATATTTATTCTTGATCGTAATAAATATACATAATACGTAATACTAAGCTCGTGATTATTTACGTTCATGATTTCATGTTCGTATGTTCGTGATTATAATTATTATTGAAATAATTATCATGTCTTAATACGTATTAAATACTTATCGTGTTATCACACGTACGTAATACTTGTAAGACTTGTTCGTGAAACATAAACGTGCTATAAAAGGAAAGTTCTAATCATGTACGTACGATCATAAGGGTACTATTCATGGTAAAAGCATGCGGGTTTTACAACTCTTCCCCCCTAAAAAGAATAATTCGTCCCCGAATTTTTTTATTTTTTTTGGGTAAAGGGGAACCAAAACCCGGTAAAATATATTCCCAAAAGCGTTGAAGTACAATGGAATGTAGCTGCAATGCTACATTAACCTCAAGCAAATGCCTGAACAACCACTACATCATATGACATGCCATATGATCCTGCTAAACTATTACAAAACAAATAACACCAATAGGAAAGAACCACCTAAAGGTGCATGAACAATGTGAGTAAAACGTCATCACGGCTAACACTTGAAGCGAACATCAGGCTGACGAGAACCATGCCGATCATCAATCGATATGACTTCTTCAACCTCAATATCACTAGCATTAACCACATCTTCCTTTGTTTTAAAACCATCCTCCCAATCTGTACCATCATCCATCTTATCCCACAGAGCACCAAAAGAGTTATGAGAACTCTTATCCTTATCACTAGTCTTAGCTACAAAACTCGAAGTTTTGTTATTCAAGAAACCCTTCTTAAGCATCGGAGCTACCTTCTTAGGATTCTGACCCGTAGCATTTGTTTTAGAGGTTTCACCTCTATCAACATTACGAAACTGAAGATTAAGGGCTGGTTTTGTTAATTTAATACCTGCAACTTGTGGTTGCTTCTTCTTACCTTTATTCTTCTTGTTCTTGACCACCTCAAACCCATCATCCACCACATCCTTAGTAACATGAGAAACCACTTCCTTGTGCACTTTTGGACACATGTCACTAGTATGATCAAAAATCAAACATTTAGAGCATCTTGGAGGTCTCCATTCGTACTCAATATCAATCGTAACCAATGAATGCCCTTTATCACGACATTTAGGGACAACAATTACCATCGAATCCAATAACTCTATATCAGCTGAAACCTCAACGAGCGCCCGAGCATATGTACTTCGACCACACGAGTTAACACACATATTACTCTTGTAGGAATCCAACATAATAGGTGTGCCAATTTGGGTCGTGATAAGACTAAGACCAACCTCCGAATAAGCCACAATCGGTACATGATGAAGCTTAACCCAAACCGGAGCTTTCTTGACCTCCGCCTTTTTCAAATCACTAGTAGGCGACCAAATATTTAAGATAATAGGAACATTCCTAAGCAGCCACGTGCCATTCTCAAGAACTCCTTCCATTCCCTCCTTCGTATTAAATTGAAAAAGAAAGAAATCTTCATGAAGCTGAACGCGTTTCAAACCAAACCGAGCCCATGCATTTTTAACATAGTTTTCCACAAGTGGAAAAGCTAACCGTTTACCAATAAAAAACCATAAAGCGTGTATGCGAAACGTGATTCAACCTCTTCAACAGCATCATAAGGGATTGCTATTCGTGCTCCCTCAACATTCTCCTCACATCGTAATTCAGAAATCTTCACAAGCTTTGTACGCTGATTATGGACATCCCCATTTTGAAGTAACGATGCAAATGAGCCCATCTTCTGATCAACATGTAGTTCTTGCTTAGAATTATCAGCAAACTGTCCCAAACAAGTGGACGTTGTACAACCACTAGCATTCAGATTAGTAACCCTTATTGACAACTTATTATCACTAACAAGAGCACTAATATTCGAATCTTCCACATCAACCTGATTCAATTACACAGGAGTAATACCAATAGTCATATCAGCAGCCCTAATCGTTTGTTGCTCATCAGATCTTATATGATGTATATCAGCAACCCTAGTTGTGGAGTTCACACCATGACAACTAGACTCCCCTGTCCCTAACGAAATATCAGCATCACACTTATTCCCAGAAACCCAAGACGACCCCTGATTAGGGTTTGAAACACCCCCGCTGGTGGCAGATCCGTCTTCCTTATGAACCAACTCAGAATCAGGGTTTGAAACACCCCCGCTGGTAGCAGATCCATCATCCTTAATCCCTATTTGCTCTCTCAGCCGTGTCATACGAGCATTGAGAGCCTCCATATCAACCGGAGCATAGCTTGTATCCATCCCTCTTCAATCAAAACCACCACAATAAACCAAAACCACGAAAACAGGTCCAATAAAACCCTAGAATGAGTTTTATCAGACGGCGCTTGGACTTCCTATGCCTAACCAACCTCCATGAATGCAGATTAATAATATAAATTAAAGCACAATATGGATATGGAAATAAAAAACCCAAAAAAACTATTTGGTAACACAGCCCTAAAATGAAGAATCGAAACCTGCTGCAAATGAAACCGTAACAAAAACAAGATTGTTAATACATCAAGAAGACGTAATTAAACAATCGAGTTTAATGCGTAAGAATCAAAAGAAGAAGAAATTGATTTATCAAAAAAGACGGCTGTTTTGATCACCCATAGTTTGAGAGAGAATTAGGGTTTCAGTGTTTGACCTGCACTATAATTCGTCCCCGAATTATAGATAAAGTAAATTGGAAAAGAAGAACATACCCGAATTCAAAATATGAAATGAGGGTAAGAAGCCCGGATAGACTCCTCTGTTTCCCAAGTGGCTTCCAGCTCAGTATGATCCCTCCAAAGGATTTTGACGAATGGAATCGTCTTCCTTCTCATGACTCATTCTTGTCTGTCAAGAACTCGTTCGGGTTTTCTATGAAAGTGAGATCTTCACGAATCTGTTCCAGTGGATACTGAACCATGTGAAGGTGATGATACTTGTACCCTCTGAGTAAGGACACATGGAAAACATCGTGAACATGAGAAAGCTGCGGAAGTAACGCTAAACGGTAAGTTACTTCACCGACTCGTTCAATGACATCAAACGGTCCGATGAATCGAGGACTGAGCTTCCCTTTGATTCTAAAACGTCTAACACCACGTGCCGGAAAAACCTTAAGGAAAACGTAATCTCCTACGTTAAAATGTAAGTCCCTACGATGTTTGTCTGCGTAACTCTTCTGACGTGACCGTACTTCTTGCAGTTTCTGCTTAGCTACTGCGACCTTCTCATTCGTCAGCTGTATCATTTCTGGTCCTTCAAGTGTTTGCTCACCAACCTGATCCCAGGAGATTAGGGAGCAACACTTTCTTCCATACAACATATCGAAAGGAGCACACTTGATACTTGCGTGCCAACTGTTGTTGTATGCAAACTCCACCAAACAGATATAATCGTCCCAATCACCCGTCCATTCCAATGCACATGACCTCAACATGTCTTCCAATTTCTGAATTGTTCGCTCTGATTGCCCGTCTGTTTGAGGATGAAAAGCCGTGCTAAACTTAAGTTGTGTACCCCAAGCTTTCTGCAGACTTCTCTAGAATCACGAAGTGAACCGAGGATCTCTGTCTGAGACGATGCTGGATGGAGCACCGTGGAGTCTCATGATCTCTCTCCTATAAGTATCGGCGAGTTTACTGACCAAATCTTCCTTGCGGATCGGTAAGAAATGAGCTGAGTTGGTAAGTCAATCAACGATAACCCAAATTGCATCGTGCTTCTTCTTTGTCGGCGGAAGACCAGTAACAAAATCCATGGTGATTTTATCCCACATCCACTCTGGAATATCTAAGAGGGGTTCAAGAAGAGCGCCAGATCGCTGATGCTCGATCTTAACCTGCTGGCAGGTAAGACATTTGGAGACGTAAGTAGCAACATCCTGTTTCATACCACTCCACCAAAAGTACTACTTGATGTCATGGTACATCTTGGTCGAACCAGGATGAATAGAGAATTTGGAGCTATGAGCCTCAGCTAACAATGCTTCCCGGAGTTCTTGATCATCAGGAACACAAAGTCTCGTGCCCTGCCATAAGATACCATCTGCGTCTACTCGAAATTTTGTCTGCTCCTCCAAATTCTGAATTATCGCCCAGATTTCACCATCGTCCTTCTGAGCTTCCTTAATCTTAGAGAGTAACTCGGGTTCCACTCTAAGATTAGCCCAGTAACAGTGATGTCCACGTACCATGATCTCTATGTCTAG
The DNA here is from genome assembly GCA_025667525.1 of Glebionis coronaria. Taxonomy (NCBI): domain Eukaryota; kingdom Viridiplantae; phylum Streptophyta; class Magnoliopsida; order Asterales; family Asteraceae; genus Glebionis; species Glebionis coronaria. The sequence goes on from JANFOE010000057.1 coordinate 1,127,062, forward strand.
TCGCTCCAAGTCTCTTATAATTTCCTCCTCAATTTTAATGCCGTTTATCATTCCGTACTTTCTGCTAAGCATCTGCCAATACATTCGCCTTGCCGGGATGGTACTGTAGATTAATGTCATAATCCTTCAACAGCTCTAACCATCTCCCCTGTCTCATTTTCAATTCACGTTGCGTGAAGATATACTTCAAGCTCTTGTGGTCCGTGAAAATGTCACATGATTCTACATACAAGTAGTGCCTCCATATCTTCAATGCAAACACGACTGCTGCAAGTTCCGAGTCATGCGTAGGGTAATTTTCCTCATAAGGCTTAAGCTGCCGTGAAGCGTACGCGATCACTTTCCCATGTTGCATGAGAACACATCCAAGTCCCTTCCCCGATGCATCACTATAGATCTGAAATCCACCTTACAAGATGGGAGAGTAAGAATAGGTGCAGATACTAACTTCTGATTTAGGTCTTCAAAGCTCTTCTCTCGTTCTTCAGTCTAGACGAATTTCTCCCCTTTCCGCATCCGTTTGGTCAATCATAGTGCTAAACGGGAAAAGTTCTCCATGAACCTACGGTAATAACCAGCTAAGCCTAGGAAACTGCGGACTTAAGTCGCTGATGTCGGCCTTGGCCACTTGGTAATAGCCTCGACCTTTGCTGGATCCATTGTGATTCCTTCTGCTAATACACTGTGACCTAAGAATGCCACCTTGTCTAACCAGAACTCACACTTGGAGAATTTAGCATACAACTGCTTCTGGCGAAGAATCTGTAGTACTGTACGAAGATGGTCTTCGTGTTCCTCCTTAGACTTAGAGAATATCAGAATGTCATCGATGAAGACAATGACGAACTTGTCCAAAAATTAATGGAAGATTCTGTTCATCAAATCCATGAACACTGTTAGAACATTGGTAAGGCCAAATGGCATGACTACAAATTCGTAGTGGCCATAGCGTGTACGGAAAGCAGACTTGACGATGTCCTGCTCCTTAACCCGTAGCTGATGATAGCCCGACCTTAGATCAATCTTTGAAAAAATGTTTGGCCCCTTGGAGTTGGTCAAACAGATCGTCTATACGTGGTAGTGGATACCTATTCCTGATGGTAATCTTGTTGAGCTCGCGATAATCTATGCAAAGACGCATACTGTTGTCCTTCTTCTTAACGAATAAGACCGGTGCGCCCCATGGAGATGCACTCGGTCGAATAAAGCCTCGTTCTAGAAGTTCTTGCAATTGATCCTTAAGCTCCTTTAACTCTATGGGAGCCATGCGATAAGGAGACTTGGAAATCGGCTCAGCTCTTGGGATGAGCTCGATATTAAATTCTACTTCACGTGCAGGTGGTATGCGCGGAAGTTCTTCTGGAAATACATCTGGGAATTCTGACACTATTGGCTGATTCTGAATTGATGGGGACTCAGCATCCATGTCATGAAAAGTAGCTAGATAACCCTCATACCCATGTGAAAGTAAAGCACGTGCTTGCAGGGTTGATATGATTTATACAGACCTTCTGATAGGTGTGAAAACACCTATCCTTTTACCACTTAATTATAATAATAACCAAGCCAAAACGTGTATTTTATGTCGTAAATGTCGGAATTATGCGTGGTTTGTGTTTTTGTTGTGATTTAGGAGCAAAATGTGAAAAGGGAAGAAAACAAGGGCTTTCACTGGCTTTTATCGAAGAAAACGAGAAAAGACAAAGTCAAAAGATCAAGAGTGCAAAAAGAGCGGATGTCCAAGGCCTATTCTGAAGATTTATCGAAGAAAAAGTCTAAAGACGGAAGTTTAATGAAGTCGAAGAACCAAGTCTAATTAAAGAAGAAAATTATAAGACGAGTTCAATTTATATCGACAAATCCCGAGACGACGTCGAGAAAGACAAAGAATTTAAGTCGAGTCGAGACAAAGTGAAAGGAGAAAGTATCAACACCTAGCCTGCCCTCCTCCTATATATACCCTCCTAATGTGTCATTAGGAGGGTGTTAGTTAATTAGATGTTAGTTAGTTTTTTTAGTCACTTTTTCATTTTTATAGTTTTTATCTTTAGAGAGAGAAAGTGTTTAGCTTTCTCTCACAAAAAAATCTTCATCTTTTCTCTCTTTCATGTTTAAGCTTTAATTCAATCTTGTATTTTGGAATATTTAATCTACAAGTTCAAGTTAAGCTTTTCATCTTTAATCTCTTTCTACCTTCCTTATTTTTGATTTTGATCTTGACTCGTGATAATCTTTGACTTTGTTTCATCTTTTGGGTTCTATTTAAGTTTTATACGGATTAAGCTTTGAGCTTATCATGCTTATTGGCTTATTTTGTATTTAGCTTATTTGTTTTAAAGTTTTCTTAAAGTTTTAAAGTTTGATTTTAAAAAGTTGCTTATTTAGAGTTTTGAAAGTGCACATTTGTGCTTATCTAGTTATTTTCTTTAAAAAGTTGTTTAAGTTTCGGATTATGCTCATTAAAATAGGGGAAGCTTATTGATCTGCTTATTACGGATTACATCCCATCGGAAAGGTAAACCCTTTTCCGATGGGTTATTCTGACAGCTTCATTGTTATTCCGATACTTTGTATCGGAAAAGGGTTTGTGATTTTGATTGATATTCCGACCTGCATTCCGATGGTAGGGTTATTTGACATTCCGATTGTTTCCTTTTTTGGTATATTCCGATAGGTTGTTTTCCGACAGAGTGTCATTCCGATAGCTTTCGATTTTCATTATTCCGATAGAATTCATTTGATACATTCCGACGGGAACATTCCGATAGGATTTCCTTTTACATATTCCGACGAATTATTCCAATAGATTTTCAGGATTATTATTCCGATGCTTTCATTCCGACCATATTATGATGGGGTATTCCGACGGATTGAGTTTTTATTTTCTATTTACTTTCTTTTATTTTAATTTCCAATTTAACCTTTCCAGCATTTTTTTTACTAAGTTTTTATTTTTACAAAGTTTTAAGTTTTAAGTTTTAAATTTACTTTTTATGTTTTAAATCATTTATTTTTAACTCGTAATTTTTAGTTTATCTTTTAAAGCTTTTATTTTTACTCAGCGACATTTTCATATTTGCTTCTAGTTTAAAATAGATAATCAAACAATTTTATTTTCCACCAAGAACGGCCGAGTCGCACTAATAACTAGTAATCAATTCGAAAAGACTGGAATCAACGAAACAATTTTATACTTGGTAAATCCTTGTATTAAATGGCGCCGCTGCCGGCTCTTTTCGTTAAGATTAACAGTTTTTAGTGAGAGACGCGTTGGATTTTGGGATCCGTTCACTTTTGAACGTTATTTTTCTTGCTTAAAAATTTTCAAAAATCCATTAAAAAAATATATAAAATTTTCAAAAATCCAAAAAAATAGAAAAAGATAAAAAACCAAAAATATTTCTTGTCTATCTTTCTTTTCTTTTTGTAGGTGTGTATGCATACCCGTGCTCGTAAGAAGAAAGCAATTCAAGCCAAAGTCGTAACTCCACCTATTGTCACCATGGACAATCGACCAATGACCGAGCTTTTGCAATCACAAGTAGAGGGCAACACCGATGCTATTGTCATACCCGAGATTGGAGCCAACAATTTTGAGCTCGAATCCGGCTTCATTCAAATGGTCTCTGCTCAACCTTTCTTGGGGCGTACACTTGATGATCCTCATGACCATATAAAAAGGCTTCTTCAACTCACTAATACGGTTAAGTATAATGGGGTTTCACAAGAGGTGATTCGGTTGCAACTTTTTCCTTTCTCCTTAGAAGGACAAGCCCGCCATTGGCTTGATAAGGAACCGCCACAAAGTATTCTTATGTGGTCGGATTTAGAGACCAAATTCATCAACTACTTTTTCCCAACCTCACGTACTACCGCTTTGCGGAATGAAATCATTAATTTTGAACAAAAGTACGGTGAGACATTTAGTGAATCTTGGGACCGTTTTAAGGAACTTTTAAGAAAGTGTCCACAACAGGTTTCACAAAAGTACATCAAATTAATACTTTTTACAATGGTTTAAGCATGAATGACCAAGATTCACTAAATAGTGCCTCGGGGGTAACATTTTGGTTAAGTCTTCTAATGCCGCGTGGGACATTATTGAGAATAAGTCTAGAGTGAAAACTAAGAGTGTTCGGACTAATGTGGCTAGTGCTAGCACTAGTGATGCCGGCAAGAGAATTGATAAGCTTACTTCGATTGTTGAAACACTTGCTCTACAAACCGCTAACAATACCAAAAGCATCAATGCGCAAGTTAATGCTATGAATCAGTCATGTGAAATATGTGGGGGTTCTCATTCATACACCGATTGTCCTTCAACTCATGACAATCCGGAAAATGTGTATGCCGCCAACGGTAACTTTTCTACGGGAGGCTATCAAGCACGTCCTCAAGGTGACAACAATTTGCTCAGTTATCGTTCAAACAACTTTCTTTCACCACCCGGTTTTCCACCTCAAAACTAAAATAACCTCAATCGCAACAATCAAAACCAACCACGAGCTCCAAATCAATATCAAACCCAAAGAAACCCATATCCACCTCAAGGAAATAATCAAGTTCACCAACCACCCGCTTATCAACCACCTGCCTACCATGCTCTTCCTCCCACCCAACCCACCGCATTTAATCAAGAAGTTGATACTTACATGAGGACTAATGATGTGATAGTGCAGAATCTTCAGCGACAAATCATAAACTTGAAAGGAGATATAGCGAAACAAGGGAATGATCTTTGAGTCGATATGTGAAAATCTTTGAGCAGTCAAACGAATGACTTAAGGGATATGATGGCTAGTTTCTTCCAAAGTAATCAAGCCTCTGGTTCGGGTTCTCTTCCGAGTAACACCGTTGCTAATCCAAGAGGGGATATGAAAGCAATCACCACTCGAAGTGAAAAAGGTTTAAAGGAACCCGAGCTTCCTACACCTACACCGGTGATTGTGACAAAGGAAAACGAGTCCCTTTCTCCAATTCCTCCACCTTCTATTTCACCAATTACTCCACCTTCTACTTCCACCCCTCCACCACCTAAGGATGTGAGTGAGAATTCCATTCCAAAGCCTTCATCTCAACCCAATATACCTTATCCCTCAAGTTGAGGAAAGATAAGTTGAAGAAAAAGGATGATATTCAGGTTTCTAACTTTCTCAAAATGTTTAAACAACTGAATTTCAACATCTCCTTTGCTGAGGCTCTCGCTCACATGCTGAAATATGCTAAAATGTTTAAAGATCTTCTCAGTGACAAAGAGAAGCTTCTTGATATCGCTCAGACCCAACTTAACGAGAATTGCTCCGCAGTGCTATTAAGGAAATTACCCACCAAACTTGGTGATCTGGGTCGCTTTCTTATTTCTTGCACCTTCCCCGGGGTAGAGAATTGTATGGCCCTAGCCGATCTAGGTGCTAGTATAAACTTAATGCCATTAAGTGTTTGGAAACAATTATCTCTACTCGAGCTAGTCCCCACACGAATAACTTTGGAATTAGCTAACTGTACGGTTGCTTATTCGGTGGGGATAACCGAAGATGTCTTCGTCGGTGTCGACAAATTCACCTTTCCGGCGGATTTTGTTGTCGTTGACTACGAGATGGATCCCCGTGTTCCATTAATTGTTGGACGTCCATTCTTGAGGACCGGTCGCACTCTCATTGATATAGCCGCGGGCGAATTAATCATGAGAGTTGGTGACGATAAAATCGTCTTCAACATGGGTTAACTTTCTAAGCAGCCTTCTGAAAACGAGAGCATTAATTTCATTGACGTACTTGATGAGGCTTGTGAAGAACAATTCAAAGACGCTTGTAAAAGTGGTTCTTCTTCTCTTCCCATTGTTGAGACCGTTGCCTCTATTGCTCCATTACTAACTCCATTTGGAGAAAGTGATTTCCTTTTGAAAGAATTTGAAGCAACTTTGGGGGATGTGGACTTACAATATGACGATTCTCCCTCCAATTGGGATAAAGACATTCGTACCATTGAGAACTTCTCAATGAGGACAATATTTCTCCACCATCTCCTAAGGAAATCTCTATCGATGATCCGAATTTGACTACACCTTCCATCGTAAATCCTCCGGATTTAGAGCTTAAAGACCTACCGTCTCATCTCGAGTACGTTTTCCTTGAAGACTATAAGAAGTTACCCGTCATCATCGCTAAGGAGTTGAAAGAAGAAGAAAAATCTTGACTTATCGACGTGCTGAAGAATCATAAGAAGGCAATTGCTTGGAAAATTTCTGATATCCGCGGAATTGATCCGAACTTTTGTACTCATAAAATTCTCATGGAAGATGACTTTAAACCCGCAATCCAAAGCCAAAGAAGGGTTAATCCTCGAATTCATGACGTCATCAAGAAAGAGGTTATCAAACTTCTAGATGCTGGAATGATTTACCCTATTTCGGATTCGCCATGGGTTAGTCAAGTCCATTGTGTGCCTAAGAAAGGTGGAATAACCGTTGTTCCCAATGAAAACAACGAGTTGATTCCTACTCGACTTGTCACGGGTTGGCGAGTTTGCATAGACTATCGCAAGCTCAATGATGCCACTCATAAGGATCATTTTCCTCTTCCTTTTATGGATCAAATGCTCGAGCGTCTAGCGGGTAATGATTATTATTGCTTCTTAAATGGTTTCTCCGGATATTTTCAAATTCCCATCGATCCTAAATACGAAGAGAAAACCACATTCACTTGTCCTTATGGAACATTTGCTTACAAACGAATGCCTTTCGGCTTATGCAATGCTCCCGGGACTTTCCAAAGGTGTATGATGACTATCTTCCACGACATGGTTTAAGAAACTATGGAAGTCTTCATCGATGATTTCTCGGTCTATGGTGATTCTTTCTCTACTTGCCTTGCCAATTTAGAACGTATGCTTAAGCGGTGTGAAGACACTCGCCTTGTTCTAAATTAGGAAAAATGCCATTTCATGGTAAAAGAAGGTATTGTGCTTGGTCATAAAATCTCCAAAGCCGGTCTTGAAGTCGACCGTGCTAAAGTTGAAGTGATTGCTAAAATACCTCCACCTTCAACCGTGAAGGGTGTGAGAAGTTTCCTTGGTCATGCGGGCTTCTATCGTCGATTCATTCAAGATTTTTCTAAAATCACTCGCCCAATGACCCACCTATTAGAAAAAGATACTCCTTTTATCTTTTCTAAAGAGTGTATTGACTCCTTCAATCTTCTTAAGGCCAAGCTAACTAAGGCACCGGTCTTGGTTACCCCTAATTGGGAGCTACCTTTTGAATTGATGTGCGATGCTAGCGACTTTGCTATTGGAGCGGTTTTGGGCCAAAGAGTGAACAAAAACTTCCAACCAATCCATTATGCTAGCAAGACAGTGACGGGGGCTCAATTGCATTATACCACTACCGACAAAGATCTTTTAGCTGTAGTGTATGCTTTTGAAAAGTTATGCCCCTATCTTGTTCTTTCCACCACCATTGTCTATACCGACCATTCCGCGTTGAAGTACTTGTTAACAAAGCAATATTCTAAGCCAAGACTTCTTCGTTGGGTTCTACTCCTTCAAGAATTCAAAACTGAAATTTGTGATAAAAAGGGAGCCGAAAACCTAGCCGCAGATCATCTAAGTAGACTTGAGGATCCTTATCAAAGGGATCATCCGAATCAAGAGATCAACGACTCTTTTCCCCTTGAGGCCTTAATGTCTGTCAATTCCAATCTTGATGACACCCCGTGGTTTGCGGACATTGCAAACTACTTAGCGGGTGGAATTCTCAAGGAAGGGCTAACGTCCCAACAAAATAAAAAGTTCTTTAAAGACATTGAACACTATTTTTGGGATGACCCTTACCTTTTCAAACAATGTGCGGATCTTGTCATTTGTCGGTGTGTTGATGGGCCGACAACTTTATTAATCCTTGAAGCTTGCCATAAAGGACCCACCGGTGGTCACTTTGGTCCTAACTATACCGCAAAGAAAGTGTTCGATTCTAGATTCTATTGGCCCTCCATTTATCATGACACTCATGAAATGGTTAAACGTTGTGATGCTTGACAAAGACACGGCAAGATCACACATAAAGATGAGATGCCTCAAAATTTCATCCAAGAATGTGAAATCTTTGACGTATGGGGCATCGACTTTATGGGGCCATTTCCATCATCTAAAGGGAACAAGTACATCCTCGTAGCCGTTGACTACGTATCCAAATGGGTTGGAACTAAGGCTCTCCCTACAAACGATGCGAGGGTGGTTGTGAACTTTTTGAAGCAGCTTGATACATGCATTTTATATGGGGTTCAATTTATGTCTCTTAGTCCTCTCGAATTGATCTCGGCCTTAAGTGGAATGATTTGTTTTTGGTTACTAAAAAGGGGTTTTAGATTTCTAATCTACTAAAACGTTTAAATGTATTAATCAAAAACAATTAATTCAATGACAACTAACAAGACTAGAATTAAAATTAAAATTAAAATAAAGAAACAGTAAGAAACAGTAATACAATAACTCTTTAAAATACTCAAAGAAAACTGATTCGGAAGTTTAACCTTGATTCGGAACTTTTCACCCGGAAGTTGGTTCGGAACTCTTGATCCGGAACTATTGATCCGGAACTTATCACCCGGAAGTCTTCATTCGGAACTTTTGGAAATCCTTCACTCGGAACTTTCTTCGGAAGTTGATCCGGAACTTTCTTCGGAACTTTGAGTCGGAACTTTACTCGGAACTTTCACTCGGAAGATTGGTTCGGAAGTTGATCCGGAACTTTGATTCGGAAGTTTATTCAGAACAATCAATTCATTCGAAACTTTTTAATTCATTCGGAACTTTTAAACAAAAAACTCATTCGGAACTTTTCTTAACATAAACTCATTCGGAACTTTTAAACTTAAATTGATTCGGAACTTCAAAACAAACATTCATTCGGAACTTTTTTGAAAATAACATTCATCCGGAACTTTTGTTCATTCGGAAGATTGGGTTCATCCGGAACTTTCAGTTCGTTCGGAAGTTTTGATTCGTCCGGAACTTTCAGTTCATTCGGAACCTGGGAATCGTTCAAGATCAGTAACTTACCCGAAGAACAAGGAAAACTATTTTAATCCAAAATCAAGCTGAATAATCAAAAAGGTTTTACCAAATTAACCACAAATCATCTAATAACCATAAGCAACAAATCCCAATAGTAAAAACACAAATTCAACAACTTTTTAAAGATCAAATCAATCAAATAAAAACTTGAAAACTTGAATGAAAAGATGATGATGAACAAGATGAAATGGAAATATTAAACAAGAACTTGTATTGATGATTAATGTTTTAAGAATAACAAAACAAGGATTAAAATTACAAGATTGAAAAAACAAAGATCAAGATCACCAAACACCCTAGTGGTGTTGGTGATGCTACGAACTAAAAGGGAGAAAAAGAAGGAGAAAGAAAAATTAAAAACTAACAACCTAAATGTGTGAGGGGTGGACTATATATAGGTGTTCCCCTTGGTTGGTGAGTGGGCTTTCTCCCGTTCTTCTTGTCTTCTCGTCTTTTCAGAAAAGTTGACGATTTCGATTCTGATTCAGGATTTGTCGTCGATTAATTTTAACTCGTCTTTTAATTTATTCGTTTAATAGACTTGAGTTTCTGCGACTTATGTAAATCTTCCATCTTTGGTCCTTTTCTTCGATAAATCGTCAATAGGCCCAGTGACTTCAAATCTTTTGCATCTCTTGGACAATAGACTTCGTCTTGAGTCTTTTTCTTCCATAAATCCTGTGCAATCCCATGTTTTCTCCATTATCCATCCGGTTGGCTCTGAAAACACATTAAACACAAAAACCACGCATAATTCCAAACAATTGATATTAAATACGTGTTTTGGTCTCGTTTTAGCCAGAATTAAGTGGTAAAAGGATGGGTGTTTACACACATATCAAATCCCCTGCACTTAACCATTGCCATGCCCTCATGCAATGCTTAGTGATAATACAAATTTACACTTTTCTCATAATCAATCAACCTTGGCTTTATTAAAACACTACTAAACAAAAATTAAAGTACTAAAAGAAATTAAAGTACTAAAAGAAATTAAACTTCAAAGGAAACAAAAGAATGGAAATAACTTGCAAAGAGATCAATGACTTACATTAGGGCTTTGGTGTTGCGAAGATTTATCACCCTCAAGTTTCACGTTTCCCAAACTAAGCTTAAAAACGAGATCATTGTTATTATAAGTTAGTAAATCAAACACTTACACACATGGCTTAATTAAATGCTTAAACTCCCTTATTCCTAGGTGTTTCTCTTATATTTTATTTTTGTCTTAGAATGATCATGAAGATGCATTTTTGGACTTATTTCGATAGTTTATTTAGGCTGAAAGCAAAGTAGGACGATTTGATCAATAGTTAGCTAAAGGACAAAATCTCTTAAAACTGCTTCTCGGGATATCAAAAAGTTCATATCTTGGCATAACTCGGTTCACGATTTGAGACCTTTCTCGGGCCGATATTTGGCATGTACTTCATACTTCATATCTTGAGAGACGTGCTTGAGATAATGGTCTTCTCATCGTTCATAGAGTTTCTTCACTTGGAGACTTTTGAGGGGTACTCCAACTTTGTTGACCACGACTTCATGATTATTTCTTCAATCTCTAATTGGGATTTTGAGATACAACGATCCGCCTCCTTTTCGGACTTGGATCTATTTATCCTCATACCTTGTTAGGGTCTTTTCGGATAGACTTCTCCATGATCTTTATGGGAGTTGATTGCTTTTCGTCGTGAGTCTTGATCCTTCATATTGATTTTGGGAATAATGCTTTTCACATCACTTTGGATCTTTAGCAATAAAATGGAATCCTCATGCCTTGTTAGGGCCTTTTCGGACTCGCCAATCTTCGCACCCCGCTTCATAAGTTATGCCTTGGCTATGAACTCTTATCATTACCGAGCAACTTTTAAACGATCTTGGGCCAGAAGCTAAGTAACTTTTCAAATCGTACGACCTTACTTATTGCAGATAATTTATTAGCAAGTGATGGGAGAATAGGCAAATAATTACACCAAGTGAGCTTGCGCAAGAATACCGACTTATAATTGACTCTATCATTTCTCGTCCTCCACAATTTAAAATCTCAAATAATAAGAATCGTGGATACTTAGCCTAATAAACCAATTAAGGTCTACATGGTTAAGGATACTAGCTAGAATAAACTTGGATAAGTCTATTCGGGTTGAGTCAAAATAAACGCAACAGGCCTAATATGTCAAAGACTTCTAAACTAGCTACACCACTTAATTAATATTTTTGACTTTATTGCGGGATATATACATATGAAAGCAAAGATAAAAATTTATAAATTACGACTAAAAGGCCAAAGTTAATAAAAAATTTGAAAAATGTTGAAAAATAGGATTTTCTGGTTAAATGAAGGCATTTTCATGGAAAAGTCCACTTAAAATTTCGATAGAAGTCCCCCCTACACTTAAGATAAGCATTGTCCTCAATGTTTAAGCATGTGGGAAAAGTCTCCCCTACACTTATGACATTGTGCACGTTGGTTAACTCAAGTTAAGGAAGAGACGACTAAAGTGATCAATTTCAAATGTGAGTATGAAGAAAATTGAATCACGATAGTTGAGAGATAGAACCGGATTTCGGATAACACGGGAGCACGGTTCTTCAAAGATTCCAAGAGTGCACTTATCCCTGTAATCACATCACCACACAAATACAAACACCTATAGAGGTCCCCCTACACTTAGGAGGTTAAAACATAAAAGGATAGATACTCGGGTTGCCTCCCGAGGAGCGCTTGTTTTTGATAACCGAGTCACGAGCCTGACTCGACCCAATATTAGTTCATGGGGAACGTGGTGAGGGATGGAATCACCTCCTGAGAGGTGTCCTCACCAAAGTACAACTTCACTCGTTGGCCATTCACCTTAAAATTAGGTCCATTAGGTTGAGCGAGCTCGAGAGTACCATATAGAAAAATTTGGTTAATGGTGAATGGGCCGGACCAACGAGATTTGAGCTTTCCCGAAAAGATTTTCAACCGAGAGTTAAAAAGTAAGACTTTGTCTCCAATATGGAACTCTCGGTTTTTGATCTTGGAGTCGTGAATGAGCTTAGTTCTTTCCTTATAGATCAAAGAATTTTCATAAGCCTCATTACGGAGTTCATTGAGCTCATTGAGTTGGATCTTGCGTAGGTCACCGACTTTGTTGATATCAAAATTAGCCCACTTCAAGGCCCAATAAGCCTTGTGCTCCAACTCAATGGGGAGGTGGCATGCTTTCCCGTACACAAGACGATAAGGCGTACAGCCGATCGGGGTCTTGTAAGCAGTACGAAAAGCCCACAAAGCATCATCAAGTTTATCAGCCCATGAGGCACGATGCTCTCCCACGGTTCTTTCCAGAATTCGCTTAAGTCCTCAGTTGGATATTTCAGCCTGGCCATTAGTTTGTGGGTGGTAGGCTGTGGAAAGACGATGATTTACACCGTACTTAGCCATGACTCTAGCAAATTGGTCATTGCAGAAATGAGTCCCACGATCACTAATAATGGCACGAGGCACACCGAATCTAGCGAAAAGAGCTTTCAAAAAGTTACAAACCACCCTTGCGTCATTAGTGGGTAAAGCTTTGGCTTCAACCCACTTTGAAACGTAGTCAACGGCTACAAGGATGTATTTGTTTCCTTTAGAAGAAGGGAATGGCCCTATAAAGTCGATACCCCAAACGTCAAAGATTTCACATTCTTGTATGAAATTCTGAGGCATCTCATCTTTATGTGTGATCGTGCCTTGTTTTTGGCAAACATCACATCGTTTAACCATAATGTGAGCGTCACGATATATGGAGGGCCAATAAAATCCCGAGTCAAACACTTTTTTGGCGGTGTAGTTGGGACCAAAGTGACCACCGGTGGGTCCTTTGTGGCAAGCATCAAGGATTTCTGAAGCTGCCGGTCCGTTAACACATCGGTGGATAATCAGGTCCGCACATTGTTTGAATAGGTAAGGGTTGTCCCAAAAGTAAGTCTTAATGTTGGTGAAGAACTTTTTCTTTTGTTGAGACGTCAACCCTTCCTTGAGAATTCCACCCGCCAAGTAGTTTGCAAAGTCCGCAAACCACGGGGTTTCATCAGAATTCGAATTTATAGACATTAAGGTCTCCAAGGGAAAATAATCATTGATTTCTTTGTTCGGATGATCCCCTTGGTAAGGATCCTCAAGTCTGCTGAGATGATCCGCGGCTAAGTTTTCTGCTCCTTTTTTATCGCGAATGTCGATTTTAAATTCCTGGAGCAGCAAAACCCAGCGAAGAAGTCTTGGTTTGGAATCTTGCTTTGTCAACAAGTACTTCAGCGCGGAATGATCGGTATACACAATTGTTGTAGAAAGGACAAGATAGGGGCAGAATTTTTCAAAAGCATAGACAACAGCTAAAAGCTCTTTTTCGGTTGTCGTATAATGCAATTGTGCCCCCGTCATTGTCTTGCTAGCGTAATGGATCGGTTGGAAGTGTTTGTTCACTCTTTGTCCCAGAACCGCTCCAATAGCAAAATCACTAGCATCGCACATCAACTCGAAGGGAAGCTCCCAATTAGGGGTAACCAAGACGGGTGCCTTAGTTAGCTTATCCTTAAGCGAGTTAAAGGCTTCAAGACACTCTTTGGAAAAGATAAAAGGAGTATCTTTTTCCAAGAGGTGGGTCATCGGGCGAGCGATTTGAGAAAAATATTTGATAAATCGACGGTAGAAGCCCGCATGACCCAGAAAACTTCTCACACCCTTCACGGTTGAAGGTGGAGGCAACTTAGCGATAACATCGACTTTAGCACGATCTACTTCAAGACCGGCTTTGGAAATCTTGTGTCCCAGCACGATGCCTTCTTTTACCATAAAATGGCATTTTTCCCAATTCAGAACAAGGCGAGTGTCTTCGCACCGCTTAAGCATACGTTCCAAATTGGCAAGGCAAGAAGAGAAGGAATCCCCGAAGACCGAGAAATCATCCATGAAGACTTCCATGGTTTGTTCAACCATGTCATGGAAGATAGCTAACATGCACCATTAGAAAGTCCCGGGGGCATTGCATAAGCCGAAAGGCATTCTTTTTTAAGCAAATGTGCCATAGGGACAAGTGAATGTAGTCTTCTCTTGATCTTGGGGATCGATGGGTATTTGGAAATAACCCGAGAAACCATCAAGAAAGCAGTAATATTCATTACCCGCTAAACGTTCAAGCATTTGTTCCATAAAAGGTAGAGGGAAATGATCCTTTCTCGTGGCATCATTGAGTTTGCGGTAGTCTATACAAACTCTCCACCCAGTAACGAGACGAGTGGAAATCAACTCGTTGTGTTCATTGGGAACAACGGTTATTCCGCCCTTCTTGGGCACACAATGGATTGGACTAACCCATGGTGAATCCGAAATAGGGTAAATCATACCCGCATCAAGAAGTTTGATAACCTCTGTTTTGATGACTTCATGGATTTTTGGGTTCACCCTTCTTTGGCTCTGGATTGTGGGTTTAAATTCGTCCTCCATGAGAATTTTGTGTGTGCAGAAGTGAGGATCAATTCCACAAATATCAGAAATCTTCCAAGCAATAGCCTTCTTATGATCTTTCAACACGGTGATAAGTCGGACTTTTTCTTCTTCCTTTAGGTCCTTAGCAATGATGACTGGCGACTTCTTCTCTTCTTCAAGGAATACATACTCAAGATGGGGCGACAACTCCTTAAGTTCTAAATCCGGAGGATTTTCGACGGGAGGCGTATTCAAAGTCGGAGTATCGATAGCAATGACCGTGGGAGATGGAGGCGAAGGATTGTCTTCGTTGAGAAGATTGTCAAAGAAATTCATGTCTTCATCCCCATCGGTGGGAGAATCATTAGTAGCTAAATTCACATCTCCCATGGTGTCTTCAAGATTGTTCCAAAACAAATCACTTTCTCCAAATAGAGACAATGATGAATCAATAGAGGAAACGGTTTCAACATTGGGAAGAGAGGTAGGAATACTTTTACAAGCATCTTTGAAGTGTTCTTCACAAGCCTCATCCAGAACGTCAATACAATTAACACTCTCGTTGGAATAAGGTTGTTTAGACAACTTTCCCATGTTGAAGACGATTTTATCGTCACCCACTCGCATGATAAGCTCACCGGCTTCAACATCGATGAGAGTGCGACCGGTCCTCAAGAATGGACGACCCACGATCAAGGGAACACGAGGGTCCATCTAGTAGTCGACGACGACGAAATCAGCAGGAAAAGTGAATTTGTCGACTCCTACAAAGATGTCTTCGGCTATCCCCACTGGATAAGCAACCGTACGGTTAGCTAATTCCAAAGTCATTTTGGTGGGGACTAGCTCAGGGAGAGATAATTGCTTCCAAACGCTTAGAGGCATGAGATTAATACTGGCACCTAGATCGGCTAGGGCCATGCAATTCTCTACTCCCGGGAAATTGCAAGGAATTAAGAAACGACCCGGATCACCAAGCTTGGTTGGCAATTTCCTTAAGAGCATTGCAGAGCAATTCTTATTAAGTTGGGTGTTGGCAATATCAAGAAGTTTTTCCTTGTCGCTCAGAAGATCTTTAAACATTTTCGCGTACTTAGGCATGTGAGCGAGAGCCTCAGCGAAGGAGATATTGAAATTCAGTTGTTTAAACATTTTAAGAAAGTTCGAAACCTGAATATCGTCCTTGCTTTTGAGCTTCTCTTTCCTCAACCTAGATGGATAAGGTATATTGGAAGAAGAGGAAGGCTTTGGAAGAATAGGATCACTCACATCCTTGGGTGGAGGAGGGGTAGAAGGAAGAGGTGGAGAAATTGGGGAAGGAGAAGGATGAGGAATAGGAGCAGGTGACTCGTTCTCCTTAGTCACAACCACCGGTGGAGGTATAGGAAGCTCGGGTTCCTTGGTACCTTTACCACTGCGAGTGGTAATTGCTTTCATCTCCCCTCTTGGATTCGCAACGGTGTTACTCGGAAGAGTACCCGAAGAAGAGGGTTGATTACCTTGGAAGAAACTAGCCATCATGTTTTTCAAATCATTAGTTTGGCTATCCAACGTGTTTCTCATGTCGGCTCTCAAATCGTTCCCTTGTTTGACCAAGTCTGCTTTCAAGTTGCGCACTTCCTGTTGGAGATTTTCCACGATCACATCATTGGTCCTCATGTAGGTTGCAACCTCTTGGTGTAATGCAGTGGGTTGGTTTGGAGGAGCATTGTATGCGGGTGGTTGATAAGCATGTTGTTGGTAAACTTGGTTGTTACGTTGAGGTGGTTGTTGCTGCTTGTGAGGAGGGATGTATGGTGTACGAGGTTGTTGTTGTTTTTGAGGAGGGCGGTTGAGGTTTTGTTGTTGGTTTGGGTTGTTTGGAGGAAAACCGTGTGGTGAGAGGTAGTTGTTAGAGCGGTAGCTAAGCAAATTACGGTCACCTTGAGGTCTAGCTTGATAAGCAGGTTGAGGATAGGTGCCATATGCTGCATTCACATACTCAGCAGGGTAGTCTTGGGTGGCGGTACAAGTGGTGTAAGAGTGAGGACCACCGCATATCTCACAAGGTTGGCTGACAGCGTTAACTTGAGCGTTTTTAGCATTGCTGCTGTTGGTGTTGTTAACGGTGTGGGTGACAAGCGATTCAAGAAGCGTAGTGATTTTGTCCAGTCGCTTGTCGCTGTCACTAGTGCTAGCACTAGCGACATTGGTCCGAACACTCTTGGTTTGCACACGAGATTTATTCTCAATGATATCCCAAGCAGCATTGGAAGTCTTAGCCAAAAGATTACCCCCCGAGGCACTGTTTAGTGAATCTTGGTCACTCATGCTTAAACCATTGTAAAAAGTATTAATTTGATGTACTTTGGTAAAACCATGTTGTGGGCATTTTCTTAAAAGATCTTTAAAACGATCCCAAGATTCACTGAACGACTCATCGTACTTTTGTTCAAAATTTATGATTCATTCCGCAAAGCGATAGTACGAGAGGGTGGGAAAAAGTAATTGATAAATTTGGTTTCCAAATCCGTCCACGAGAGAATACTCTGTGGCGGTTCCTTAGCAAGCCAATGCCGGGCTTGTCCCTCTAAAGAAAAGGGAAAAAGTTGTAACCTGATAACCTCTTGTGGAACACCATTGAACTTGACCGTGTTAGTGAGTTGCAAGAATCTCTTGATGTGGTCATGTGGGTCATCAATGGTACGCCCTAAGAATGGTTGAGCGGAGACCATCTGGATAAAGCCTGATTTTAGCTCAAAGTTGTTGGCGGCACTTGGAGGTATGACAATTGGATCAGTGTTGAAATCTACATGAGCTTGCAGCAGTTCAATCATCGGGCGATTATCCAGAAGGGGCTCATTGTTGTTGTTATTATTCATGTTGTTGAAAGGCGGGTTGTTGTTGTTATTATTGTTGTTTGGAGGTGGTATGTTGTTGTTGTTTTGTACACCGGCCATGTCTAAGTGATCGAGAGGCTCGGGCTCTTGATAAGACGTGGATCGAGTGCGCATACACCTGCAAAAGAACGAACAAAGAAAAACAAAGCAAAAATATTTTTGGTTTTTATGTTTTTTAATTTTTTTGTATTTTTGAAAATTTTATATTTTTTAGGATTTTTTGAAAATTTTTATGAAAAAGTAACGTTCACGGGGAACGGATCCCAAAATCCAAGTTCTCACAAAAAACTTTTTATCTTAACGAGAAGAGCCGGCAGCGGCGCCATTTGATACAAATGATTTGCAATGGGTTCAATTTTACTCTCAATATCCTCTCGAATTGATCTCGGCCTTAAGTGGAATGATTTGTTTTTGGTTACTAAAAAGGGGTTTTAGATTTCTAATCTACTAAAAAGTTTAAATGTATTAATCAAAAACAATTAATTCAATGACAACTAACAAGACTAGAATTAAAATTAAAATTAAAATAAAGAAACAGTAAGAAACAGTAATACCTTAACTCTTTAAAATACTCAAAGAAAACTGATTCGGAAGTTTAACCTTGATTCGGAACTTTTCACCCGGAAGTTGGTTCGGAACTCTTGATCCGGAACTATTGATCCGGAACTTTTCACCCGGAAGTCTTCATTCGGAACTTTTGGAAATCCTTCACTCGGAACTTTCTTCGGAAGTTGATCCGGAACTTTCTTCGGAACTTTGAGTCGGAACTTTACTCGGAACTTTCACTCGGAAGATTGGTTCGGAAGTTGATCCGGAACTTTGATTCGGAAGTTTATTCAGAACAATAAATTCATTCGGAACTTTTTAATTCATTCGGAACTTTTAAACAAAAAACTCATTCGGAACTTTTCTTAACATAAACTCATTCGGAACTTTTAAACTTAAATTGATTCGGAACTTAAAAACAAACATTCATTCGGAACTTTTTTGAAAATAACATTCATCCGGAACTTTTGTTCATTCGGAAGATTGGGTTCATCCGGAACTTTCAGTTCGTTCGGAAGTTTTGATTCGTCCGGAACTTTCAGTTCATTCGGAACCTGGGAATCGTTCAAGATCAGTAACTTACCCGAAGAACAAGGAAAACTATTTTAATCCAAAATCAAGCTGAATAATCAAAAAGGTTTTACCAAATTAACCACAAATCATCTAATAACCATAAGCAACAAATCCCAACAGTAAAAACACAAATTCAACAACTTCTTAAAGATCAAATCAATCAAATAAAAACTTGAAAACTTGAATGAAAAGATGATGATGAACAAGATGAAATGGAAAGATTAAACAAGAACTTGTATTGATGATTAATGTTTTAACAATTACAAAACAAGGATTAAAATTACAAGATTGAAAAAACAAAGATCAAGATCACCAAACACCCTATTGGTGTTGGTGATGCTACGAACTAAAAGGGAGAAAAAGAAGGAGAAAGAAAAATTAAAAACTAACTACCTAAATGTGTGAGGGGTGGACTATATATAGGTGTTCCCCTTGGTTGGTGAGTGGGCTTTCTCCCGTTCTTCTTGTCTTCTCGTCTTTTCAGAAAAGTTGACGATTTCGATTCTGATTCGGGATTTGTCGTCGATTAAATTTAACTCGTCTTTTAATTTATTCGTTTAATAGACTTGAGTTTCTTTGACTTATGTAAATCTTCCATCTTTGGTCCTTTTCTTCGATAAATCGTCAAATAGGCCCAGTGACTTCAAATCTTTTGCATCTCTTGGACAATAGACTTCGTCTTGAGTCTTTTTCTTCCATAAATCCCGTGCAATCCCATGATTTCTCCATTATCCATCCGGTTGGCTCTGAAAACACATTAAACACAAAAACCACGCATAATTCCAAACAATTGATATTAAATACGTGTTTTGGTCTCGTTTTAGCCAGAATTAAGTGGTAAAAGGATGGGTGTTTACACACCTATCACAGCTTTTTGCTCGATTCGGTGTTCCTCGTGCTATCATCAGTGGCCGCGAGATTCATTTTTGCAATGATCAATTTGCTAGAGTCATGGATAAGTACGGTGTTAATCATCGTCTTTCCACCTCTTATCATCCGAAAACAAATGGTCAAGCCGAGATATCTAACCGTGGATTGAAGCGAATTTTAGAGCGAACTGTGGGAAAGCATCGTGCCTCGTGGGCCGATAAGTTAGACGATGCTTTGTGGGCTTTCTGTACCGCATATAAGACACCTATTGGTTGCACTCCATATCGTCTTGTGTATGGGAAGGCATGCCACCTCCCTATTAAGCTGGAACATAAGGCGTACTGGGCCTTGAAGTGGGCTAATTTTGACATCAACAAAGCCGGTGATCTTCGGAAGATTCAACTCAACGAGCTCAATGAACTGAGGAATGAAGCTTATGAGAATTCATTAATCTACAAGGAGAAGAGCAAGATCATTCATGATGCAAGGATTAAAAACCGAGAGTTTCAAGTTGGTGATCAAGTTTTATTCTTTAACTCTCGGTTGAAGATCTTCTCGGGCAAGCTGAAGAGCCGTTGGTCTTGTCCATTCACCGTCGCCAAAGTCTTCCCTTACGGCACCATTGAACTTTCTAAACAAAATGGGCCTAATTTTAAAGTGAATGGCCAACGTGTGAAGTTGTACTTTGGTGAGGACATCTCTCATGAGATGATTCCATCCATCACCACGTTTCCCTTGAATTAGTTCTGGGTCGAGTCAGGCTCGTGACTCGGCTAACAAAAACAAGCGCTTCTCGGGAGGCAACCCGTTGATCTATCATTTACTATTTTCATAGTAAGTGTAGGGGGAGCCCCGTACGTGTTTGTTGTCTTGTTTCTTATGATGTGCAGAGATTAATGTTTCAAAGAGAACTTTTGATGACATTTAACGAACCGTGATCCCATGTACCCGTCTTCCTGGTTCTATCCTAAACTATCGTGATTAAATATTTCATATCTTATATGTTCACATTGAAATCACTATAGTTGTCCTTTCCTTAGCAAGATTTAAACAACGTGCACAATGTCCTAAGTGTAGGGTAGTTTACTCCCACATGCTTAAACATTAAGGACAATGTTTATATCAACTGTAGGGGGGACTTCTATCGAAGTAAGTGGGCTTTTCCATGAATTTGTCCTCATTTTAACCGGAAAATCAAATTTTTCGACATTTTTCAAAATTTTTAATCTATTTTGGCCTAGTAGTAGAGAAGTATTTTCCTTTGTTATCGTTATTTACTTTCCTTGCTAAAATAAAATTTTTAATAAAGTGGTTTTAAATTTTTCAACGTTGTGAATCTTTTGACTCAACCCGAGTTTACTTATTCAAGTTTACTCTAGCTAGTATCCTTAACGTGTTTAAGTCAAGTTTTGCTAGGCTTTTATATAGGGATCTTTAAAACGCGAATATCTTAACTCTTATGGGTTAAGAACAAGAACTTTTCGCAAGTTCCTATAATTGATCCTAGAAAGTCGTTTATCAAGGGAACTTTAAAATGCGAATTTTAAACTTGAAAAAGTCTAAGAAGTTTCAAGATCCTATAGATAACTTGAAAATCCAAAACTGTGATTTAATTGGCTAAGCATCCACAGGTCTCATTCCTTGAGATTTTAAATTGTGGAGAACGAGAGATGATAGAGTCAATTATAAGTTTGGTATTCTTTCATGAATTTATGTGAGTTGATTATAAGCTTTTTCTACTATCGCTTGTTAATAAATATATTTGCAATAAATAAGTTTGTACGATTTGAAAAGTTACTTAGTTTCTAGCACAAGATCGTTTAAAAGTTGCTCGGTATTAATTAGAGTTCATAGCCAAGGCATAACTTATTGAAGTGGGATGCGAAGATTGGCGAGTCCGAAAAGGCCCTAACAAGGCATGAGGGCTACATTTTGTTGCTAAAGATCCCAAGTGATGTGAAGAATCATTTATCAAAAATCAATATGAAGGATCGAGACACACGACGAAAAGCAAATACTCGCCAAAAGATCATGGAGAAGTCTATCCGAAAAGACCCTAACAAGGTATGAGGATAAATAGATCCAAGTCCTAAAAGGAGGCGGATCGTTGTATATCAAAGCCAAAAATAAAGATTGGAGAAAAATGAAGAAGTCGTGGTCCAAAGTTGAAGAATTTCTCAAAAACTTCAAGTGAAGAAATTCCTATTATGAAAACACCTATCCTTTTACCACTTAATTATAATAATAACCAAGCCAAAACCTGTATTTTATGTCGTTAATGTCGGAATTTTGCGTGGTTTGTGTTTTTGTTGTGATTTAGGAGCAAAATGTGAAAAGGGAAGAAAAAAAGGGCTTTCACGGGCTTTTATCGAAGAAAACGAGAAAAGACGAAGTCAAAAGATCAAGAGTGCAAAAAGAACGGAAGTCCAAGGCCTATTCTGAAGATTTATCGAAGAAAGAGTCTAAAGACGGAAGTTTAATGAAGTCGAAGAACCAAGTCTAATTAAAAAAGAAAATTATAAGACGAGTTCAATTTATATCGACAAATCCTGAGACGACGTCGAGAATGACAAAGAATTTAAGTCGAGTCGAGACAAATTGAAAGGAGAAAGCATCAACACCTAGCCTCCCCTCCTCCTATATATACCCTCCTAATGTGTCATTAGGAGGGTGTTAGTTAATTAGATGTTAGTTAGTTTTTTAGTCACTTTTTCATTTTTCTTGTTTTAATCTTTAGAGAGAGAAAGTGTTTAGCTTTCTCTCACAAAAAAAACTTCATCTTTTCTCTCTTTCATGTTTAAGCTTTAATTCAATCTTGTATTATGGAATCTTTAATCTACAAGTTCAAGTTAAGCTTTTCATCTTTAATCTCTTTCTACCTTTCTTATTTTTGATTTTGATCTTGATTCGTGATAATCGGTGACTTTGTTTCGTCTTTTGGGTTCTATTTAAGTTTTATACGGATTAAGCTTTGAGCTTATCATGCTTATTGGCTTATTTTGTATTTAGCTTATTTGTTTTAAAGTTTTCTTAAAGGTTATGTCATTTTAAAGTTTGATTTAAAAAAGTTGCTTATTTAGAGTTTTGAAAGTTCTCATTTGTGCTTATTTAGGTATTTTCTTTTAAAAGTTGTTTAAGTTTCGGATTGTGCATATTAGAATAGGGGAAGCTTATTGATTTGCTTATTACGGATTACATCCCATCGGAAAGGTAAACCCTTTTCCGACGGATTATTCCGACAGCTTCATTGTTATTCTGATACTTTGTATCGAAAAAGGGTTTATGATTCCGATTGATATTCCGACCTGCATTCCGATGGTAGGGTTATTTGACATTCCGATTGTTTTCTTTTTTGGTATATTCCGATAGGTTGTTTTCCGACAGAGTGTCATTCCGATAGCTTTCGATTTTCATTATTCCGACAGAATTCATTTGATACATTCCGACGGGAACATTCCGATAGGATTTCCTTTTACATATTCCGACGTATTATTCCGATAGATTTTCAGGATTATTATTCCGATGCTTTCATTCCGACCATTTTTTTTACTAAGTTTTTATTTTTACAAAGTTTTAAGTTTTAAGTTTTAAATTTACTTTTTAAGTTTTAAATCATTTATTTTTAACTCGTAATTTTTAGTTTATATTTCAAAGCTTTTATTTTTACTCAACGACATTTTCATATTTGCTTCTAGTTTAAAATAGATAATCAAACCATTTTATTTTCCACCAAGAACGACTGAGTCGCACTAATAACCAGTAATCAATTCGAAAAGACTGGAATCAACGAAACAATTTTATACTTGGTATATCCTTGTATTACCTTCCGGGTACGAACCCATTGTGAATGTACTCTGGTGCATTAACATCATCGATGATGACTCGATATGAAGGGTAGTCTATGGTAGCATGGTGCTTGGATAGCCAATCCATGCCCAAAATCATGTCAAAATCATTCATGTCCAGCGGAAGTGCGTCAACAGGACGAATCTTGTCGTCAAACTCTAGGGGAAGGCTCTTGTACACATGAGTTATGCGTACAGAGTCTCTCAAAGGCGTGGAAATACTCAGTATGTTCTCTAATGGCATGGTGAGTATCCTAACATTCTTGGCATAAGCAGTAGAAATGACCGAGTGAGTAGCACCCGTATCAAATAGAACACATGCAGCTTGACCATACATATACAAGATTCCAGTGACGGTACCTGTAGACTTGTTTGCCTGATCGCGAGATGTCGTGTAAACGCGTCCACTAGTAGGAGGTGGCTTGGTATCAGCATGTCCCGATGTACCCTCCATCTCTCCCTTGCGGCAATCCTTCATGCGATGGCCAGGAAGACCACACTTGTAGCATGTGTCGCTGTCACGGCGACATGGCTCTGGGTGCCTACGGTGGCAAGTAGAACAAAGAGGATGAGTATATCCTCCAGCAGGTGTCCGGACTGGCTGAGAGCCTGATAGGAATAATATACATGAGACATGGTAAAAAGGTACCAAGGACAATGCGGATAAATCGTAAGATGGGATACCAGTGATAGTTGGACGGTTAGGCTGTGAACCTCTCTGGTTCTGGTCCCTCCTGTTACCATGATTCCTGGTAGAAGATCTGCTAATGTGTCAGAATTAAGAATTATAACATGTAATCATAAGAAAATGAGTAAGTATAAGGACTGCTGCTGTTGGAGTGTCCAGCGTTCTTACGGTAATTATCATTACCGCCACGCCTGTCCGTAGCAGAATGGTCGTGAGTCTGACCGTTTCCCTTGGGCTGATTAGGCTGTTGTTGAGTAGCCGGTTGAGACCGGTCCCAAGTCTTCTTCCTGGAAGATACAGTTTAAAGAGATGAAATATTGACATATACTAAAAGTATACAGATTGGTCACCGTTGAATACGAATGTTTACCTCTTATCGGGTCTCTCTGCTTCCCCGAACTCATCTCTTTCCTGCAGCATCTCCAGCTTACGTGCTGCATCGGCCACTTGTGCCACCGTGTTTAACGGAGCACCTTCTAAGTTATTGGCAATCATTGGATAAAGGGCCCAACGAAAATGTTGTGCCTGCTCTTCAGTGGTGCCCGCGGCTGGTCTCAGGACACCAGCGAACCGAAGGAAACACTGCATGAAATCATTACTGTTTTCCTCAGGTCGCTGTCTAATAGTGTAGTATTCTCTCATGAGCCTATTCCTTCCTTCCGTGGGAAAGATGTGAGGCGGGGAGGATAGTTGTCGTTCTGATGAAGGATGTCTTGCAAGTCTACATTGGCAGCTGCAACCATCTCCTGGATATTGTGTGTGTTTGCCATCTGACAGTATAACATAAAATACATGATTAAACTGATTAAAACATAAACTATATACATGAAAAAAAAAATTATACCAATAAATCATGAGAAAATTTTTATGCAGGAAAAACTACTACATGAATGCATGATGCAGTTTTATGAGAACTTTTGTATGCGCGAGAGTAAACGCCTATGGTCAGTTCACTCAAAACAAAAGACATGGCGAGGGGACGCCAATAGGTCGGTCCCATATTTAAATGTTTCGATAAAAGCACATGCGACTAAATAGGGCCAGTCTTTTACCAACCATTACTTAGTCATAAACCTGCGACAATGACATATATATGTATGCATGAAAAAGATGAATGCATGAAAACCGACTGTCAGTTCTAGGAAGATCATAGTGACTACCCACTAATCACAGGTCGTGTTTTGAGAGCCTACAGGTCAAAGCCTTGGCTCTGATACCATAATTGTAACACCCCATTTTGATAAATGGAATGTCACGCGTGATTATGGCGTGTCATCAAAGCATACAAGGATAAATGTATAAAACATCACATGACCATAAAGGAAATACCCGAATCAAACATCGGTACCCCAAAAGTAGAACTCATCACACACAAACATAAGTACTATAAATGAAAAGGACCAAACAATGTCCATGGAAATGAGTATCAAAGTATAAAGAAATGCATAAAGTAAAGAAGGCTAGGAAGCTTCCAATCCATGTGCACGTACACTTAAAGTCTACGAGCGTCCCTGAGTACCTGCCGTTTGGGAACATGAAAAGGAAAACGGCTGAGCATAACGCTCAGTGCACGGATATACAAGTAAAACATGAATAATATAAGCATAAAAGCATGAACCAGCGGAAAAGACTAAGTCCTGGATAACCTGGTATATCTTAGTAAAACTGGTTTTATAGTTTGAAAAGCCTTATGTTTATCTTGTAAAAACTGTTTAACATATTTTCCATTAGCCAATATAGGTCATGAAATATCAACGTGCATGAATACTTTGAGGGGTGACCTCGTCATGCAAATTAGAGGGGCTGCCTCTAATTTAATATACTGGTTTGGGTAGGAGGGATCAGCTCCTTGTGAAGGATGCAAGGCACACACCACATTCACCTGAATAATCTGCTGAAAACATGTAAACTAGGATGCACCCATACGCCCTACATGATAATAATAATAATATGGCCAAAATCTGAAGGGACGCCACGAGCTATCACTCCGTCGTGGTGGAGTCATAACATAGGTGCCTCCAGTGTTATGGTTATGGTACCTCCATAACTAGGTGAAACTGTTCATGCATGTATATGGCTTTAGGTATCTAATTAAACATAAGCCATCCAAAAACATATAAAACATATACTGGGGAAAAACAGTTGGCTGCATACGGGAAAATCCTAATAAGGAAGGATGTCTATACTGAAAGGACGGAGAATCCGTACCTTGTGTCCAATGAACGAAGAAGACGAACGGAAGAGAGTCCTACTTCGGTATCACTAATGCTACATAAATACATACGTGTATAAGTATCTGATTACTGAGTACGTAACTGGTTTTATATCATGTCTTAACTTGTTTTATATGTTCATGTCATGTTTTACTGATTAAAGCTTTATATACTGTGTTTATCATGTATTCTGTCTATTCTGATTAAGTGTTACTTGTATTTCATGTATTATTATACTTGCATAGAACCCAAATGACCCCTGGCAAACAAGAAAAGATCATCTGCAAAGCAAACATTAATAATTCGTTGCTACTCACACCGGTGATGGAAATAAAAGTCATCAGCATCAAGAACCCTTCGCTGCAGCATAAGAGAAAGAACTTCCATAACCAAAGTGAAAAGATACAGAGATAACGGATCACCTTGTCGGAGACCTCTCTTTCCTTGAAACCAACCATATGTAACTAACACATGTTATGCATATGTCCATAGAGATGAGGCTATTTGGTCTGTTACGACAAGGAGATCCTTCCAAGGTTTCCGAAGGTACACGGCTGTTACGCCAAGATGAACCACCCCTTCTGACAGCCACCCAAAATATAACCATCCCCTTGGAAGCAGTCCAAAAACCGCATTCTGATACGGGCGGGACGGAAATTGAGAAGTCGCCATGGACTTTTACAACAAAGATGGTGAACAAGATTTACTGCAGGATAACCTCGACATGGCTAAAGACAATACCACTCCACACCAAGAAGATCAAGAGGATAACTTGGAACAACTCTCCGAGGATATAAACAAGATGTTCGACTCCGGAGATGAGGATGTGGCGAACGATACGGGTACCGCGGCGCAGACCAAGCCCACTTCAAAGAGGCGCAAGTTCAAAAGGAACGTCGTGAAGGATGTGGAGATAGAGGCGGGAATCTTTAACGCACCTACCTAGAGGCTGCAAAAATATCACCCCCGAATACCAAGAGGGCAGTAGTACCACCGCGTCCAAGGACAACCCGGTGCCCCTCCCGCCGTAGCAGAAGACCAAGTGGATAAGACGGTATGGAACGCTACACCAGTAATCGCCATAGCTTACCAATACTGGCCCCAAGATAACACCAATGTAAGTGATTTACAACCACGACCCTTAATTTAATTTGAGAGACACATTAAACTTAGTAGTTCATTAAATGACAGGGTAGAGCAACCCACAACCTCACCGCATGAAGAGGATAATGACAGGTTAGCTTCGCCCATGATCCAAGATACACCACCAACTCCTCCACCAACCTCCGTAGAGGAGCCGCTTTCAGAGGAACCCGCCCCACCCTTCTACCCACAATGGAACCTATCTGAGCTCAGTAAGCTGGAGACAGAAGTGTCATGTAAAGATTTCATAGATCACTTGACCCCTCCCGGCCTGATTCAGGACTTGAATGAGGTGACCCACAACACACTATTAGAGCAATTTAACGTGGCCATCGCTCATCAAATAAACGACATCGTTTTGAAGGTGCCTTGGACCATATAAGGAGCTCTAATAGGAAGACAGTTCGCAGGGAAAAGATAATTGAAGATCACAAGCAAACAATATCCACCCTTCAAGCTAACCTGACCACTGCCAATGGGGTTGGCGAACCATGCCGCTACCCGTGAAGCCTTGATCGTAAAGGCCGAGGCCGAGGCCCAATCCCTACGCGAAAAGGTATGCCCAGTACACATGCAACCGTTATCTTTTTCTTCTTCTTTTCTATGTTTACAAGTTTGAAGTATGATGAATAACGGCTAACACACACCCTCATACCCACAAGTGTCGACCGCCGAGGCCACTGCTCAGTCCTTGGTCAATGATGTGGCCACCCTTACCAACGATCGCGACGACCTGCGCCTACTAGTAAAGGGTGAGGAACAGCTGGCCGCAGCATTTGTCGACTAAAGGGTTGATCAGGAGAAGGTCGTAGAGGGGCGTCTAGAGGAGATGGACACGCGGCTGGATGCTATGGCTATTGAATTTGATGAGCAGTTGTACGCCCATATGCTCACAGCCATCGACGACTGCGGGTGGATGATAGGGTCCGGCCTAAGATTGGCGGTAAACAAGATTGTCGATTCACCGCAATTAGCCCAGCCGTTTGCCGACGTAGTCTCCGATGGGATAGACCGTGGTAGACATGAAGTTTTGTTAGCTAGGATAGAATGGGCTGGGCTAGGGAAGGTCGCCAAGGATCACGCTTATCTTAAGCCGGACGCCGAGAACAACATGACCGCGTCCATGATGGCATTGGGCCAGACTGAATACCCATTGCTAAACGAACTTGAAGCTCTGAAGGACGCTCCAATAGACATGGTCTTGGAGCGGTTATGCGTGGAGGCAGACTTCGAATCTCAACTCACGCTCCCCTTGCATGCGGATAACCCTCCCCTTGAGAACCCATGGGCTCTAAAAGGAGAGAAAATATTGGGGGAGGCTATTAAAGCGAACCTGGACCGTGTCATGGGGAAGCGGGGGAGACGCATCATATGTCGTACCCCCACTGCGGGGTCCGCTCATCTACCCAGGTCCGATGGTGTTCTCGTGACAGTCCCTACTAGACCTGGTGCAACCTTGTTGTTAGAAAGCGACGCCGTCCCTGAAGGATCTACATTAGCATTACTGACTCAAAATAGCAAGGAGTTGGGAGAGTCAATGCTTCCCAAATGATAGCATTTGTATTTATCAAACATTGATGCATGTTCTGTAATTCGTCCGTGGATGTCCACGACATTCGTCCTCATGTACACTTATCATCTTTTTATGAACTGTGTAACATTATGTTGTAACCCATTTGGCAGTGGATGTCCATGGCTCTTTTATGTACGTATTAGAAACTTGTATTTGGAATATTTTATTATATATCCACGCGTGATGTATCACGGCTTAGCTAAACACGAAGTCTATATGTTACTAGACGTGCATTGTGTGTCTTTATCATGTCCGACCTTTCATAAGTACGATATGTTTAAACGTATTACAACGTCTTGTGAATAAGGTGTCTAGTAAGGATTCATGATCCATGGTCGCGGGGGTTGCATCCCTCTTATGCGACAAGTGGAATTATTAGGTTCACTTAATCCTCTTGCTTCTCATGGAAACGTATATTACATGTACGATTGATGAATGCATATGAATGAGAAATAATACTAAGTACACAAACAATAATAAGTAATCTTAAGTATAAGATAAACATGGTTTGAACAAGAACAAGTCGTGGAGCTAGCTAGGCACCACGACATTTTATAATCATGGTTACGTTTTTTAACAGAATGATAAAATCCTAAAAAAAATAAGACCTAGAAACATGAAAAAACAGAATTACATGGATCTTTATTGGAGCTGTCTACAGCTAGATGTCCATGCGAAGGCCGTGGCCTTTTAGAGATAGCATTTCTTGAGATGGAAAATGTTCCATGTACGATCAAAGTCAAGGCCATCCATGTCACGTAACTTGTACGCACCTTGCCCCAAAGATTCTACAATCTCGTACGGTCCTTCCCACTTTGGGCCTAGTTTCCATGTGCTTTCCACGTGACTTGCCTCGTTTACACGGTAGACAAAATCATCCGGTCGGAAGGAAACACCTTTAACTTTGGAATCATAGTAAGCTTTCATCTGCGCCTTAGCTTTAGCTTCATTTATAGTTGCTAATTCTCTTTTCTCCTCGAGCAAGTCTAAATTGACCCTGAGTTCCTCGTCGTTCGTGATGACATTAACCTCCGTCGTACGGATTGTTGGCATTCCAATCTCTGCCGGTATGACTGCCTCCGTACCATATGCTTATGTGAACGGAGTATCCCCATTGGCAGTTTTTATCATTATCTTGTGTGCCCATAAGACATGTGGTAGCTCGTCTACCCACTTGGCGCTTCTTTCGTCTAAGCGCGCTTTGATTCCTTCTCCTAAGCATCTATTCGCTTGTTCCACCAAGCCATTGTTTTTCGGATGTTGGACGGATGCAAAACGCCGCGTGATGTTCAGTGCCCCGCACCAATCCTTGAATGGATTGTCCGCAAACTATTTTCCATTATCCGAGATAATCTCACCTGGCAAGCCAAAACGACATACAATGTTTTCACAAACAAACTTTTCTACCTGTTTTTCCGTGATTGTTGCGACTGTTTTAACTTCAATCCAGCGAGTGAAGTAATCCATGCTTACGATAAAAAACATAACACCCCAGGCCGCAACGAGAAAAGGTCCTGTTATGTCGATCCCCCATTTGTAGAATGGCCATAGGGTTGTGATAGGGGTTAGTTCCTGTTGTGGATGGCGCAGTACTGGCCTGTGTACTTGACAATCACTGCATTTGAGAATTAAAATTGCGCGCATCTTGGTGCATAGTTGGCCAGTAATACCCGGTGCGTAATGCTCTTACCACCACTGAACTAGGTCCGGCGTGCATGCCACACGACCCTTCATGAATTTCGCTTATCACATAACTAGCTTGGCGTGGTCAGACGCAGCGTAACCATAGTTGCAAGAACGACCGTTTGTATAAGATACCGTCGCGTATTTCAAACTGTTGCGACTTCCTAGGGATACGGCGTGCGTCTGTTTCATCATCAGGGATGGTCTCATCTGTTACGTAGCTGATGATTGGGGTCATCAACGTAGGTCCTTCCTCATCAACTATTGTTGCGACTTCCTCCACTTTGATGGATTTATCCTTGAGTATTTCGACCAACACTTGTTTGGACAAGTGGGCGAAGCTTGTGGATGCAATCTTGCTAAGAGCATCCGCCTTCTTATTCTCTCCTCTTGGCACTTGCCTAATAGAAAACTTCCCAAAGTCGGCGATAAGCAACCTAACCTTTTCTAGATACTGGACCATGTTTTCCTCCTTGGCTTCGTACTCACCCAGTATATGGTTTGAAACAAGCCGGGAGTCCGCGTAGGCTTCCAGGTTACGCGCGCCCATTCTGGCTGCTATCCTTAAGCCTGATATAAGTGCTTCATACTCTTCCTCATTGTTTGTGGCTGTGAACTCAAAGCGCAAGGCATAAGTAAATTCCATGGTCTCCGGATTAGTGAGTATGAGGCCCGCTCCTGACCCATCCGTGCAAGAAGATCCATCGATGAACAAGACCCATGGTTCTTGTGGAATCTATTCCTTTGGGACCATCGGTACGTCCTGTTCAGGTTTCTCAATGATGAAATCTGCTAAGATTTGCCCCTTGACAACTGTCCTTGGTCTATAAGATATACTGTGTTCCCCTTGCAGGACACTCACTTCTGCAGCCTTCCTGTCGAATCTGGTTTTGAGATGATCTGTTTGATTAGCTGGTCTGTGATCCACAATTGGGTGTGCCTGAAAATAGCAGCGCAACCTCTTTGCGGCGGGTACCAATGATAGGACAAGCTTCTCCATTGGGGAATAGTTCAATTCCAGCCCTTGCAATGCTCTGCTTAGGAAGTAAACCGGAGTCTGGACTGAGTCTCGGTCGGTCATTAGGACGACACTTATTGCTTCTTGTGTAGCGGACAAGTATATGATTAGCTCCTCCTTTGATCACGGGGAGACTAACATGGGAAGGGTCGCCAGATGTCGCTTAAGCTATCTGAATGCCTCTTCTGCCTCTCTTGTCCAACGAAAATCCCCTTTTTTCAAACACTTCTTGAGTGTTTCGAATAGAGGTAGTGACTTTCTGCAGATTTTGATAGGAACCTGTTTAGCCCGGCTAACTTTCCGTTAAGTGGCTGCACCTCCTAAAGTGTCCGGGGAGATGGCAACTGTATTATGACGTCAGTTTTCTCCGAGAAAGGCTTGATACCGTTTGGGTCGATCATGTACCCTAGGAACATTCCTTCAATTGCCCCAAATGTGCATTTTTGGGATTCAACTTCATGTTGATTTTCCTCAAAGTGCCGAATGTTTCTTGGACATCCTGAAGGAGCGCGTCTTCCATGTGGCTCTTTATAACCAAGTCATAAATGTAGACTTCAAGGTTACGACCAATTTCGAGTCAAACGCTTTGTCAACAAGTCGTTGGTATGTCGCGCCCGCGTTCTTGAGTCCGAGCAGCATTTTTGTGTAGCAATACACACCTTGACTGGTATGGAACGTTGTCTTCTCCTTGTCCTCCTTTGACATCTGAATTTGGTGATAACCCTTATATGCATCTAGAAAACACTTAAAGGCGTATCCACATAAGTATTCGACCTTCCAGTCGATTTCCGGTAGCGGATGGCACTCTTGTGGACAAGCCTTATTCAAGTCCGTGAAGTCCACATACATACACCAGCTCCCATCGTGTTTCGTAACCATGACTGGATTGGAAAGCCATTCATGGTAGTAAACCTCTCGCATGATTCATGCTTTCACTAGTTTTTTACATCATCTAGTATAACCTGGCTTCGTTCTAGGGCTTGGCCTTTTGTCTCGCGGGAGGTATCCCGGATGAATATGAAGCTTATGTTCCGCGACCGAGCACGATACACTCGTCATATGCTTTGGTTCCCATGCGAATACATCAAGGTTTTCCTTGAGGAGGGAGCACATGGCATTCCTACCTTTATCAGAGAGAGTTCCTCCAATGGCAACCTCCAGATCTGGGTAATCAGGATGGATAGCCACCTTCCAATTTGTGGTAGTAATCCTTCCTTCTTTAGAGTTGGTTGTACCGGCGTTGTGATGGCTAGACATTACAATGGTGGTAATATTGAATTACAAATAGTGACAATTCTCCCTTCGACCAGGAATTTTAGCATACCGTGCGCTGTGGACGTGACCACTCGTAAGGCCAAGATTCCAGGTGTTCCAATGATACCATTGTATGGAGAGTGAGAGCGTATAACCATAAAATTCATCCATGATGTAATTGAATGGTCTTTATCTCCAATAGTTACTAATAATCGTAACTGCCCTATCGGCCAGATGGATTCCCCACTGAAACCTATAAGCGGCAACGTGGCCGGCATTAGTTGGTTTCTTATTTCCGACCGTAATTGTACGAACCAGTGTTCATATAGCACTTCCGCGGATGAGCCTCCGTCAATGTACATGCGACGGATGTCCTGGTTTCCAGTTCTCACCTCAATCGTGAGAGGTCCGTCCGCCACATTGCTTGCAGTGATAGGAGGGAATGAGATTTCCTTACTACGGGAAAATTTTTGGCTAATTTTCTGCTTTGTCCTACGCTGCTGACATGAGCTAAAACTCATATCAATTTATCAACAAATTACCCTAAAACATGAAGCAAAATACCAATTTATCTTGTAAAAACAGTATTATGTGGTATGTTTGTGTTTGTGTACACTTGTGTAGGTAAAAGGATGCATTTTCAAGCAAACAAGGAATAATCAAGCTTAATTTGATGAAAAAGACAAAGAAGGATCAAAAGTGACAAGACTTTGAAAGTACAAGGACCTATCTTGACAATCTGCCAAAGATGAAGGACCAGAGTGTAAATATTGTAAAAGTCAAGATCATAGTGAAATTTGGTCAACTCTCAAGTCAACTCAGTCAAAGGACCAATTTTGTTCAAGAATGAAGTTTGAAGGACCAAATATGCCAAAGAAATGAAGTTACAAGCTCAAAAGTACAATCTGCCAAAGTTCAAGGGTCATTTCTGCCTATTTTGGAAAGTTATACTAGTGTGATCCGTGTTTATGATTGTGGTCCAATAAGAAGCCAGGAATATGAAGACATGGATTGCCAAATCTTTGCATTAAATACCCACTAGCGCCGTCCTAATTAATTAACAAATCACAACAGTGTGATCCGTGTGCATCCATTTCAACTAATCAAAGCTTGACACGTGTCATCTTCAAACTATCAAAGTTTTCCAGGATCGATTTGAAGCTAGAGTGGATTTCATGGAATGCTATAAACATCAAACCTGCTTATTTTTAAGAGACGAATCCATTGGTTATGATCAGTTAACACGAAATCAACTCAACAAAGAAACCCCAATTCATGTTCATAACCTGGAAATTCAATTGAGCAGAATTATGACACGTGGAGACCTGGGATTGGTCCCAACACGTCACCAACCCTAACTGATCTTCTTCTCAAGTCTATAAATAGTGTTCTTAGGCTTCATTTTTAGTGTGTATTGTAAGTGTGAAAACACACACATTTACTTTTCCTTTCATCATTTCTCCTTTTTAGCTAAACTACTCAAGAGTTTGACACACTCTTGAGTTAGTTAGTTAGTTAGAAACCTTTTAACAGCTTTGTAACAAATCTCCATTAATAAAATTCAAATTCTACTTTTCTCGCCAAATCTTCTCATCATCTTTACTGTTCATTCCTTGCATCTTGGATACTTTTGTTGCTGAATTGAGTTTGTTATGATCAAATCTTGATCATAACTGACTTTGAAGGAAGATTGTAGCTGTTTGATTGATTTCAGTTCAAGTCATAGCATTTGTGATGAATTCAGGCCATTTTGATGATTCTTGTTGATGTGTAGCTGAATTGTTGATTGTAGATAGTTGAATCTAGTGCTAAGGTGGTGGTTAGCACTAGACTAGAGAGTTCAACACTCCTCTACTGCTCAAAGGTTCTTTCACAAGGTGCAAATGCTTCGTGTTTTGGTTCCACTCAAATTGTCAAATTGCATGCTAAATTCTAGTTAATCTTGTTGTGATTGTATGATAAAACTTGTTTAGACTAATCTTGGTTTAGTTCTAATCATCTTGTAGCTTTAGTGTTGCTTTATTTGTTTGCTGATTAGATAAGTACCTTTGCTTTTAGCTTAATATAGTCATTTTAGACTTACTGCCTTAATTGAGTTCTAATAGTGATCATTGCTTGCATATAGCTTTTACACATCTCTTTTTGATCATTGAATTTAGGTTGCTATAGATTTTCATTCAGTTCAAACTTAAACTCATAAAGTCTTCACAAAATTCCAACAAGATCAGTTTAAGTAGTGTTTGGTATTACTTGGTGTTTGATAATCAAGTGAATGAAATTGCTTAATCTTGTTCATTTCCAGTCATATAGTCATTACTAAGTGTTTTGAACCATTTTCAAGTCAAGTTTAAGGTCAAAATGGCAATTGGCATTGTAAAAGGTTTGGGTCTATTTCAGTCAGTTTTGTTCTAAAAAAGTTATCAATTTCATTTGCTTGGCATTTGTTTGTTTCTTGATGAAATTCTACCAAACTAGTTTTCACTTCTAGTTCATAACCTGAAGTTTCAAAGTCCATAAGCTTTTTGTACAGTTTTCGGTAAGCAAAGAGAAATAAGCAAAATTCTGAACACTTAAGCAAAAGCAAGTTTCTGTAAATCAAAACTGCTTTTTCATATCTCTTGATCCTATTCATAAACTGGGCAATTTTCTTTCACAAAATCAATTAGTTAGTGTTGGTGGTTGATTTTTGAGATTTTCAGCTTTTTGAAAAAAAAAACTTGGTCAACGCTTGGTCAACATAAGCCAATTTCAGCTTAATTCAATTTTCAAGCTTATTTCTTGATGATTTTTGATAAGACTTGATTTCCCGTTCATATTTTAAGCTCATTAATCAGTTTCAGTACAAAAATCTAGTTGTGCATGTCTTGATTCTTGTAGGGCTTATTAAGTGCTTATTGGAAAGTGCTTATCAGCTTATTAGTCATTTTTAGCAAATTTCCTCTTACAGGTCTAGCTTATTTGAGATTTTAAGCATTTTGCAATTGGTTTGACTGATCTTGGTTGAGAAATAAGCTCAAACGAGCTTATTTGTGTTTAGAACCCGTTTTTGCTTAAAAAATTTCAATAATTACACTTTAGTCCCTATTGTATTAAAATGGTTTTAAACCTGGCTAAACTTGATATTTTTTAGGGTTTTCTATAATAAGGTCCTTTAAGTTTG
Source organism: Glebionis coronaria (assembly GCA_025667525.1). Taxonomy (NCBI): domain Eukaryota; kingdom Viridiplantae; phylum Streptophyta; class Magnoliopsida; order Asterales; family Asteraceae; genus Glebionis; species Glebionis coronaria. The sequence continues at coordinate 1,163,034 of JANFOE010000057.1, forward strand.
GAATTTGTTAAAAATCAGTTAGTAGTTTTGGAATTTGTTAGGAATTTGTTAGTAGTTTGCATAGTTTTCACTTTTAATCCTCATAGTTAACTGATTTGTCAATTTCAGTCCTTATACTTGTTAGTTTTACATTTTGAGCATTTACTTTTCATAGAATTTACATTTTTTTCAGTCCTTTTAGTTGTAAAATTTACATTTTGAGTTTACTTGAATAAAAACTTGGTAATTGCACGATGTTTTACATATAAGTAGATTAATATTTTTCAATTTTGTAAATCATTGTTTGAATTAGCAAATAGAATATCCAAAAAAAATATTAACAACCAAAAACAGTTAAAAACCTGATATTGTTAGGACTTTCAATTAGCAAGAACTGAGAAAAACGAACTGCATTATACACAATTTCAAATGGCGCCGCTGCCGGTTCTTTGACTTTACGAGAGACTATCGATTGACGGTTTTCATTGGCTTTTGGGATCCGTTCACCTTGTGAACGTTATTTTTACGTATTATAAATCAAAAACAAATAAAAAATCAAAAATATAAAAATATATAAAAACTAAAAAAATTAACAAAACAATCCTTTTCCTAAAGAATTGACCAAACAAATTAAAAAATCCAAAAAGCAATCTTTTTCCTAAGAGATTGCACCCAAAAATATATATTATTGGATTCTCTCGGTTTTTATGTACATATAGTATTTTCTCTTAAAAACTCATAAATACAAAAATATTTTCCATATATTATTATAAGTAAATACGTATACGTATAAGAACAACCAATCTACATATTCTCCATAAGTATTGCCAAGGCAATACACCGTGTTGAGGGGCGTTCCGGTCCTTGGCACGTGTATCGATCAAACAAAATAAAGCAAGAATAGATAAATACTCTCAATAAGCAACAATTCGAAGAATACGAACATTTAAGTGAATAGAAAGGCGATGTGCTATAAAATGCCATCTAAGGGTCAATAGGTACTTAAGTGCTTCGCGCCACCTAACCCCCCGTTCACTTGTGAGTATTCTAAGAAGGAAGGCTTCATTGGGGGTCTTGCACCCAAGTAGTACATACATATATTGTTATTTTCTTGTGGATATTTAATATTGAAACTCGAGGAGGATAATCCTTTTCTCTTCAAAGTCACACAAGAGCTTCTCTCTCATTCCTCGTATTGAGTTGCATGCTCACTCGCGGGCGTGCACAAATACCGATTGGTGTACAACCTCTTCCTCTGAAAAGGAAGAAAAAGAGAAAGAGTAAGACCACCACCGTCCATCAAGCCGATCACGAGAATCGTGCTTTGAATCCTCCACCACAAGAAGCCATGGCTGTTGATAATCGTTCTTTGATGGAACGTATGCAAACCAATGTTCATGGATATGCTAGTGCTATTAGGATTCCTGACATTCCCGCAAATACATTTGAGCTAAAAAATGATTACTATGGTTTCACAATCACCTTTCTATGGTAACAAGAATGATGATCCTCATGATCACCTTAAGAGATTCCTTTCTCTTTGCAATACCATTAAGCACAATGGAGTTCCACATGATGCTATTAAGTTGATGTTAGTGCCATTTTCACTTGAGGGACAAGCTAAGCATTGGTTAGACACCCAACCACCCGATAGTATCACCACATGGGATGGTTTCACCACTAAGTTTTTGAACAAGTTCTTTCCTCCATCTAAGACCATGGCCTTGAGGACCTTAATTATAGGCTTTCAACAAAAACCTAGTCAATCCTTTAGTGATGCTTGGGAAGAGTATAATGAGTTATTGAGGCGATGCCCTAACCATGGATTGGATGACGTTCACCAAATCAATACCTTCTATGATGGCCTTAAACCTCATCACCAAGATTCACTAAATGCTTCCGCGGGAGGGAATATTCTTCTTAAATCCATGCAAGAGGCCTTGGACATCATTGAGACTAAAGCAATGGTTCAAACAAACAATCCATTTGAAGAAAGGGTTCATGTTATCCAAAACAATTCTCAAGCACCTTGTGATAACCAATTCCTCAAGTATCAACAAGAGATCATTCAAAAGATGGATAGAGATAGTGAGAGGAATTTTAAGGTGCAACAAGAAATGCTTCAAGCTCTTAAGACCATTTCATTGAACAATTCTTCAAATGATGTGAATGCCATTACTCTTTCTTGTGTAACTTGTGGAGGTCCCCATTCCTATGAACAATGTGATAAGGTGCATGGTTATCAAGGGGAATGTTATGCTTACCAAGAAGAACATCGTGAACATTTCAAGCCAAATATCAATCCAAATAACCTTTCTTACAAGTCCCAAAACTACCTTACTCCACCGGGATTCCCACCCCAACCACCCACCCAAATTCAACAAAATCCTCCTCAAATTTTACCAAGGAATCAAGGGCAAAGACCACCTTACCAAGGAAATAGTTACAAGGCACCCAATCATTTTCAACCTCAAGTAAATAACTTCTATCCACCAAACCAAGGGTTTAATCCACCACCTCAATCTTTCCCACAACAAGGTTTTTATCAAGGAAATATGCAACCTAACCCCATAGATTTGATGCTTCAAAAGTTCACTCCTTTTGAGAAACAATTGAAAGAAAATCAAGAGGAAAATAACAAGAAATTTGCTCTTCTTCAAAACCAAATTATGTATAATCAAAGACCACAAGGGGCTTTACCTTCCAACACACAAACAAATCCAAGGGCAAATGTCAATGCTATTACAACAAGAAGTGGAAAGTCAACAAAGGATCCTTCACCTCCTACACAAACTATTGTTCAACCCACTTATGCTCCTACTTGTGACAAGCCCTCTACCTCTACTTCACCACCTCAAAATGCTCCCATTCACTCAAACACACCTTCTCAACCCATTCATACTTCTCCCTTACCTTCCACACTTCCCAATGAAGAAGCTAACAAAGACAAATCTTCCACTACAACACCTATTCCACCTACACCAAAACCTACTCTTCCATATCCTTCAAGGTTGAAAAAGGACAAGTTAAAGAACAAGGATGACATCCAAGTCTCAAATTTCTTAAGGATGTTCAAGCAACTCAACATCAATATCTTCTTTGCGACAACTCTTGCTTATATGCCAAAGTTTGCTAAGATGTTCAAGGATTTACTCTCCAACAAAGAAATATTGGTTTATTTTCCCAACACATCCCTTAATGAAAATTGTTCTGCCGTGCTACTTAAAACCTTACCTACAAAACTTGGATATCCGGGGCGCTTCTTGATACCTTGTAATTTTCCCGGTGTTGAAAATTGCATGGCTTTGGCGGATCTAGGGGCAAGCATTAACCTCATGCCTTTATCGGTTTGGAAAAAACTCTCTCTTCCCGAGCTCACTCACACTAGAATGACTCTTGAATTAGCCAACCGAACCATAGCTTACCCCGTAGGTATAGCGGAGGATGTGTTTGTAGGCGTGGATAAGTTTACGTTTCCGGCCGACTTTGTAGTGGTTGATTATGACATGGATCCTAGAGTGCCTTTGATTGTTGGTAGACCGTTTTTGAGAACGGGTCGTACTTTGATAGATGTGGCGGAAGGAGAACTAATTATGAGAGTAGAAGATGAGAGAGTGGTGTCTAAGTTAGGGAAAGTTTATGATAGGAAAGAGGTTAAGGAGTCTAGACCGTGTGAGACTATTAACATTGTTGATGTGTTAGAGGAGGTGTGTGATGAACACTTTCACGATGCTTTTAAGAGTACTAGTGATGAGATGCCCCATGTTGAAACCGTGGCCTCAATTGCTCCCTCTTTAACACCTTTTGGAGAGAGTGATTTCCTCTTGGAGGAATTTGAGTCAAACTTTCTTGGTGATAATGATTCTCCCATTAATTGGGAAGAAGATATTCTTACAATCCAAAAGTTTCTCAATGAGGACCCTATCCCTTCTCCTATTCCACAAGAAGTTACCATTGAGGAACCTTCCATAGTAAAACCTTGCATAGAGAGTCCACCTCCTATTGAACTTAAGGACCTTCCATCCCACTTAGAGTATGCTTTCTTAGAGGGCAAAGACCAATTACCTGTGATCATTGCTAAAGAGTTGAAAGAGGATGAGAAGGAGCAACTTATTGAAGTCCTTAAGAAACACAAGAAAGCCTTAGCATGGAAAATATCCGACATAAGGGGAATTGATCCACATTTTTGTACACACAAAATCCTTATGGAGGATGACTATAAACCCGCCATTTAAAATCAAAGGAGAGTTAACCCAAAAATCCATGAGGTTATTAAGAAGGAAGTGATTAAACTCTTAGATGCGGGTATGATTTACCCCATTTCCGACTCTCCATGGGTTAGCCCGGTTCATTGTGTTCCAAAGAAGGGTGGAATCACCGTGGTACCTAATGAGAACAATGAGCTTATTCCCACGAGACTTGTGACCGGTTGGAGAGTTTGTATTGATTATAGAAAACTCAATGAGGCAACTAGGAAAGACCATTTCCCATTACCTTTTATGGATCAAATGCTTGAACGCTTAGCGGGAAATGAGTACTATTGCTTTCTTGATGGCTTTTCGGGTTATTTCCAAATACCAATTGACCCTAAGGATCAAGAAAAGACCACATTCACTTATCCCTACGGTACATTTGCTTACAAGAGGATGCCTTTTGGCTTATGTAATGCACCGGGGACGTTTCAAAGGTGCATGATGGCGATTTTCCATGACATGATAGAGCATACTATGGAGGTTTTTATGGATGATTTTTCCGTCTTTGGAAATTCATTTACCTCATGTCTCACCAATCTTGAGAGAATGCTTAAGCGTTGTGAGGAAACACGTTTAGTGCTTAATTGGGAGAAATGTCACTTTATGGTGAAAGAGGTAATTGTTTTAGGACACAAAATATCCAACAAGGGATTAGAAGTGGATCGAGCTAAAATTGATGTGATTGCTAAGCTTCCCCCACCCACCTCGGTTAAAGGTGTGAGGAGTTTCTTAGGTCATGCGGGATTTTATAGGCGCTTTATACAAGATTTTTCTAAGATAGCTAGACCGATGACTCACCTCTTGGAGAAAGAGGCTCCTTTCATTTTTAACCAAGATTTTTTGGACTCTTTTGAGACTCTTAAGGAGAATTTGACTAAGGCTCCCGTTTTGGTTTCTCCAAATTGGGAATTACCTTTTGAGCTTATGTGTGACGCTAGTGATTATGCGGTGGGGTCCGTTTTAGGACAAAGAGTTAATAAGCATTTTCAACCTATACACTATGCGAGTAAAACCATGACCGGTGCACAAATTCATTACACTACCACGGAAAAAGAGTTGCTTGCTATAGTATATGCTTTTGAGAAGTTTAGACCATACCTTGTGCTCTCCAAAACCATAGTGTATACGGATCATTCCGCTCTCAAGTATCTTATGACAAAACAAGATGCTAAGCCTAGGCTTTTGAGATGGGTTTTGTTGCTTCAAGAGTTTAAGATAGAAATTCGTGATAAGAAAGGGGCCGAGAATTTAGCGGCGGATCACTTGAGTAGACTTGAGCATCCTTTTCAAGGAGATTTTCCACATCAAGAAATCAATGAATCCTTTCCATTAGAGGAGCTCATGTCTATCTCTTCCCAAGAGGATGCCACTCCTTGGTTTGCGGATATCACAAACTATCTTGTGGGCAATGTGCTTATTGAGGGTCTTACTTATCAACAAAAGAAAAAGTTTCTTAAGGAAGTTAAGTACTACTTTTGGGATGATCCTTATCTTTTTAGGCAATGTGCGGACCAAATCATTAGACGGTGTGTAGATGGGCCCGAGGCATTTAAGATCTTAGAAGCGTGTCATAAAGGACCTACGGGTGGACATTTTGGGCCCAACTATACCGCCAAGAAAGTCTTTGATTCGGGTTACTATTGGCCTTCCATTTACAAAGATGCCCATGAAATGGTGAAATTTTGTGATGTGTGTCAAAGACAAGGAAAAATTACGCAACGTGATGAGATGCCACAAAATTTTATTCAAGAGTGTGAGATATTTGATGTGTGGGGCATTGATTTCATGGGACCTTTTCCATCCTCTAAGGGAAACAAGTATATACTTGTGGCGGTGGATTATGTGTCCAAATGGGTGGAGGCTAAAGCCTTACCTACCAATGATGCTAGAGTTGTTGTGAAGTTTTTGAAACAATTGTTTGCTAGATTTGGTGTACCTCGGGCCATCATAAGTGATCGTGGTACGCACTTTTGTAATGAACAATTCACGAGAGTGATGAAGAAATATGGAGTTAATCATAGACTTTCTACCGCGTATCACCCTCAAACAAATGGTCAAACCGAGGTCACAAATCGTGGTTTAAAGAGAATTTTAGAGAGAACGGTGGGAGAGCATCGAGCTTCTTGGTCGGATAAGCTTGATGATGCTTTGTGGGCGTTTAGGACGGCTTTTAAAACACCAATTGGTTGTACTACTTATAGGCTTTTCTATGGAAAAGCGTGCCACCTTCCATTTGAGTTAGAACACAAGGCATCTTGGGCTCTCAAGTGGGCTAACTTTGATTTAAACCAAGCCGGTTCACATAGGAAAGATCAACTGAATGAGATGGATGAATTGAGAGCCAATGCCTATGAAAATTCTTTGCTTTACAAGGAAAAGACTAAGAAATTGCATGATGCTAAGATCAAGAATCGTGAGTTCAAAACTGGAGAGCCGGTTCTCCTCTTTAACTCAAGGTTGAAACTTTTTGCGGGCAAGCTTAAGTCGAGATGGTCCGGTCCATTCACTATTGCTCAAGTGTTTCCATATGGAACTATTGAGTTGTCACAACCCGATGGTCCAAATTTTAAAGTGAATGGTCACCGTGTTAAGCATTACTTTGGGGAGGACATTTCCGTTGAAATGGTCCAAGAGATCCCCATTTTCCCCATGAATTTATTCATTGTGGGACGAGTCGAGCTAGAGACTCATTAACTCAAGCATCGTAACTAGGTTTAGAGTGTTGTAGGTTAGAAATAAAGGGATAGACTTGGAGATAAGTGTAGGGGAGACCTTCTTTTGTCTTCATGATTGTTTGTAGGGTTGCTCACTCATTTCATGCTTTGGAGCTTATGGAGGAGGCCCTTGTATCCGGTTCACTTTGTTACTATAGTGATTTTTCATTGACACCTTGTGCTTAAACATGATTTCACTAATAGTTGTCCTTTCCTTAACTTGGGTTAAGCAAAGTCTATTCATTGTCATAAGTGTAGGGGAAGTCTTTATACTTCCATGCTCTTAAACATTGAGGACAATGTTTAGCTTAAGTGTAGGGGGGTCTTCTATCGAAGTGACTTTACCTAGAACTTGTCATTGTTTTTCATGATAACTTGGAAAATTGATTTTTTAAACATTTTTTCAAATTTTTGATCTACTTTGGCCACCAAAATATGCATTCATAATTTTTGCATCAATCATTTTGCATAACACATTTGCATTGTATATATTTCTTCTTTTATTTTTCATCAAAAAAATATATAAAATGAAAAAAATATAATAAAAACATGGTTTTAACAAGTTTAGACTTCTTTGACATATTAGGCCCGCCATGGATATTTTGACTCAACCCGAGTTTGCTTATTAAGCATTCTCTAGCTAGTATCCTTAACCATGTAGTCCTTCATTGGTCTATTAGGCTAAGCATCCACCAATTTCATTATTTGAGATTTTAAATTTGTGGAGAATAGGAAATGATAGAGTTGAAGCAAGTATAAAAGGGCTAGATAAACTTCATGATAATTACTTGTGGCTAAACCCTTCTCTTCTTAACCTCTATTTTCTTCGCATGTATATAATTGTTAATAAATAATCAAGAACGGTTTTAATCGGTTTGTAATCTCTTATGCATTTTTGTCTAATCATTCATGGTTGATATAAGTACGTCTTAAGATTTTAAGTTAGAACGTTTTATGTATACATGCTCAATACTTAGCGGGTGTTTTTCCTCTTATTCTTTTCAACTTTCTTTGTGAGGAATAAAGAAAAATAAGAGCGGCTTATGAAAAAATATGAGTAGCTAGAAAAAAAAGAAAAGAAAAAAATATATACAAGACTCCCAAGAGGGGCAGTGTGGTGTTAATTATAGTGACTATTGAGTTCCAATATTACCTTGACGGGTTGCGGGAATTCAATAGATTGCTCCAATCCAATATTACCTTGACGGGTTGCGGGGTTGAAGATCCAAAGTCTCAAAAAGATGGAGGATGTAAATTATTACGTGAGTTTTATTTTTCTTTCCATAGCGAGTGTGTAGCTACTTATGAAAGCATGACATGAGGATTTTACACATAAGGCGAATGACTTATTATTCTTGAAACGGACTTGTATTAATTGTGAGCGGTTTTTCAAGTAATGGATAAGAGGATTACTTAGGATTAAAACCGTGCTTCCTTATTTTTAGATTTTGCACTTCTTATACTTCACATTTGAATAAATGACAAATTTGCCCACAAGCAATTTGCTCAAATAATAACCGGTTCCACATTTAATTGTCATGAATAAGTTGATGCACTTTTTACTTGTGAATACAATGATCCCATTTTTAAGCTTGGTATGGGGAAAGTGAAACTTGAGGGTGATAAATGTCCATGGTACCAAAGCCCTAATCAAAGTCATTGAATTCTTTATGAGTTATTTCCATCAAAATCATTTCAAGAAAAACCAAAAAGATATATATAGAATTGTATTTTGTTCATTGCATTGTTAAAAGTCAAAATCATGCATCATGTAGTTTAGAGTAGTGTAGATGCATTCCATATGGCCAAGGTGGATTAATCATGAGGAGAATGTAAATTTGTGCTTTAAAATATATAGAATTGCATGAGGACATGACAATATTCAAGTGTAGGGGATTTGATATGAGCTAAAACTCATATCAATTTATCAACAAATAACCCTAAAACATGAAGCAAAATACCAATTTATCTTGTAAAAACAGTATTATGTGGTATGTTTGTGTTTGTGTACACTTGTGTAGGTAAAAGGATGCATTTTCAAGCAAACAAGGAATAATCAAGCTTAATTTGATGAAAAAGACAAAGAAGGATCAAAAGTGACAAGACTTTGAAAGTACAAGGACCTATCTTGACAATCTGCCAAAGATGAAGGACCAGAGTGTAAATATTGTAAAAGTCAAGATCATAGTGAAATTTGGTCAACTCTCAAGTCAACTCAGTCAAAGGACCAATTTTGTTCAAGAATGAAGTTTGAAGGACCAAATATGCCAAAGAAATGAAGTTACAAGCTCAAAAGTACAATCTGCCAAAGTTCAAGGGTCATTTCTGCCTATTTTGGAAAGTTATACTAGTGTGATCCGTGTTTATGATTGTGGTCCAATAAGAAGCCAGGAATATGAAGACATAGATTGCCACATCTTTGCATTAAATACCCACTAGCGCCGTCCTAATTAATTAACAAATCACAACAGTGTGATCCGTGTGCATCCATTTCAACTAATCAAAGCTTGACACGTGTCATCTTCAAACTATCAAAGTTTTCCAGGATCGATTTGAAGCTAGAGTGGATTTCATGGAATGCTATAAACATCAAACCTGCTTATGTTTTAGAGACGAATCCATTGGTCATGATCAATTAACACGAAATCAACTCAACAAAGAAACCCCAATTCATGTTCATAACCTGGAAATTCAATTGAGCAGAATTATGACACGTGGAGACCTGGGATTGGTCCCAACACGTCACCAACCCCAATTGATCTTCTTCTCAAGTCTATAAATAGTGTGCTTAGGCTTCATTTGTAGTGTGTAGTTGTAAGTGTGAAAACACACACATTTACTTTTCCTTTCATCATTTCTCCTTTTTAGCTAAACTACTCAAGAGTTTGACACACTCTTGAGTTAGTTAGTTAGTTAGAAACCTTTTAACAGCTTTGTAACAAATCTCCATTAATAAAATTCAAATTCTACTTTTCCCGCCAAATCTTCTCATCATCTTTACTGTTCATTCCTTGCATCTTGGATACTTTTGTTGCTGAATTGAGTTTGTTATGATCAAATCTTGATCATAACTAACTTTGAAGGAAGATTGTAGCTGTTTGATTGATTTCAGTTCAAGTCATAGCATTTGTGATGAATTCAGGACATTTTGATGATTCTTGTTGATGTGTAGCTGAATTGTTGATTGTAGATAGTTGAATCTAGTGCTAAGGTGGTGGTTAGCACTAGACTAGAGAGTTCAGCACTCCTCTACTGCTCAAAGGTTCTTTCACAAGGTGCAAATGCTTCTTGTTTTGGTTCCACTCAAATTGTTAAATTGCATGCTAAATTCTAGTTAATCTTGTTGTGATTGTATGATAAAACTTGTTTAGACTAATCTTGGTTTAGTTCTAATCATCTTGTAGCTTTAGTGTTGCTTTATTTGTTTGCTGATTAGATAAGTACCTTAGCTTTTAGCTTAATATAGTCATTTTAGACTTACTGCCTTAATTGAGTTCTAGTAGTGATCATTGCTTGCATATAGATTTTACACATCTCTTTTTGATCATTGAATTTAGGTTGCTATAGCTTTTCATTCAGTTAAAACTTAAACTCATAAAGTCTTCACAAAATTCCAACAAGATCAGTTTAAGTAGTGTTTGGTATTACTTGGTGTTTGATAATCAAGTGAATGAAATTGCTTAATCTTGTTCATTTCCAGTCATATAGTCATTACTAAGTGTTTTGAACCATTTTCAAGTCAAGTTTAAGGTCAAAAAGGCAATTGGCATTGTAAAAGGTTTGGGTCTATTTCAGTCAGTTTTGTTCTAAAAAAGTTATCAATTTCATTTGCTTGGGATTTGTTTGTTTCTTGATGAAATTCTACCAAACCAGTTTTCACTTCTATTTCATAACCTGAAGTTTCAAATTCCATAAGCTTTTTGTACAGTTTTCGGTAAGCAAAGAGAAATAAGCAAAATTCTGAACACTTAAGCAAAAGCAAGTTTCTGTAAATCAAAACTGCTTTTTCATATCTCTTGATCCTATTCATAAACTTGGCAATTTTCTTTCACAAAATCAATTAGTTAGTGTTGGTGGTTGATTTTTGAGATTTTCAGCTTTTTGAAAAAAAAACTTGGTCAACGCTTGGTCAACATAAGCCAATTTCAGCTTAATACAATTTCCAAGCTTATTTCTTGATGATTTTTGATAAGACTTGATTTCCCGTTCATGTTTTAAGCTCATTAATCAGTTTCAGTACAAAAATCTAGTTGTGCATGTCTTGATTCTTGTAGGGCTTATTAAGTGCTTATTGGAAAGTGCTTATCAGCTTATTAGTCATTTTTAACAAATTTCCTCTTACAGGTCTAGCTTATTTGAGATTTTAAGCATTTTGCAATTGGTTTGACTGATTTTGGTTGAGAAATAAGCTCAAACGAGCTTATTTGTGTTTAGAACCCGTTTTTGCTTAAAAATTTTCAACAATTGCACTTTAGTCCCTATTGTATTAAAATGGTTCTAAACCTGGCTAAACTTGATATTTTTTAGGGTTTTCTATAATAAGGTCCTTTAAGTTTGGAATTTGTTAAAAATCAGTTAGTAGTTTTGGAATTTGTTAGTAGTTTGCATAGTTTTCACTTTTAATCCTCATAGTTAACTGATTTGTCAATTTCAGTCCTTATACTTGTTAGTTTTACATTTTGAGCATTTACTTTTCATTGAATTTACATTTTCAGTCCTTTTAGTTGTAAAATTTACATTTTGAGTTTACTTGAATAAAAACTTGGTAATTGCACGATGTTTTACATATAAGTAGATTAATATTTTTCAATTTTGTAAGTCATTGTTTGAATTAGCAAATAGAATATCCAAAAAAAAATATTAACAACCAAAAACAGTTAAAAACCTGATATTGTTAGGACTTTCAATTAGCAAGAACTGAGAAAAACGAACTGCATTATACACAATTTCAGCTGCCATGACTGATTCATAAATATGGTTGGGGGCTTGTCCTTCTGGAAGTCCTTCTTGTCATCATTTTTGTTATCCTTCCCATCCTTCCAGTCCTTGACCAGATGTTTGAGTTTGCCGGATTTAATCAATGACTCAATATGCTTCTTGAGTTGAATGCATTCGTTCGTGCCATGGCCTTTGTCGTTATGTAACTCACAAAAGCGATTCCCCTGACGACGATCGACTGGAGTTGTCATTGGAGATGGCCTTGGGAAATTTGCCCCTTTGGTTAGTAGGATGTCTCGGTATGTCATCTTAAGAGGAGTGAACTTGTCGTTCGACCGTCTTCCTTTCGCTTGATTTTTGTAATCCAAGCTCCTACTGCTACCTTCGTTGTTTGATTGCCTTTTTGGCTGATCGTTCGATCGATAGCTTTGGTCTCCCTTTGTGGGATAGGCTGCGGACACGGCAGTCTCTCCTTCCACAAAGTTCCTAACCCTTTTCATGAGCTCATCAAATGTTGCGGGGCGCTTATCGTTGAGGCTCCTAATAAGTTCCCTGTCAGTTATGGCGTGCATATAATCAGAGATCTTGAGAACTTCTGGGCACGCTCTTATTCGTGTGCATTTGTCTTTGAAACGATCTTTAAAATCCTCCGTGGACTCTCCGTGCATTTGTTCGACCGTCGCTAATGAGACTGGATCCCTGTTATACTTCTTTCGCTGGGTATAATTTCTTCTAAACGTCGAGCGCAGTTCATCGAAGCTATTGATGCTCCGGTGTGGGAGTTTTTCAAACCAGTCACGTGCGTTTCCAATCAAGGTCGAATTAAACATTTGGCACCATATAGGCATCGACCATCGTTCAATTTTCGCTTGTACGGTGAAAACTTTGAGATGGTCGTTTGGGTCACCAGATCCATCGTAGGTTTTGACACACGCCAGCATGCGGCTCTTTTTGTCCTCGGAGTAGTTCCGTATGTGGGTTGTGAAGGCATATTCTCTCCCGCTACACCATTTTAGGGAGAGGTCTTCTTCATCATGTGTATGATAATGGGAGTGCCCGTAGCGTCCTCCCTCCTCATCTGATGGTTCAGACGAGGAATACCTTGTTCGACGACACCTTAGGTGGTGGTCATCTGAATCAGATCCTGAGGGATCACGATAGGGCGATCTTTCCCCACCCCTTGATTGGCTATAGTAGCCACTTTTGTTAGAGGAGGTGGTAGTTTTCTTTGCTCCAGAATCTATCCTCCTAAACACACTAGTGCGGCGATTATCGTTCTGTGGAGTTTCCAAAGTCGCGCGCCCTACAGATCCATCGGAGCTGTCTGACTCTCCTTGAGTCCCTTGCAATTCTTGCATAATTAGACCCCTTACGCATTCAAAACATTCCATGCTAGAGGTCGTTCCTCCATCGGAGTTTGTTGCTCGATATGGTGCCTTCTTCGTTTCATTCGGTCTTGGACAGTGGTACCACGTGCGGCGCTGTTAAAGTTGAGTCTGGATTGAAGGTTCCTCTCTAGATTCAACCTTGCCGTGAACCTAGAGACTTCTCTAACTTCTTCTGTGGAATCCTCTCTGACATCACTGCTTCCGCAACTACTGGGAACAACTTTGCAAACACACCTCCTAGAGTTCATGATAACTCATCTAATCCGGATAACTCATCTAATCATGGTACGACTTCGAATGCATCTGAACGTGATAATAGCAAAGTTGATAGTGGTACCAAAGCTGGGTTGCATACTAATAGTTCAAATAAAGGTAAATCTGTAGTGAGTGGCGTTTCTACTTCGAATTCATTTGGGAATCTTTCAGGGGATATAGGTGACCTAAGTGGAGATGATGATGATGAGGAGGTTGAAAACATTTATGATGAATCTGCTAATCTTCTTAATTCTCAATCAGGGGCAAGCACTCCTGCCACGAATGTTTTAAATGTTTAGTATAGCCTCATGAAATATAAGGGGTCTGAACCAATCCCCTAAAAGAATAGAGGTTCGTCAGGTTATTAATGAAAATAATTTGAGTGTTTGTGCTATTTTGGAGTCTCATGTTGATGCTTCGGGTGTTTATGATATGTGTCGTAAGATTTTTAGCAGATGGAAATGGATGTCAAATGGTGGTTTGTGTCCTTAAGGGACACATAGATTTCTTGGCTAGAATGATGATAATGTGGATGTTATGGTGTTGTCTCAAACAAGTCAAGTTATGCATTGTCAGGTTAAAACGCGTATGGATAATCGTACTTTGTTCTGCTCTTTCGTTTATGTTGATAACTACTATATCCATCGGCGTGTTCTTTGGAATAAGCTGGTTGCTCATGCTAATTTTATGCGGGATAAGCCATGGGCTGTTTTGGGTGATTTTAATGCTGCTCTTAATATAGAGGATCACTCATGTGGCGGCTACACTCCTAATATTTCCATGCGGAAATTCAAGGAGTGTGTTAATCTTATGGAAGTTATGAACGTTAATGCTACAGGTTTACATTTTACTTGGAATGAGAAACCACGGGTGATGATGGTATTCTCAAAACGATTGATCGGATTATGTCTAACATTAAGTTTCTCGATGAGTTTCCAGGATGTTTTGTGATCTTCCAACCTTACAGGATTTCTGACCATTCTCCTTGTGTGTTACGAATCCCTACAATTAGCAAACCTAAGCCTAAACCTTTTAAATTCAGTAATTTTCTTGTGCATAAGGAGGGTTTTCATGCAGTGGTAGCTAACGGATGGTTGGCTAATGTTCATGGTTGTGCTATGTTTAGGCTTGTTAAACGCTTAAAAGGTTTAAAGGCTCCGCTTTGTAAAATGCTGTTTGAACAGGGTAATCTTCATGATCGTGTTACTAGACTACGTGTGGAATTAGATGCTGTTCAACAAGCCCTTGATAGAGACCCATCCAATGTGCTGTTGAAAGAAGAGCATGCTCATTATCTAGTTGCTCTTAAGGAAGCTTCTCTTGATGAGGAACGCTTCTTACGTCAGAAATCTAAAATTGAATGGCTTGATGCAGGTGATTCAAATACGGCTTATTTTCATAACTCGGTTAAGAGTAGGGCTACTCGTAATCGTATTGAAATGGTTCGTGATTCTCATAATGTGCTTCATGATGGAGATGTTGTGCCTGGAGCTTTCGTTGCTCACTACGAGCAGTTTCTTGGTCAGGCAAGTGCTTCAGGTTCTTTTAATACGTCTGATTTGTTTGTTCGAAAGTTAGGTGCTCAGAAATCTACCCATATGGTTAGAGTCATCTCTGATTCTGAAATTAAAAGTGCGTTATTCTCCATGAGTGATGACAAAGCGCATGGGCGGGATGGTTTTACTGCTGCGTTTTTTAAGAAGTCTTGGGATATTGTGGGTGATGAGTTTACATGTGCTATTCGGGAGTTTTTCTCTAATGGAAAAATTCTTAAAGAGGTTAATCATACTATTATTGCTCTTATCCCTAAGGTTTCTGTTCCAAATAAGATTACCGATTATCGCCCCATCTCTTGTTGTAATGTTATTTTCAAATGCATTAGTAAGATAATTGCTAACCGTATTAAAGGGGATTTGGGTGATTTGGTTAATATTAATCAATCTGCTTTTGTTCCAGGGCGTAGGATATAGGATAACATATTATTGACGCAAGAGCTGATGAGGAATTACCACAGAAATTTTGGTCCTCCAAGATGTGCTTTTAAGGTGGATATTCAGAAAGCTTACGATATGGTGGACTGGCAGTTTCTACGTAACATTCTGATTGGTTTTGGATTCCACCTTTTAATGGTTGATTGGATTTTGACGTGTGTTTCTACTACTTCGTATTCCATTTACATAAATGGTAATTTATGTGGCTGGTTTCAAGGAAAAAGAGGTCTCAAGCAAGGTGATCCGTTATCTCCATATCTTTTCACGTTGGTCATGGAGATCCTTTCACTTATGTTGCAGCGGAGGGTTCTTAATGCAGAGGATTTTAATTTTCATCACCGTTGTGAGCAACAACGCATTATCAACCTCTGTTTTGCAGATGATCTTTTCTTGTTTTCTAGGGGTCACTTGGACTCTGTGCAGGTTATTATGGATGCATTGGAGGAATTTAAGATAGCTTCAGGTTTGTTCCAAGTATCCCAAAGAGCACAATTTTCTTCTGTAATGTAGCTACTGCTATTAAAAGTAGTATTTTACATATCATGCCATTTGCTGAAGGCGAGTTACTTGTAAGATATCTTGGTGTTCCTCTCATTTCGTCCAGGCTTCTATATAAAGTCCTTGTTGAAAAACTTGAGAGTAGAGTTAATGATTGGCGCAATAAGTTTCTTTCTTTAGCAGGAAGACTCTAGTTAGTTCGTTCAGTTCTTTCATCTATGCATATCTACTGGGCGTCTGTCTTTATTTTACCTGTTCGGATTATTCATGATTTGGAACAGCTTATGAGAGGCTTCTTATGGTGTCAAGGTGAAATGAAGAAAGGTAAGGCTAAAGTTGCTTGGGACTCTATCTATACTCCATTTTATGAAGTTGGACTTGGTATACGTAAGCTTTCTGATTTTAATACTGCTTTAATGGTTTCTCATATATGGTGTATTCTCACTAGTAAAGAGTCTTTATGGGTTAAATGGATTTATTCTTACAAGTTAAATGATCGAAGTTTCTGGGACGTTCCATGTATTGGTGATATGAGTTGGGGTTGGAGAAAACTTCTACAGATTAGACCACGCATTCGTCAATTTATTTGGTACAAGATTAACAATGGTAGATTGGCTTCTATGTGGTTTGACAAATGGGCAGATTTATGCCCGTTACGGGACGTTCTTACGTTTCGAAGTATTACAAGATCGGGGCTCTCTCTATCCAATAAGGTGAGGGATCTTATTACTGAGGGTATTTGGCAGTGGCCGTTTAACACCCCCAAATTTATACACAGCGGAATACATCTTTGGGTGCTAAACAATGATACAACAACACATAATTTATAAAGAACGACTCAAAAAG
The DNA here is from genome assembly GCA_025667525.1 of Glebionis coronaria. NCBI lineage: Eukaryota > Viridiplantae > Streptophyta > Magnoliopsida > Asterales > Asteraceae > Glebionis > Glebionis coronaria. The sequence goes on from JANFOE010000057.1 coordinate 1,179,896, forward strand.
AGACGTTTCAAATTTATCGTTCCTAAAAAATTTATCAGAGTAGCGTAGTCCCAAGTAATCGTTACCAAAAGATAAGTTAAAACAACATATTAGTTTGTTTTAAAATGGAACGATAAATAAATCAAAGAGTTTGAACAACAAAAGCAGTGCACAACTTCATTCCCGTGACCTCCAAGCTTCCACTTCTTGATTACCTGAAATACATGTGAGTAAAACAATCAGCAAAAATACCGAGTGAATCTATAGGTTTATGAAATCAATTTGAACACAAGCAAAGATTATAAGTTTGTGGCATGCTTATAAGCATCAAATAATAATTTGCATCAACAATGATAATTGTATATAGCATAAATTGCAATAAGCTCATGGAACCGAGCCCTTAGACACTCCCATATCAGTCTAATAAGACGAGAGATTTATTAATTGTCGGTTACCTCCAGATTATTGGTACATTGCCGTATACCTGACTTCTCAATACAATATGCTCAAACAGTGTGGAGGTCGGGCCTAAGCTTCTATGACAAGTCCACAAAAACTGAACCGGGGCGGCTTCCCCCATAGATCTATTAATTGTACTAGCGGTTAACCCATCATAGGTTAATTAACGGTCCATAATTGAGGTTTTAACAAAGGCAATCACTTAATGCAATTTAAAGGCAACCACGGGTCCATTCATAGAGGGACAAAGCATACCATAAAAATCTTGTGTTCTAAGTTTATAAAACATGTATTCCCCCTCGCGGTTTTAAAATCATTTAATAACTAGTATAAAGCGAGGCTATAGACTCACCTTAGCCAATAGTGGTAATGAGACGATCGCCGACGATAGATGATGCCTTTCAAACACGAGAACTGCAACCTATCAAATGAGGTGCATTCATTAATAATAGACTCGAGAAATAACCCATACATAAGAATATAAAACTCGACCCATAAAATCATGACAAAATCGAGAGAAAACGATACAAGTGATACTATTACACTCTCCTATATATTCATTTTATTATTCTACGCCTTTAATAAAAATCTGCCGGAACATACCGAATGTCCAAGCCGTTTTCCCATACTTAGACATATCAACTTTTTATGATACTACTCAGAGAACTCACTTACTATATGTAGAAAGTCCTCCCAAGAGCCCATTAAAAGATTTTACTTCTAAAGTTCGCTGCCCGACTCATCTTTGAATCACAAAATCCAGACAGTTTAGCGACCTTGACTTACGAAACCATTTTGACCATTCTAAACAACTCCGTTTGTAAAACCGCCACTTGATTCTAAAAATAGACTCAAAATGCTAAACTTGGAGCCTGAGAACAGCCCTTGAATCATTTCGAAACTTATTTTATAGTCCCCGAGATTCGATCCAAATATCGACAACAATTTTCGGATTCTGTCAACACTCGTCTCCCGGTACACGAAAATCAAACTAGTGTAACTTCCACCTCGTTTTGAGTTGGAAGGCCTACTTTATATCAAATCGAAGCTAACGAAATTCTCTACAACATAATCCCATCATATCATCCTATATTCAGACTTAAGACCCTCGAAAATGGCCTCAAACCTACTGCCTAAAATTGACTATAAAAATCTCTTACAAAATCAAGTTTTTGATCAAAACCAACAACTTTTATCATCATTCTAACATCCTAACATCACCATAAACCAATCCTAACACTTGTATCATCATCAAAATCAAAAACCCAAAAATTAAAATTCAACTTTTTAACCAAAACATTACATAAACATCATTTGATCATCATCTCTAACACATGCATGATCAAAATCACCACCTAACAAGCCTAGTTTTTTTTATCAAAATTCAAAACTCAATGCATGTAAGTAAAAATGGTATCATTAGAATCACCTTTCAAAAATAGGAATGGGACTTGTTTTGTTTTTGGATGGATTAAAGTTGATCATAAAAAAAAATTGATGGAATGGATGGTGGTGGTGTAGGCCAAAATGGAAAAGAAAGAAGAAAGATGGTGTTTTTGTTTAATGAATTTTTTTAAAATGAATTGTGTTGGTGGAAAACATATATATAGTGTAAGGTTAGGGTAGTTTTTGCTAATTTGTGATAGTTTTGGTCCAAAATGTAATAAAATAGTTTAAAAGGGTAAAAATGTAAATTGCAAATTTTTAAATATTTACGAGACTCGGGTTTCGTAAAAGTACTTTTTAAAAGTTTAAACGCACACGAAAAATAATAATATAACGACTCGATACGTAATTAAAACGACATCGTCGAAAATATTAAATATCGAAACGATCGATAATAAAATATAAAATTTTTGGCATCCGTCGGTATCGCGATCACTAGTAGTCCTCGTTACTCGTCAAAATATTAAAATATAATATTTAATATCGGTTTCAACTTAAACCGTTAAACATAATAATATTTAACGTTATAAAATACTTCAAAATAATTGAAAGTAGAATTAAATTATGACCTTATTTTTACGGGTTTTACATCCTCACCACCTTAAGGGAGCGACGTCCCGGCGCTCAACTCGCCTCATACACGAATTGTTCACTACCCGGAAAGAGGAGGGCATTCCTTATAAAGAAGTCTTCACGTTCCTACGTGAATCTTGATCCACGATCTCCACTGGTTCTTTTGCAAAACGTAACTTGTTGTCAAGTGTATCTCACCAAAAAGGAATAAATAAATCCTTATCCACCAGTCACCCGTCAAGTTCGACACATGAAAATTTTATGAATCACACGAAGCTCATTCGACGACAAGAATAGGTGACAGGATTTCCGGGTAAGTCCAGTTAAAAAGAATGTTGCAATTTAAAGGATATCCATCGGCCGGATAGCCATGGACACACATCAAAAAGAACTAACAAGAAAACATTTTCGTCGTCGGAGGGTGCTCACACGCGGGTCCCTACTCAAAAGATAATACAAAGACACCATCTCACTTTCGCCAACGCGCATTAAAGTCTCAATAAACATCGTTGTTGAAAGTCAAAAAGATATTACATAATATGTGCTCTACATGATCGGACGTCATCGGATGATACCGCCTCAAGTTCTCACAACTTACGATCATTTGACTAGATCACACATCATTAAGTACATAAAAGAAAAGGTCGAACATAAACATCGAGTATAGATCTCCACCGTAAATCATCGAGAAAACCTTGAACGAACCCTTGATAATAACCACTTGATCTCAAGAGTCTTTCCACTTGCGGTGTCGGCTTCAACATACTCCTCGAGGTCGTAACGAATTTATTAACTCCATTCATTAAGAGATTCGGTCCTCAATCATTCCACAAGTACACGCATAAATCCTGGTGACACTTATCGTTTCTCCTTATACACTGCTTCCCGAGATTCATTTAAAACTCAGAATAAAATAGTGATCTTCAATACGAGGAACATAACGAGATAAAAATGAATTCAATAAACGCATAAACGGACAAGATGTGGTAAAATGATTTAAGGTTAACGATCGACGAGGGATCTCGAATCACGTAACCGTAAAACATAATAATTCACAATACTAGAAAAATGAGAACGAAGAATGAATTAAGTATTAACATTAAAATGACATTTGTCACAATTATCCGTCCCGGATTTGTATTACCTTAAAACTCAGTTGAGGTAATTTCTTGATAAAGATGATATATTAAAAATAGAAGTAAAATAGTTTCAAAATTTATTTGGTCGTCTTAAGAAACTTTGAAAGAATGACGTAAATTTATTAATTAAACTCATACTGATGGTTACAATTAGAGAATATAATTTCCAAATTAAATCACTATTAGGAATATAAATTAAACTGGCAATTTCATTACATTAAAAGTAAAGTATAATAAGTCAATTAGTTCAAAAGGTAGAACATAATTTTATTTTAAACATTAGTTTTAGTTATACAAAATATGGTGTATAAATTTGACCTTTTACTTGTGATGGTTATTTCGATAATTGAAAATCATTAGAAAATGTAGACAAGTTCCATAAAAATTTTATAATACTTTGTAGAAATACATAAAGGTGTTTATTATTTCAAAATAAACATGGGATATATTCGGGTTTCAAAATGTGACAAGATAATAAACGAATACGAATTGAAATAATAGTCAACAATCACTACGAAATAAACGGTACAAAAGGGGACGAAGCAAATGTCGTATGAATTCTTAAAGAGAATAATAAGATAAAGGCGTTGATGGTAAGATGATAAGAAATGATAGATTAAACAAGTTGTCAATTTTGTTAGTGCGGTCGATGGTTCACCAATATCAGTTTGTTAACTTAGCGGTGGTCGATACATGATCGGAAATAAGATCCATACAAAAATTTAATCAAAGAAAATTCCTAATAATCACTTGTAATTAAAACAAATCAAATGAACGATGTTAGTGTTTAAAGAGAGAAGTCAAAGCACGGTTCACAAGAGTGGATTTCGAGACAAACGAGAGTGACAGACGTCATCCCGGATATACGGAAATCACTCTAGTGATAATTCATTATTCACGGGCGGAGACATTCCAAAGATCTACCCAGTCGCATAAAGAAGATTGGACGAGAAGGAAGGATAAAACATCGAGACTTTCACGTTATTTACCAACAATCAGTAATTAGACGCACAATCAAAAGAAATCAGTTATAAGACAAAATGAAGTAACAAGTGGAAAAACAATCATCGAGTAAAAACGTATTTCTAAACGTGTAATTCAACCAAGAGAAGGTAAGGAAACATATGCGGATGCATAAAAATTGCGCTACTTGCATAAAATATAAAGGTTTTCAAAACTTCTTTTCACTTTATTTCATTTTATTTATCTTTATCATAAATACAAGTAAAAAGTTGATTATTATCAAGATTTTTAAGTGGACTACTATTTAGCCTAGCATGGCTCCTTCTAAATTATACATAGGTGATCAGGCCATGTATAATTTAGGAATAGCAATGCAGTGCTCAGTTTCGTCGAAAAGTATTACGTTTCTTATGTTTATATAAACCATGCCATTTGTAAAATGGAATTTAAAAATACTTTATAAATTTATAGGATACAAGTAATTTGTGAGATACTTAATAAGCAGCTTTTAATCTTACGAAAAGTATTTTATAAGACCAAAGTAAAAATAATTGGTGAAATAATCGTAAAACAATATCAGATTTATTTATAATATGACATTATGACAACGTATAAAGTAGCCAAAGGTTTGCAAAAAGTAGCAAATAGTAGCTCATAAAACAATCAATGAAATGGTTACAAGTTGTTAATGTTTCAAAAGGTTATAAGGTTTAGACGGAAACGCCATGAGACACGTGATAAAATAAAAAAATATCGATGAAGAATGTGAAGACAAAACTTCAAAACTCAACTCAAATCAGTGGAAGGTTAGAAGAAAACGAAAATAAAATAACATCGAATGACAAATGAGTCATATATATGAAAAGAATAAAACAATCCACATGTGTATTCTATGTAAGATACTCGACACAACATGCTTTTAAGAAAGTATATTATTCATTTTCAAATTACACCATTTATCCGGTAATTGCTAATCCTGTAATGTTTCTATTTTAAACACTTTCACATGCAACTAGTGTTCGTAGTTGTAAAATAATATTTGTTAAAATTTTACGATCTCAAATGAAATCAAAGCTGCTTAGAACGTTTAAAACCCATGTTCCGAATTTTCTATCAGATTTGACTTTTAAGTATGAGCCGATTAATTGACCCGATAAACGACATCTCCAAGACTCGGAGTCTAAAGCATTTTAATGTAAAACGACGTTTCAGACGACTTTCTAGTTTTACTCGAGACCTGAAACCCAATATAAAATGACTAAAATACCCCTGCAAGTTCTGTGCAGGTTTGACTATTTTATTTTAAGAACGCATGTTTTGCTTTTAAGTTTTGACCTGTTTATACTGCCCCCTGCAGTTTCTACATAAAATATATTTTTCGACACTTCCTAACGGCTCAAAAAATATATATATATACACATGTCTTGTGGATTTTACAACAATGAAAAATAAATCTCATAATGAGCATCAAATAAAAATATAGCATAATGAATGACAGAAGATGCTTCAAGGTATTCAACACGATTATAGGAGAGTTTCAAAATGTGTGACTCACACGATAGCGGTTAGTCTTTTCCAAGGACACATTGAACTACACAATGGTCTAGAGACTACGTTTCAAGACGTCTAAGCACAAATAGCCGGAAGACGATTTGGATATCTACGTAGATATCTCAAAGGGTTAAATAAGGAAAGTAACGCGCGCAGATGAAGGTATGCAAGGTCATAATATAAAATTTTTGCAATAAAAGCAATTTAAATACTTCAAAAATAAATACAGAAAGATCTTAAAAATTCATTGTATTTATTTAAGTTAATCATTAATAAATGATAAACTTTTATCGAAAAGTTTAACGACATAAATATATATCGATAAAGGATTATAGTATTTATTTAGAAATACTTAGCAATAAGGCATACATAATAATGTATACTAAAGTTGTAATCCCAGAAGTAGCTTGAACATGAAGTCACGCGAAATCATGTGCACCGACTCTTTGAAAAAAATAAAACCGACAATTATAGTTTAGGTTTTTAGAAAAAGACCTAGTTCTCTATAACTCGTGGCTCTGGTACCAATCTTTAACACCCCCAAATTTATACACAGCGGAATACATCTTTGGGTGCTAAACAATGATACAACAACACATAATTTATAAAGAACGACTCAAAAAGAGACGTTTCAAATTTATCGTTCCTAAAAAATTTATCGGAGTAGCGTAGTCCCAAGTAATCGTTACCAAAAGATAAGTTAAAACAACATATTAGTTTGTTTTAAAATGGAACGATAAATAAATCAAAGAGTTTGAACAACAAAAGCAGTGCACAACTTCATTCCCGTGACCTCCAAGCTTCCACTTCTTGATTACCTGAAATACATGTGAGTAAAACAATCAGCAAAAATGCCGAGTGAATCTATAGGTTTATGAAATCAATTTGAACACAAGCAAAGATTATAAGTTTGTGGCATGCTTATAAGCATCAAATAATAATTTGCATCAACAATGATAATTGTATATAGCATAAATTACAATAAGCTCATGGAACCGAGCCCTTAGACACTCCCATATCAGTCTAATAAGACGAGAGATTTATTAATTGTCGGTTACCTCCAGATTATTGGTACATTGCCGTATACCTGACTTCTCAATACAATATGCTCAAACAGTGTGGAGGTCGGGCCTAAGCTTCTATGACAAGTCCACAAAAACTGAACCGGGGCGGCTTCCCCCATAGATCTATTAATTGTACTAGCGGTTAACCCATCATAGGTTAATTAACGGTCCATAATTGAGGTTTTAACAAAGGCAATCACTTAATGCAATTTAAAGGCAACCACGGGTCCATTCATAGAGGGACAAAGCATACCATAAAAATCTTGTGTTCTAAGTTTATAAAACATGTATTCCCCCTCGCGGGTTTAAAATCATTTAATAACTAGTATAAAGCGAGGCTATAGACTCACCTTAGCCAATAGTGGTAATAAGACGATCGCCGACGATAGATGATGCCTTTCAAACACGAGAACTGCAACCTATCAAATGAGGTGCGTTCATTAATAATAGACTCGAGAAATAACCCATACATAAGAATATAAAACTCGACCCATAAAATCATGACAAAATCGAGAGAAAACGATACAAGTGATACTATTACACTCTCCTATATATTCATTTTATTATTCTACGCCTTTAATAAAAATCTGCCGGAACATACCGAATGTCCAAGCCGTTTTCCCATACTTAGACATATCAACTTTTTATGATACTACTCAGAGAACTCACTTACTATATGTAGAAAGTCCTCCCAAGAGCCCATTAAAAGATTTTACTTCTAAAGTTCGCTGCCCGACTCATCTTTGAATCACAAAATCCAGACAGTTTAGCGACCTTGACTTACGAAACCATTTTGACCATTCTAAACAACTCCGTTTGTAAAACCGCCACTTGATTCTAAAAATAGACTCAAAATGCTAAACTTGGAGCCTGAGAACAGCCCTTGAATCATTTTGAAACTTATTTTATAGTCCCCGAGATTCGATCCAAATATCGACAACAATTTTCGGATTCTGTCAACACTCGTCTCCCGGTACACGAAAATCAAACTAGTGTAACTTCCACCTCGTTTGGAGTTGGAAGGCCTACTTTATATCAAATCGAAGCTAACGAAATTCTCTACAACATAATCCCATCATATCATCCTATATTCAGACTTAAGACCCTCGAAAATGGCCTCAAACCTACTGCCTAAAATTGACTATAAAAATCTCTTACAAAATCAAGTTTTTGATCAAAACCAACAACTTTTATCATCATTCTAACATCCTAACATCACCATAAACCAATCCTAACACTTGTATCATCATCAAAATCAAAAACCCAAAAATTAAAATTCAACTTTTTAACCAAAACATTACATAAACATCATTTGATCATCATCTCTAACACATGCATGATCAAAATCACCACCTAACAAGCCTAGTTTTTTTATCAAAATTCAAAACTCAATGCATGTAAGTAAAAATGGTATCATTAGAATCACCTTTCAAAAATAGGAACGGGGCTTGTTATGTTTTTGGATGGATTAAAGTTGATCATAAAAAAAATTGATGGAATGGATGGTGGTGGTGTAGGCCAAAATGGAAAAGAAAGAAGAAAGATGGTGTTTTTGTTTAATGAATTTTTTTAAAATGAATTGTGTTGGTGGAAAACATATATATAGTGTAAGGTTAGGGTAGTTTTTGCTAATTTGTGATAGTTTTGGTCCAAAATGTAATAAAATAGTTTAAAAGGGTAAAAATGTAAATTGCAAATTTTTAAATATTTACGAGACTCGGGTTTCGTAAAAGTACTTTTTAAAAGTTTAAACGCACACGAAAAATAATAATATAACGACTCGATACGTAATTAAAACGACATCGTCGAAAATATTAAATATCGAAACGATCGATAATAAAATATAAAATTTTTGGCATCCGTCGGTATCGCGATCACTAGTAGTCCTCGTTACTCGTCAAAATATTAAAATATAATATTTAATATCGGTTTCAACTTAAACCGTTAAACATAATAATATTTAACGTTATAAAATACTTCAAAATAATTGAAAGTAGAATTAAATTATGACCTTATTTTTACGGGTTTTACAGGCCGCAAGATTAGTATGCTAGATTTCCGAACATTGTCTCTATCCCTGTCCCTGTTATTAATGATGCTCAGGATGATGATTTGATGTGGCGGGATATAAATGGGGTTCTACATCCTTTTTCAGTTTCTTTAGCTTGGGACTCCATTAGGGATAGGGCTTTGATGGTTGATTGGTATCATGCTGTTTGGTTTGCTCATTGTATTCATCGTCACTCTATCCACTTGTGGTTAGTGGTTAGAAGAAAATTGAAGACACAAGATCGGCTTAGGCAATGGGATGTTGGCCCTTTGGTGGATCTAAGCCTCCTACGATGTCCGTTGTGTAAATTGGTGCCGGATTCTCATGACCATCTTTTCTTTGAATGTTCTTATTCTATGCAGGTTTGGTCTAAGGTTCGGGGCCTATGTGATATGGATAGCATCCCCCCTCGGATTGATGATATTTTAGCCTATGTTATTCCAATTTCTAAGGGAAAGTCTTGTCCTAGCATCCTTGCCCGTCTTGTGTTGGCTGCTACTGCGTACTTTATATGGAAAACGTAATTCAAGACTTTTCAAGAAAAAGCTATTGGCCGTTGATCAGATTGTTCAGCTTATTTGTGATACTATTCGGTTAAAGTTGATTTCATTTCGTTTTAAGAAGTTGTCTGCCAGGTCGAGTTTGCTGCTTGACAAATGGAGGGTGCCGAGCTCTAGAGTTCTTCATGATGGGAGTGCCGGGTGAGGGTTGTACTCTTTTTTCCTTGTCCAAGGTTTTTCCCATTGGGTTTTCTTTGGAAAGGTTTTTTAAGGAGGCAGGCTCATTTGGATATCATTTGCTCCTTTCGTGCTGTTGGTGGAAGCTGAAGACAATGTATGACTTCATGTTTGCATCTTGGTTTCTTTCTAGTTTACTGGCATTGTAGTTCTAGATTAGTTTGTGTTTATGCCATGACATAATCACGCGTTAACATGCTGCCTGTAGCATGCGGTTAATGTGGTATCTTAGCCACATTCCTTTGTACTTCAACGTTTTTTTTTTGTTAATATATTTACCGGGGAAACCCTTTACCAAAAAAGAGTTCATGAATTAGAGTCTCCAGCAGTATATGCCCTTTATCCTTACAGTAGCGGTCAAGTCAAATATAGCAGCAACTGCGAAGGCCTCTGAGCCAACAAGGAAACTTCTTCAAGAGCTTTTACAAGAAGAACTTAAGGAAATTTGTCTCTTCGTTCATCAAGAGTTCCTTAAGTTCAACAGAGCAGGATCAGGCACATCTACTTCTCGCGTTTTGCTTAAGGGGGAGAATTCTGCTACCTCTACCTTTGAAGAAGAAGATGATGCTCTCAGATAAAAGAACATCATTTGTGACAGTAGGCTTCGTGATGCTGATGTCTCCCCTCTGAACCCATAGTTCCATAACAGCCAACTCTTGTACATTTTTCATCCTTGGAATAGGGACTGGCTTGAGGTTCTGCAAGTATTCCTAATTCTTCCTTTCCCCCAGTTCCATAATGTAGAAACTAGAAGGGGGGTTGAATAGTTTCTTAAATTTACTTGTTAAAATATGGTTTCCAAAAATCCTTTTTCAAAAAACTTAGGCTTGAGGAAATATGTGAAATCTTCCTATGCACAATATGAACAGTGATAGTGTAGCTAAACTAATATTAACAAAAATATATCCAAAAAGAATAAAGAATGATAGTGTAGCTAATCTAATATTAACACATGTATATGCAAAAAGAATAAAGAATGTAAAGAGTTAAGGGTAAAGAAAGATCAAACCGAACACCAAGGATTTATAGTGGTTCGGCAAAGAAGCTCACTCCTCGTTCCTACTCCACTCCTCGAGTACTCCTTACTCGAGAGTTCACTACACAACAAGCTCCTTATGGTGGAGAAAAACGTACACGTCGTTTAACCAATTTCCGACTCTAAGCTAAAAGTCGAGCCCTAATCGTAGCTAGGACCAATCTACACAACTATACTTAGTACATACACAACTTCCAAATAGACACAACTACTTGGATCTTCACAACTATGACATAACTACAAGTATATAAAAATTGATCTTCAATGGATCTTTGGTGGTGGACTCAACACTTCACTAGGATAGTGTTCTTCTCTTTGCACTTGGAGACGAAGAGATGGAAGAACAAGATTCACTTCTTAAACAAGTAATAATCAAACAAATGATCAAAGATTTGAGTGATTAAAGAAGGGGTTTGAATCTGGAAATGAATGTGCAAAAGAGGTGAGGTGAAAAGCTGAGAATGGCCAACTATTTAAAGGACAAAGGAGCCAACGGCTAGTTCTGCCCGCGGTACCTTATCGATAAGGTACCGCCTAGGCGCTAAGGTACCGCCGGACTAGACTCCGCTCCTTTTTGTCCTTTAGTGGTGGAGGTCTTATCTGGGTATAAAAATATCCTGAAAGGATATTCTTAACAGAATAAGAATATGCCATTTTCAAATTTCAAATAATTAATTTAATAAAAGATTTTCTTAAAAATAAAGTTTAATAAAAACTTGTCACTTTTAATAAAAAGTGAGTTTTAAGAAAAGATTAAATCACTTGATCACTTGATTAAGGTTAGTACTTGTTTATCCATACCTTAAGTGAAAATGGGTAAAATGAAAAATAATTGAACTCAAGAATTCGTTTTTCGTTGTTTTCGTAAATGCTTGTTTTTACATATTGTCGTAATCAAAACTGAGCATGACCGAAAAATGCAAGTAACGTTTTTAGTCATTATTGCATTAACAATCTCCCCCTTTTTGATTCTGACAATACATAAACTCAATCACACAAAAACAAGATTTTCGAAGACGAGTTTATTCATTTCTCCCCCTTTGTCGAAGCAAAAAGGTTGCGTTATCCAGTGTTGAAGAAACGGACTTTGCAAAGACTCCCCTTTGGTGCTTACTCCCCCTAGCTCGGGGCACCGAGGAATCGAGATATGGTGACAAGCTACATAGTAGGGTTAGTTGAACAAAAGAAACAACCAACAATATATAGCAATAGGTCACAAAAAAATAAAAAGAGAAGAAAACATAAAGACAAAGATCCAAGATAGGTTACTAAAGAAACATCATACAAAGAAGTATGGAAAAAGAAACAAGCCAAAAGCATAAATCTAGTCCTAGTTATTCTAGAATTCTAAGATTTGCTTGAATTTGGTGTCTTGAGGATAAGTAATCAATGCTTATATGAAAGACAAGGTAATAGCAGAGGGTGGTGGTGGTGGCTTGTTGGAGATCTCATAATCAAAGTGAAGAGGAGGCTTGATTAAGAGACTCTTGATGTAGCTCAACTCCTCATAGATGTGTGCCATAACAAGATGTTGATATTGACAACAATGACAATATGTTCCATGGTGCATGACATTATCATGAGAAGGAGGAAGAACACTAAAGGGTGGTGGTGGAAGAAAAGAAGTTCCACAATCAACATTCTTGGTAGGAGAAATGTGATTAAGAGTGTTCTTGGGTGGGTTTGGATTGAAAGCAATTGGAGAAAATGGAGGAGATTCAAGGCTTTCATTGGGAGAATAAGACATTTTGGATGTGAAGTAATGCAAAATGCTTATGGTTTAAATAGGGAAGGCTTAGGGTATTTTTGGGATGGTCAAAGGGTTTGAAACAAAGATTCTCAAAAAGGTTGGAGCAAATCTGGAGTTTCAGACAAAAACCCGAAAAGGAAGCCCACTGTAGGCGGTTCCTTATCTAGGCTGGCGGTACCTTATCAATAAGGTACCGCGGTTCACATAAGGAACCGCCTGCAGAAGCATGGTTTGGTGTTTGGAGGAAGATTTTTAGCAAATCTTATTTTTCTAGTCTAACTTATCATAGGGATATGTTTAAAAGCAAAGATAGACAAAGAAAACATATGCAAACTTACCAAATAGAGATTTGACCAAAATACATGGATTAAAAGAAAATCAATGTAGGAGGTGTGGAAGACAAGACCTTAAGTCATGACACAATGATCCTCCATGATTCAATCTTGTTCTTGCTATGTTTGAGAGAATCATACATATGAGTTATGTAAGCTCTATATTAATAGCGAGAATCTATGAAAAATTGTTTTTAGATTGAATTAACAATGTCAAACGAATTTCTCAACCATTTTCGAAAGAGACTTTGAGAGTTTTGAAATGGAGATGAGAAGATATTTCAAAATAATTTTAAAAGACTCAAGGACTCAAAGTGGCAATAGAAAACACACAATAAGAAAAGAATTTAGGGAAGATGTTCCATTAATCCTAGACCTAGACGCAAGTAATTAAAAGGTTCCCTCTTAAGTGGCTTAGTGAAGATATCGGCTAAGTTGTCCTCGGAGGGCACCTTTTCAATAGTAATGTTCCCCTTTTGAACATTATCCCTAAGGAAATGGTGTCTAATTTCTATGTGTTTGGTTCGCGAATGTTGTACGGGATTCTTGCTTAGGTCTATAGCACCTTTATTATCGCACATGATGGTAACATCATCAAGAGAAATCCCGTAATCAACAAGCGCTTGCTTCATCCATAGAGCTTGTTGGCATGCTTTTCCGGCACTCACATACTCGGCTTCCGTGGTGGATATCGCAAGAGCGGTTTGTTTCTTGGAGAACCAAGAAGTTAAACAACAACCCATGAAGGTACAAACTCCACTAGTGCTTTTCCGGTCCACATAGTCTCCCGCATGATCCGAGTCCGCGTAGACAATGGTTTCTACGCCGGTCCCTTTAGGATACCATAATCCTAAATGTATAGTGCCTTTAATGTATCGGAAGATACGCTTAACCGCTTCAAGGTGAGAGGTTTTGGGAGCCTCTTGGAAGCGAGAACAAAGGCAAACACTAAACATGATATCCGGTCGACTTGCCGTTAGGTACAACAAACTACCAATCATACCTCTATATTTGGTGTTGTCTACCGACTCACAATCATCATCTACGGTGAGTTTAGTATCCGAGGCCATAGGGGTCTTCATTGGTCTAGATTCTTCTAATCCAAATTTCTTTAGCATTTCTTTAGCGTACTTTGATTGACTAAAGAAAATACCATCGTCCATTTGTTTAATTTGGAGTCCTAAAAAGAAGTTAAGTTCTCCCATCATACTCATTTCAAACTCATCATGCATGATTTTGGCAAAGTCATCACACAATTCTTGACAAGTTGAGCCAAATATAATGTCATCAACATATATTTGTACGATTATGAGGTGAGGACCTTTCTTCTTTGTAAAGAGTGTATTGTCTACCATACCCATGGTATACTCATGTTTAACAAGAAACGCTTTAAGTCTATCATACCAAGCTTTGGGTGCTTGTTTGAGTCCATAAAGTGCTTTCTTAAGCTTGTAAACATGGTCCGGTTTCTCAAAATCAATGAAGCCGGGAGGTTGAGCCACATATACCTCCTCATTGATCAAACCATTAAGAAATGCACTCTTTACATCCATTTGTTGAAGCTTAATATCTAAGGCACAAGCGTAGGCTAAAAGGTTTCTAATTGATTCTAATCTAGCTACCGGTGCATATGTTTCGTCATAATCAATCCCTTCTTGTTGATTATAGCCTTGAGCTACAAGTCTAGCCTTGTTACGAGACACAACACCATTCTCATCTAGCTTATTCCTAAATACCCATTTGGTTCCTATAATGGTAGAACTTCTAGGTGGAGGAACAAGCTCCCAAGCATCATTGGCAACGAATTGATTCAATTCTTCTTGCATTGCAATGACCCAACTCTCATCCGTCAAGGCTTCTTTAACATTCTTTGGTTCAATCAAGGAGAAAAAACAAAAGAAGTTGCTTTGATTTTGGACTTGAGATCTTAGGGTCCTTTGATTTAAGTCACCAATGACATTATTGAGAGTATGATCCCTAGATTCCTTAATGTTTACTTCCTTTTCAACACTAAGGTCTTCAACTCCTATTTTTCTAACCTCTTTGGCTTTAACTACTTCTAATTCATCCAAGTCATCATCAACCAATGGTGGTGTCTTGGGTGAAGGAGGGGTTTCATCAAAGGTTATGTTGAGTGTTTCTTCAATAACCCCTGAGGTTCTATTTAGGACTATGTAGGCCTTACTAGTTTGGGAATAACCTAAAAGGATACCTTCGTAAGACTTTGGGTCAAATTTGGTAAGGTAGTCTTTGGTGTTGAGGATAAAGCACTTGCTTCCAAACACCCTAAAGTATTCTAATGAGGGTTTCTTACCTTTAAGAATCTCATATGGGGTCTTTCCTAGGAAAGGTCGAATAAGAATTCGGTTGAGAATATAAGTCGATGTATCTACGGCATTGCACCAAAACTTTTGAGGCAACGATTGCTCGTTTAACATCGTCCTACTCATATCTTGGAGAGTCCTATTCTTCCTTTCAACTACCCCATTTGATTATGGAGTGCGAGGAGCCGAGAAGTTATGGGTAATACCATGAGCTTCACAAAAGGCACCAAATTGCACTTCATTATCAAATTCCCTACCATGATCCGTCCTAATAGAAACAATTGAACATCCTAGTTGATTTTGAATTCTCCGACTAAAGATTTCGAAGTGATCGAAAGCTTCATTCTTAGATGCCAAAAATCTAGTCCAAGTGAATCTAGAATAGTCGTCAACTATAACTAGGGTATAAAGGTTACCTCCATAACTCCGTATGGCGGAAGGTCCAAAGAGATCCATATGTAGGAGCTCTAAGCACCGAGAGGTCGAAACCAAATTCTTGGCTTTGTGACTTGAGTGAACTTGCTTTCCAACTTTGTAAGCATCACAAAAGTGACTATCAAACTTAATCTTGGGGAGGTGTCTTACCAACTCCTTAGAGACTAAAGATTGAATTAAACGCATATTAGCGTGACCTAATCTCCTATGCCAAAGAGTAGAACTATCATCTATAGTCGCAAGACATATGTTGTCTTTTGACTTCTTATTAACCTTCATGACATAAAGCCCATGCTTTCTAACACCTTTTCCAATGACTTTTCCATCTTTTACGATTTCACTGTCATGTTCCGAAAAGATGACCTTACACTTATTATCACAAACTTGACCTATACTTAAAAGGTTAAAACCTAAGTTATCTACATGCTCAACATTTTCAATGGTCATGGAGTCAAGAGAAACCGTACCTTTGCCAATGATATTACCATGTAGACTACTAGCAAATGTGACGTTACCTCTATAATATGCTTTGTAATGTGAGAACAAACTTCGATTACCCATCATGTGTTTAGAACATCCACTATCCTTAATCCACTCATCGGGCTCCAAATCAATTCCCAAGCATATCTAGGTAACAATACACAAGATCAAACATTTGGTCCCCAATATCTCATGGGTCCAAAATTGTTAGTTCCAAACATCCCTTGCATTTGGTTGGGATGCATGAATGAGGTGGGGATTCCCCATGGAGAATAAAATGGAGGAGGGTAGTAATTCATGTAACCATTTTGTTGTTTATTACTTCTCCTAGGTGTGTTTGATCTAGGTTTAGAGTTATTATTATTCTTTCTAGGTGTTGGAGTTTTACTTCTAGTTCGTGAGTTGTTTTGATTATCTCTTGTAGGCGTTGTCGTTCTACTTCTAGGCTTAGACTCATTCCGTACTCTAGGTGGAGTAGAAGATAATCTAGACAAACTTCTATTTCCCATGAGAGGTTTACTTAACGGCTTATAGAACTTACTAATAGCATTGTCGTCAAGTATGGGTAATTGAACCTTATTAATAGTAAGATGCTTTGGTTTTTCATTAATCTTAGATTTTTTAGAAAGCTCAGAGTTTTCACAAAAATCAACTTCTGGCCGCGGTACCTTATCTATGGCCGCGGTTCCATAGCGATAAGGAACCGCGCCATACAATGTGGAACCGCGTCCAGAAAGTGTTTTCTGTGAAAACCTGACTTGTTTTGGTTCACTAGTTGAGGCTTCATTTGAGTTAAAACCTAGACCAAGTTTTTCCTTAGAATGAACTTGTTTGTTTAACATATCATCAAGAGCACTAGTACCTTTCATGAACTTTTCCAATTTAACGGAGGTGCTCTTGAGATCATCATTCTCTAATCTAAGTTTCTCACAACTTAAGCAACCTAAATCAACCTCTTTGTTTTTCTCAAGTTTAGCCAATTTCTCCCTAAGTTCATTGATCTCATTTTCAAGCTTAGTTTTGGTTGATTTTAAGGTTTTATTGTTTTCTATGAATTTAAGACTAAGTTTGTGTAAGCTATCATATTTGCCTTCAAATTCAATATCATCTAAAGTGGAACTATCATTGCTATAATATTCGGTTTCGGAATGTACCTCTTTAGAAGTGTGAGCCATAAGACATTTCTCCTCTTTGGGGTTGTCATCATCATCTTCACCGCTATCGCTCCAAGCGCCACTAACGAATGCCGTGTGGTTCTTATCACGAGCGGGCTTTGGACAATCACCAATGAAGTGATTTGGATCACCACATCTAAAGCAACTCCTATCACCTTTTTCCTTCTTGACAAACCGATTCTTTGACAATGGTTTCTTGTCATAGTTTGGTTGCCTAACGTGTTGACCTCGTCTCTTGAAGAACTTCTTGAAATCTCTCACCGCCAATGCATACTCCTCGTCATCACTCTCCGAGGAACTATCATGGTCACTTTGTGCCTTCTTGGCCTTGAGTGCAAGAGATTTCCTTTCACTCTTGGTTTTTACTAATTCCGGGTCCTTCAAAATTATCATCTCATGAACCTTCAAGTTTCATGAGTTCATCGAGTGATAAAGTTGAGAGATCTTTCGACTCTTCAATAGCCGTGACTTTTTGTAACACCCCCAAATTTATACAACTCGGTACAGCGGAAGACTCGTTGGTGTTACGGGTTAGCACATTACTCACATCATAGACAACGCATAGAAATCGCGTCGTTTAATAATAAATCATTTCCATTCATAAACAACAAAGTTACATCGGTCCCAAGTCATTATATTTCTTACAAAGTTTTACAAAGTATTTGAATGGAAAAATATTGTTTAAGTGCGGGCCATGAATTCTTGTCGTCTTCCCGAGAAT
The DNA here is from genome assembly GCA_025667525.1 of Glebionis coronaria. Taxonomy (NCBI): domain Eukaryota; kingdom Viridiplantae; phylum Streptophyta; class Magnoliopsida; order Asterales; family Asteraceae; genus Glebionis; species Glebionis coronaria. The sequence goes on from JANFOE010000057.1 coordinate 1,198,110, forward strand.
TACCTTCAAGTACCTGAGACAAAACATGTTAAAAGAAAAGGTCAGCGATAACGCCGAGTGAATTCATAGAGTTTAATAAAATCCATCAATATAACATCGGTATAAAATTATTACCGAAAATCATTTTGTACAAATCATTGTAATAGGCCATAAAATAGCCAAAATCATTTTATACGAATCTTTATCAAATCATAATATAGGCATTTGCCTTAAAAACCATTATACGAATCATTGTCGTTAAAAACACCATACAATACGTTTTGCAACGTTGTATAGATTAAATAAAAATCGTTATATGAATATGGTTATATAAAACCAAAACACGAACATAATATCAATAGTATGACCCCGTATTGCTAGTCAGGCAGTACGTCGTAATTCGGAGCGTCTAGTAGTATTTCGTTAGTTTTGGATTATTATAAGTCACATGACATTGTTACCTTACTAAACCAACAACGGGTAGCTAACCCGATACCAATTTTGCCCATCTAAAGTAGCGTGTCGTCACAAAGGTCACGTTATGGAAATCTTCTCATACATAAATTCGCTTACCAATCAATGTGGCACGACGGGGATCAACCGTCAAGGCGCGAACTGGGGTGATCGTCCCCAAATAGTACTATTAAATGCATAAGCGTCTACCAAATCCTGGTAGTTCACAATTCATGCTAATGGGACTTTTAGTGACATAACCTAACTTTAATAATCCATTTAATTTCGTCTATCGGGTCCTTTAATCATTTATCGGATCATACAATCGGGTCATTTAATCATTCGGGTCCAAAATCAATAAACAAACAATCGGGACAAATGGTGTCCTATTTTATAAAAACTAACATGTTATCTCCCTCGCGGGTTTATAAAACATTTATAAAAACATTTAAAAGAGTGTGAGGCTATGAACTGACGTTGATGTGGGAAGGCGGGTTATCGGTAATTCGGACGTACGGTACGTGCTTCAATCACGGAAACCTAGACAAATAATAATCGGTCTTAGACGTTTGTCCAATGACTTTATAAAAATAACAATTATGTATACATATGATGATTATTTATATATGATGATCAAGTGGGTTTACATATTCTCGTTTACTCATTTTAGTGTTATGTGTCGGTAACGTTTATACTAGTTTACTAGTTTCACCTATTTACGTGTTTTAAGTCCAATAAACTTATTATAAGTTCTTTAACTTGTTTTAATCCCTTTTATACCTATATTATCAGTATGTATACTTTCCATGTTGGGCCCAAATGGGTTAAGCCCAATAAGTTCTTTTTACAAGTTTTTATCTTATTTAGTCCAATTATTAGCACAAGTACTAGTCCAAGTATTAGTCCAATATGTTTACTTAGCTCGTTAATGTCCTTATGCCTTATAGTTCGGGTTTTATCGGTTTTTACTTGTTATACATGTCTATATATCAGTATATAAGTTTTATAAAGTTTTCATTAGACGGGTCCAACCATCTAGGTTTTATTTAACAAAAACGTTAATTTTACGGTATTAGCCGAAAAAGTCGTAAAAATCATGTTTATAGTTTTTATAACTTATAAAACATAACAAGTTACCATTTTTATAAAATGTCCACTTATTTATCATTGTACATATTTATATAAATAAAATCCAAGAGTTAGTGGGTTTTAACTTTACATTTTATACAATATAATTTTGAGTGCTTATATAATAGTATTATACTTTATTTTCCAAAATCTGATTTTTATTTTCATCTTTACCAAAACTGCCATATCTTGAGTTATATATGGAGATAGAAGCTCAAATTTTTATCACATAAACTACATGATATGTGCTACATTTAACTCTTCTATATCTACTGTTGAATCATCTTCTAAATATTTTCTAAAAATCGTCCAAAACAGTGAACTCAGATTTATACCTTAAACTTGTTTTGATCATATCTCACTCATTACAATGATTCCATTGCATGGCCAACTCTCACATGTGTACAAGACATATAGCTTACTGTAAATGGATTCTACTTCATCATTTTATCAGTCCATGACCTGTTTCTTTACTGTTTTATACAGCCATCACTTTTAAGCAAGATTTTAGCCTTGTTCTTTATAGTTTTTCACCTTTTTAATCATGTTTATCAACACCAAATCCCCATATAACATTTTTATCATCATATAATCATCATATACATATACAATAGGAAATAAAATACATGTTTACATAATCAAAATAACAAGAAGATGAGGAGGACAATCTTTATACCACCAAGTTGATGTAGGTTGTGATTTGGACATGGTTTTTGATGGAGAAACTTGTGCATAACCATGACCATCTTCAAGACCACCATTCTTCATATATACCTTGTGGAAGATCAGCCTCAAGACACCATGAAAACTCCTCCATGGATGTTATAATCACCACCAATCTTCATCTCTTTTGAAGGAGATTAACATATGTAAGTTATAACAATAGTTTGTGGTTAAATTTGGATCAAATGGAGGTGTTTTTGGTGAAGTATAGACGAAATCATAGAGAGAGTAGAGAGAAAATGTATGTGGTTTGCATGAGTGTGTGTGTGGTAAATGGTATTGATTGTTGGTTTTGTCTCAAGGTGTGCTTAACTTGTAAGCAAAATAGACAAGTGTTGTAACTTGTTTAAGGCTTGACACCTAAGGGTGTTGAGGCACTAGTTGGATGCCACACACATAGTGGGGTGGGCAAGTGTAAAACTTGTCCCATCCCACTAATTTACGGGTACTCCTCGATTCTAGTTTCCTCGATTTGCGTGCTCTCGGGTCGTTTTACGAAAAACGTTTTTATAAATTATGAATCAATGTCACAAAACGAATCCAATAAAAATTGTCTCATCAAAAACGGAGTTCGAAAATGTAAATACGTAATCCTAAGGTTTCCGGTTTAGTCGTAAAGGACGTTAAAATAAAATCGTAAGTCCTAATCTCTTCTCGTAAATTTGTGAGTTTATGAACTAACACAAATTTAAAACTCCAAAATAATATTCACGGATAAATTTATTTTCTGAAATGTCGGACTGTCACCAAGGACGGTGTATGTAAACGTAAGCACGTAACGTTGAATCCTCCGGTTTAGACGTAGTCGATGCTACTCCAAGTCGTAAATCCAAATTTCTTCCCAAAAATAAGTGAGTTCATATTGTAACATTAAAATAATGTTTTTAAATATATTTGAGAATAAAATATCAACCATAAATTGACGGATTGTCACAGCATTTACCCCTAAATAGGATCTTTGTCCTCAAAGATCATCTTAGCTTACTACTCGCTTCTTATAGAGTTAAAGCCATGTGGGTATTTCCTCCACATCCGATCTTTTCTCATAAGCGTAATCTATTACAATACGCGAGTTTCAGCACATAACTACGGGAATAAGATCAGGCTTAATGTTGACTTACTTTCTCCATCCATGATGTTCATGGGTTTCTGATGAATGCAACTTTTCGCCGATCTAAGCCCTACTAAGAATAATCAGATTCTCACTTGATAGATATTCCATCAAGTTCGATATACGAAACATAATTCACGCAGTCTTTGAAGTCCTAGGGTAGATCCAGCTTATATGCCTTTCAATCCCAACTTTTACATCGTCTCAATGGTCCCATTCAACGGGGACTTGTATCCCATGATTTGTCAGATCATGAATTCATTTTTCCAAGTTTATAAATTGTGGCATAACTTCGCTACCCGTTTGGCACTTCAAGAACTACATTTCATATTCACATAACCTCCTGTCCACTATCGACAGTTAATAATCAAATCCTAATTTCAACAATCATTTCAGATCTCGCGGGTCGGGTATTTTCTAAGGTTAGGTTCGCCATCATAGGAAACCTTAAACCTAAAAGACATGTCCAACTCACAATGGGTGTATGTCGGATGTCTTCATCTCAACTCTTGCTTACAGATGCTCTAATTTCTAAATCTTAACAAGATTCGATCTCGATTCTAATATGATAGTTATCAATGATAATATCTCCAAAGGAAAACGATTATACGGTCTATAACCAAAGGTCAATCATTCAAACATAGAACAATGCTTATAGTATTTTGTATCGTTACTTTACCTCGTCCCTTCGATTGGGGTCGTACATAGTACTCTCATCAAGGTTCGTTCTCAATGACTTCTGAGCAAATATCTAGAAATTCGATGCGAAGCGAGGATCTTGATATATAGATGATCGATACAGGCACACTATGTTTACATAACTCTTTTAAATAAAAGAGTCTATTTCTTCATCAAGATTCTATCATTAACGAGAATGATATTAGCAGATTTGGTCAGTCTGTCGACGATGACCCAAATCGAATCAAATTCAGATGATGACCTTTGCAATAGCTAGACGTTTACTAATGTATGAGGCGATGTCTGCCTTCATAATTTTTCATTAGTACAAATTCCTCAGACAAAGATACTTCTAGTCATAAATGACATAAATATAATACTTATACTTATAAATTCCAACATAACTATATCTCACAATCTCCATATTTAGACAATCACATGTGGTCTTTAAAATATTTAACGCTATCGGCTTCTCAACTCTAATGGTTCACACTAGCCGTGAAACCTTTTTATTATCTATATTATCCTTTTTATAAGCATCGGCTATATTTTAAATTGTTCGGCAATTTATTTTGCACGTTCATTATTAGGAAATATATCCTAATTGGTTCTTTATCCTTTTTATATAATATGTCAGTATCTATATTCACTTCTCATAATGATGTAATTATCATGACCGTATTCATTCAAATTTTATATTCTCTAAGTTTTAATTTCTTCTTAACTATCATTTTTATCCGTTTTACTCAATCCGACGTCTAAAGCGTCGATAATTATTATAATTAATTAAATAATTATTAGTTAATTTTTATGAAGCGTAAACGTAAAAGTTTTAAATTTCTTAGTTCGACCAATTTATATAAAATGTTCAAAATAAATTTGGATTTAATTAACAAGATTTTTGTTGATTTATCGAAAATATTTAATAAGATTCGTAAATGTTCGAAAAACCTTTGTTTATACTTTGGTCAAAGTTTTCTTAGTTGAAAAGCAAAATTTGTCGTTTCAAATTTTAAGTCATAAGTTATATAGTTTCCTCAATTCTCCTTAAGTTGTCTTAAGGTATACACAAACATTTACCCCTAAACAGAAGTTTAGTTAAATGGTTTGTGTATAAGGGAATAATCCCTTTAAAAATCCTTTGTTAAAACATTTGTCAAAACATATTTCCATTTCTTTTTGGTAAAATCCAAAGTCTTAAAAGGGCTCTTAATTTTTGAAGAGTCTATATGCATACATCTTACCATTATTAATCCAACGGTCATTTTATGTAAAGGATTAAGTTTTTAATCCCTAAGCGTTAATGGTTCTAATCTTTGAAAAGTCAATATAGCTTCCACTATTTATTAATCACACGGTTAAATCATGTAAAGAATTAAGTCTTAAGTCTTATGTTAAATATTTAAGGTACATGTTTTCATTGTTCGGCCAATTCAGGGCAATCTATAAATAATTATTAACTCATTCTTATTCTTATAAACAAACAAATGATCCTTAATGATCACGAGAATGAATTTATCAAATTACAGCCTACACACATGATTCATTATATTTATGAATACTACATGTGTATTAATTAATCCAAACGTCATCACGTGAAACTCGTATTGTTCATTACAAGTACCGAATGTAGTGATTGGAATAAATAATCTTTTTCGCAGATGCGAAGTTGATGATAACCATGCTATGGATCAAATCTTTAAAACATACGCTCGAACCTTGTAAATGATCGAACAAATCTTCCATTTCGAGTTATGGATATTGTTTTCGATTGTCAATTTACCCAATTCACAGTAATCTATAAATATAAGGAATGATATCACCATAGCTCTTCATGATGACAGGCTTGGTATAATAAAATCTTTCTCTGACAACTCTCTCAGTTGTACGGTAATTCCTTAAATTCAGATGGTGCTGACGTACAGTGCACAAGCCACAGGTGCAACACCGGGAATATAATCAATACCAATTTCTACTTGCCTTAATGGCGAAAGTCTAGGTAATTCATCAACAAATACTTCCTAAAGTTTCAGATAACCGAAACATCTTTTAATAAATTCATATTAGGTTCTTTCTAGATTAGAATATCTATGACTTATTCACAACCATTCACGGTATAATTTCAAGTCTAAATACAGGATATGGTCATCCATCGAGAATTATTTAGATCACCTTGATAATCAACATCTTATCATTTAGGGGAATTCTACTTGAGTTCCCATCAATTAAGACAATGTCGTCATATCATAATCAATCAATCCATTCCACTGGCACTATCAACTTTCCAGTTTTATTGTCGTCGATAAGATGTGAACTTCTCAAAAGACTAATAATAACTCATAATCCTTTGCAAATTCATGGATATATGAAGACACAACTAATCTTAAAAGAGTAAGGTCAACGCATAATCTATACGAGAGAATTTCAAATCAGGTACAGACGAAAACATTTAATGAATATGGATATATTCCATGTTTTCATAATTTGAGTACGCATTCGAAAGCTCCTCGGATCGTTACACAGGTCATTCAAATAAATCAAATCATAAGAAATGATAAGAACGTCAATACATCCAGTCGGGTATCAACACTCGGTGATCAGATACTTTTCCTAAGAATCTCACTACGGGAGAATTAGACAAAGAGGGAATATCAATTGTCAATGACGACAATATCCACAGATGAGTAAATTCAACTCAGAAGAATAGATGCTACAGGCACATACGTAGGTGTCCCTAACATTATGTCCCTATTTTTCACTTTTTGCAGATCTCATAAAATTTAATCTTTCACAATCTTCAAAGAAAATGTAATGTTTATTAACAATTTTATGGTGACTACTAATCAGCCTTGCATGGTCCATTCCAAATTGTATGTAGGCGCGCAACTATATACAATTTCAAGATTAACGATGCAATACTCAGTTCGTCAAAATTTTATCATCATGTTTATAATAAAAACATTTTCATGCTTAATTCTTAAATAAGAATCAAAAATAAATTTACAAAGATTTTCTTTATTATGAAAACAATTATGTTTCCAAAGCGTCTTATAAACAACTTAATTTTGATATCAATCACTTATAAATCTTACCTTGAATATTCCTTATTGTGATGAAAATTAAATTTTTTCAAAGGATACCGTTTTAACTTTATAAAAACAATGTGTGATCTGCAAAAGAGTGATGAAGAGTTGTTCACCAAGAACTAACTACAATCTGATAGGAAATGAGCTTAGCCGGTTAATCATGAGGTTCATGATCTCGATGGCACTCAGGAATACAAAGAGAATAATCCACAACGTAACTCAAATCGAGATGAGTACTTGTTCAATGGTTGCATCGCTAATGCGAACATTAGGATGAAGCAACAAAAGATAGATAACATCGATACATGTAGGATTTAGCAATCAACGGTAGTCTTTTCATTAATCACAAACAAGTCAAAATTGTACCGTAACACATTACGTGTCACTATGTCATACAATTCTCAGAACTCATCCTACCAACTGATATCTCAGTTAAGTTATGGATTTTTAAAAGATACTACAATGAACACTAATCTACAAAAGTCATTAGGTGTTCCACATGTCCCAGAAGATCCATCGGTCTCAATTCAGAAGAAGATTTCTTCAATTTATTTCTTGGACACTGGGCATCCTCGTCAGTGGACAATGGCCTAGGAACAACCCTTAACACGAACTACCAATCAATCGAAACCTTATAACTCAATCACAGGACTTAACGATTTCCTCTTAACAATCTCATATTCCATATAGGTTAAATTTTACTTTATTCAAGTTTCAACCAATTTTATACTCAATTCAATATCCCACCTCATATTCCAATACTTTCAACCTTATTTTTACACCTTGAAAGGGCAATAAAAGTTCGATATTATCAACACATAATTCCAATCCTATAGCTCTTACAATAACAATTATCAAATGAGTCACTAGTATGAGATGACTCATACATTCAATTAGACTTCTCGGAAAGGTATTAGTGGCATGAGGCTTTTGGGTACTGGTTCCAATGACAGCCTCAAGTGCAACATTCACCCTTTCGATTTCAATTTAAGAATTGGATGACAACGAATCAGATGACACCTTTCCAGGTGGTAACGTATTGTCAAACTCCACTCTATAAGGAAAGATCGTCATGACATCGATATCAGTTTTAATCTCGCAAATTCTTTTTCAATATCACAATCAACTAATATCTACATTTCTACGAATATCAACCATTTGTTGGGATCATAAATATCCACAGCTTGGTTTAGATCTAGGATAGCTAGAATTCCTACGAGAATAGCTTCGATTAATTTACTAGGGGATTTAGGGTTCCTTGTGACAATCTACGTCGTATAAATACCTCGTATAAACATCAAAATAATCATCAAACAATCATGTAATAAAATTACATCATATATATATAATCCAAGTTATATATATTAAATTAACACTTCTCAGTCTTGGCCTTGTCGGTAACTCGGGAATTATTCGGCACCGTTATAGTCAAAAGATTTCTAGACATTTTTAGAAAAATGTTTATAGGTTAAAAGATTTTGAAATGTTTTATTCAAAACCTTGGTTTTAAAAATCTTTCGTTCTCTATAACGAGAGCTCTGGTACCAAACTGTAACACCCCCAAATTTATACAACTCGGTACAGCGGAAGACTCGTTGGTGTTACGGGTTAGCACATTACTCACATCATAGACAACGCATAGAAATCGCGTCGTTTAATAATAAATCATTTCCATTCATAAACAACAAAGTTACATCGGTCCCAAGTCATTATATTTCTTACAAATTTTTACAAAGTATTTGAATGGAAAAATATTGTTTAAGTGCGGGCCATGAATTCTTGTCGTCTTCCCGAGAATTACCTTCAAGTACCTGAGACAAAACATGTTAAAAGAAAAGGTCAGCGATAACGCCGAGTGAATTCATAGAGTTTAATAAAATCCATCAATATAACATCGGTATAAAATTATTACCGAAAATCATTTTGTACAAATCATTGTAATAGGCCATAAAATAGCCAAAATCATTTTATACGAATCTTTATCAAATCATAATATAGGCATTTGCCTTAAAAACCATTATACGAATCATTGTCGTTAAAAACACCATACAATACGTTTTGCAACGTTGTATAGATTAAATAAAAATCGTTATATGAATATGGTTATATAAAACCAAAACACGAACATAATATCAATAGTATGACCCCGTATTGCTAGTCAGGCAGTACGTCGTAATTCGGAGCGTCTAGTAGTATTTCGTTAGTTTTGGATTATTATAAGTCACATGACATTGTTACCTTACTAAACCAACAACGGGTAGCTAACCCGATACCAATTTTGCCCATCTAAAGTAGCGTGTCGTCACAAAGGTCACGCTATGGAAATCTTCTCATACATAAATTCGCTTACCAATCAATGTGGCACGACGGGGTCAACCGTCAAGGCGCGAACTAGGGTGATCGTCCCCAAATAGTACTATTAAATGCATAAGCGTCTACCAAATCCCGGTAGTTCACAATTCATGCTAATGGGACTTTTAGTGACATAACCTAACTTTAATAATCCATTTAATTTCGTCTATCGGGTCCTTTAATCATTTATCGGGTCATACAATCGGGTCATTTAATCATTCGGGTCCAAAATCAATAAACAAACAATCGGGACAAATGGTGTCCTATTTTATAAAAACTAACATGTTATCTCCCTCGCGGGTTTATAAAACATTTATAAAAACATTTAAAAGAGTGTGAGGCTATGAACTCACGTTGATGTGGGAAGGCGGGTTATCGGCAATTCGGACGTACGGTACGTGCTTCAATCACGGAAACCTAGACAAATAATAATCGGTCTTAGACGTTTGTCCAATGACTTTATAAAAATAACAATTATGTATACATATGATGATTATTTATATATGATGATCAAGTGGGTTTACATATTCTCGTTTACTCATTTTAGTGTTATGTGTCGGTAACGTTTATACTAGTTTACTAGTTTCACCTATTTACGTGTTTTAAGTCCAATAAACTTATTATAAGTTCTTTAACTTGTTTTAATCCCTTTTATACCTATATTATCAGTATGTATACTTTCCATGTTGGGCCCAAATGGGTTAAGCCCAATAAGTTCTTTTTACAAGTTTTTATCTTATTTAGTCCAATTATTAGCACAAGTACTAGTCCAAGTATTAGTCCAATATGTTTACTTAGCTCGTTAATGTCCTTATGCCTTATAGTTCGGGTTTTATCGGTTTTTACTTGTTATACATGTCTATATATCAGTATATAAGTTTTATAAAGTTTTCATTAGACGGGTCCAACCATCTAGGTTTTATTTAACAAAAACGTTAATTTTACGGTATTAGCCGAAAAAGTCGTAAAAATCATGTTTATAGTTTTTATAACTTATAAAACATAACAAGTTACCATTTTTATAAAATGTCCACTTATTTATCATTGTACATATTTATATAAATAAAATCCAAGAGTTAGTGGGTTTTAACTTTACATTTTATACAATATAATTTTGAGTGCTTATATAATAGTATTATACTTTATTTTCCAAAATCTGATTTTTATTTTCATCTTTACCAAAACTGCCATATCTTGAGTTTTATATGGAGATAGAAGCTCAAATTTTTATCACATAAACTACATGATATGTGCTACATTTAACTCTTCTATAGATACTGTTGAATCATCTTCTAAATATTTTCTAAAAATCGTCCAAAACAGTGAACTCAGATTTATACCTTAAACTTGTTTTGATCATATCTCACTCATTACAATGATTCCATTGCATGGCCAACTCTCACATGTGTACAAGACATATAGCTTACTGTAAATGGATTCTACTTCATCATTTTATCAGTCCATGACCTGTTTCTTTACTGTTTTATACAGCCATCACTTTTAAGCAAGATTTTAGCCTTGTTCTTTATAGTTTTTCACCTTTTTAATCATGTTTATCAACACCAAATCCCCATATAACATTTTTATCATCATATAATCATCATATACATATACAATAGGAAATAAAATACATGTTTACATAATCAAAATAACAAGAAGATGAGGAGGACAATCTTTATACCACCAAGTTGATGTAGGTTGTGATTTGGACATGGTTTTTGATGGAGAAACTTGTGCATAACCATGACCATCTTCAAGACCACCATTCTTCATATATACCTTGTGGAAAATCAGCCTCAAGACACCATGAAAACTCCTCCATGGATGTTATAATCACCACCAATCTTCATCTCTTTTGAAGGAGGTTAACATATATAAGTTATAACAATAGTTTGTGGTTAAATTTGGATCAAATGGAGGTGTTTTTGGTGAAGTATAGACGAAATCATAGAGAGAGTAGAGAGAAAATGTGTGTGGTTTGCATGAGTGTGTGTGTGGTAAATGGTATTGATTGTTGGTTTTGTCTCAAGGTGTGCTTAACTTGTAAGCAAAATAGACAAGTGTTGTAACTTGTTTAAGGCTTGACACCTAAGGGTGTTGAGGCACTAGTTGGATGCCACACACATAGTGGGGTGGGCAAGTGTAAAACTTGTCCCATCCCACTAATTTACGGGTACTCCTCGATTCTAGTTTCCTCGATTTGCGTGCTCTCGGGTCGTTTTACGAAAAATGTTTTTATAAATTATGAATCAATGTCACAAAACGAATCCAATAAAAATTGTCTCATCAAAAACGGAGTTCGAAAATGTAAATACGTAATCCTAAGGTTTCTGGTTTAGTCGTAAAGGACGTTAGAATAAAATCGTAAGTCCTAATCTCTTCTCGTAAATTTGTGAGTTTATGAACTAACACAAATTTAAAACTCCAAAATAATATTCACGGATAAATTTATTTTCTGAAATGTCGGACTGTCACCAAGGACGGTGTATGTAAACGTAAGCACGTAACGTTGAATCCTCCGGTTTAGACGTAGTCGATGCTACTCTAAGTCGTAAATCCAAATTTCTTCCCAAAAATAAGTGAGTTCATATTGTAACATTAAAATAATGTTTTTAAATATATTTGAGAATAAAATATCAACCATAAATTGACGGATTGTCACACTTTTGCTCTCCACTTTGGATGTAAGGCCCTTAGAAACTTCCTAACATTGTTCTTGCTAGAAAAACCTTCATCAAGTGCTTTTAGACTAGTAATAATGGTGTTAAACCTAGCAAATGCACTATCAATAGTTTCATCTTCTAAGATGACAAATTGTTCATATTGTTGGACAAGAAGATCGATTTTACTTTCTTTGACTTGGCTATTACCTTGGTGGGTTACTAAAAGAGTGTTCCAAATATCTTTAGCGGTTTCACACATAAAAATTCTTTCATACTCTTTCTTAGGCAAAGCATTATAAATCACCATTTTAGCCTCATTATTTTTTGAAAGTTTCTTTTTAGTATCATCATTAGCTTTGTCAAAAGTGACTAATTCTTTTGTTTTAGAAACTTCATTAAATTGAAAGGGTAAAAAATCACCATTGGTAATAACATGCCAAAGATCTAAATCTTTTGATTTCACATAAGTTTCAAATCTATTTTTCCAATAAATAAAACTATCGGTTTCAAAAAGTGGTGGTCTTTGTATAGATTGCCCTTCTAGGTACTTGTTGGAATCCATAGATCGATTCAAGTTTTAAAATACAATATACTTTAAAAATTCTTGAGCAACCCGCTCTGATACCAATTGTAGAAACTAGAAGGGGGGGTTGAATAGTTTCTTAAATTTACTTGTTAAAATATGGTTTCCAAAAATCCTTTTTCAAAAAACTTAGGCTTGAGGAAATATGTGAAATCTTCCTATGCACAATATGAACAGTGATAGTGTAGCTAAACTAATATTAACAAAAATATATCCAAAAAGAATAAAGAATGATAGTGTAGCTAATCTAATATTAACACATGTATATGCAAAAAGAATAAAGAATGTAAAGAGTTAAGGGTAAAGAAAGATCAAACCGAACACCAAGGATTTATAGTGGTTTGGCAACGAAGCTCACTCCTCGTTCCTACTCCACTCCTCGAGTACTCCTTACTCGAGAGTTCACTACACAACAAGCTCCTTATGGTGGAGAAAACCGTACACGTCGCTTAACCAATTTCCGACTCTAAGCTAAAAGTCGAGCCCTAATCGTAGCTAGGACCAATCTACACAACTATACTTAGTACATACACAACTTCCAAATAGACACAACTACTTGGATCTTCACAACTATGACACAACTACAAGTATATAAAAATTGATCTTCAATGGATCTTTGGTGGTGGACTCAACACTTCACTAGGATAGTGTTCTTCTCTTTGCACTTGGAGAGGAAGAGATGGAAGAACAAGATTCACTTCTTAAACAAGTAATAATCAAACAAATGATCAAATATTTGAGTGATTAAAGAAGGGGTTTGAATCTGGAAATGAATGTGCAAAAGAGGTGAGGTGAAAAGCTGAGAATGGCCAACTATTTAAAGGACAAAGGAGCCAACGGCTAGTTCTGCCCGCGGTACCTTATCACAGCCCGCGGTACCTTATCGATAAGGTACCGCCTAGGCGCTAAGGTACCGCCGGACTAGACTCTGCTCCTTTTTGTCCTTTAGTGGTGGAGGTCTTATCTGGGTATAAAAATATCCTGAAAGGATATTCTTAACAGAATAAGAATATGCCATTTTCAAATTTCAAATAAATAATTTAATAAAACATTTTCTTAAAAATAAAGTTTAATAAAAACTTGTCACTTTTAATAAAAAGTGAGTTTTAAGAAAAGATTAAATCACTTGATCACTTGATTAAGGTTAGTACTTGTTTATCCATACCTTAAGTGAAAATGGGTAAAATGAAAAATAATTGAACTCAAGAATTCGTTTTTCGTTGTTTTCGTAAATGCTTGTTTTACATATTGTCGTAATCAAAACTGAGCAAGACCGAAAAATGCAAGTAACGTTTTTAGTCATTATTGCATTAACACATAACATTTGGCAAGGTGGGGAATGGAATAGGCTGCTGTTCCCATAGCTGCTTGGCAGCAAGTTCTTGAACGTTGGTCATTGATGGGAATGGAATGGGCTTCAACTTAGTGGATGATACTTGGTCATTATCAGCATCCATGTCTTCAAAGTCTGAGATGGTGAGATCAACTTCAATGATAAAGACTTCATCATCGGCCATGGAGTCAATGTCTGACATGGCAGTGAGATCAACAGTGGAGGCTTCAACATTGTCATCATCAGCATAAGTGAAGGCATCATTGTTCAGCTGTTCTTCATGAAGATTAAAAGCCTGTTATGAAATTTGTTAGTAACCAGTGGGTGAATTGATAATGAAGTTATAGATCGCCAGCCCCTAGGAAAGCTGGGTGTGATTATCTAGCCCCCCTAAGGATTTCTCCTTGGGACTCTTTTATTGTAAATAACATATGGTGAAGGGTCACCATTCGCTGCCCCTAGGATAGCTGGGTGTGATTATCTGGCTCCCCTTAAGGATTACTCGTTGGGACTCTTTTGATTTATGAATATTATGAAGTGAATGGTCGCCGTTCGCTGCCCCTAGGATAGCTGGGTGTGATTATCCAGCTCCCCTTGAAGGATTGCTCCTTGGGACTCTTTTAGTTGTGAGACATGATATGGGAATGGTCGCCTTTCTCTGTCCCTAGGATAACTGGGTGTGATTATCCAACTCCCCCTAAAGGATTGCTCCTTGGGACTCTTTTAACTTGTGAATTATTTGAAGGTAAAGGTCGCCTTTTATCGCTGCCCCTAGGAAGACTGAGGGTGATTATTCAGTCTCCCCAAAAGAATAAATTCTTTGGGACTCTTTTTGTGATGAGGGGACCCAGAGACTGAGTGAAGTTCAGAGACTCTTGGTCGGGACCTATAATGTGCTCAAGTTGTTATTGGCAAGAGCACAGTCCAGAGGTGAAGGATCATTGGGGTGGGTTATGAGCACAAATGAGTCATTTCCTAATGTAGAGATAGGGTATACAAATAACCTATGAGATCTAGGTGCTGACACAGACACTCTAAGGGTTGAGGCAGACCCTAAACTTCATCACCCTCTCCTACAGACTTTTGAGAGTGATTGCTTGTGAACCTCCAAGAAGAAAAAAACATAAGGCAAACTAATACCTGAGAGATATCAGCGTTGAGAGGGTTCTTAGTCGTCTCTGCTGACTTGGAGACACTAGACACAGATTGTTTGTCAGTTGTTGGCTCTCTTTCCGCATCCACCAGAGAAGGGGATGGGTTCTTCTTGGTCTTAGTCTTCTTGGATGGATTAACAGAAGGGGCTTCAGAGGAAAGTGGGATTTCTTTCCTCTTCTTGTTCTTTTCCTTCATCACCTTGGGTCGAGAAGTAGACTGCACAAAGGTCTTGGACAAAGACTTGTCAGTCTGACTTTCAGCATTCACCTTAGCATAAGGGATCAAGGGCTCTTCTTCATCAGTGAGTACCCCAACAACCTTCATCCTATGCCTTGTTAGAGGCATCTCATCCTCTAAGGGAGTCTTCAGCGATGCTGGTGTGATGTGAAAGGGAGAGAATGACTGAAGTTCATCATTGGTGTAAGTTTCACCAAGAATATTCTCAATAATGAGAGAGAGATATCTGGTGTAGCAGATGGTGGCCAGACGATTCTTATCCCCTTTATTCTCAAGCTTGGCAATGAGATCGGAGTAGAGTATGTGGGCGATCCCTATTTCTAACCCCCATATTAAGTTGTAGGCAATCGCCTACTGAGATCTATTCAGCTGATCATGCGATCCCTAGTTTCCTCCTAGACATTTGACAATGTATAGCATCAGCGTCCTCCATATGGGCGATAAGTAATTCACCTTAATCAGGGATTTGTTTTGGAAGGCGAGGGAGGAAAAGTGTTTGTCATCATCATCATGAGATCGAAGGGTTGCTAGAGCCTTCTTCACAGTGGCGCTGCTTGGCACAGCGGTTATGTCTTCATTGACGTTAAGTTCAATGACCTTGGCAAAAGTGGTGAAGTCGAAGGTGAGAGGTTGTGGATGGGTGGAAAGGTTGAAGGTGATGTGTGAAGATGTTTTGTCAACTTCAGCCGAGAACTAGAACTCCCTCAAGTATTGTGAATAACAGGTGGAGGGTTCCCTTGTAATAGCTTCGGCTATGGGCGAGTTCTTCAGGAAGGTTAACAATGGTGTGTAGAGGGGATTTTTGTGTTCAATAAGTGCAACACAGTTGTTAAGTGCGATCTTTCCATCGTTTATGCTGAAGTCGACGTTAGATGCGGCCAAGACGGTGAAAGATGGTTTGTTGCAGATGACGCCATTGTTGTTTGAGTGAAGGTTTGGAGGATTAGAGAGAGATGAACAATATGTGTGTGTGAAAATAAGTTATGATGTGATAAAATGAAAATGAGTCAAGGGTTTGTGAAAAGGTTCTTCCGTTTCCAATTAAAGCATTAAATGCAAATGTTTTCCTTTTAAGAAAAAGTGGGACCCCTTGACCCTTCATGTGATTTTTTTTGTCCTCTTGGAAAGCGAGAAAGTTGTTGACATTGAAAGACAATCATTTGAATTAAATACTGGAATATATTAACTCTCATTGGAATGTAACTACCTCGTTACATTCAATTCCCTTAAATGCCCAGAGACAGAGATCACTTATCTGATTTATTTACCAATATTGAGTATACCCAGCTCAGCAACCAGCCTAGTAAAACTTGGCTCAACCAGAGGCTTGGTGAAAATATCATCGATCTGGTATTCAGTGGGTATAAAATGAAGCTCAATATCACCTTTTAACACATGGTCTCTGATGAAGTGATACTTGATGTCAATATGCTTAGTTCTGGAATGAAGTACCGGATTATTAGAAATGGCTATAGCACTTGTGTTGTCACATAATATGGGAACCTTTTCATAACTGATTCCATAATCAGTCAACTGACTCTTCATCCAGAGAACTTGAGCACAATAACCAGCGGCAGCGACATATTCAGCTTCAGCTGATGACATGGCCATAGAGTTTTGTTTCTTTGCACTCTAGCATACCAACTTTCCTCCAAGGATTTGAAAACTCCCAGAGGTGCTCTTTCTATCAAGGCAGCACCCAGCATAGTCTGAGTCTGAGTAGGCTTTGAGGTCGAAGCCTGATCTATTTGGATACCAGAGACCCAGTGAGGGAGATCCTTTTAAGTACCTGAAAATTCTTTTGACAACTATAAGATAGGATTCCTTAGGGTTAGCTTGGTACCTAGCACAGAGACATATGGAGAATTGGATGTCTTGTCTGCTTGCTGTGAGGTACATCAGTTACCCAATCATGCCTCTGTATAAGGTCTCATTAACAAAGACCCCTGAGTCATCAGCTCCCAAGCTATTGGGAGGAAGCATGAGGTATTTCATTGATGCACAATCAGATAGATCATACTTCTTGAGCAAATCTCTAACATATTTTTCTTGACAAATAGAAATTCCTTTTGAATTTTGTTTGATTTGAAAACCCAAGAAAAAGGTTAGTTCCCCCATCATGCTCATTTCATACTTTTTGGTCATAATTTGGCAAATATTTTGCTCAAGGAAACGTTGGTTGAACCAAAAATTATGTCATCCACATAAATATGTACTATAATGACATCACCCTTGGACCTATAGGTAAACAAGGTTTGGTCAATGGTACCTCTGACAAATTTATTTTCAAGTAGAAATTTTGATAGAGTTTCATATCAGGCTCTAGGCGCTTGTTTCAGCCCATAGAGTGCTTTGTGAAGTCTGCAGACGTGATCAGGATAGTCACTATTTTCAAACCCTGGGGGTTGATTGACATATACTTCCTCTGCTAGCTTACCATTAAGAAAAGCACTCTTTACATCCATCTGGTATACCATGAAACCCATATAAGCTGCATAGGCTAGGAAGATCCTGATAGCTTCTAATCTGGCTGCTGGTGCAAACATTTCATCATAATCAATACCCTCTTATTGATTGTAACCCAACACCATAAGCCTAGCCTTGTTTTTAACGATCATGCCAGCTTCATCCCTTTTGTTTATGTAGACCCATTTAGTTCCAACAACTTGTTTTCCAGCTGGAGCTTTTACCAGAGTCCACACCTTGTTTCTCTTGATCTGATTCAATTCTTCCTGCATGGCTACAACCCAACCTTCATCCAGTAGGGCAGCGGCCACGTCCTTTGGTTCATCATTAGAGAGAAAATAAGCAAAAATGCATCCATTCGCTGAGGCGGTTGATATGAGTGAAATATCATATCAATTATATCATAAATCACCCTAAAACACAAAGCAAAATACCTAATTTTGATTCATAAAAGCAGTATTATGGGTATGTATTGTTGTTCGTGATTGTGTAGGTAAAATGATACAATTATAAAGCAAACAAGTGAATTCAAGCCTTATTGATGAAGAAAAGACAAAAAGAGGATGAAAAGTGACAAGCCCTGCAAAGACAAACGACCTTCCTTGACAACTTTCAAAAAAGGAGAACTAAAAGTGCAATTATGAGAAAGTCAAGAACAAAGTCAAATATGGTCAACCATCAAGTCAACAAGCCAAGAGGCATATTTTGGTCAAACAAGAAGCCAAAGGACCTAAAATGACAAAGAAATGAAGTTTGGAGCTCAAGTTATGAATCTGCCTAAATGAGGGAATAAATTTGACAATCTTGGAAGTTCAAATAAGTTTTATCCACGTGCTTATGAAACCAGCCAATGAGAAGCCATATTACTTGACACATGGATCGCGACCTCACCCACTAACGCCGTTTTTCATTTAATAACAAAATCCAAACAGTTCTTCCCACTATCCATTATAACAACCAATCATAAATCACCAACCGGATAATGATCTATGTAAACTCCCATTACCAAATAAAAACACGCCACGTGGATAGTTCATCTTCAGGTCGCAGAAAACGAAAGAGGCAATTTCATAAGAAGAGATTAACATGGAAAATGATCACTGAAACGAGACAATTGCATCCCAATCATCTAATTAGACTAAAACACACTCAATTACAAAAGCCCAATTTGGATCATAAACGGCAAATTTCAATTGGCAGAATGATGACAGATGGCAGCTTGCTATTGGCCAGGACACGTCAATAAACCTCACTACAACTCAATCTCCTTCTATAAATACCCCCAGTATTCCTTCATTTGTAATTTGTATCTAGTGTGTGAGATTTCACACGCTTATTATCTCTCTCTCTTTTCTAGTGACAAAAGTTAGATAGAACTGATCTCAAGTGATTGACAACCACTTGAGACAGTTAGTTAGAGCTTGTAACAACTTTTTGAACCAACTTCCATTAATAAAACATACATTTACTCAATTCTTCTTCAATCTTACTGCACTATTCTTTTTCAACTGTTATTGATGATTTCTGTTGATCACAACTGATCAATAGATGTTGTGCTAGTCTTTGGAAGCTGTCAGTGATCATAGCCAGTTCTTGTTTAGTCCTTTTGCCAGTTGTTGCGTTCATGTTCAGAATTGTTGATTTGAGTTGATGATAGTTATGGTGATGAATTGGAGGTTAATTTGAGTTGATTTGGTTTGAAGGATGTTGATTTAGAAGGCTCAGCGCCTCTCTACTACATCAAAGTAGGCTTCTTAGCTAAAAGGTGTTAAGTTTATTATTTTGGTTCCCCTGAATCAGTTCTGCATGCTAAATTCTAGATAATCAGTTACATTGCTTGAATCTACTTGATTTGTGTTTTAATTGATGTTACTAATAAGATTTGCTAGATTGTGATTGAGTTTCTAGCTTAATTCTGTTTTAGACTTGCTGAATTTTTCTCTTTAAATGCATTTTTGTGTCTTAGTAGCTAATATGTTTTAACTGGTGTCATTGTGCTTGATTTTGGCTCATTACTGGTGCATTTGGTATAGCTAATTCAGTCATACAACCCACAGTTCAATTCACAGTCTTTTGATCAAGTAACTTTGATAAATTTCTTCATCAGTTTTTTAACCAGTGTTTGTGATTAGGGGAATTGTGAAATTGAGCAAGTGATTTTCAGTAAAAACAAGTTTACATATCTTCACTAGTCTTATTCAAGTGAGTGTGCAAAGTTTTGTTGTCAAATTCAAAGTCAAACAGGCAAACATCTATCAAAACCTTTGGGTCAGTCTTTATATGTTTTCATCAGTCCAAACTAGCTACTTTTGATCACCTCTAACTTCTTTGTTTATGGATGTTTTTAGCTGAATTTTGTTCCCACTTGTAGTCCGACTTATAAGCTTTTAGAATTGATAAGTGAAATCATACAGTTCTAAGATTTGAGGTAGAAATCAGCTTTATAATAAGCTGGTGAGCAATTGCACTTTTCTGTGATAAAATCGAACTGCTTATCTCATTCCCACAATTCTACTTCACAAACCATGCCTTTTTCTTTCACAAATCTATGTAAAAACATGTCCTAAGTGGATTTTGAGAAAATTAGCTTTTTGAAATTTGTTGGTCAAACTTGGTCAACCATAAGCACTTTTTTCTTATTTGAAGATTCCAGCTTATTGGCTTAGTCATTTTCATATTTTCTTGACATTCCAACCTTCTTATTACTAGCTTAATCATTTTCATTAAAAAAATCCAAGTGTGGATGTCTGAAACACTTTATAGCTTATTTTGAGCTTATTGGAATAAGCAAACTTGAGATTTACTTGCTTTTAGCTAAATTCCTTTTACAAGCCTAGCTTATTGGTAACTAGGTTTTTACCTAATTAAAAATTATGTTCGTTGATGTATGTCTAATCGAATTGATCTAGGTTCTCTATGTGACTCAGTTTTATTTTGGTGAAAACAAAAAGGTTGTCGTTGTAGTATATTTAAATGTGCAAAACTTAAAAGTAAATGACTTTAAATTAAAAGAGCGTTAAAAATAAATCTAAGCCTACTTAAAATTAAATGTGTGATATTTAAAAACGTGACAGAAAGTAAATTAATTAAATGACTAAAAATTAAAGCGTGACGAGAATTAAAGTTAGAAAAGTATTAAAATGATAACGTAAAAATTAAACAAGATAAAATATGAAAGTTAACCCAGATCGGAATGTATTTCGATCAACTTACCATCGGAATGAACACACCCCCTGTCGGAATATTGAATGAAACCCAGATCGGAATATGTCACCTTTTCAGATCGGAATATCCAAACAACCCAGATCGGAATGAAGTTCAGATCGCAAAGTCTCAGATCGAAATCCCCCAGATCGGAATATAACCTATCGGAATGAGGTCCAGATCGGAATATGGCTAAGGAAAATTGGGCAGCACTTCGTCTAAGTAAGCCTCAAGAGCCGTCGGAAAGAGCGATCACAATATGCGATCGCAATCCCCAGATCGGAATGAAGAAAAGATACACCAATCGCAATCCCGGATCGGAAAGCAAAACCCTTAAGCCCAATACGGTCACTATCGGAATGTGGTGTTGCTAGCCGTCGCAATCAAAAACCCTTACTTTCCGATGGAACCAACTTCGTAATAAGCACAATTCTAAATAAGCTACTTCTAATAAGCCGTGACCAAGAACTTGAATGAAATGGAATCAAAACATGACAATAAGCTAAAAAGTTAAAAGCTTTCAAAATTTTAAAAGACGATATTTAAATGAAATCAAAACTTAAAAATCAAAACTTTTAAGAAAACTTTAAAAATACTTAAGCAAAATACCAAATAAGCACACAAGGTTGTCAAACTCGTGGCTTATTTCGTATGAGGACTAAAAAAGGACGAGAAAGAACGAAACTTTTAGTTAAATAAGCAAATGGATTAAGCTAAACTTTGCTTAATCCGAAATGTAAACCGAAACAAAAATGAAGAAAAGAAGAGTAGAATGAGATTGATAAAAATAAACTTGTTCAAATGATAAAGAAAGGTAAAGACAAGAATTTAAAGAACACAAATTGGAAACTTACTTGAAAATAAAAAGATAATTTAAGTGCAAAACATGTATTAAAATGACATGAAAAATAAATGACAAGATAAGAAAATGGTGGAAGACTAATTGTCACCTTAGCCAACAAGAATGAAATGTAAACAAGCCTAATCTATATATAGGGGAGGATTAAGGAAGCTTCCTCCCCTCCTTCCTTTCTTGTTAATTGCAAGATTAAGTCTCTTTCTTCTTAATTCTTCATTAATTGCGTCATTAGTCCTTTTCTTCTAATCTTCTTTAAACTTGGACTTAAGGGACTTTTGGCTTCGGGATTTCTTCGAACTCGTCTTTAAATTCTTTAATAAAATAGACTTGAATTCTTTGGCTTTTGATAAACTTCCGTCTTTTGACTTTTTCTTCGATAAATCTTCAGAGTTGGTCGTGGACTTCCGTTCTTTTTGCACTCTTGACTTCTTGACTTCGTCTTTCATCCTTTTCTTCAATAAAAGTCCGTAAATGCCCGTGAATGTCCGTGTTTTCTCCACTTTTCACCTTTTCATCCTAAATCACAACAAAAACACAAACCACGCATAATTCCGACATAAAAGACATAAAATACACGTTTTGGTCCGGTTATTATTGTAATTAAGTGGTAGAAAAGATGGGTGTTTACACACCTATCAAATCCCCTACACTTGACCATTGCAATGTCCTCATGCAATGCATTAGTTACAAAGCAAGATTACACTTTTCATCATAATTAATCCACGTTGGCCTTTATTAAAGAAATAGAAAATTAAAAACATACAAAGTAAAGAAATCAAAAACATACCTTGGGTTTTGAAAATGTTACGAATAATCATCATCCTCAAGTTTTCATTTTCTCCAAACCAAGCTTAAAAACGAGATCATTGTTATTATAAGTTAGTAGACTAACACGAACTCATGTGGGCCAATTACTCACTTAGACTCCCTTATTCCTAGGTGTATCTCTTATATTTTATTATTGTCTTGAATGATCACGAGGATGCATTGTTTGACTTATTTCGATAGTTATTTAGTCTGAAAATAAAGTGCACGATTTAATCAATAGTTAGCTAAAGGACCAAATCTTTTAAAACTGCTTCTCGGGACCTCATAAAGTTCATATCTTGGCATAACTCGCTTCGTGATTTGAGACCTTTCTCGGACCGATATTTGGCAGCGACTTCATACTTCAAATCTTGAGAGACGTTCATGAAATAATGGTCTTCTCTTCATAATGGAATATCTTCACTTTGAAATTTTGAGAGATTCATACTTGGACCACGACTTCTTCATTTTTCTCCAATCTTTATTTTGGATTTTGATATACAACGATCCGCCTCCTTTTATGACTTGGATCTATTTATCCTCATACCTTGTTAGGGTCTTTTCGGATACACTTCTCCATGACTTTTGGGGAGTTTTGCTTTACGTCGTGTGTCTCGATCCTTCATATTGATTTTCGATAAATGATTCTTCACATCACTTTTGGATCTTTAGCAACAAAATATAGTCCTCATGCCTTGTTAGGGCCTTTTCGGACTCGCCAATCTTCGCATCCCGCTTCAATAAGTTATGCCTTGGCTATGAACTCTAATCCATACCGAGCAACTTTTAAACGATCTGGGGCTAGAAGCTAAGTAACTTTTCAAATTGTACAACCTTATTTATTAGCAGATAAATTATTAGCAAGCGATGGGAGAATAGGCTTATAATTAACTCACATAAATTTACGAAAGAATACCGAACTTATAATTGGCTCTATCATCTCTCGTTCTCCACAGTTTAAAATCTCAAGTAATGAGACTCGTGGATACTTAGCCTATTAAATCAAAGTTTTGGGTTGTCGAGTCGCCTATAGGATCTTGCAAATTCTTAGACTTTTTCAAGTTTAGAAATCGCATTTTAAAGTTCCCTTGATAAACGACTCTCTAGGATCAACTATAGGAACTTGCGAAAAGTTCTTGTTCTTAACCCGTGAGAGTTAAGACTTTCACGTTTTATAGCTCCCTATATAAAAGCCTAGCAAAACTTGACTTAAAACCGTTAAGGATACTAGCTAGAGTAAACTCGGATTGAGTCAAAAGATTCACAACGTTTGAAAATTAAAACCACTTATTCAAAGATTTATTCTAGCAAAGAAAGAAAATAACTATACAAAGGAAAAACTAATAGGCCAAAATAGATCAAAAATTTTGAAAAATGTCGAAAAATTGATTTTCCGGTTAAAATGAGGACAAATACAAGGAAAAGACCACTTAACTTCGATAGAAGTCTCCCCTACACTTAAGATAAACATTGTCCTCAATGTTTAAGCATGTGGGAGTAAACTCTCCTACACTTAGGACATTGTGCACGTTGTTTAAATCTTGCTAAGGAAAAGACAACTAAAGAGATTCCTATTTTAATATTGAGAAAATAAATAAAATAGTGAATCGAAAAGAGTTTAGGATAGAACCGGGAAGAAGTAGAACACGGAATCACGGGTCGTCAAGAATCATCAAGAGTGGATCATTGAAGCTCGAATCCCTGATTAAGAAGTGAGGAGAGGAAATAGAAATCCAAAGGCTCCCCCCTACACTTATGATAAAGAAAGCGAAAAGATAGATGCATGGGTTGCCTCCCAAGAAGCGCTTGGTTTTTGTTAACCGAGTCGTGAGCCTGACTCGACCTTGATCATCAACGGAAGAAGCATGAAACATATCCACCAGGATCAAAGACATAGTTTTCATCCATCAATAAGCAAGAGCTTAAGGCGAACAAGGCAAGCCAAAAGAGAAGTGGCAGGGTTCCCTTAAGCAGCGATGGAGCATGGTGGAAGCAAGGTTGAAGTGGTGCAAGCATGTCTTCAATGGTTCCAAAGATTTTTCCTTTTATTTCATCAGGTGGATACTGAGACGGCTTAAAGACTTCAATACCAGGGTCGAACACCTTTTCCTTCAAGGGAAAATAGCACTCAGGCTCAGCCGAGTGTGAAGAAGATCCGCAAAGAAGCACAACCTCGTCCTCAGAAGTGGGACAAAGAGGTGTCAAATCATACGTGCAACGGATTTCGGTGTCCACCGGTGTCTTCTCCTTTGACAAGATGCTCTTCAAATCCAAAGTAGGATCAAGGCGATAATCTTCAAAGTCCAAGGGAGGAGCATCACTCTCATGAGGGAAGTATGTGTTGAGAAATTCAGAGAAATCTTCCTCAAATGAATAATCGTCCAAGGTAGGATCGAGTGATGGCGGAGGATCTTCATCATGTGAAGAATCGCTCGAGAGAGTATCGGCCTCATCAAAATCATCGAAAGTGGGCAGCTCGGGATACTCAGAAGTACAATCAAAATCATCCGAATCTGAGCTAGAATCATCATCATAAGCATCAAAGACCGATGGAGAATCATAAATGGGAGAAGGTTCCAAAGTAGGGGGAGAATCATCCACATCATCTTGAAAAAGTGGATTATCGATGCAAGAGTCGAATAGAGGATTGTCGTAGATGGTAAAGTCATCGAGCACATTTATCATATTCACTGATTCTCGGCCTCCAAATGATTTGCCTGTAAGCTTCCCCATTTTAAAAACTTTAGAATCATCCCCGACTCGTAAGATTAACTCACCTTCGGCCACATCTACTAAAGCTCGTCCGGTTCTCAAAAATGGCCGACCAAGTATTAAAGGAATACGAGGGTCTATTTCATAATCAACTACGACAAAATCGACCGGGAAAGTAAATGTGCCAACTTTGATAAACACGTCTTCGGCTATACCAACGGGGTAAGCGAGAGTGCGATTTGCAAGTTCGAGAGTCATCTTTGTTGGAATGAGGTCGGGTAATGATAGTGTTTTCCAAACACTCAAAGGCATCAAATTAATACTAGCCCCGAGATCAGCAAGGGCAGTAAATTCTTCAGTTTTGTTGAACACGCAAGGCAACACAAAACGACCGGGATTTCCAAGCTTTTCCGGTAAATCTTTAAGAATAACTGCAGAGCAGTTTTCATTTAATCGTGTGTTGGCGAGTTCAATCAGCTTCTCCTTCTTGTTAAGCAATTCCGTAAATGCTTTAACAAATTTGGGCATGTGGACAAGTGCTTCAAGAAAGCTAATGTTGAAGTTTATTTGAGAAATCATCTTGATATAGCTAGTCACTTGAGCGTCCTCCTTGTTTAGCATTTTGTTCTTGCCCAAGCGAGAGGGATAAGGGATATTAGGTTTAGGTGGTGAAGGAGCAGGTGTAGTAGGTAACGGTTGAGATGTTGAAGGGATTTTGGCGGGAACTTCATTACGTCGAGGCGGAGACGGTAATGGTGCACTAATACTAGGTGTAGGAGGAGTAGGGATAAATGGTGGTGGAGGTGGTGTAGATGATGGTGGTGGGATTGTTGGTCCTACAATGGTGACTCCACTACGAGTAGTAATAGCACTCACATTGGCTCGCGGATTGGTGACGGTGTTTGAAGGTACAGAACTCGAAGAAGAAGAAGGTTGAGCGGCGGGCAAGAAACTAGCGAGCATATTATTCAAATCATTGGTTTGATTGCTGAAGGAGGATTGAATGTTATCTCGAAGCTCGGATCTTATCTCATTTCCTTGCTTTGTGATATCTCCTTTCAGATTGATAATTTGGCTCTGCAGATTCTTAATTTGCTCCCCTTGGGTTCTCATGATGGCTTCAACATCGGGGTTAATGGGTGGGTTTTGTTGGGTGGGTGGTTGATAGGGATTAGAAGCTCTTGGTGGGATTTGGTTGCTTCTATTGTAGTTGTTGGCGGGATTTTGGTTTTGAGGAGAAAAACCAGGTGAAAGGTAATTGTTGGATCGGTAACTCAGCAGATTTCTATCCCCTTGTTGTCTAGCTTGGTAATTTTCCGGTGAATAATTACCATAAGCTGCATACACATTTTCCGGATTTCCTTGTGTCGAAGGACAATCGGTGTATGAGTGAGGACCGCCACATGTTTCACAAGGATTAGCAACCGCTTTAACTTGTTGTTGTTGTTGGTTTGAAGCGAGAAGCGTAATACTTTTGCTCATTTTGGCCATCATGCGGGTGAGTTCGGTCATCTCAGGGTTTGCTGAGGTTGAGGAAACATTGACTCTCGGGTTGTTCCTAGAAGAAGCAGAGGAATCCCAGTTCTTGTGGTGAGTAGTCATGTTCTCAATTAACTCTCTACACTCCTCGGGTTTCCTTTTCATGAATGTGCCACCGGCGGCTGCATTAATCGTATCACGATCTCGAAAAGTCAATCCGTTGTAGAAAGTATCAATCAGTGTGACGGGAAGCATGTTGTGGTTTGGACAACGGTCGATCAAGACATTATATCTCTCCCAAGCGTCAAAAAGAGATTCATCGGGATCTTGCATGAAACCGCTGATCTGATTACGAAGGCTTGTGACCATGGATGGTGGAAAGTAGCGCGATAGAAAGCGTTGAGTCATGTCATCCCAAGTGTGAATAGAATTCTTCGGGAGACGATCAAACCATTTCTCGGCATGATGCGATAAAGTATGTGGAAAGAGTTGTAGGCGAAGTACATCCATTGTGGACCCAGGCAACTTTATGCTTTGGGTGATTGTAATGAACTTGTCGAGGTGTTTGTTGGCATCATCATCAGGCAATCCTCTAAATGGGTTTGTTTGTACTTGCTGAATCATGTGGTGCTTCAACGAAAACTCAGGAGCGTTGATTTGCATCGGCGCAATCGGTCCTCCTCGTCCAAACATTGTTGGTTGACAAAGTTCCTCCATGGTCCGAAGATCGGGCTGTGGAAGAGCATTGTTGTTATTATTATTATTATTGAGGTGCGGTGGAATGTTGTTGTTGTTAACACCTGCCATATCTAAATCTTCTTGAGGCTCGGGCTCATGATAATTAGAAGATCTAGTACGCATACACCTGAAAATGAAAAAGAAAACAAAACCAAACACAAAGACAATATATATACACAATAAAGCTAAAATCTTTTTGGATTTTTGAAATTTTTAATTTTTATGGATTTTTATCAATTTTTAATTTTTATGATTTTGTTTTTTTGAAATTTTTATGCAAGAAAAGTAACGCTCACAAGTGAACGGATCCCAAAAAGCAACGTGTCTCTCAGAGAAAACCGTCAATCTTAACGAAAAGAGCCGGCAGCGGCGCTATTTGGTAACTAGGTTTTTACCTAATTAAAAATTATGTTCGTTGATGTATGTCTAATCGAATTGATCTAGGTTCTCTATGTGACTCAGTTTTATTTTGGTGAAAACAAAAAGGTTGTCGTTGTAGTATATTTAAATGTGCAAAACTTAAAAGTAAATGACTTTAAATTAAAAGAGCGTTAAAAATAAATCTAAGTCTACTTAAAATTAAATGTGTGATATTTAAAAACGTGACGGAAAGTAAATTAATTAAATGACTAAAAATTAAAGCGTGACGAGAATTAAAGTTAGACAAGTATTAAAATGATAACGTAAAAATTAAACAAGATAAAATATGAAAGTTAACCCAGATCGGAATGTATTCCGATCAACTTACCATCGGAATGAACACACCCCCTGTCGGAATATTGAATGAAACCCAGATCGGAATATGTCACCTTTTCAGATCGGAATATCCAAACAACCCAGATCGGAATGAAGTTCAGATCGCAAAGTCTCAGATCGAAATCCCCCAGATCGGAATATAACCTATCGGAATGAGGTCCACATAGTTACCTGTTTTTGTTATAATTCTTGTTTTAATTGCATTTTGGTCCTTGAACTTTCATAATTGTGTTAATCAGCTTTTAAATAACAAGTTTTTAGGGTTTGCACTAGTAAGTCCTTGTATTTTTTGTTTGTTACACATTTGGTTATTCAGTTTTGGAATTTGTTGAATAGTTGTTATAGTTAGTTACATTTTGCATTCCTAGTCCCTATACTTTCTGAATTTATACATTTAGTCCTTGTACTTTAATTTTCTTTACATTTTGAGCAATTTACATTTGTGTATTTAATACTTGTACTCCGTGCTTTAATTGTGGTATTTGCAACTTGTTTTACGGCTACATAGATATAATATTTTCCATTTTTTACGTGATTGTTTGAAATAGACATAGATACCAAATACCTTGATTAACACCAAAAACAGTTTAAAACATGATTTTAATTGGACTCTCAATTTTTCGTGAGCTTGGAAAAACGAACTTAAATAAGATCAAACATTAAATGGCGCCGCATTTCCCTCCATATTTGATTGGAGGATCTCCATCAATGGTCTATTTTCAACGGCTGCCATGGCTTCTTGTGTGTTGTTCAAAGCACGATACTCGGGATCGGCTTGATGGACGGTGTTGTTTTTGTTCTTTCTCTTGTTCTTCCTTTTGGGAGGAAGGGGTTGTACACCAAAAGGTATTTGTGCACGCCTTCGGGTGAGCATGCAATCACAACAAAAAGTGGGAAGACGATCCTTCAATGCCTCTTACACCTCCTTTGGTTAAGCCTACTATGGTTCCACCTTATGATAAGCCTTCAACATCAAACTCAACACCTTCAAGCTCTACAACTTCAACACCTACACCTCCTCATCCTACACCTACTACTCATTTACCTTCCACGCCAATCAATGAAGAAACCAACAAAGAGAACCCTTCAACAACAACTACTCAACCTACACCAAAACTAAGTCTTCCATACCCATCAAGATTGAGAAAGGAGAAATTTAAAAATAAGGATGATATTCAAGTGTCAAACTTTTTGCGAATGTTCAAGCAATTGAACATTAACATATCCTTTGCGGTAGCTCTTGCCTATATGCCAAAGTTTGCAAAAATGTTCAAAGATCTCCTCTCAAACAAGGAAAAGTTGGTGGATATACCTAACACATCACTTAATGAGAATTCCTCTGCCGTGTTGCTCAAAAATCTACCTACAAAACTTGGAGATCCGGGGCGATTTTTGATCCCTTTTAATTTTCCCGGGGTGGAAAATTGCATGGCACTAGCGGATCTTGGGGCAAGCATTAATCCCATGCCTTCATCAGTTTGGCAAAAACTCTCTCTTCCCGAGCTCACTCCTACTAGGATGACCCTTGAGTTAGCGAACCGTTCCATAGCTTATCCGGTAGGCATTGCGAAGGATGTGTTTGTAGGGGCTGATAAATTCACATTCCCTGCGGATTTTGTAGTTGTTGACTATGATATGGACCCGAGAGTTCCTCTATTGTTGGTAGACCTTTCTTGAGGACGGGTCTTACTCTTATTGATGTGGCGGAAGGAGAACTAATTATGAGATTTGAGGATGAGAAAGTAGTGTTTAAGTTGTGGAAAGTTACTAAGAAAGCTCAAAGTTGTGAATAAATTAACATAGTGGATGTTCTTGATGAGGTGTGTGATGAAAATTTTCATGAAGCTTACAAGAAAGATAGTGGGAACATGCCACATGTAGTGACCGTTGCCTCAATTTATCCCTCCTTAACACCATTTGGAGAGAGTGATTTCCTATTAGAGGAATTTGAGTCCAACTTCCTTGGTAATGATGATTCTCCCATTAATTGGGAAGAAGACATTCTAACTATCCAAAAGTTGCTCAATGAGGATCCCATTCCTTCAACTACTCCACAAGAAGTTACCAATGATGATCCCTCTCTAGTGAAACCTTCCATTGAGAGTCCACCTTCCTTAGAACTTAAGGATCTTCCATCACACCTTGAATATGCCTTCTTAGAGGGAAAGGACCAATTACCCGTGATCATAGCAAAAGATATAAAAGATGAAGAGAAGGAAAAACTCATAGAGGTGCTTAAGAAACATAAGAAAGCTATAGCATGGAAAATATCCGATATAAGGGGTATTGATCCAAATTTTTGTACACACAAAATCCTTATGGAGGATGATTACAAACCCGCCATACAAAACCAAAGAAGGGTTAACCCAAAAATCTACGAGGTCATCAAAAAGGAATTTATCAAACTCCTTGATGCGGGTATGATTTACCTCATTTCCGACTCTCCATGGGTTAGCCCGGTGCATTGTGTTCCTAAGAAGGGTAGAATCACTGTTGTGCCTAATGAGAACAATGAGCTTATCCCACTAGACTTGTCACGGGTTGGAGAGTTTGTATTGATTATAGGAAACTCAATGATGCTACTACGAAAGATCATTTCCCATTACCTTTCATGGAACAAATGCTTGAACGCTTAGCGGGAAACGAGTACTATTTCAGTCTAGATGGATTCTCGGGTTATTTCCAAATACCCATTGATCCAAAGGATCAAGAAAAGACCATATTCACTTGTACATATGGTACATTTGCTTATAAGAGAATGCCTTTTGGCTTGTGCAATGCCCCGGGCACATTCCAAAGGTGTATGATGGCAATCTTCCATGACATGATTGAGCACACTATAGAAGTTTTCATGGATGATTTCTCGGTTTTTGGAGATTCATTCACTTCTTGTGTCTCTCATTTAGAACGTATGCTTAAGAGGTGTGAAGAAACATGTCTTGTTTTTAATTGGGAGAAGTGCCATTTCATGGTCAAAGAGGGGATAGTTTTGGGACATAAGATATCTAACAAAGATTTAGAAGTGGATCGAGCTAAAATTGATGTTATTGCCAAACTTCCCCCACCTACCACGGTGAAAGGAGTTAGGAGCTTTTTGGGTCATGCGGGTTTCTATAGACGTTTTATACAAGACTTTTCTAAGATAGCAAGACCCATGACCCACCTCTTGGAAAAGTAAGCCCCTTTCATATTCACACAAGAGTGTTTAGACTCTTTTGAGATTCTTAAGGAAAAGTTGACTAAGGCTCCCGTTTTGGTTTCACCAAATTGGGATTTTCCTTTTGAACTCATGTATGATGCTAGTGATTATGCCGTGGGGGCCGTGTTGGGACAAAGAGTTAATAAGCATTTACAACATATACACTATGCGAGTAAGACAATGACGGGTGCTCAACTTCATTATACTACCACAGAAAAAGAGTTGCTTGCTATTGTTTATGCGTTTGAGAAATTTAGACCCAATCTTGTGCTTTATAAGACCATAGTGTATACGGATCATTCCTCTCTCAAGTACCTCATGACAAAGATGCTAAGTCTAGGCTTTTGAGATGTGTTTTGTTGCTACAAGACTTTTCAATAGAGATCCGTGATAAGAAAGGAGCCGAGAATTTAGCGGCAGATCACTTAACTAG
This sequence comes from Glebionis coronaria, assembly GCA_025667525.1. Lineage (NCBI taxonomy): Eukaryota > Viridiplantae > Streptophyta > Magnoliopsida > Asterales > Asteraceae > Glebionis > Glebionis coronaria. The sequence goes on from JANFOE010000057.1 coordinate 1,230,244, forward strand.
ACTTGAGCATCCTTTTCAAGGTGAATTACCTCATAAGGAAATTAATGAATCCTTTCTATTAGAGGAGATCATGTTTATCTATTCACAAGAGGATGCCACCCCTTGGTTTGCGGATATTGCAAACTATCTTGTGGGGGATGTGCTTATAGAGGGTCTCACTTCCCAACAAAAGAAAAAGTTTCTTAAGGAAGCAAAATACTACTTTTGGGATGACCCTTACCTCTTTAGGCAATGTGCGGACCAAATCATAAGACGGTGTGTAGATAGGCCCGAAGCATTTAAGATCTTAGAAGCTTGTAATAAATGACCCATGGGGGCCATTTTTGGCCCAACTACACGGCCAAGAAAGTCTTTGATTCGGGTTACTATTGGCCTTCAATATAAAAAAATGCCCCAAAATTTCATAAAAGAGTGTGAGATTTTTGATGTATGGGGTATAGACTTCATGGGACCTTTTCCATCATCAAAGGGAAATAAGTACATACTCGTAGCCGTGGACTATGTTTCAAAGTGGGTTGAGGCTAAAGCCTTGCCTACTAATGATGCTCGAGTTGTAGTGAAGATCTTGAAGCAATTATTTGCTAGATTTGGTGTACCTCGGGCTATCATAAGTGATTGCAGGACTCATTTTTATAATGATCAGATTACAAGAGTCATGAAGAAATATGGTGTTAACCATAGACTTTCTACCGCGTATCACCCTCAAACCAATGGGCAAACCGAGGTCACAAATCGTGGTTTAAAGAGAATTTTAGAGAGAACGGTGGGAGAGCTTCGAGCTTCTTGGTCGGATAAGCTTGATGATGCTTTGTGGGTTTTTAGGACGGCTTTTAAGACACCAATTGGTTGTACTCCATATAGGCTTGTCTATGGAAAATCATGCCACCTCCCATTCGAGTTAGAGCATAAGGCTTCATGGGGTCTCAAATGGGCTAACTTTGATTTAAACCAAGCCGGTTCACATAGAAAATACCAACTCAATGAAATGGATGAATTGAGAGCCAATTCCTATGAAAACTCTTTGCTTTACAAGGAAAATACTAAGCAATTGCATTATGCTAAGATCAAGAACCGTGAGTTCAAAGTTGGGGAGCCGGTTCTCCTCTTTAACTCAAGGTTGAAACTCTTTGCGGGCAAACTTAAGTCAAGATGGTCCGGTCCATTCACCATTGTTCAAGTATTTCCATATAGGACTATTGAGTTTTCACAACCAAATGGCCAAAATTTCAAAGTGAATGGTCACCGTGTTAAGCATTACTTTGGTGAGGACCTTTCCGTAGAAATGGTCCAAGAGATCCCCATTTTCCCCATGAATCCTCTTTTCTTTATAAGCTGTTAATTGATTTCGTGCCTTCCCTAAGGCTAAGGGGAGAACTACATGCCCTACTAGTCGGATAGAAGCCTACCCACCTACTAGCCTACCTTATTCATATCAAGCCGGACAGGAGAGACACTCTTTTAAAGTATCTTTCGAATTTCCCTTAGTGCGTTTGATCTACCTATCTTTCTGAGTTTGATTGGTTTTCACTCCAGCTGACCTTTCCATTTAATCACTGACAAAACCTACCTTTCAATTCTTCTTTAATTCATTGTGGGAAGAGTCGAGCTAGAGACTCCATAAATCAAGCTTGAATAACTAGGCTTAGAGTTTTTAGACTAGAGTGTGGTAGGATAGGAATAAGGGCATATAGTTGAGGAGAAGTGTAGGGGGGATGCCTCTCTTTTGTATTCTTGATGTTTGTAGGGTTGCTCTCTCTCATTGCATGCATTGGAGCTTATGGACGAGGCCCTTGTAACGGGTTCACTTCGTTACTATTGTGATTATCAAACCACATTGTGATTAAAATGAATTCACTATAGTAGACCTTTCCTTAGCTTGGGTTAAGCAAAGTTATCAATGTCATACGTGTAGGGGAGTTGACTCTAATACTCTTAAACATTAACGACAATGTTTATCCTAAGTGTAGGGGGTCTTATATCGAAGTGACCTTACCTAGAACTTTGTCATTGACTTCATGATAACTTGAAAATTAATTTTTCAAACATTTTTCCAATTTTTGATCTACTTTGGCCACCAAAAATATGCATTCATAATTTTTGCATTAATCATTTTTCATTTGCATAACACATTTGCATTGTATATATTTCTTCTTTTATCTTTCATCAAAATATATAAAAAGGAAAAAAATATAATAAAGGATATGGTTTAACAAGTTTAGATTTCTTTGACATATTAGGCCCGCCATGGATACTTTGACTCAACCCGAGTTTGCTTATCTAAGCATTCTCTAGCTAGGAGCCTTAACCATGTAGACCTTTATTGGTTTATAAGGCTAAGCATCCACTAGTCTCATTATTTGATATTTTAAACTGTGGAGAACAAGTGATGATAGAGTTTGAAGTAAATGTTAAGGGCTAGATAAACCTCATATTAATTAATTGTGGCTTTTATATCCCCTTTCGTAACCATTACTTTCTTGTCAACGCATGTATATATGTTAATAAATAATCAAGAACGGTTTTAATCGGTTTGTAGTCTCTTATGCATTTTTGACTAATCATTCGCGGTTGATATAAGTACGTCTTAAGATTCTAAGTTAGAACGTTTTATGTGTACTAGACTTATGTCATGCTACTTAGCGGGTATTTTTCCTTTTATTCTTCTCAACTTTCTTTGTGAGGAATAAAGAAAAATAAGAGCGGTTTATGAAAAAAATGATGCGTGGCTAGAAAAAAAAGAAAAAAAATAATTATACAAGACTCCCAAGAGGGGCAGTGAAGTGTTAATTATAGCAGCTATTGAATTCCAATATTACTCTCACAAGGGTTGCGGGGATTTGATAGTTGCTCCAATCCAATATTACCTTGACGGGTTGCGGGATTGAAGATTCAAAGTCTCAAAAAGGCGGCGGATATAAATTATTGCGTGAGTTTTATTTTTCTTTTCTTAGCGAGTGTGTAGCTACTTATTAATGCATGACATAAGGATCTTTCACATAAGGCGAATAACTTATTATTTTGGGTCGGACTTATATCAATTGTGGGCGGTTTTTCGAGTAATGGATAAGATGGTTACTTAGGATTAAAACTGTGCTTCCTTATTTTGAGATTTTATATTTATTGTATTTCACGCTTTAAATAATGACAAATTTTCTCTCAAGCAATTTGCTCAAATAATAACCGGTCTTAGAAGCATAATAAGTGGGGTATAAAAGTAACACAATCAATTTTTATGAATAACTCGATGCACTTTCACTTATGGGTAACAATGATCTTATTTTTAAGCTTGGTATGGGGAAAGGGAAACTTGAGGATGATAAGTGTTCATGGTAACCAAAGCCCTAATCTAAGTCTTTGATTTCTTTATGAGTTATTTCCATCAAAACCATTTCAAGAAAATCCAAATATATATAAATAGAATTGCTTTTCTTTGCATTGCATTGTATAAAATCAAAATCATACATCATATAGTATAAATTGGTGGTTTAAAATGTGGCATTGCATGAGGTCATGGCAATGATCAAGTGTAGGGGATTTGATATGAGAGAAATCTCATATCAATTATATCACAAATCACCGTAAAACACAAAGCAAAATACCTAATTTTGATTCATAAAAGCTGTATTATGGGTATGTTTTGTTGTTTGTGCTTGTGTAGGTAAAATGATACAATTATGAAGCAAACAAGTGATTTCAAGCCTTATTTATGAAGAAAAGACAAAAGGAGGATGAAAAGTGCAAGCCTTGCAAAGACAAAGGAACTTTCTTGACAACTTTCAAAAATGGAGAACTAAAAGTGAAATTATGAGAAAGTTAAGAACAAAGTCAAATATGGTCAACCATCAAGTCAACAAGTCAATGGGCATATTTCGATCAAACAAGAAGTCAAAGGACCTAAAATGACAAAGAAATGAATTTTGGAGATCAAGTTATGAATCTTCCTAAAATGAGGGACTAAATCTGCCAATCTTGGAAGTTCATATAAGTTTAATCCATGTGCTTATGAAACCAGCCAATGAGAAGCCATATTACTTGACACATGGATCGCCACCTCACCCACTAACGCCATTTTTCATTTAATAACAAAATCCAAACAGTTCTTCCCACTATCCATTATAACAGCCAATCATAAATCACCAACCGGATAATGATCCGTGTGAACTCCCATTACCAAATAAAAACACGCCACGTGGATAGTTCATCTCTAGGTCGCAGAAAATGAAAGAGGCAATTTCATAAGAAGAGTTTAACATGGAAAAAGATCACTGAAACGAGACGAGTGCATCCCAATAATCTGATTAGACTCAAACTCACTCAATTACAAAAGCCCAATTTGGATCATAAACTACAAATTTCAATTGGCAGAATGATGACAGATGGCAGCTTGCTATTGGCTAGGACACGTCAACAAACCTCACTACAACTCAATCTCCTTCTATAAATACCCCTAGTATTCCTTCATTTGTAATTTGTATCTAGTGTGTGAGATTTCACACACTTATTATCTCTCTCTCTCTCTTTTCTAGTGATAAAAGTTAGTTAGAACTGATCTCAAGTGATTGACAACCACTTGAGACAATTAGTAAGAGCTTGTAACAACTTTTTGAACCAACTTCCATTAATAAAACATACCTTTACTCAATTCTTCTTCAATCTTACTGCACTATCCTTCTTTAACTGTTATTGATGATTTCTATTGATCACAACTGATCAATAGAAGTTGTGTTAGTCTTTGGAAGCTGTTCAATGATCATAGCCAGTTCTTGTTCAGTCCTTTTGCCAGTTGTTGTAGTTCATGTTCAGAATTGTTGATTTGAGTTGATGATAGTTATGGTGATGAATTGGAGGTTGATTTGAGTTGATTTAGTTTGAAGGATGTTGATTTAGAAGGCTCAACGCCTCTCTACTACATCAAATAAGGCTTCTTAGCTAAAATGTGTTAAGTTTCTTATTTTGGTTCCCCTGAATCAGTTATGCATGCTAAATTCTAGATAATCAGTTACATTGCTTGAATCTGCTTGATTTGTGTTTTAATTGATGTTCCTAATAAGCTTTGCTAGATTATGATTGAGTTTCTAGCTTAATTTTGTTTTAGACATGCTGAATTTTTCTCTTTAACTGCATTTTTGTGTCTTAGTAGCTAATCTGTTTTAACTGGTGTCATTGTGCTTGATCTTGGTTCATTGCTGGTGCATTTGGTATAGCTAATTCAGTCATACAGTCCTCAGTTCAATTCACAGTCTTTTGATCAAGTAACTTTGATAAATTTCTTCATCAGTTTTTTAACCAGTGTTTGGGATTAGGGGAATTGTGAAATTGAGCAAAGTAAAACAAGTTTACATCTCTTCACTAGTCTTATTCAAGTGATTGTGCAAAGTTTTGTGGTCAAATTCAAAGTCAAACAGACAAAGAACTATCAAAACCTTTGGGTCAGTCTTTATACGTTTTCATCAGTCCAAACTAGCTACTTGTGATCACCTCTCAATTCTTTGTTTGTGGATGTTTTTAGCTTAATTTTGTTCCCACTTGTAGTCCAACTTATAAGCTTTCAGAATTGATAAGTGAAATCATACAGTTCTAAGATTTGAGGTAGAAATCAGCTTTATAATAAGCTGGTGAGCAATTACACTTTTTTGTGATAAAATCAAACTGCTTATCTCATTCCCACAAATCTACTTCACAAACCTTTCCTTTTTCTTTCACAAATTTGTGTACAAACATGTCCTAAGTGGATTTTGAGAAAATTAGCTTTTTTCTTGGTCAAACTTGGTCAACCATAACCACTTTTTGCTTATTTGAAGATTCCAGCTTATTGGCTTAATCATTTTCAGATTTTCTTGACATTCTAACCTTCTTATTACTAGCTTAATCATTTTCTTAAAAAAAATCCAAGTGTGGATGTCTGAAACACTTTATAGCTTATTTTGAGCTTATTAGAATAAGCAAACTTGAGATATACTTGCTTTTAGCTAAATTCCTTTTACAAGCCTAGCTTATTTTGGATTTTAAGCAATTTTCAAAAAGTTAGAACTATTTTGGTGGGATAATAAGCTCAAACGAGCTTATTGTTACATAGTTACCCGTTTTTGTTATAATTCTTGTTTTAATTGCATTTTGGTCCTTGAACTTTCATAATTGTGTTAATCAGCTTTTAAATAACAAGTTTTTAGGGTTTGTACTAGTAAGTCCTTGTAATTTTAGTTTGTTACACATTAGGTTATTCTGTTTTGGAATTTGTTGAATAGTTGTTATAGTTAGTTACATTTTGCATTTCTAGTCCCTATACTTTCTCAATTTACAAATTTAGTCCTTGTACTTTAATTTTCTTTACATTTTGAGCAATTTTACATTTGTGTATTTAATACTTGAACTCCGTGCTTTAATTATGGTATTTGCAACTTGTTTTACGGTTACATAGATATAATATTTTCCATTTTTTACGTGACTGTTTGAAATAGACATAGATACCAAATACCTTGATTAACACCAAAAACAATTAAAAACTTGATTTTAATTGGACTCTCAATTTGTCGTGAGCTTGAAAAAACGAACTTGAATAAGATCAAACATTAGCGGTTTCCAGAGATCTTAACTTTCCTCTGGTGGTGACTCCCTCAGAGGGTTCACCAAGAATATTCACTAGAAGAATATCTTGGATCCGAATTCATTTGGATTGAGGAGAAGGAGTCTCTGTGGGTTCAAGAGTCACAGCAGGCTCAATGAATGCTGGTGGTTCATCACATATAATTTCTTCATCCATGATCTCTTCATCTGTTTGAGAGATTGGAGAGATAAGATCAGCATTATCTTCTATGGGTGGTGAAGTGAGCGATTCAGCTACAACAACCTCTGGAGTGATGTCAGAGATTGAGTGAGGATCAAATGCTTGAAGGTAGGGGAAATCCTTGTGACATATTTGAGGTGATTCCTTGGGATTTGAGAAATAATCCTTTGGATATTATTTGACTTCATTGAAGTCAATGTCACAGTCCTTTGAGTTGGTGTGATTAATGACAACATCTGCTTCATTAAAGGTAACACGAATGGATTCTTCTAGTTCTTGCTTGCGAATATTGAATACTCTAAAAGCTCTGGAGGTGGGAGAGTATCCAAGGAAGAACCCATTATCTGACTTTTCATCAAATTTTCCCAGATGATCCTTGTAGTTGTGAATGAAAACAGGGAACCAAAGACATGGAAGTAGCTTACATCAGGGGCTCTCTTCTTATACACTTCATAAAAGGTTTTGCCATGTCTCTTCATAATAATGGATCTATTTTGTGTGTACCAGGTTGCGTACACAACTTCACCCAAAATTGCTTTGGGAGTCTTGATTCACTTAGCATTGTTTTGGCTGTCTCTATGAGAGCTCTGTTTCTTCTTTCAGCGACACCATTTTGTTCTGGTTGCCTGGGTTTGAAAAGTTCTATGAGATTCCCTTTTCATCACAAAAGGCTTCCATGGCATGGTTTTTGAATTAAGTGTCATTATCACTTCTGATAGCCTTAACTATGTAATCATTAAAGTTCTCTATCTCCCTGATGAAGGGCATTATTCTTTCATCTGCATCACTCTTTCTTTTAAGAAAGAATACCCATGTTAATTTAGAGAACTCATCGACAATGACTAGTGTGTACTTGTTGTGATTGAGGGATTGAGGTTTTACTGGTCCAAATAAGTCCATGTGAACAATATGGAGGCACTTATTTATGGAGAATGATTGTTTGGTTTTAAATGAGGCTCAGTGGTGCTTCCTTTTTTTGCAGGCTGATCAGGGTCTTTCTTTGCTGAAGGTCGGAGAGAGAAGCCCAGCGACTAAATCATTCTTTGCCAGTTTTTTGATGTTTTTGAAGTTAAGGTGAGAAAGTCTCTTGTGCCAGAGCCAGTTTTCACTATCAGAGGCTTTGGCAAAGAGACATGTGTTGTTTCCTTCTGTACATGATGTCATGTCAATAACATACACGTCCCTTCTTCTGGGTGCAATAAGAACAACATCATCATTTTGATTGAAGATTATTCCTTGGGTCTTGGTGAACAGAACTTTGAAACCAACATCACAGAGTTGACTGGCACTGATTAAGTTGTGCTTTAATCCATTGACATAAGCGACCCTTGTGAAGGTGATTACTATAAAACCCGCATGCTTTTACCATGAATAGTACCCTTAAGATCGTACGTACTAGATTAAAACTTTCCTTTTATAGTATGATTTCGTTCACGTGTTAGAATTTTACGTATTACGTACGTGTTAGAACACGATAAGTATTTATTACGTACGAACACACAATAATTATTTAAAAATAATTAATCACGAAAATGCGATCATGAAATCATGAACGTAATTAAATCACGAACTAATGCTAATTACGTATATATATTTATTACGAACACGAATAAATATATTAAGTCACGGTTAATATTTAACGAGAACACATAAAACACGAACACGACTAAACACGAACGAACACTTAAATAATTAGACACGGAAAATGGTACGGGTACCCCATGTGGGGCCCCTTACCCGCGGCTACACAAAGAAGGATGGGCCAAGCCCATCAAATTTTACTAATATGTGGTAAAGGTAAAATCTTGTTTTAATTTTTCACATTACAGTAAATCATCAAAAACCTAAAAAGATTTTCTCCTTTTCCTTCTTGCTCTCCTCTTGGCCGCCGCATATACAAGACACAAAGGGGGTGTTTATTTGATTTTTGATCTTGAATTTGGTGCAAGTGTTCGTGTGTGTTTATCCTCGTTCGATCCACGCATTCGGTATACCTTTTTAATCCTTTTTCTTTTGTTTGATTTAATAAATTAAATAAGAACATGATGTTTTTAAAAAGCTAATTAAAAACATGAATCAAACATGTAAATGGTTATGGGGTAAATCAAAACGGAGGATTTAGGGGTATTTGTTCTGGCCGGTGCCTAAACCGAACCCTAAGGGGGTCTCGGCTTGGCACATGGACCACCACCGAGACCACAAGGTCTCGGTTTGGTGGTGTAGGTCTCACGGCAGCAGCAAAAAGGGGAGAACCCCGAAGTGGTTCGGGGTATGGTGTTGATTTCGAGTCCGGTTCATGGTTTCTAGTCACGATCTGGCATGGTTTATGTTAAGGTGATGTTTTAATAATCATATGTTAAAATTAAATTAATAATATATGACATGATTAATTTAATAAAACATAACTTAGGTTATAATTTAATTATTAGATCATGAAATTTTAACCTAAGTATTTATATTTTCTAGACTTTATAATTAATTAGTTATTAAAAACCATAGCTATAGTTAATTAATTAACATGACTTAGGTAATATTATTAATAATTAATAATACAAGTTTTAACCTAAGTATTTAACTTTATTTAATTAAAAACATGATATATTTAATTAACTACTTTTAACCTATAGTTTATTTAAATTACATGTAACAATTAATAAACTATACCTTATATCATTATGACATAGAAAAATAATCAGGAAACACTTAAGCTTATATACTTAGCTTATTTAACTAGCTTATATCTAATTATGGAAACTTTCTATTTTTAGAAACTTATTTTAATTAAGGCAGCTAATCTATTTATGGAAACTTTCTATTTTTAGAAACTTATCTATTTTAAGCAGTAATTCTATTTTTGGAAACTTTCTATTTTTGAAAACTTACTATTTTTGGAAACTTTCTATTTTTGGAAACTTTCTATTTTTGGAAACTTTCTATTTTTGGTAACTTTCTGTTTTTGGAAACATTCCATTTTAGGAAACCTACTATTTTTAGAAAGTTACTTATTATTACACAGTAAGTTTAATAATACATGAAATACAAGTAATACTTAATCAGAATAGACAGAATATAAGATAAACATAGTTTAAAGCTTAAAACAGTAAAACATGACATGAACGTATAAAATAAGCTAAGACACGACATAAAACCAGTTACGTGTTTAGTGATCAGATACTTATACACGTATGTATTTATGTATCATTAGTGATACCGAAGTAGGACTCTCCTCAGTTCGTCTTCTTCGTTCACTAGACATAAGGTACGGATTCCCGTCCTTTCAGTATGGACATTCTTTCCTTATTAGGATTCCCCGTATGCAGCCATCTATTTTTCCATAGTATAAGTTTATATGTTTGATTTGCTTATGTTTAATTTAGAATACATATAACCATATACATTTATGACCAGTTTCACCTAGTTATGGAGGTACCATAACCATAACACTAGAGGCACTGGTGTTATGACTTCACCACGGCGGAGTGATTGCTCGTGGCGTCCCTTCAGCTTTTGGCTATATTATTTTATTTATCATGTGGGGCGTATGGGTGCATCCTAGTTACATGTTTTCAGCAGATTACTCAGTGTGAATGTGGTGTGTGCCTTGCATCATTCAAAAGGAGCTGATCCCTCCTACCCAAAACCAGTATATTAAATTAGAGGCAGCCCCTCTAATTTGCATGATGAGGTCACCCCTCCAAGTATTCATGCACGGTGGATTTTCATGACCTATATTGGCTAATGCTAGAATATGTTAAACAGTTTTTATAAGATAAACATAAGGCTTTTCAAACTATAAAACCAGTTTTACCAAGACTTAACCGGGTTATTCGGGACTTAGTTTCTTCCGCTGTTACATGTTAGATGCTTATACTATTCATGCTTTATTGTACATCCGTGCACTGAGCGCATTGCTCAGTCGTTTTCCTTTTCTATGATCCCAAAACGGCAGGCACTCAGGGACGCTCGTAGACTTTAAGCGTACGTGCATATGGACTGGAAGCTTTCTAGCCTTTCTTTACTTTATGCATTATCTTTACTTTGATACTCTTGCTATGGACATTGTTTAGTCCTTTCATTTACAGTACTTATGTTTTTGTGTGACGAGCTTTACTTTTGGACTACCGATGTTTGATTCCGGTATTTTCCTTTTATGGTCATGTAATGTTTAGACATTTATCCTTGTATGCTTTGATGACACGCCATAATTACGCGTGACATTCCATTATCAAAATGGGTGTTACAATTATGGTATCAGAGCCAAGGCTTCGACCTGTAGGCTCTCAAAATATGACTTGTGATTAGTGGGTAGTCACTATGGTCTTCCTAGAACTGACAATTGTTTTTCATGCATTCATCATTTTTATGCATACATATATATGTCATTGTCGCAGGTTTATGACTAAGTAATGGTTGGTACAGTATTGGCCCTATTTAGTGGCATGTGTTTTATCGTAACTTTTAAATTTGGGACCGACCCATAGGCGTCCCCTCGCCATGTCTTTTATTTTGGGTGAACTGACCATAGGCGTTCACTCTCGAGCATACAAAAGTTTTCATAAAACTGCATCATGCATTCATACACAAATTTTCTTGCATAAAATTTTTCTCTGGATTTATTGGTATACATTTTTTTCATGTATATATATTTTATGTTCTGATCTATTAATCATATGTTTTATGTTATACTGTCAGATGGTTCTCACACACGAACAGGAACAACTCAATGCAGCAATCCAAGCTGCAATGCAAACTTTGCTTCCTCAACTGAGGAACGACATCAGGGCTAAGGTTCAAGCTGCCAACAATCAGCAGCATAACCAAGCACCTCCTCCTCGTCCTCCAGTGACATTGGCAGTATGGCTGGAGAGATTCAACAAGCTCCGTCCTCGAGCTTTTGAGAAAACAGATAGCCCCAGTGATGCTGAAAGCTGGTTGGCTCACATCAAGAAGATTTTCAATGCTATGGGTTGTGACCCCGTGTTCAAGGCGAGGTTGGCATGCTACCGGTTTGAAGGCGATGCGTTAAGTTGGTGGTTAGCGTTGATGCAGTCTGAGGGAGGTGACGATTGGGTGGCTGGTTTGACATGGGCTCAGTTCAAAGATAGGGTGATGGAGCAGTTCTTTCCCAAGGCTGAGCAAGACAAGCTCAAGAGGGAGTACCATGGGATCCGACAAGAGCTAGGGAGAATAGCAATGAGTTTATGCAACGCTTTCTTCACTTAGCTGGTTTCCTTGGTCCAGCAGCAGGTACTCCCGAAGAGCAAGCACACCACTTTAGGTGGGCTCCTCGCACATCGGTCGCAAACAATCTAGTGTGTGCTACGTTCAACACTGTAGCACAAGTGGTCGATGCGGCAGGTAAGCTGGAGATGCTGCATGAGATAGATGAGTTCAGGGAAGCTGAGAAACCCGACAAGAGGTAAACATTCGTATTCTAGCGGTGACTAATCCGTATTCTATCCATATATGTCAATTATTCATCTCTTTAAATTGTATCTTCCAGGCAAAAAACTAGGGACCGGTCTCAGCCGGCTACTTAGCAGCAGCCTCATCAGCCCAAGGGAAACGGTCAGACTAATGACCGTTCTGCTATGGATAGGCGTGGCGGTAATGATAATTACCGTAACAACGCTGGACACTCCAACGGCAGCAGGTCCTAATACTTACGCATTTTTTTATGATTTCATGTTATAACTCATATTCTGACACTTTAGCAAATCTGCTACCAGGAACCATGGAAACGGTAGGGACTAGAACCAGAGAGGTTCACAGCCTAGCCGTCCAGCTATCACTGATATTCAATCTTACGATTATCCGCATTGTCCTTTATACCCTATTATCATGTCTTATGTAAAATGTTGTATCAGGTCCTCAGCCAGCCAGACCACCTGCTGGAGGATATACTCATCCTCTTTGCTCTACTTGCCACCGTAGGCACCCAGGGCCATGTCGTCGTAACACTGACGCATGCTTCAAGTGTGGTCTTCCTGGTCATATCATGAAGGATTGTCGTAAGGGCGAGATGAAGGGCATATCGGGACATGCTGATACCAAGCCGCCTCCTACCACTGGGCGTGTCACACGACATCTCGAGACCAGGCCAACAAGTCTACAGGTACCATCACTGGAATCTTGTATATGTACGGTCAAGCTGCGTGTGTTCTTTTCGATACGGGTGCTACTCACTCGGTCATTTCTACTTCCTATGCTAAGAACATTAGGATGCTCCCCATGCCACTAGGAAATAGACTTACTATTTCCACGCCTTTGAGGGACTCTGTATTAATCACCCATGTATACAAGAGTCTTCCCCTAGAATTTGACGATGAGGTTCGTCCTGTTGACGCACTTCCGCTGGACATGAATGACTATGACATGATTTTGGGCATGGATTGGCTATCCAAGCATCATGCTACCATAGACTGCCATTCATATCGAGTTATCTTCGGTGATGTTAATGCACCATAGTACATTCAAAACAGGTTTATACCCGAAAGGTCTGTACAAATTATATCTACCCTACAAGCACGCGCACTACTGTCACACAGTTGCGAGGGTTATCTAGCTACGGTTCACGACATGGATGTTGAATCTCCATCAATTCAGGATCAACCAATAGTGTCGGAATTCCAAGATGTATTTCCAGAAGAACTTCCAGGCATACCACCTGCATGAGAAGTGGAATTCAATATCGAGCTTATTCCAGGAGCTGAACCGATATCCAAAGCTCCTTATCACATGGCTCCCATAGAGTTAAAGGAGCTGAGGGATCAACTGCAAGAACTTCTAGAACGAGGTTTCATTCGACCGAGCGCATCTCTATGGGGCGCACCGGTCTTATTTGTTAAGAAGAAGGACGACAGTATGCGTCTTTGCATAGACTATCGTGAGCTCAACAAGATTACTATCCGGAATAGGTATCCACTGCCGCGTATAAACGATCTGTTTCACCAACTCCAATGGGCCAAACACTTCTCCAAGATTGATCTTAGGTCAGGCTATCATCAGCTACGGGTTAAGGAGCAGGACATCGCCAAGACTGCTTTTCGTACCCGCTATGGCCACTACGAATTTCTAGTCATGCCATTCGGCCTGACCAATGCTCCAGCAGTGTTCATGGATTTGATGAACAGAATCTTCCATGAATTTTTGGACAAGTTCGTCATTGTCTTCATCGATGACATCCTGATTTTCTCAAAGTCCAAGGAGGAACACGAAGACCATCTTCGTACAGTACTACAGATTCTTCGTCAGAAGCAGTTGTATGCTAAATTCTCCAAATGTGAGTTCTGGTTAGACAAGGTGGCATTCTTAGGTCACATTGTATCAGCAGAGTTATCACTATGGATCCAGCGAAGGTTGAGCCCATTACTAAGTGGTCGAGGCCGACATCAGCGACGGAAGTCCGCAGTTTCTTAGGCTTAGTTGGCTATTACCGTAGGTTCATGGAGAACTTTTCCCGCTTAGCACTACCATTGACCAAACTGATGCGGAAAGGGGAGAAATTCGTCTGGACTGAAGAACGAGAGAAGAGCTTTGAAGACCTGAAGCAGAAGCTAGTATCTGCACCTATTCTTACTCTCCCATCTGGTAAGGGTGGATTTCAAATCTACAGTGATGCATCGGGGAAGGGACTTGGCTGTGTTCTCATGCAACATGGTAAAGTGATCGCGTACGCTTCACGGCAGCTTAAGCCTTATAAAGAAAATTACCCCACACATGACTTGGAACTTGCTGCAGTCGTGTTTGCATTGAAGATATGGAGGCACTACTTATATTGAGAAGCATGTGACATTTTCACGTACCACAAGAGCTTGAAGTATATCTTCACTCAACGTAAATTGAACATGAGGCAGAGGAGATGGTTAGAGCTGTTAAAGGATTATGACATTAATCTACAGTATCATCCTGGAAAGGCAAATGTAGTAGCATATGCTCTTAGCAGGAAGTCCGGAATGATCAACGGCATTAAAATTAAGGAGGAAATCATAAGAGACTTGGAGCGACAAGACATCGAGATCATGGTACGTGGACAACACGGTTACTGGGCTAATCTTAGAGTAGAACCCGAGTTACTCTCTAAGATCAAGGAAGCTCAGAAAGATGATGGAGAAATCTGGGCGATCATATAGAATTTGGAGAAACAGACAAAATTCAGAGTAGATGCAGATGGTATCGTATGGCAGGGCACGAGACTTTGTGTTCCTAATGACCAAGAACTCCAGGAAGCCTTGTTAGCTGAAGCTCATAGCTCCCCATTCTCTATACATCCTGGTTCGACTAAGATTTACCATGACATCAAGCAGTATTTTTGGTGGAGTGGTATGAAACAGGATGTGGCCACTTACGTCTATAAATGTCTTACCTACCAGCAGGTTAAGATCGAGCATCAGCGATCTGGCGGGTCTCCTTCAACCGTTAGATATTCCAGAGTAGAAGTGGGACAAAATCACCATGGATTTTGTTACTGGTCTTCCGCCTACCAAGAGGAAGCACGATGCAATTTGGGTTATCGTAGATAGACTTACCAAATCAGCTCATTTCTTACCGATCCGCAAGGAAGATCCGGTAAGTAAACTCGCCGATACGTATAGAAGAGAGATCATGAGACTCCACGGTGCCCCATCCAGCATCGTCTCAGACAGAGATCCTCGTTTCACTTCGAGATTTGGAAGAGTCTGCAGAAAGCTTGGGTTACACAACTTAAGCTTAGCACGGCTTTTCATCCTCAAACAGACGGACAGTCAGAGCGAACGATTCAAACATTGGAAGACATGCTGAGGTCATGTGCGTTGGAATGGACGGGTGATTGAGACGATTACATATGTTTGGTGGAGTTTGCATACAACAAAAGTTGGCACGCAAGTATCAAGTGTGCTCCTTTCGAGATGTTGTATGGCAGAAAGTGTCGCGCCCCAATCTGCTGGGATCAGGTTGGCGAGCGAACACTTGAAGGACCAGAAATCATAGAGATGACCAATGAAAGGATCGCAGTAGCTAAGCAGAAACTTCAGGAAGCACGATCACGTCAGAAGAGTTACGCCGATAAGCATCGTAGGGACATACATTTTAACGTAGGAGATCACGTCTTCCTTAAGGTTTCGCCGACATGTGGTGTTAGACGCTTCGGGATAAAAGGGAAGCTCAGTCCTCGTTTCATCGGACCGTTTGATATCATTGAATGAGTCGGTGAAGTATCTTACCGGTTAGCGTTACCTCCGCAACTTTCGCATGTACACAATGTGTTTCATGTGTCCTTACTCAGAGGGTACCAGTATCATCCCCTTCACATGGTTCAGTATCCACTGCAACAGATACGTGAAGATCTCACTTTCATAGAAGAACCCGAACGAGTTCTTGACAAATAAGAACGAGTCATGAGAAGGAAGACGATTCCATTCGTCAAAATCCTTTGGAGGGATCATACCGAGCGGGAAGCCACTTGGGAAATAGAGGAGTCTATCCAGGCTTCTTACCCTCATTTTATATTTTGAATTCGGGTATGTTCTTCTTTTCCAGTTTACTTTATCTATAATTCGGGGACGAACTATTCTTTATAGGGGGGATGAGTTGTAAAACCCGCATGCTTTTACCATGAATAGTACCCTTAAGATCGTACGTACTAGATTAAAACTTTCCTTTTATAGTATGATTTCGTTCACGTGTTAGAATTTTACGTATTACGTACGTGTTAGAACACGATAAGTATTTATTACGTACGAACACACAATAATTATTTAAAAATAATTAATCACGAACATGCGATCATGAAATCATGAACGTAATTAAATCACGAACTAATACTAATTACGTATATATATTTATTACGAACACGGATAAATATATTAAGTCACGGTTAATATTTAACGAGAACACATAAAACACAAACACGACTAAACACGAACGAACACTTAAATAATTAGACACGGAAAATGGTACGGGTACCCCATGTGGGGCCCCCTACCTGCGGCTACACAAAGAAGGATGGGCCAAGCACATCAAATTTTACTAACATGGGGTAAAGGTAAAATCTTTTTTTCATTTTTCACATTACAGTAAATCATCAAAAACCTAAAAAGATTTTCTCCTTTTCCTTCTTGCTCTCCTCTTGGCCGCCGCATATACAAGACACAAAGGGGGTGTTTATTTGATTTTTGATCTTTAATTTGGTGCAAGTGTTCGTGTGTGTTCATCCTCGTTCGATCCACGCATTCGGTATACCTTTTTAATCCTTTTTCTTTTGTTTTGATTTAATAAATTAAATAAGAACATGATGTTTTTAAAAAGCTAATTAAAAACATGAATCAAACATGTAAATGGTTATGGGGTAAATCAAAACGGAGGATTTAGGGGTGTTTGTTGTGGTCGGCGCCTAAACCGAACCCCAATGGGGTGTCGGCTTGGCACATGGACCACCACCGAGACCACAAGGTCTCGGTTTGGTGGTGTAGGTCCCGCGACAGCAGCAAATAGGGGAGAATCACGAAGTGGTTCGGGGTATGGTGTTAATTTCGAGTCCGATTCATGGTTTCTAGTCACGATCTGGTTCATGGTTTATGTTAAGGTGATGTTTTAATAATCATATGTTAAAATTAAATTAATAATATATGACATGATTAATTTAATAAAACATGACTTAGGTTATAATTTAATTATTAGATCATGAAATTTTAACCTAAGTATTTATATTTTCTAGACTTTATAATTAATTAGTTATTAAAAACCATGGCTATAATTAATTAACATGACTTAGGTTATATTATTAATATTTAATAATACATGTTTTAACCTAAGTATTTAACTTTATTTTATTAAAAACATGATATATTTAATTAAATACTTTTAACCTATAGTTTATTTAAATTACATGTAATAATTAATGAACTATACCTTATATCATTATGACATAGAAAAATAATCAGGAAACACTTAAGCTTATATACTCTTAGCTTATTTAACCAGCTTATATCTAATTATGGAAACTTTCTATTTTTCGAAATTAATTTTAATTAAGGCAGCTAATCTATTTATGGAAACTTTCTATTTTTAGAAACTTATCTATTTTAAGCAGTAATTCTATTTTTGGAAACTTTCTTTTTTTGGAAACTTTCTATTTTTGGAAACTTTCTATTTTAGGAAACCTGCTATTTTTAGAAAGTTACTTATTATTACACAGTAAGTATAATAATACATGAAATACAAGTAATACTTAATCAGAATAGACAGAATATAAGATAAACACAGTATAAAGCTTAAAATAGTAAAACATGACATGAACGTATAAAATAAGCTAAGACACGACATAAAACCTGTTACGTATTTAGTGATCAGATACTTATACACGTATGTATTTATGTAGCATTAGTGATACCGAAGTAGGACTCTCCTCAGTTCGTCTTCTTCGTTCACTGGACATAAGGTACGGATTCCCGTCCTTTCAGTATGGACATTCTTTCCTTATTAGGATTCCCCGTATGCAGCCAACTGTTTTCCCGTAGTATAAGTTTATATGTTTGATTTGCTTATGTTTAATTTAGAATACATATAGCCATATACATGCATGACCAGTTTCACCTAGTTATGGAGGTACCATAACCATAACACTAGAGGCACTGGTGTTATGACTTCACCACGGCGGAGTGAGTGCTCGTGGCGTCCCTTTAGCTTTTGGCCATATTATTTTATTTATCATGTGGGGCGTATGGGTGCATCCTAGTTACATGTTTTCAGCAGATTACTCAGTGTGAATGTGGTGTGTGCCTTGCATCCTTCACAAGGAGCTGATCCCTCCTACCCAAAACCAGTATATTAAATTAGAGGCAGCCCCTCTAATTTGCATGATGAGGTCACCCCTCCAAGTATTCATGCACGGTGGATTTTTATGACCTATATTGGCTAATGGTAGAATATGTTAAACAGTTTTTATAAGATAAACATAAGGCTTTTCAAACTATAAAACCAGTTTTACCAAGACTTAACCGGGTTATTCGGGACTTAGTTTCTTCCGGGTTATTCGGGACTCAGTCGTTTTCCTTTTCTATGATCCTAAAACGGCAGGCACTCAGGGACGCTCGTAGACTTTAAGCGTACGTGCATATGGACTGGAAGCTTTCTAGCCTTTCTTTACTTTATGCATTATATTTACTTTGATACTCTTGCTATGTACATTGTTTAGTCCTTTCATTTATAGTACTTATGTTTGTGTGTGATGAGCTTTACTTTTGGACTACCGATGTTTGATTCCGGTATTTTCCTTTTATGGTCATGTAATGTTTAGACATTTATCCTTGTATGCTTTGGTGACACGCCATAATTACGCGTGACATTTCATTATCAAAATGGGGTGTTACAATTATGGTATCAGAGCCAAGGCTTCGACCTGTAGGCTCTCAAAATATGACCTGTGATTAGTGGGTAGTCACTATGGTCTTCCTAGAACTGACAGTCGTTTTTCATGCATTCATCATTTTATGCATACATATATATGTCATTGTCGTAGGTTTATGACTAAGTAATGGTTGGTACAGGACTGGCCCTATTTAGTTGCATGTGTTTTATCGAAACTTTTAAATTTGGGACCGACCCATAGACGTCCCCTCGCCATGTCTTTTATTTTGGGTGAACTGACCATAGGCGTTCACTCTCGAGCATACAAAAGTTTTCACAAAACTGCATCATGCATTCATAAACAAATTTTCTTGCATAAAATTTTTATCTGGAATTATTGGTATAAATTTTTTTCATGTATATATATTATATGTTTTGATATGTTATTCATATGTTTTATGTTATACTGCCAGATGGTTCTCACACGCGAACAGGAACAACTCAATGCAGCAATCCAAGCTGCAACGCAAACTTTGCTTCCTCAACTTAGGAACGACATCAGGGCTGAGGTTCAAGCTGCCAACTATACCTTATATCATAATGAGATAGAAAAATAATCAGGGCACACTTAAGCTTATATACTTAGCTTATTTAACCAGCTTATATCTAATTATGGAAACTTTCTATTTTTAGAAACTTATTTTAATTAAGGCAGCTAATCTATTTATGGAAACTTTCTATTTTTAGAAACTTATCTATTTAAGCAGTAATTCTATTTTTTGAAACTTTCTATTTTTGGAAACTTTCTATTTTTGGAAACTTTCTATTGTTGGAAACTTTCTATTTTGGGAAACTTTCTATTTTTGGTAACTTTCTATTTTTAGAAACTTTCTACTTTAGGAAACCTACAATTTTTAGAAAGTTAATTATTATTACACAATAAGTATAATAATACATGAAATACAAGTAATACTTAATCAGAATAGACAGAATATAAGATAAACACAGTTTAAAGCTTAATACAGTAAAACATGACATGAACGTATAAAATAAGCTAAGACACGACATAAAACCAGTTACGTATTTAGTGATCAGATACTTATACACGTATGTATTTATGTAGCATTAGTGATACCGAAGTAGGACTCTCCTCAGCTCGTCTTCTTCGTTCACTGGACATAAGGTACGGATTCCCGTCCTTTCAGTATGGACATTCTTTCCTTATTAGGATTCCCCGTATGCAGCCAACTGTTTTCCCGTAGTATAAGTTTATATGTTTGATTTGCTTATGTTTAATTTAGAATACCTATAGCCATATACATGCATGACCAGTTTCACCTAGTTATGGAGGTACCATAACCATAACACTAGAGGCATTGGTGTTATGACTTCACCACGGCGGAGTGATTGCTCGTGGCGTCCCTTCAGCTTTTGGCTATATTAATTTATTTATCATGTGGGGCGTATGGGTGCATCCTAGTTACATGTTTTCAGCAGATTACTCAGTGTGAATGTGGTGTGTGCCTTGCATCCTTCACAAGGAGCTGATCCCTCCTACCCAAAATCAGTATATTAAATTAGAGGCAGCCCCTCTAATTTGCATGATGAGGTCACCCCTCCAAGTATTCATGCACGGTGGATTATCATGACCTATATTGGCTAATGGTAGAATATGTTAAACAGTTTTTATAAGATAAACATAAGGCTTTTCAAACTATAAAACCAGTTTTACCAAGACTTAACCGGGTTATTCGGGACTTAGTTTCTTCCGCTGTTACATGTTAGATGCTTATACTATTCATGCTTTATTGTACATCCGTTCATTGAGCGTATTGCTAAGCCGTTTTCCTTTTCTATGATCCCAAAAGGGCAGGTACTCAGGGACACTCGTAGACTTTAAGCGTACGTGCATATAGACTGGAAGCTTTCTAGCCTTTCTTTACTTTATGCATTATCTTTACTTTGATACTCTTGCTATGGACATTTTTAGTCCTTTCATTTACAGTACTTATGTTTGTGTGTGATGAGCTTTACTTTTGGACTACCGATGTTTGATTCCGGTATTTTCCTTTTATGGTCATGTAATGTTTAGACATTTATCCTTGTATGCTTTGATGACACGCCATAATTACGCGTGACATTTCATTACCAAAATGGGGTGTTACAATTACACTACAATCCACTGAGACATATCCCTCAGTAGCCCCTGAGGAGTCATCTCCAAAGACTACTTTAAGACCATACTCCTTTTTATATCTATGTAGATATTGTTTAACCCCTGTCATATGTCTGGAGCACCCACTATCTAGATACCAAACAGATTTCTTCAAATATTACTGCATAGATAAAACAAAGCCAGATTAGTTTCGATGATGAACCCACTTTCCAGTGGGTCCATGCTGTAGCTGACCAGCGACATTGGGTCTTCTCTGGTTTCTATCTCCCCCTCTTTGGTTGTAGTCTCTGGTTTCATGACGCATACTTCCACATATGTCACATCCGGGATAGTGCTCACACTCATTAGAGTGATGGTCATAGAAGCCACAGTACTTGCAGGAAGGATATCGTCTGTAACCCTGAGGAGTGTCTCTGGGTTTGGGTTCTGGCCTCCTAGAGGACTTGTAAGGAGTTTTAGACCTTAATTGAGTTCTGGTCTTTTGAACATCTATGGTATCCTCATGTTTTCTAGAGGTATGTTCAGTAGACGCACATGTGATACATTTGGGTTTCTTAGAACAATTTTTAGACAAATGATGTTTAAACCCACAATGTTTGCAAGGCCTAAACAAAGCTCTCCCCTCTGAGCTGCTTGAACCTTCACCAAGAGAACTAACAGATGGACTGTCTGCCCTAGGTTTGATTTGTTCTTTCAAACCTTTTACTTCTTCCATGAGGGAGAGAAGAAGTTTCTTGGTGGGTGAAAGCTCTTCATTCGGAGGAATAGGTTTGGTAGGTTCTTTGGCCACAAAAACCTTTTTATGTGCTTTCTCAACAACTTTGAGATTTGATGTCCCAGAGGTTTCGGTGGCAGGTTTTGGGCCAAGCAAGGAATCAGATGGATTTACCCAAGCGAGTTTGGGTAACGCTGGAGGTTTAGAAACACCAGATTCCTTGTCAGAGTCTTTCTCATCCACAGAGGTGGAAGACGGAGAAGGATCATCTGAGGGGACAAATTTTACTTTGGCCACAGGTATGTGATTTTAAACCTACCCTTACCCCTATTGCTTGAACCACATCCCCTGGAATGGCTTCAACAACTCATTCTTCCACAGTGAATTGACCTACATTCTATTTTTCAATGGTTTTTTTGAGTTCAATGTTCTCATTAGTTAAAGATTCATTTTCAATGGAAAGTTTGCTGACTTCATTTTGCAATTGATTTGCAAGATTCACAAAATGTTTGAGATTTGTTAACTCAGACTGACAAAGATTCAACTCAGTTTTAAGATTATGAAATATGTTTAACAAGTTTTTTCTTTATTCTTCCATAAAATGGAGGTCAACCAGAGTGTAGTCACTGACATGGTCTCTATCAGGACCTTCAAGCATAGAAAGCAATCTTTATACCTTTTTCATGGTGATGTCCACCCATTGACAAGATCTTGCCTCACTTTTTCCAACAGTTGGTTCCTCATAAACTATGGCCATAAAGGCTCTGACAGTGGTGGTTCCTTCATCCTCTGATGTAAAAGGTTCATCATCCCAATCAAATGAGGCGGAAATAAGACATTTTTCAGTCATTTTGTTGTTCTATTTTTTAGCAGCGTCTTCAGCTTTTTGGTTGAGTTTCACCAGCTCAGCTTTCGATGCTTTGTACTTGACTTTGTAGTCCTTCTTTCCCTCTGAGTCAGAGTGTGAAGTTTGCTTGAAAGGTGATGGAGAAAACTTCTTCTTGCTGCTGTGGTCACTGCTGGAAGATGGAAAGCTAGGAGAGGAAGATTTGTTTGTCCAGCAATCTTTTTGATAATGACCAACTTTTCCACAAGTGTAGCATGTCACTTTGGATTTATCGACTTTAGCAGCTCCAACTCTACCTAATCTCTTGTAGTATCTCTTTTGATTAGCCAGAAGAGCTCTGTCATGAAACTCTGCATCTAATTCATTAAGAAATTCTTGACTACTTCTTGTATCTTCCTCTATGTCAGAGTCGTTGGCTTGAAAAGAATGGTTAGCAACAAGAGCTTTTGAACCAGAGATATGGGTGGTAAACCTATCAGTTTCTGATTTGTAAATAGAGTCAATCAGCCCTTCTTCATAGTTATATCTACCAAACAGTTGGGCCAGAGTATCATTCTTGATTGCATTGTTTGCTCTTAAGGTGTGGTTTAGGCTAAGCCATTTCCTAGGTAAACTGTTTACAAAAGTGGCATTAACCTCAACCTTTGGTAGAACAACACCATTGTTTCTGAAATCATTCAACAAAATCTTAAGCCTAGTATAAGTTTGAGCAACAGTTTCTGTTTCCAAAGCTTTAAAAGTGTTAAACTTGAGTCTTAGGGCTTTGATTTTGGTTTCTTTTGTTTCCTCTGGACCTTCATACCCTAGAACTAATTCAGTCCACATCTATTTTGCAGAGTTGCATTTGATTATGGACTTCATAATGTTCTTGGGTAGGTAAGAGATATGATACTTTTAAGTCTCTTGTCCTGGTTAGCCAGACGTCTATCCACTAGAGACCATTGCTTAACAGGCTTCTTAATGGGTCTCTCAGGGGTAGATGAAACTGGCAATTGCACATAAGGCCCATTTTATAAGATTTCTATTAAGAAGGGTTCTAAGCCATCTAAATAAATAAGAAATTCACTTTTACAACTTGAGAAGTCTTCTTCATCAAACGCTAGAACATTGGACACATGTGATCCCCCACGAACATCAAGAAGTTGAGGAAGGTCATCATCATTATTACCAGTGCTTACAACAGGTGTAGGCATGGTAGTAGATGTGGTGGCCGGTGCGTTGGTCGAAGTATTAGCTTGACTAGATTGACCAAACAGTGGTGGTATAGGAGGCATAGTTTTAGTCAAATTTGGATCTTGATTTTAATAACAAGAACGGTTTATAAAAAGTTTTATAAATCAAACCGCTCTGATACCAATTGAAAGTCCCAGAATACAACAATTGTCGAAACTATATCTCGTATAAACACGAACACACAACGAAATACTTTTCAAACGAGTAATGCTTTATTAACAGTTATAAACAAAGTATTAGAAAGTGCTATGAATACACCCGTTGAATGACAATAAGAAATGAACCCTAGAACGAGAAAACTTGATTCCAGCCTCATGTTTACAAGAGATCCTATGAGTCGCTAGTAGACAGCTGAGGGTTCAGAGGTTTCAAAGGGAGAAAGAACTTAGATAATTTTTCCAAGCACAAGGGTTAAATAACTCTTATTTATCCCTCCTATTTATAGTGGTACGAGGTTGCTTCCTTAGTAGGAGTAGTTGATACGTGTCATCTTCTAAGTGGAAGAGTACAACGTATTCAATGCATGTCTAAATCGAGACATACCTTTAAACTACTTTAGGTGAACAGTTCTGCCAACTGTTCACCTTTTGTCCCACTAGGTCGTACTAGGCTTATCTTGAATCTCTTATTTTGTCCCGCTCAAAACACTTTGTAGATTCTCCCCCACTAAACTATAAAGGATCAGACAAGCTTTGCTTTCATAATACTTCTTAGGGTTCTAAGTGATCTCTGAGTATTGTCATCTCAGAGATCCTTGGACACCAGCACATTCCTTCTATATCCTAGCTATTCATAATCGCTGGTGAGTATGACATTCAGATTATCTTCGACTTCTCTGACGTTGTCTTTGAGTTGAATGTTCTTGGTGTGCCAGCTGAGGCTTTGCCTTCCGCTGGTCTGGTCTATGTCGCTGGTCCTCTCAGTGACCAGTAGCACTTAGTCTAATCTAAACAAATCTAGACTGTGCCATAGTTAAAACTTTCATTGGCCCAACACCATGTTGTCCACGTATAAAGAACTCAATGTCTAAACGCTCTAGATCAGGTATGATCTCTTCTTCCACTTTGATGCCAGCAATCATGCCTGATTTATTGCTAAGAGCATCTGCCACCATATTCGCCATACCAGGATGGTACTGAATGTTGGTGTCATAATCCTTGAGTAGCTATAACCACCGTCTCTGCCTTATATTTAGTTCTCGCTGAGTGAAAATGTACTTGAGGCTCTTGTGATCAGTGAAGATGTCACATGATTCATCGTATAAGTAATGCCTCCAGATTTTGAGTGAAAAAACAACTGCTGCTAATTCCAGATCGTGGGTAGGATAATTTTCTTCAAAAGGCTTAAGCTGACGTGATGCATAAGCAATCACCTTCCCATGTTTCATAAGTACACAGCCAAGCCCTTTACCGAAAGCATCGCTATAAATCTGAAATCCACCTGTGCCAGATGGGAGAGTAAGAATAGGTGCATAAACTAATCGCTTCTTAAGTTCTTCAAAGCTCTTCTCCCGCTCATCATTACAGACCAATTTTTCTCTCTTACGCATCAGCTTGGTCAAAGGCAAGGCTAATCGTGAAAAGTTCTCCACAAATCTGCGATAATACCCAGCTAAACCCAGAAAACTACAAACCTCTGTTGCAGACGTCGGTCTTGGCCATTTTGTGATAGCTTCAACCTTCGCAGGATCCAAGGTGATCCCTTCTGCGGAGACAATATGGCCCACAAATGCCACCTTGTTTAACCAGAATTCACACTTGGAAAATTTTGCATATAATTGCTTCTGGCGAATAATCTGTAGTACGTTGCGAAGATGTTCCTCATGTTCTTCCTTGGATTTTGAGAAGATGAGAATGCCAACGATGAATACGATGACAAATTTGTCTAGAAACTCATGGAATACGCGATTCAGTAAGTCCATGAATACCGCTAGAGCATTTGTGAGTGTTAAAGGCATGACTACTATAAAACCCGCATTAAAATACCATGAACGGTAAACATGAACAGTAAATACACGAAAATACGATAAAATTAAAACTTTCCATTTATAATATATTACACGTGTCAAGACATTAAATAACATGTATTTACCTATATTATAAATGTGTCATGATTTCAATAATTAATTCACGATAATAAAACGCGAACACACATGAATATTTAACTCAACTTAGAAAAGTTACGGGTTTTGGTTTTTGGGCTATGTTGGCCGCGGCACAAGCAAAAGAGAAAGGAAGAATGGGCTTTTGGCCCATGACCCAATACAAATCCAATAATAAGAAAAACACCAGGAGATTATTATCATAATTAGGTTTACAAAAAAATCAAGAAACCCTTGTGCCTCTCTCTTCTTGCCGCCGGTTTTCATCAACACCAAGGGGTGTTCGGGTCGAGTTTGATCTTTGAATTTTAGTGCTATGTGTTCGTGTTCATAAGTTTTAATCATCCATGCATTCGGTAATTGTCATACCCTTTTCTTTTTAATTCTTTTATTGAATTCATGATTTCATAATAATTTATCTTAAAAACAAATCATGAAAACATGTTAAGAATAATTGTAAACCAAGATTTAAGGGTGTTTGGGTTGGTTTTATTCGGCCAAGACATAAACCGAGAGCCACAAGGTTCTCGGTGTGGCTTTTGCACCACCACAGAGACCACAAGGGTCTCGGTTGGTTTGGTTTAGGGTCGAACGCAAGAAAAAGGGAACCCCGACCTGCGTAGGGGTGTGTTTGTTTTGTTTTGTGTCAACCGAGACCAACATGGTCTCGGTGGGACTTGTGGTTGCAACAGTGGGAACCTTGGCTTAAGCCGGGGTGTACTTTGGCTCGGCAGTGGGTAGCCGACAGCGAGCAGGGGGAACCACCGGCTATAGTCGGTGGGTATTTTGTGTAGGCAGTGGCAACCGGCTAGCTGGGTTAGCCGTCGGCTGACAACCACCAGCCGCGGGCTGAGTGGTGTCGGCTGGGCACATTCGGGTCTCGGGTTAATTTTAAACACGGTTTCGGGGCTCGGGAATTTATAAAGCCAGTTTAATCTTTTAATTAAATTGTTTTCCAAGACTATATAGTTTAATTAAATACATAACTTAAGTTAAAATATTAAAATTAATATTTCATGACTAACCTAAGTATTTACTTAGCTTAATTTAATTAAACATGTATTTTAATTAAATTCTTATAATCTATAGTTTATTAAATTAACCATGTTAATTATTTAATAAGCTATAATACTTAATCCATGACTTGTATTTTACTAATAAACATTACCTTAATCCAGCTTATTTCTAATTATGGAAACTTACTATTTTTGGAAACTTTCTATTTTTGGAAGCTTACTATTTTAGGAAACCTACTATTTTTAGAAAGTTACTTAGTATTAGAATACAAGTATTGTAATACCTTATTACATGAATAATAAACAACATAATACAAGAATAACTAAAGTTAATACTTAAAATAGTTAAAACATGACATAACATGAATAATAAGCTAAGAACACACACAACCAGTAAAACACATGTATCTCAGACAACTCATACACGTCCCTATTCTTATGTATATTATCCGTAAAGGCGGAGTAGGTTCTTCAGCGTTTCTGTTAGCTTCTACTAGACACAAGGTACGGTTTTCTTTGGCAAGGTTTTTTAAGGAGGCAGGCTCATTTGGATTTCCTTTGCTCCTATCGTGGTGTTGTTGGAAGCTGAAGAGAATGCGTGTCTTCATGTTTGCATCTTGGTTTCTATCTAGTTGACTTGTATTGTAGTTCTAGATTAGTTAGTTTTTATGTCATTACATAACCACGTGTTAACATGCTGCCTGTAGCATGCGGTTAATGTGGTATTTCAGCCACATTCCTTTGTACTTCAATGCTTTTTTGGTTAATATATTTACAAGGGAAACCCTTTACCAAAAAAAAAAAGATTTCTCGTCCTTCAGTAAGGACACTCTCTTCTTTTATTAGGATTTCCTGTATGCAGCCAACTGTTTTCCAAGTAGTTACAGATTTAAATGCTTATGTTTTATTAGTTACCTTGGCCATATACATGCATGCCAGTTTTACCTAGTTCTGGAGGTACCATAACCATAACACTCGAGGCACCAGTGTTATGTCTTCACCGCGGTAGTGTGATAGCTCGTGGCGTCCCTTTAAGTTTATTTGGCCTTTATTATTTGTTTATTATCATGTGGGACGTATGGGTGCATCCTTGTTATAGTTTCAGTCAGGATTTCATGGTGAATGTGATGTGTTCCTTGCATCCTTCACAAGGAGCTGATCCCTCCTACCTAAATCATATTAAATAGAGGCATTCCCTCTAATTGCATGACGAGGTGACCCCTCCATGTATTCATGTACGTTGTTGACCTCATGACCTATATTTGCATTTGGTATATTAAACTAATACAAATTTTCATAAGTAAACATAAGCTATGTTTTCAGAACTAAAACCAGTAAACATGTTATACGTCTAGGTTTCCCAGGACTTCTAAATTTCCGCTGTTATTCATGCTTTATGTTCATTATATGCTTTCATTATTCTATGTCTTTCCATGCTTAATTGTATATCCGTGCACTGGGCGTTATGCTCAGGCCGTTTTCCATTTCCATGTTTCCAGCCTTCTATATCTTATGCATTTATCATACTTTATCTTACTTTATTTCATGTTGGACATTGTTTAGTCCTTTCCCTTTACAGTACTTATATTTGCCTGTGTTTGAGTTACTTGGACTACCGATGTTGTTTCCGGTATTTCCTTATTATGGTCATGAATGTTTGGACATTTACCCTGCATGCATTGATGATACGTCATATATTATGGTGATATTCCATTTTACCAAATGGGTTGTTATAATTATGGTATCAAGGCCAAGGTTTCGACCTGTAGCTCTGTAAAACATGACATGTGACTTACGGGTAGTCACCAGCATCTTCCTAGAACTGACAGTTGGTTTTCATGCATTCATTTCATGTATTTATTTCGTGCATTCATTTCATTGTAGCAAGAATTTTAACTAAGTAATGGTTGGTACAGGACTGGCCCTATTTAGTCGCATGTGGTTTTATCGAAACATTTTATTTGTTTAGTGGACCGACCCATAGGCGTCCACACTTGCCTTTATGTTCTGTGAACTGACCAATAGGCGTTCACTCATGGACATATCATCATATTTAAATTAATCATGCATTTTAAAACTGTTTTATGCATCATAAATAAATTTATTTTTTATACATTGTTCATTCATTTTTCTATTCATGTCATATTTTATCAGACTCATTATTTATGTTGCATTTTGTTTTAAACTGTCAGATGGTGAACACACGCAATGCTCAAGAGTTGACTGCAGCTGTCAATGCAGCTTTGCAAGCCCTCCTTCCCCAACTTAGCTATGAAATCAGGGACGAAGTTCATGCTGAAGTCCAGGCTCAGGGCATTCAGTTTGGCCCTCATCAGCAGCATAACAATAATCATCCACCTCCACCGCCTGTTACCCTTATGACTTGGTTGGAGCGATTAAACAAACAGAGACCCTGTTTGTTTGAGTAGACTGACAGCCCCTCTGAGGCTGAAGCTTGGATTTCTCACATTGAGAAGATATTTGATGTGATGGGTTGTGACAGTGACTTCAAGGAAAGAGTGACTTGCTATAAGTTTGAAGGCGATGTGCTGCAATGGTGGAAGTCAGTCAAGCAGTCCAACGGTGGTGATGATTGGGTTGCACTGTTGACATGTGACCAGTTTAAGGAGCTCTTCCTTAATTAGTACTTTCCACATGTAGAGCAGCAGAAACTTAAGAGGGATTATCATAATATCCGACAGGTTGCTGGGGAAAACAGCGATGAATTCATGCAGAGGTTTCTTTGTTTGGCTGGATTTCTGGGTGCAGCAGCTGGTACTGCTGAGGAGCAAGCTGAGAAGTTTTGTTGGGCTCTTCGCACTTCGGTTGCCAACAGTTTGGTGTGTGCTACGTTCGCTACAGTAGCACAGGTAGCGGATGCAGCCCGTAAGCTTGAGATGCTTCAGGAACGAGAGGAGTTTGGTGATGACCGATCAGTGAAGAGGTATCTTCAATCACCAAATGTAAACCATTCATTTCTTTCACTATTTTCATTTTCATATCATCCTCTGTTCAACTTTATATTCCAGACAGAAGACTGACGATCGGAAACCTGTGGTCGCTCTATAACAATCATCTAAGGGAAACAGTCAGTCCAATGGCCATTCTGGTTCAAATAGGCGTGGCGGTAATGATAATTACCGTAACAATGCCAATAACTCTAACAACAGCAGGTCCCTACTTTTACATTCGTTCATGATTAAATTGTCTTATGTTATGGTATTCTGACACTCCAGCGACTCATATTCAAGAACAATGGCAATGGCAGGGATCAGGACCGTAGAGGTTCATAGCCTAACTGTTCTACTTCATCTGGTAAGTATTAAACCTTCTATGTAATCAAGCTTATGTTCCATGATCAGGTCTCATGCATGTAATCCTGAAACAGGCTCTCAGCTAGCTAGGACGCCTGTTGGAGGGTTCACGCATCCTATCTGCCCTACTTGTTTGCGCAAACATTCTGGTGTTTGCCGCTGAGGTACTAGTGTTTGTTTCAAGTGTGGCCAGCAAGGCCATCAGCAGAAGGATTGTCGCCAAGGTGAGATAGAAGGCACCTCTGGATATGCCGACTCCAAACCACCTCCTACTTTAGGTCGCGTGTTCACTACTACTAGAGATCAGGCAAACAAGACTTCAGGTACCATCATTAGGAATTTCTTTATGAATGGTCTAGCAGCATGCGTTTTGTTTGATACTAGAGCGACTCATTCAGTCATATCCACTACTTTTGCTACACGTGTTAGGATTTCCCATATGTCATTAGATAATGCCTTAAGCATTTCCACGCCACTTAGGGACTCTATGCGAATCACCCAGGTGTACAGAGATCTTCCCTCAAAATTTGATGATAGAATCCGCAGAGTAGACGCACTTCCTTTGGACATGTGCGATTTTGACATGATATTGGGCATGGACTGGTTATCCAAACACCAGGCTACGATAGACTGCCACACTTATCGGGTTATCTTTGGTGATGTTAAATCTCCAGAATACATACACCATAGTGTTCTGCTAGGGAGGACTGTATAACTTATTTCATCCATGAAGGCGCGTGCATTGCTAACACACGGCTATAAGGGCTTCATAGCCAACATTCATGACATTCCTGCCAAGTCTCCATCGATTCAAGATCAGCCTATTGAGTCAGAATTTCCTGACGTATTTTCTGATGAACTTCCAAGCATACCACCTGTTCGTGAAGTCAAGTTTGGAATTGAGCTCATTCCAGGAGTAGAGCCAATTTCCAAGGCTCCTTACCGCATGGCTCCCATTGAGCTTAAAGAGTTAAAAGATCAGCTGCAGGAACTTCTGGAGCGAGGTTTCATCTGTCCCAGTGCATCGCCATGGGGTGCATCGGTACTATTCGTGAAAAAGAAAGACGACAACATGCGTTTATGTATAGACTATCGTGAGTTGAACAAGAT
Source organism: Glebionis coronaria (assembly GCA_025667525.1). Lineage (NCBI taxonomy): Eukaryota > Viridiplantae > Streptophyta > Magnoliopsida > Asterales > Asteraceae > Glebionis > Glebionis coronaria. The sequence goes on from JANFOE010000057.1 coordinate 1,261,867, forward strand.
CACGATCAGGAATCGTTATCCTTTGTCGCGTATTGATGACCTTTTTGATCAACTTCCGGGCGCCAAGTATTTCTCCAAGATCGATCTGAGGTCCGGCTACCATCAGTTATGGGTTAAAGAGTAGGAGACTTCTAAGACTTCTTTCCGTACACGTTATGGGCACTACGAGTTTGTAGTCATGCCGTTCGGACTCACAAATGCTCCAACAGTCTTCATGGATTTGTGAACCGTGTCTTCCATGAGTTTCTGGAAAAGTTCGTTATCATTTTCATTGATAACATCCTGATTTTCTCCAAATCCAAGAAGGAACATGAGGAACACCTTCGTACAGTTTTGCAGATTCTTCTTCAGAAGCAGCTGTATGCCAAGTTCTCTAAGTGTGAGTTCTAGTTAAGCAAGGTGGCATTTCTGGGCCATATTTTATCTGTAGAGGGGATCACCATGGATCCTACAAAGGTTCAATCTATCACTAAATGGCCGAGACCTACATCTGCAACAAAGGTCAGAAGTTTTCTGGGTTTAGCTGGCTACTACCGCAGGTTTGTAGAGAACTTTTCACGGTTAGCTTACCTTTTACTAAGCTAATGAGGATAGGAGAGAAATTCGTTCTGACTGAAGAACGAGAAAAGAGCTTTGAAGAACTTAAGCAGAAGTTAGTGACTTCATCGATTCTTACTCCCCCATCTGGTACAGGTGGATTTCATATCTATAGTGATGCTTCAAGAAAGGGTCTAGGTTGTGTTCTCATACAACATGGGAAGGTTATTGCATATGCATCACGACAGCACATTATTTGTATGGTGAATCATGTGACATCTTCACAGATCACAAGAGTCTGAAGTACATCATCACCCAGAAGTAACTAAACATGAGAAAGAGAAGATGGTTAGAGATACATAAGGATTACGACACCAACATTCAGTACCATCCTGGTAAGGAAAATGTGGTGGCAGATGCTCTAAGCAGAAGGTCGGTATGATTGTTGGCATATGAATTACAAAGGAGATCATCCGTGACCTAGAGATGACCGATATTGAGTTTTGTGTATGAGGACAACATGGTTACTGGGCGAATCTTAGAGTGGAACCAGACTTACATTCTAGGATCAAGGAAGCTCAGAAAGACGATGGTGAGATTTGGGCTATCATTCAGAACCTTGATCAGCAGACGGAGTTTCATGTTGATGATGACGGTATCTTATGGCAAGGCACTAGACTAATTGTTCCTAATGACTCTACACTCAGGAAAGCTATGCTGACTGAAGATCACATCCCTCTATTTAATATACATCCTGGTTCTACCAAGATGTACCACGACATCAAGCAACATTTCTGGTGGAGTGGTATGAAGCAGGATGTTGCCACCTTCATTTCTAAATGTATGATCTGCCAACAGGTTAAGATCGAACACTAGAGGGCTAGTGGTTTACTACAACCATTGGATATTCCAGAATAGAAGTCGAACAAAATCTCCATGGATTTTGTTACTGGCCTTCCGGTGACTCAGAGAAAACATGACACCATCTGGGTTATTATCGACAGATTGACTAAATCTTCTCATTTTATGCCAATCCGCAAGGAACATCCGGTCAGCAAATTGGCAGACACTTTTCAGAAGGAGATCATGAGACTGCATGGTACTCCATCAAAAATCATCACTGACAGAGATCCCCGTTTCACCTCACGTTTTTGGAAGAGTCTGTAGAAAGCATGGGGCACCAGACTTAAGCTCAGCACTGCCTTTCATCCTCAACCGACGGACAGTCGGAGCATACCATTCAGACATTGGAGGACATGTTGCGGGCGTGTGCTCTAGAATGGACAGGAAGCTGGGATGATTATATCTATCTAGTGGAGTTTTCATACAACAACATTTGGCACGCTAGCATCAAGTGTGCATCGTTTGAGATGTTGTATGGTAGGAAGTGTTGCGCCCAAATCTGCTGGGATCAGGTGGGCGAACGACTGATTGAGGGTCCAAAGATGATTGAGATAACTAATGAGAAGGTCGTCGTCACCAAGGCGAAGCTTCAGGAAGCTCGTGCTTGTCAGAAGAGCTATGCTGAAAAGCGTCGTAGAGATGTATCTTTCAACGTAGGTGATCATGTTTTCCTCAAGGTATCACCCGCACGAGGAGATAAGCGTTTTGGAATCAGGGGGAAGCTCAGTCCTCGCTTCATCATATCGTTCGACATCATAGAACGCGTTGGTGAAGTGTCATATCGTTTAGCGTTTCCGCCTCAGCTATCACACGTTCACAACGTGTTCCATGTGTCTTTACTCAGAGGATACAACTATCACCTCGTTCATGTTGTTCAGTATCCGCTTGATCAGATTAAGAAGATCTTTCATATGTCGAATAACCCGAGAGAGTTCTTGAACGACAAGATCGTGTCATGCGGAGGAAGACGATCCCATTCGTCAAAATCCTCTGGAGGGATCATCCTGAGCGGGATGCCACTTGGGAGACGGAGGAGTTTATACGGACTTCTTACCCTCATTTCTAGTTCTGATTCGGGTATGTTTACTTTCAGTTTACGTTTTCTCTAATTCGAGGACAAATTTTTCTTTTAGAGGGGAAGAGTTGTAAAAACCGCATTAAAATACCATGAACAGTAAATACACGAAAATACGATGAAATTAAAACTGTCCATTATAGTATATTACACGTATCATGACATTAAATAACATGTATTTACGTATATTATAAATGTGTCATGATTTCGATAATTAATTCACGATAATAAAACGCGAACACACACGAATATTTAACATAACTTAGAAAAGTTACGGGTTTTGGTTTTTGGGCTATGTTGTGACAATCCGTCAATTTATGGTTGATATTTTATTCTCAAGTATTATTTAAAAATATTATTTTAATATTATATTATTAACTCACTTATTTTTGGGAAGAAATTTGGATTTACGGCTTGAAGTAGCATCGACTACGTCTAAACCGGAGGATTCTACGTTACGTGCTTACGTTTACATACACCGTTTTTGGTGACAGTCCGACATTTCAGAAAATAAATTTATCCGTGAATATTATATTGGAGATTTAAATTTGTGTTGGTTCATAAACTCACAAATTTACGAGAAGAGATTAGGACTTACGATTTTAATTTAACGTCCTTTACGACTAAACCGGAAACCTTAGGATCCCGTATTTACGTTTTCGAACTCCGTTTTTGATGAGACAATTTTTATTAGATTCGTTTTGTGCCGTTGATTCATAATTTATAAAAACATTTTTCGTAAAACGACCCGAGGGCACGCAAATCAAGGAAACTAGAATCGAGGAATACCCGTAAATTAGTGGGATGAGACAAAACAAGTTTTTCCCCACCCCACTAATATGGGAAGGCTAAGGAAGCTCCACTACATCAATGATGTGTCAAAAGCTTCACAAGGAAGCTTAACACTTGTATATATTTTCCCTAAACCACTTTGCTAAACCATTTCCTCACAAAAACATACATGCAAAACCACTAATTTCTCTCATCTCTCTCTCTTATTTTCGTCCCATATTCACCCAAAACAACCTCCATTTGATCTTGATTCAATCATAAATCATATGTATAATTTACATATGATGAAAACCCATTGAAGTTATAAAGATTGGAGGTGATCTTAACATGTAAAAAGGAGTTTTCAAGGGAGTTTGGGGCTGATTTCTCAAGGAGTTTTCATGAAGAACAAGGGCTGATTTTTGGATGAATCTACAAATACTTGGTGATCCTAGAAGTGATGTTGATATCTCATAATATTGGTTACCCAAAACCAAGTCTTGTTCATCATCAACCCCATCTTTTCATCACTTTGCTGGTATAGAGATTGTTCTTCCCATCCTCTTGTTATTTTTATTATGTAATCATGTATTTTCTTTCTTATTGTATATGTATATGATGAATATATGATGATAAAAATGTTGTGTGGGGATCAAGTGTTGATAAATATGATTAAAAAGATGAAAAATCATAAGAATCAAGGCTAAAATCTTGCTTAAATTGTTGGCTGTATAAAAACAGTAAGTAACCAAGTTATGAACTAATAAAATTGCATGATGGAATCCATTTTCAGTAAGTGTTAGATGTCATACACATGTGAGAGTTGGCCATGCAATGGAATCATCAAAATGAGTAAGATATGATCAAAACAAGATTAGTGTACCAATCTGAATAGTCTATTTTGTAGGGACTGTTAAGGATAGTTACACATGGAAGGAGCAGTAGCTATAATTAACTTATTTGTAGCAAATAATATGAAGTTTATGCCATCCAAAAATGAGTTTCTATCTCCTTATAGGACTCAAGATATGATAAAAATGGTGAAGATGAAACTAAAAATCAGATTTTGAAGAATTAATGTTTAATAGTATTATATAAGCACTCAAACTAATATAATATAAAATGTGAATTAAAACCCAATAACTTATAAATTTCATTTATATAAAAATGCTTAAGGATAAATAAATGGACATTATATAAAAATGGTAGTTTGGTAAGTTTTATAAGTTATAAAAACTATATACTAAGTTTTACGTCTTTTCGGCTAAAACCGAAAGATTAACGTTGTTGTTAAATAAAACTTTGACGGTTGGACCCATCTAATGTAAACTTTTATAAACTCACATACTGATATATAAACATATATAACAAGTAAAAATCGATAAAACCCGAGCTTTACAACATATAGACATTAACGGGCCAAAGTAGCCTTAATGGACAATAAACCCGACTAATTTGGTAAAACACTTATAAACATATTTATTGGGCTTAACCCATTTGGGACCAACATATAAAGTATAATACTGATAATAATAGTATAATTGGGCTAATGAATATTATTGGGCTTGTAATAGGCCCATTGGGCTTTAAAATGTAAACAAGTTGAACTAGTGTAACTAGTCTTGAAAATTACCAACACGCAAACACTATAATGAATGAGTAAAGATGTATAAACCCACTTGATCATCATCATATATATATAATCATCATATGTATACATAATTATTATTTTGATAAAGTCATTGGATAAGAGTCTAAGACGAGTATTATTTGTCTAGGTTTTCGTGATTGAAGCACGTACCGTACATCCAAGTCGCCGATAACCGCCTTCCCACATCAACGTGAGTTCATAGCCTCACACTCTTTTAAATGTTTTTATGAAATATTTTATAAACCCCCGAGGGAGATAACATGTTAGCTTTTATGAAATAGGACACCAATTGTCCCTATTGTTTGTTTATTGATTTGGACCCGAATGATTGTATGACCCAATGAATGATTAAATGACTCGATAGATGAGACAAAATGGATTATTAAAGTTAGGTTATGTCACTAAAAGTCCCATTAGTATGAATTGTGACTAACCGGCATTTGGTAGACGCTTATGCATATAATAGTACTATTTGGGGACGATCACCCCAGTTCGCGCCTTGACGGTTGATCCCTGTTGTGCCACATTGATTGGTAAGCGAATTTGTGTATGAGAAGATTTCCATAGCGTGACCTTTGTGACGACACGCTAATTTAGATGGGCAAATTGAGTTTCCGGCTAGCTACCCGTTGTTGGTTATAGTAAGGTAACAATGTCATGCGGCTTATAATAATCCAATTAACGAAATACTGCTTTAAGCATTAAATTACGATATATTGCCTGACTAGCAATACGAGGTCTTACTATTGATATTATGTTCGTGTTTTGGTTTTCATAACCACAATCATATAACGATTTTTATTTAACTCCATACAACGTTATAAAACGTATTGTATGATATTTTTACGACATTGGTTCGTATAATGATTTTGAAGGCGAAAGCCCATATTATGATTTTGATACGGAATTGTATAAAATGACTTTGGCTATTTTATGGCCTATTAAAAATGATTTGTACAAAATGATTTTCGGTAATAAATTTTATATCGATGTTATATTGATGGTTTATTAAACTCTATGAATTCACTCGGCGTTATCCCTGACATTTTCTTTTAACATATTTTGTCTCAGGTACTTGAAGGTAATTCTCGGGAAGACAACAAGAATTCATGGCCCGTAATTAAATAATAATTTCCATTCAAATGCTTTGTAAAACCTGTATGAAATAATATGACTTGGAACCTATGTAACTTTGATATTTATGAATGGAAATGCTTTATTAATAAAACGACGCGACTCTTAAGTGTTGTCTATGATGTGAGTAATGTGCTATCCCGTAACACCAACTAGTCTTCCGCTGTACTGAGTTGTATAAATTTGGGGGTGTTACAGTTTGGTACCAGAGCTCTCGTTATAGAGAACGAAAGATTTTTAAAACCAAGGTTTTGAATAAAACATTTCAAAATCTTTTAACTATAAACATTTTTCACAAAATGTCTAAAAATCGTTTGACTATAACGGTGCTGAAGAATTCTCGAGTTACCGACAAGGCCAGACTGAGAAGTGTTATTTTAATATATATATAACTTGGATTATATATATATATATATGTATATATATATATATATATATATATATATATATATATATATATATATATATATATATATATATATATATATATATATATATATATATATATATATATATATATATATATATATATATATATATATGATGTAATTTGATTACATGATTGTTTGATGATTATTTTGATATTTATACGACGTAGATTGTCACAAGAAACCCTAACTTCCCTAGTAATTAATCGAAGCTATTCCCGTAGGAATTCTAGCTATCCTAGATCTAAACCAAGTTGTGGATATTTATGATCCCAACAAAATGGTAGATATTCGTAGAAATGTTGATAGTATTTGACTATGATTTTGAAAAAGAATTGGCGAGATTAACATTGATATCGATGCCATGACGATCTTTCCTTATAGAGTGGAGTTGACAAAACGTTACCACCTAGAAAGATGTCATCTGATTCGTGTCATCCAATTCTTAAATTAAAATCGAAAGGGTGAATGTTGCACTTGAGGCTGTCATTGGAACCATTACCCAAAAGCCTCATGCCACTAGTACCTTTCTGAGAAATCTGATTGAATGTGTGAGTCATCTCATGCTAGTGACTCATTTGATAATTATTGTTCTTAGAGCTATAGGATTGGAAATTAAGTGTTAATCTTATCGAACTTTTATTGCCCTTTTAAGATCTAAGAATAAGATTGAAAGTATTGGAATATGAGGTAGGATATCGAATTGAGTATAAGTTGATTGAAACTTGAATGAAGTAAAATTTAACTCGTATGGAATATGAGATTGTTAAGAGGAAGTCGTTAAGTCCTGTGATTGAATTATAAGGTTTTAAATGTTTGTTGGTTCGTGTTAAGGGTTGTTCCTAGGCCATTGTCCAATAATGAGGATGCCCAGTGTCCAGGAAATAAATTGAAGAAATCTTCTTCTGAATTGGGACCGGTGGATCTCTCGAGACATGTGGAACACCTAATGACTCTTGTAGATTAGTATTCATTGTGGTATCTTTTAAAAATAATCCCTAACTTTACTGAGACATCAGTTGGTAGGATGATTTCTTGGAATTGTATGACATAGTGACACGTAATGTGTTACGGTACAATTTTGACTTGTTTGTGATTAATGAAAAGACTACCTTTGATTGCTAAATCCTACATGTATCGATGTTATCTATCTGTTTTTGCTTCTTCCTAATGTTCGCATTAGTGATGCAACCGTTGAACAAGTACTCATCTCGAATTGAGTTACGTTGTAGATTATTCTTTTTAAGTGCCATCGAGGTCATGCACCTCATGATTATTTGGCTAAGATCATTTCCTATTATATTGTAGTTAGTTCTTGGTGAACAACTCTTCATCACTCTTTTGCAGATCACTCATTGTTTTTATAAAGTTAAAACAGTATCCTTTGAGAAAATTGAATTGTCATCACTATAAGGATTATTCAAAGTGAGGTTTACAAGAGATTGTTATCGAAATGAAGTTGTTTATAAAACACCTTGGAAAACTTAATTGTTTTCATAACAAAGAAAATCTTTGTAAATTTATTTTTTATTCTTATTTAAGAATTAAGCATGAAAATGCTTTTATTATAAACATGATGATAAAATTTTGACGAACTGAGTATTGCATCGTTAATCTTGAAATTCTATATAGTTGCGCGCCTACATACAATTTAGAATGAACCATGCAAGGATGATTAGTAGTCACCATAAAACTGATTAATAAACACTACATTTTCTTTAAAGATTGTGAAAGATTATATTTTATGAGATCTGCAAGAAGTGAAAAATAGGGACATAGTGTTAGGGACACCTACATATGTGCCTGTAGTATCTATTCTTCAGAGTCAAATTTACTCATCTGTGGAAATTGTCCTATTTGACAATTGACAATTCTTTCTTGTCTAATTCTCCCGTAGTGAGATTCTTAGGAAAAGTATATGATTAGCGAGTGTTGATACCCGACTGGATGTATCGACGTTCCTACCATTTCTTTTGAATTGATTTCATTTGAATGACCTGGGTAATGATCCGAGGAGCTTTCGAATGCGTACTCAAATTATGAAAACATGGGATATATTCATATTCGTTAAATGTTTTCGTCTGTATCTGATTTGAAATTCTCTCGCATAGATTATGCGTTGACCTTACTCTTTTAAGGTTAGTTATGTCTCCATATATCCTTGAATTTGTGAAGGATTATGAGTTATTATTAGTCTTTTGAGAAGTTCACATCTTATCGACGGCAATAAAACTGGAAAGTTGATAGTGCCAGTAGAATGAATTGATTGATTATGACATGACGACATTGTCTTAATTGATGGGAACTCGAATAGAATTTCCCTAAATGATAAGATGTTGATTATCAAAAGTGATCTAAATAATTCTTGATGGGTGACCATATCCTGCATTTAGACTTAAAATTATACCATGAATGGTTGTGAACTAGTTATAGATATTGTAATCTAGAAGAACCTAATATGAATGTATTAAAAGATGTTTCCGTTATCTGAAACATTAGGAGGTATTTGTTGTTGAATTACCTAGACTTTTGCCATTAAGGCAAGTTGAAATTGGTATTGATTATATTCCCGGTGCTGCACCTGTGGCATGTGCACTGTACGTTAGCACCATCTGAATTAAAGGAATTACCGTACAACTGAGAGAGTTGTCGGAGAAAGATTTTATTCTACCAAGCTCGTCATTATGGAGAGCTATGGAATTATCATTCCTTATATTTATAAGATTACTGTGAACTGAGTAAATTGACAATCGAAAACGATATCCATAACTCGAAATGGAAGATTTGTTCGATCATTTACAAGGTTCTAGCGTATGTTCTAAAGATTTGATCCTCGGCATGGTTATCATCAACTTCGCATCTGCGAAAAAGATTATCTGTTCTAATCACTACATTCAGAACTCGTAATGAAGATTATGAGTTTCATGTGATGACGTTTGGATTGACTAATACACATGTAGCATTCATAAATTTGGTGAATCACGTGTGTAGGCTGTAATTTAATAAATTCATGCTTGTGATCCTTAAGAACCATATATTTGTTTATAAGAATAAGAAGAAGTTAATAATTAATTATAGACTGCCCTAAATTGGCCGAACAATGAAAACCTGTACCTTGAGTATTTAACATGTGATTAAAGACTTAATCCTTTATATATATATATATATATATATATATATATATATATATATATATATATTGACTCTTTAAAAATTTGAGCCATTTGAAACTTTGGGTTTTACTAAAAAGAAAGTGCAAATGTCTTTTGACAAATATTTTATCGAAAAGAACTTTTGAGGGATTATTCCCTTATACCCAGAACATTTAACTAAACTCCAGTTTAGGGGTAAATGTTCGTATATACCTCAAGACAACCTAATAGGGATTGAGGAAACCATTTAAACCATGACTTGAGATTTGAAACGATAATTTTTACTTTTCAACTAAGAAAATTTTGACCAAAGTATAACCAAAGATTTTTCTAACATTTACGAATCTTATTAATTATTTTCGATAAATCAACAAAAATCGTGTTAACAAATTTCAAATTTGTTTTGAACATTTAATTATAATTGGTCGAACTAAGAAATTTAAACTTTTAACACTTACGTTTCATAAAAACTTAATATTTATTGTTAATTTACGTATAATAATTATCGACGCTTTAAAAACGTCGAATTGAGCAAAACTGATAAAAATGATAGTTGAGACGAAACAAAAACATAGAAAATATGAAGAAAGAAATTCTGAGTGAATTTTGGTTATGATAATTATTTCACCAGGAAAAGTGAATGTAGATACTGACACATTATATAGAAAGGATAAAGAATCAATTAAGATGTATTTCTTAATAATGACTGTGTAAAATAAATTGCCGAACAATATAAAAATAAACGATGTTTGTAAAAAGGATAATATAGATTAAAAAAAAAGGGGGGGGGGGGGGGGGGTTCGCGGCTAATGTGAACCATTAGAATTGAGAAGCCGATAAGCATTAAATGTATAACAGGTCACTTGAGGTTGCCTAAAAATGGAGATTTTGAGATATAGTTATGTTGGAATCTTGTAAGTATAAGTATTTTATTCATGACATTTATGATTTAATGTATTTTTATCTGAAGAAGTTGTACTAATGGCAAATTTCGAAGGCAGACATCGCCTCATACATTAGTAAACGTCTAGCTATTGCAAAGGTCATCATCTGAATTTGATTTGATTTGGGTCATCGTCGACAGACTGACCAAATCTGCTAATATCATTCCTGTTAATGATAAATTCTTGATGAAGAATTGACTCTTTGTATTTAAAGGAGTTGTGTAAACATAGTGTGCCGTATCAATCATCTCTATCAAGATCCTCGCTTCGCATCGAATTTCTATAGATTTGCTCAGAAGTCATTGAGAACAAATCTTGATGAGAGTTATGTGTACCACCCCAATCGAAGGGACGAGGTGAAGTAACGATACAAAATACTATAAGTGCTGTTTTATGCTTGAATGATTGACCTTTGGTAATAAACCGTATAATCGTTTTCCTTTGGAGAGATTATCCTTGATAATTATCGTATTAGGATCAAGATCGAATCTTGTGATGATATATATTAGAGCATCTGTAAGCAGGATTTGAGATGAAGACACCCGACATACACCCATTGTGAGTTGGACATGTCTTTTAGGTTTAAGGTTTCCTATGATGGCGAACCTAACCTTACAAAATACCCGACCTGTGAGACCTGAAATGGTTGTTGGAATTAGGATTTGATTATTGACTGCCGGTAGTGGGCAGGAAGTTATGTGAATATGAAATGTAGATCTTGAAGTGCAAGATGGGTAGCGAAGTTATGCCAAAAATATTAACCATGGAAAAATGAATTGATGATCTGAAAGATCATGGGATATAAGTCCCCGTTGTATGGGACCATAAGATGATGTAAAAAGATTGGTTTGAAAGGCATATAATCTGGATCTACCCTAGGACTTCAAGAGCTGCGTGAATTATGATTCGAATATCGAACTTGATGGAATGTCTATCAAGTGAGAATCTGATAACTTCTTGATAAAGTTTAGATCAGCGAAAAGTTGCATTCATCAGAAACCCATGAATATCATGGATAGAGAAAGTAAGTCAACATTTAGCCTGATCTTATTCCCGTAGTTAGGTTTGATAAAACTCGCGTATTGTAATGAATTACACTTGTGAGAAAAGGCCGAATGTGGAGGAAATACCCACATGGCTTTAACTCTATAAGAAGCGAGTAGTAAGATGATCTTTGAGGACAAAGATCCTGTTTAGGGGTAAATGCTGTGACAATCCATCAATTTATGGTTGATATTTTATTCTCAAGTATTATTTAAAAATATTATTTTAATATTATATTATGAACTCACTTGTTTTTGGGAAGAAATTTGGATTTACGGCTTGAAGTAGCATCGACTACGTCTAAACAGGAGGATTCTACGTTACGTGCTTACGTTTACATACACCGTTTTTTGTGACAGTCCGACATTTCAGAAAATAAATTTATCCGTGAATATTATTTTGGAGATTTAAATTTTTGTTGGTTCATAAACTCACAAATTTACGAGAAGAGATTAGGACTTACGATTTTAATTTAACGTCCTTTACGACTAGACCGGAAACCTTAGGATTACGTATTTATGTTTTTGAACTCCGTTTTTGATGAGACAATTTTTATTAGATTCGTTTTGTGCCGTTGAATCATAATTTATAAAAACGTTTTTCGTAAAACGACCCGAGGGCACGCAAATCAAGGAAACTAGAATCGAGGAATACCCGTAAATTAGTGGGATGAGACAAAACAAGTTTTTCCCCACCCCACTAATATGGGAAGGCTAAGGAAGCTCCACCACGTCAATGATGTGTCAAAAGCTTCACAAGGAAGCTTAACACTTGTATATATTTTCCCTAAACCACTTTGCTAAACCATTTCCTCACAAAAACATACATGCAAAACCACTAATTTCTCTCATCTCTCTCTCTTACTTTCGTCCCATATTCACCCAAAACAACCCCCGTTTGATCTTGATTCAATCATAAATCATATGTATAATTTACATATGATGAAAACCCATTGAAGTTATAAAGATTGGAGGTGATCTTAACATGTAAAAAGGAGTTTTCAAGGGAGTTTGGGGCTGATTTCTCAAGGAGTTTTCATGAAGAACAAGGGCTGATTTTTGGAAGAATCTATAAATACTTGGTGATCCTAGAAGTGATGTTGATATCTCATAAGATTGGTTACCCAAAACCAAGTCTTGTTCATCATCAACCCCATCTTTTCATCACTTTGGTGGTATAGAGATTGTTCTTCACATCCTCTTGTTATTTTTATTATGTAATCATGTATTTTCTTTCTTATTGTATATGTATATGATGAATATATGATGATAAAAATGTTGTGTGGGGATCAAGTGTTGATAAATATGATTAAAAAGATGAAAAATCATAAGAAACAAGGCTAAAATCTTGCTTAAATTGTTGGCTGTATAAAGCCAGTAAGTAACCAAGTTATGAACTGATAAAATTGCACGGTGGAATCCATTTACAGTAATTGTTAGATGTCATACACATGTGAGAGTTGGCCATGCAATGGAATCATTAAAATGAGTGAGATATGATCAAAACAAGATTAGTGTACCAATCTCAATAGTCTGTTTTGTAGAGACTGTTAAGGATAGTTAGACATGGAATGAGCAGTAGCTATAAATAACTTATTTGTAGCACATAATATGAAGTTTATGCCATCCAAAAATGAGTTTCTATCTCCTTATAGAACTCAAGATATGATAAACATGGTGAAGATGAAACTAAAAATCAGATTTTGAAGAATTAATGTTTAATAGTATTATATAAGCACTCAAACTAATATAGTATAAAATGTGAATTAAAACCCACTAACTTATAAATTTCATTTATATAAAAATGATTAAGGATAAATAAATGGACATTATATAAAAATGGTAGTTTGGTAAGTTTTATAAGTTATAAAAACTATATACTAAGTTTTACGTCTTTTCGGCTAAAACCAAAAGATTAACGTTTTTGTTAAAATAAAACTTAGACGGTTGGACCCGTCTAATGTAAACTTTTATAAACTCACATATTGATATATAAACATATATAACAAGTAAAAATCGATAAAACCCGAGCTTTACAACATATAGACATTAACGGGCTAAAGTAGCCTTAATGGACAATAAACCCGACTAATTTGGTAAAACACTTATAAACATATTTATTGGGCTTAACCTATTTGGGCCCAACATATAAAGTATAATACTGATAATAATAGTATAATTGGGCTAATGAATAGTATTGGGCTTGTAATAGGCCCATTGGGCTTTAAAATGTAAACAAGTTGAACTAGTGTAACTAGTCTTGAAAATTACCAACACATAAACACTATAATGAATGAGTAAAGATGTATAAACCCACTTGATCATCATCATATATATAAAATCATCATATGTATACATAATTATTATTTTGATAAAATCATTGGATAAGAGTCTAAGACGAGTATTATTTGTCTAGGATTTCGTGATTGAAGCACGTACCGTACATCCAAGTCGCCGATAACCGCCTTCCCACATCAACGTGAGTTCATAGCCTCGCACTCTTTTAAATGTTTTTATGAAATATTTTATAAACCCGCGAGGGAGATAACATGTTAGCTTTTATGAAATAGGACACCAATTGTCCCGATTGTTTGTTTATTGATTTAGACCCGAATGATTGTATGACCCGATGAATGATTAAATGACCCGATAGATGAGACAAAATGGATTATTAAAGTTAGGTTATGTCACTAAAAGTCCCATTAGCATGAATTGTGAACTACCGGGATTTGGTAGACGCTTATGCATATAATAGTCTATTTGGGGACGATCACCCCAGTTCGCGCCTTGACGGTTGATCCCCGTCGTGCCACATTATGTGGTAAGCGAATTTATGTATGAGAAGATTTCCATAGCGTGACCTTTGTGACGACACGCTAATTTAGATGGGCAAATTGAGTTTCGGGCTAGCTACCCGTTGTTGGTTATAGTAAGGTAACAATGTCATGCGGCTTATAATAATCCAATTAACGAAATACTGTTTTAAGCATTAAATTACGATATATTGCCTGACTAGTAATACGGGGTCTTACTATTGATATTATGTTCGTGTTTTGGTTTTCATAACCACAATCATATAACGATTTTTATTTAACTCCATACAACGTTATAAAACGTATTGTATGATATTTTTACGACATTGGTTCGTATAATGATTTTGAAGGCGAAAGCCCATATTATGATTTTGATACGAAATTGTATAAAATGACTTTGGCTATTTTATGGCCTATTAAAAATGATTTGTACAAAATGATTTTCGGTAATAAATTTTATATCGATGTTATATTGATGGTTTATTAAACTCTATGAATTCACTCGGCGTTATCGCTGACCTTTTCTTTTAACATGTTTTGTCTCAAGTACTTGAAGGTAATTCTTAGGAAGACAACAAAAATTCATGGCCCGCACTTAAATAATAATTTCCATTCAAATGCTTTGTAAAACCTGTATGAAATAATATGACTTGGGACCTATGTAACTTTGATATTTATGAATGGAAATGCTTTATTAATAAAACAATGCGACTCTTAAGCGTTGTCTATGATGTGAGTAATGTGCTATCCCGTAACACCAACTAGTCTTCCGCTGTACTGAGTTGTATAAATTTGGGGGTGTTACATATTTTGGTCGCGGAACAAGCAAAAGAGAAAGGAAGAATGGGCTTTTGGCTGATGACCCAATACAAATCCAATAATAAGAAATCCACCAGTAGATTATTATCATAATTTAGGTTTACAAAAAAATCAAGAAACCCTTGTGCCTCTCTCTTCTTGCCGCCGGTTTTCATCAACACCAAGGGGTGTTCGGGTCGAGTTTGATCTTTGATTTTTAGTGCTACGTGTTCGTGTTCATAAGTTTTAATCATCCACGCATTCGGTAATTGTCATACCCTTTTCTTTTTAATTCTTTTATTGAATTCATGATTTCATAATAATTATTCTTAAAAACAAATCATGAAAACATGTTAAGATTAATTGTAAACCAAGATTTAAGGGTGTTTGGGTTGGTTTTGTTCGACCGAGACATAAACCGAGAGCCACAAGGCTCTCGGCGTGGCTTTTGCACCACCACCGAGACCACAAGGGTCTCGGCCTGGTTTGGTTTTGGGTCGAACGCAAGAAAAAGGGAACCCTGACCTCGCGTCGAGGTGTGTTTGTTTTGTTTTGTGTCAACCGAGACCAACATGGTCTCGGTGGGACTTGTGGTTGCAACAGTGGGAACCCCGACTTAAGCCGGGGTGTACTTTGGCTCTGCAGTGGGTAGCCGACAGCTAGCAGGGAGAACCACCGGCTATAGCCGGTGGGTATTTTATGTAGGCAGTGGCAACCAGCTAGCCGAGTTAGCCTCTAACCCGTGGGTTAGCCGCTGGCTAACAACCACCAGTCGCGGGCTCAGAGGTGTCGGCTGGGCACGTTCGGGTCTCGGGTTAATTTTAAACACGGGTTCGGGGCTCGAGAATTTATAAAGGCAGATTAATCTTTTAATTAAATTATTTTCCAAGACTATTTAATTTAATTAAATACATGACTTAGGTTAAAATATTAAAATTAATATTTCATGACTAACCTAAGTATTTACTTAGCTTAATTTAATTAAACATGTATTTTAATTAAATTCTTATAATCTATAGTTTATTAAATTAACCATGTTAATTACTTAATAAGCTATAATACTTAATCCACGACTTGTATTTTTACTAATAAACTTTACCTTATATTTTTAATCCAACTTATTTCTAATTGTGGAAACTTACTATTTTTGGAGTAATTTTATTTTTGGAAACTTACTATTTTAGGAAACCTGCTATTTTTAGAAAGTTACTTAGTATTACAATATAAGTATTATAATACCTTATTACATGAATAATAAACAACATAATACAAGAATAACTATAATTAATACTTAAAACAGTTAAAACATGACAGAACATGAATAATAAGCTAAGAACACACAGAACCAGTAAAACACATGTATCTTAGACAACTCATACACGTCCTTATTCTTATGTAGTATTATCCGTCAAGGCGGAGTAGGTTCTTCAGCGTTTCCGTTAGCTTCTACTGGACACAAGGTACGGATTTCCCGTCCTTCAGTAAGGACACTTTCTTCCTTTATTAGGATTTCTCGTATTCAGCTATCTGTTTTCCTAGTAGTTACAGATTTAAATGCTTATGTTTTATTAGTTACCTTAGCCATATACATGCATGCCAGTTTCACCTAGTTATGGAGGTACCATAACCATAACACTAGAGGCACCATTGTTATAACTTCACCACGACGGAGTAATATCTCGTGGCGTCCCTTTTAGTTTATTTGGCCTTTATTATTTATTTATTATCATGTGGGGCGTATGGGTGCATCCTAGTTACAGTGTTAGTCAGGATTTCATGGTGAATGTGGTGTGTGCCCTGCATCTTTCACAAGGAGCTGATCCCTCCTACCCAAACCATATTAATTAGAGGCATCCCTCTAATTGCATGACGAGGTCACCCCTCCAAGTATTCATGCACGTTGTTTACCTCATGACCTATATTGGCTTTTGGTATATTAAACTAATAAAGATTTTCATAAGTAAACATAAGCTAGGTTTTCAGAACTAAAGCCAGTAAACATATTATACGTCTAGGTTTCCCAGGACTTATTCATTTCCGCTACTATTCATGTTTTATGTTCATTATATGCTTTCATTGTTCTATGTCTTTCCATGCTTTATTTTATATCCGTGCACTGGGCGTTATGCTCAGTCGTTTTCCATTTCCATGTTCCCAGACGGCAGGTACCCAAGGTCGCAAAAAGGATCTCAAGAGTATGTGCGTTTGGATGGAAGCTATCGAGCCTTCTATATCTTATGCATTTATCATACTTTATCTTACTTTATTTCATGTTGGACATTGTTTAGTCCTTTCCCTTTACATTACTTATATTTGCCTGTGTTTGAGTTACTTGGACTACCGATGTTGTTTCTGATATTTCCTTTTATGGACATGAATGTTTGGACATTTACCTTGCATGCTTTGATTACACGCCATATATTACTATGATATTCCATTTTACCAAATGGGGTATTACAACTACGAACTCATAGTGACCATATCTTGTGCGAAAAACAGTCTAAGGAATATCCTGCTCCTTCACTCGCAAATGATGATAACCTTATCGTAGATCAATCTTGGAAAAGTGTTTGGCACCTTGTAATTGGTCGAATAGATCATCGGGACACGGCAATAGATAACGGTTCCTGATTGTAATATTGTTCAGCTCACGATAGTCAATGCACAAACGCATGTTGTCGTCCTTCTTCTTGACGAAAAGTACCGATAAACCCCATGGTGATACACTCGGACGAATGAAACCTCGCTCCAGGAACTCCTGCAGCTTGTCTTTTAACTCCGTGAGCTCTATGGGAGCCATGCAATAAGGAGCCTTGGAGATCGGTTCAACTCCTGGAATGATCTCAATGCCAAACTCCACTTCGTGGATAGGTGGTATACCCGGAAGTTCTTCTGGAAATACATCGGGGAATTCTGAAACAACTAGCTCATCCTGAATCGATGGAGCTTCTGCAATAATGTCCTGAATTGCAGCTAAGAAACCTTCACAGCCATGGGCTAGTAAAGCACGAGCTTGTAAGGCATAAGTGATTTGTACAGACTTTCCTGGTATGAAACCATTATGAATGTACTCTGGAGCTTGAACATCGCCAAATATAATTCGATATATATGGAAATCGATCGTGTCGTGGTGTTTAGCTAACCAGTCCATGCCTAAGATTATATCAAATTCGCACATGTCTAGAGGAAGTGCGTCAACTTGACGAATCTTATCATCGAATTCTAAGGAAGGTCTATGTACACATGGGTAATGCGCACAGAGTCTCTCATTGGCGTAGATATATTTAATATATTCTCAAGTGGTTTAGATATCTTATTAATACGAGAAGCATAAGTAGTGAATATAACTGAGTGGGTCGCACACGTATCACATAAAACGCAGGCAAGCATGTCCGTACATAAATAAGATGTCAGTAATAGAACATGTCGACTTGTTCGCCTTATCTCTGGTGGTAGTGAACACACGACCTGAATCTGGTGGTTTCGGAGGGGCAGTACCTAACGTACCAACAGTCTCTCCTTTCTTGCAGTCCTTCATCTGATGGCCTACTTGCCCACACTTAAAGCAAGCATCGGTAGCACGACGACATGGTCCAGGATGCCTATGGCTACAAGTAGTACAGATAGGATGGGTATACCCTCCACGGGGTACCCTCGCTACCTGAGAGCCTGTTTAAGAAGGTATGCGTGAGACATGATTATTGGGACATAAACATGACTACACTAAAAGTTTAAGTTATAATACCAGATGAAGATGAGTGATTAGGCCGTTGACCCTTATTGTTTAGGTCACGCCCACTCGCAGAGTTCCTGTTATGATGCTGAGATGTTATGATTTATGCGATACAGCAGCTTAACATAGAAGAGTTTAAATTTTAGGGACATGTTGTTGTTGGAGTAACTGGCGTTGTTACGGTAGTTATCACTACCGCTACGCTTATCTGATCCATAACGGTCATTAGTCTGACCGTGCCCCTTGTTGTTGGTCTGCTGAGTGGTCGGTTGGGACTGGACTCCACCCTTCTGCCTGAAAGATACAATTAAATAGAACACGATATAAAATGAAAATACTGATTTGAATAAGATGGTAACGCTTGATGACTCCTCATATTCATCCCTCTCATGGAGCATCTCCAGACTGTGCGATGCGTCTGCCACTTGTGACACATTGGTGAAAGTGGCACATAACAAACGATCAGTAGTTAAGGAGTGAAGAGCCCAGCGAAAATGCTTCGCTTGCTCTTCTGTTGTGCCAGCTGCTGCACCCAGAAATCCAGCTAACCTGAGGAATCTCTGCATGAACTCCGTGATGTTCTCACCTATCTTCTGACGAATAGCATGGTAATCCCTCTTTAGTCGTTCTTGCTCAGCCCTAAGGAAGAACTGGTTATAGAACAACTCTGTGAACTGATATCTTGTCAAAGTTGCTAACCATGCATCACCTTCATTCGTCTGCTTGTACGCTTTCCACCATGCTACCGCATAACCCTCAAACTTGTAGCAAGCCAACCATGCATTGTACACCCCATCACAACCCATGGCATCAAAGATCTTCTCCATGTGTAAGACCCAGTTTTCAGCATCAGACGGGACCTCAGCCTTCTCGAATGCTCGAGGCTTCTGTTTGTTGAATCTCTCAAGCCATGTGTGAAGTGTGACCAGTGGAGGAGGAGGAGGAGGATTATTCTGACGAGCCTGATACTCATTTCGAATCTGATTTCGGATCTGAGGGAGCATAGCTTGCAAAGCTGCATTGATAGCTGCAGCAAGTTCCTTGTTGGTGCGTGTGTTGACCATCTGACAGTTTCAAAGAGGAAAATAAGATGATTAATCTGTTAGAAACATAGGATAAACATAAGAGATGCATGGAAGAATTTATGAAGGCATAGCCAACGAAAACTGCAATTCGCAAAGGTGGACGACTATGGTTCATGCCACAAAACAAAATTCGAAGAAAACCACATGCGACTAAGTCTGGCCAATCCTGTATCAACCCTTAATTAGTAAAAAACTTAAAGAAAACAATGATGCATGAAATGAAAATTGCTGTCAATTTAGGAAGATCATAGTGACTGCCCACTAGTCACAGATCAAGTTTTAGAGCCTACAGGTCGAAACATTGGCTCTGATACCATAACTGTAACACCCCACTTTGATAAGTGGACCGTTACATAATAATTATGGAGTGTCATCAAAGCATGAAAGGTAAATGTCTAAAAATATTAATCACCATAAAAGAAACCAGAAACAAACATTGGTTCCAAACATAAGCTCACACAATGCATAAGTAAAGAATGTAGAATAATGACTAAACAGTGTCCAGCAAAGTAGAAGTATATAAATGCATTAAAATAAATGAAGTCAAGGGAGCCTCCATCCAAATGCACGTACTCTTGATTGCGTAACTCTGCCCTTTAGTACCTACCGCATGGGGACATGGAAAGAAAATACGGCTGAGCAATACGCTCAGTGCACGGATATATGACAATGATATGAATAACATAAACATAAGCAAAGTATGAAATGATAGTGCAGCGAAATAATGTAAGTCCTGGAAAACTTGATGTATGTTTTATAAACTGGTTTATATCTGAAAATACTTATGTTTATTTCATAAAAGCTGTATTTTAAATGCCCAAGATCCCATATAGGTAATGAAGGTATCAACGTGCATGAATACTTTGAGGGGTGACCTCGTCATGCAATTAGAGGGGTTGCCTCTAATTATATTAGTCTGGGTGGATGGATCAGCTCCATGCACACATCACAGTTACCTTGTATTCTAGTAAACATGTACTAGGATGCACCCATTCGCCCCACATGATAATAAATAAAAGGCCAAATAACTGAAAGGGAGGCCGCGAGCAATCACTCTCACCGCGGAAGAATTCTAACACCGGTGCCTCAAGTGTTACGGTTATGGGGAAAACAGATGGCTGCAAACTGTGAATCTTAAATATAGGAAGAGAATGCCCTTACTTAAGGACGGAATATCCATACCTTGTTTCCAGTAATAAAAACGAAGACGAAAGTGGAAGATCTACTCTGACTTCACGAGTTCTACATAATAAAAGGGACATGAATGAGTTGTCTGTTTAACGTATACTTATAGATTATTAGTTTACTTGACGTGTTCTTAACTTATTTTATTTATTCTTGTCTTGTTTAACTATTTCATGTTTTATCATATGTTTCTAAGTTTTTCATGTGTTCTTGATTAGTTTATTTCATGTTTTATGTGTTATTATACTTGTTATATCATAATGAGTAACTTTCTAAAAATAGAAGGTTTCTATATATTGTAACTTTCAAAAATAGTAGGTTTACATATATAGTAACTTTCTAAAAATTGCAAGTTTCCATAATTAGTAAGTTTCCAAAAATAGAAAGTTTCCATAATGAGTAAGTTTCCAAAATAGAAACTTTCCATAATTAGTATGATTACATAAATAGAAAGTTTCCATATTTAGTATGTTACTATAAATAGCATGTTACCATAATTAGTATGTTTCCATATTTAACATGTTTCCACAAATAGTAATAAGCTTATTAAATAAGTATATGATATAAGCTATAGTTTAATAACCATATAATATAAGCCATGATTTTTAGATGTAACAATATAGTAAAGTTGATTAATAATAAATACTTTAGCCTTAACATAATGATTATTAATTAATAATATAATACATGATTTTATAAGTAATTATTAATTAATAATATAACATGATTATAATAATTAAACTTTACCTTAACTGAATATTGTATAATTAAATTAAAGTATGTTATTAATTTAATTAAACCTTGGTTAAAATGAAATGAATTATTTAAGATAAGTTCTTAATTAAATGTAACAGAAACTTATGCCATGAATAATTATTGTGATAATTGTTATAAACTATAGTTATATAAAGAAATGACCATGTTTTATATATCATGATAATTATAGTAAATAATTATATAATAAGTCTTGTTTTTAATTGATTTAATTATACATGCTTTAATTAATATAATTAGTTAATTAAATAAAGCATAATTGTATTTTATCAAAAATTAACCAAACATACCTTGTTGTGTTTCGGTTATACCCGAGTCCCAAAACAACGCCACACTAAGACCTTGAGGTCTCGGCTTCGGCTCGAACCACACGCAGCACCACATCTGAATGGCTATGGCTTGCCACTGCCTTGACCAACATCACCCTCGGCCTAAGCCAGTTCCCCCTACGTGCACAATATTCCCACCGAGAGCATAGAAGCTCTCGGTTCCCACTATTTTAACCAAACAACCCCCGATAGGGTGTTTGGTGTTGAGGCTGACAAAGGCCAACTGCCACCGACCCTTTTAAGGGTGTGGTTGGCCGGGAGCAAATCACCACCGAGAGTGTTATGACTCTCGGTTTGCGTGACAACCGAACCAAACCAAACTAAACCTGATTCCTCTATGTTTTAACCTTTAATTAACATGTTTTTAATGATTCATGAACAAAGAAAATAAAATAAAAGATTAAGGATTTAGATATACTGAACGCGTGTAATAGATTAATGATTAGGAATACGAACATATACCCGTAAATTAATTTAGATCAACAACTCCTTCCTTGTATTCTTGAGGGTGCCGCGACCAATAGAAAGAAAAGGGAGGCTATGGTTTTGTTATTTTTCTTGTAAAGTGAATTATGAAAATCCCTGGTGTGTTTTTGTTTATTAGTTATTAAGGGTTAATGGGCCGTGCCAAAGCCCTTCTCTTTTTCTTTTTGAACCGCCGGCCATACACCCTTTTATATGGTTTTCTGTTTTTTTTTCGTGTTTAACTAAATTATCACGTGTGTTCGTGTTTTAATCTCATGTTTTATTTCTTGTCATGTTTTATCTCTTATACGTAAATACTTATCGTAAATAAATACATAGCATACATAATACTTGTCGTAATTAATTAATATACTTAATACTTACATTAAATATAATCATGATACGTGTCGTATATTAATTAATTGTAAAGTTTTAATTTATACGTGTTTTCATGCATTTAATGTTCTAAGGTATTTCAAGCGGGTTTTACAACTTCTTGGGAAATTCATTGTTCGGGTCTGGTTCTTTGTGCGGCTTCGTTTCCCGTGTTCGTTTTGGCTTGATTCTTTTGTTGACTTCACGATATCCGTACCTAAAATACACAATGAACAAACACAAGCATATTTTCTGGTATTTTATGACATTTTATAGCATTTTAAGCCCTATTTGGACGATGAGACTATGTATAAATGTAGTGTCATCGATTAGTACGTTTTTGGAAGAAATAGATTGGGATGTTAAAGACGAGTTACGCTACTATTAAACTACGACGTAAAAATAAACGTAAAACGTTAAAACGTGACGAAAATAAAAATTTTAACTAAAAAATTATAAAAAACCAAAATTAAATCCTAAATAATATAAATAAGACTAAAAATTTAATAAAACTTTTTGAAACCTTTTAATTAATTTAATATTTAATTTTAAATGCTAATTAAAGCCCTAAAATTAAATAGAATTTATAAAAAGTCCAAATAAATATTTTATCAAATGTAAACCTCACTTATATTATACTAATGCTAAAAAGTATTTTTCAAATTTTTTTATATAATTAAATCTATTTTTAAATGGCTACGAAATAATTTAATATTAAAATAATCATAAAAAGTAAAATAAAAGGTGGAAAATACAAAACCCTTTTTTGAAAATCTAAAATAACTTAAATGACTAAGGAAAAATGAGAAAAGAAGAAAACAGTGACTAAAAAGAACTCAATAAGCCAAAAAGATAAGCTGATGGGAATTAAAACAAACAGTGGGAAATACTAGGGTCTTCAGTGGGAAAATGGCTTCCCACTGCTAGGCTTATTTGCCCAGAATTTGATTTTTGTCACTTTTTTTCTTTGTTTGTTACTTTCCTTAGAAACAGAGGGCACCCCCACAACCAATGAGTTGTGGCGAGTCAATAACAAGCAAAAAACAGAAAATAAGAAAAAGCATATCATAAGGTTTGCTAGTGTTGTCCGATATATCGTCAGAGGACGACCTCTGTGGGGTTGTCCGATATCGGGCAACACTGAGGTTGGGGTTTCTCGGACAAAGGCATCTAACAGAAAAAATTTGAGTTTCAATAAGCTATTAAGCTACTTTTAAGCTACCAAAATGTAAAAACCAGATTGCTAAGGCCTATAATAAACTAATGTTTAACAGTTCACCAACTTTCAAGTCAAAACTCGCACAAACAAGAATCTTATGGCCTACATTTGTTTTTGCTATGTTTTTACGCATATATTTGAAACATACAAACTCATATTCATACCTAGATAACTCAAACCAAAACTCAAACTTAGTTTAAACTAACAAATGGAGAATGTGTAGGCTTTTTAAATCAATATGTGTTGTCACCCACCCATTTAATCCAAACACCCCCTTAAGTCACTTTTATGAAAATTTTCAAATAATCTTTAACACCTATACTATCATTTACAAAAACACAATAGAACATCAATCTAGCATGTGTAAACTATACTCAATCCATCAAACATAGAAATAGCACACAATCATCATCATACACAGATTTTCATAAAGAATAAATAGGGGTTACCCTTTTTTACGTTATTCAAGTAAAAAATACACCAAACTCCAATCTTCTTTAACTTTTCTGAACTTATGGGAAGAACTTGTGAGAAGTGTTATGCAAAAGGATGGTGCAAGACTTTTTGGTAGACTACAACAAAAACGCACAATTAAAGAATTTTTGAAATGATCTTGGAACCTGCTATCACCAAACACAAAAGAAGTCACCAATCCAAAAACTTATTCAGAAGCTGTTTTTCAAACAGCTTTTGAATAGGAGCTTATCGAATAGTCGTTAGTAACAAACAAAAAAAATTATAAAAGATTTTGGAAAAATCTTTTGAGAAACAACAAACTTAAAACCTTGTGAATAAAATGGTCACTAACATGAATATTAACAAACCCTTATACTTTTTCTTGTGCTTGGTTTGTCAAACCAGTCACATACAATCAAGTATAAGGTTTTGGGTCTCCAATTAATTCATCAAAAAACTGATTTCTTGAAAAACTCATGGATGAACTTAAGATAATTTTGCAAAAATTAAATCTTTAAACTACTTGCAAGGAATATAAAATGGAACTCAGAATTTGTAGGACAAATTTTATTTTTAACTATTTATAAGTTACAAAGACTGGAACAAAATCAAAGTTACAATGAACTAGGCTATTTATACTACTTTGAAGAAAATTCTAGAATTACATAAACTACTCAAAACCATAGCTATGCTATTTCTTTACTGCCCTTGAATTGAAAAATTCGAATCTTGGTCAACTGCTCCATGTGATCCTTTCTTGTTGTGTTGCGGAGTGCCAACCTTTATAAATGAATCATGGCCATCCAAGGAAAAGTAGCAAACAAGAAAATGTTGCTATCCATTGATTATGTTGCCACTGTTTTTCTCTTTCTCTAGTTTGCATGAGGGAAGCTTGTAGGGGGGCCATGTTGAGCTGGCAACGCATTTGGGGATGGGGTTTTTCTTAAGGGACCCTTAATCAAAGAACTAGAGAGTTTGGTTTTATGATTTGTGGTTTAGCAAAGTATGGTAAATAGGGTTTATGTGAATGTGAAAGGTTCGTGTAAAAAGTTTCATTAACGTCTAATTCATGTCGAGTAGACCTTGTTGTTGCTCTGAAAGCCCACATACGACGAAGACTTCTTGCTGCCGTCAAAAAAATAAGAAGTCCCAACCCTATTAACATAGGAACTGAATGATACAGTTGAGGTTTTGATTAATTTTTGGGGGAAAATGGGTGTTACCCGCTGTTTTAAATAATAAATTAAGACTTGAATCTTAATTATTATTTAACACAGCTAAGTTAGTGGGAGGATGGGTATGGGCCAGTTAATATGGTAGGATTGTGGGCTTAGGTGTTAAAAGGTGGGTTGTTGGTGGGATATGGACAGGGTATGGGTTGCAGTGGGATTAGAAATAGGCAAAACACCCCCCCCCCTCCATTTTCTAAAAATGTGTACAACTAGTTTTTGCAGCTTTTTCTATATTTCCATTGTTATGAACGATGAGCAAATTTCAATATAGATCCCTCTCTTTAATAAAACTTGGAACAAGGACCAAACATGCAATACTGGTGTTCTTCAAGGGTTGTTTTTGGCATTTCTTGAAATATTGGGGACCCACTTGTAATATTTGAGTTTTACAAGGGTATAATATGACAAGAAATATTCAAAATATGAGGGATCATTCTTGACAAATCTTCAAAATTCAAGGGCTTCTTTGGAAATTCATAACCCGGGTCCGGTTCTTTATGCGGCTTGTCCCGTGTTTATTTTTGCTTGATTCTTGTTATCTTTTGTTGATTTCACGATATTTGTACCTAAAATACACAATGAACAAACACAAGCATATTTTACAGTATCTTATGACATTTTATAGCATTTTAAGCCCGATTTGGAAGATGAGACTATGTATAAATGAAGTCTCATCACCCTACAACTTCAGACTTTTGGCAGATTCCTTTAACTTGTTATAACTTTGAATTCTTCTTATTTCTAACCCTTGATCTTCAAGAATCAGCAACTTTGGTCCCTCAACTTCATAGCTATGCCAACTTTAATCCTCTTTGAGCTCTCTTTTGTCTTTTTCTTTAAGAATATACCATGAAAATCCGTGTTTGACTTGATCAATACCTTTTTGCCTACAAAACATAAAACATACAAAATACCACATATTTTGCCTTTTTAAAAGCAAAAATATGTATTTCTTTCGTGTGTTAGGGGTTCAATACGATTACCTTGATGTGTGTTTTGACACCCATCAGGGGTCCACATTATCCAGACGTGGTACTAACTCCCATACATCAAGTCGGATGAATTAATTGAACTCTTCTTGCATAGAACAATCCATGTTGGGTCGGTCATTGCTTTTTTAACACTTTTTGGTTCCATTTTGTTGACCGATAGTGCATAGATACACATATTACCATTGGTACGCAGATGATTTCTTGTCTAGACTGGTCATGAGAGATAGCCAATCACTTGAACTAAAGGATGATCCTTAGTCCATTTGTATTCATGTGAAAGTGTATTAGAAACTTTATGCGAGCTCGACAGATCCACGTATGGTGTTGAAGGCTAATTTGTACTTGTGGAAGCCGCAAATGGGTTAACAAACTCATGTTCGTTGAGCATCGCATTGTTTGCATTCTTAGAAATTTCATTCTGAAGATGAACATGATTAGGAGGTTCCTAAGAATGTTGTTGAGTCGCGTCAGCAGTCTGAGAAGTGGTTGGAATACTTGGAGTCTGTATGGTTGAGGTTGATGTAGATGGTGCAGAAGAAGATACAGTTAGTGTAGATACAGTTGGAGTCTGATGAACCACATTAGCAGGTGCAGCCAGCGCATTTCTAGTGACATCTGACGATGAAGGACCTTCCATATATTCATCATATATTGGCCCAAATAAGATTTCCAAATCACGTTCTGAAGACTTAAGAGAGGATATTGTTGACGGTGCATATGGAAGCGCGAATCCTGAACTTACGTGTCCAGAATTCTGACCTTGAAGCTCGGGATGTAAACTTCGATGTTGAGAGGCCATTCCCGAGAGTTCATCAAAGGTAACGTTCATAGTCTCCATTACTTTTCTTGTCATTCGATTTTAAACCCTGTAAGCACAAGTTGTTGAAGAGTAGCCAATGAAGAATCCAATATCACCTTTAGGTTCGAGTTTTCTAATATCTTCACGATCATTCATTGGGTAACACAGTGCCCCGAATACATGTATAAACGATATATCCAGTTTTCGTCCATTAATGATCTCATAAGGTGTTTTGTTGAATCAGGTGTGAATAATGGAGTGGTTTTGAGTATAACATGCATTGCAATAGCATCGGCACAAAGGAATAGCGGCGTACTAGAGGAGAGAAGCATAGTCTGAGAAGCTTCAACTAGCGTACGATTCCTCCGTTCCACAACTCCATTCTGCTCTGGAGTTCTTACAGATAACGTTTGATGAGAAATCCCAACTTCGTCAAAGTAAGCTTCCAGCTGCTGATTGGTGAATTATGTGTCGTTATCCGTTCTTACAATGATGGCAGGGGCTTGTAGTAGCATTAATGTTTTCTTCAAGAAATTGATAATTACACCAGGGGCTTCATCTTTTGAATCAAGAAAATGAACCCATGTGTATCGAGAAAAATCATCTACTATCACAAGGATATATCGCTTTCCATTGATGCTTTTGATTCTCATTGGGCTACACAAATCCATATGAAGAAAATGTAACCTATTCATAGAGTTTGGAACAGGTGTGGGTTTGTGAGGCTTCTTCTTGCTTTTGCCTTGCTCACATGATGGACAAATATGGTCCTTTATGTATATGAACTTTAGAAGACCAGTAACGAGATCATCTTTTGCTAGTTGGATGATGGCATCAAAATTGAGATGAGATAACCTTTGATGCCATAACCATGACTTTGTTGATGTGGCCCGGGCCATGAGACAAATAGGAGAAGCAGCCGACATTTGAAAGAGATAAATGGTGTAAAGGTTGGTAGAACGAGTTCCTTTTAACAAATCAATTCCTTTAAGATCCCTTACAAAACACGTATGACTTCTGAAGGCTACCTCTAAGTTTGAATCACATAATTGCCCCAACGAGAACAAATTGTGTCCCAATTCATCAACCAAAGAGACTTTGGTGATTATGATACTTAATGAAGATCACCATAGCATAGAATTGAAGCAACATGATCATTTCCAAATCGAACAGTTCACATGAATCACCAAACAAAGTTCTTGAGAAGGCTTCGATTCCTAGTTATGTGCTTGGAATAGCCCGAATCAACGCATCAAAGACAAATTTCATTAGCCTGCCAAGATAAGAGAAAAAAGATTTTGGCAACCTATGAAATAGGTTCCTGTAGGGTTAGATGATAATTAAGCCTTATTACATACCGACACTTTACTGTCAGTAGTGTCGATAACTTTGCCACTACGGTCAAAATTTCTACCAGTAGACAACCTTTTAGAGGTAAATCTAGGGATACTAGGCTTAGTGATAAGTGTGAAAACACTCATTAATAATGACCCAAAAACCACTTAAAACACACCCAAATACATTATATTTAACTGTAAAATATCATTATTACGTGGGTATTTGTGTTTTTGTGTTTTCAGGTAAACAAGATACATTTTGGAGCAAATACGCATTTTCAAGGGATTTATATGACAAAAGACAATGAAAATGACGAAATTTGCTTCAAGGACCAATCATGCCATAATTACAATGATGAAGGGCTTAGTTTGTAACTTTCATTAAAAACAAAGGATGAAAAAGAAATGCGCTTAAAAGTTATTATCACATTTGATAAAAGATGGAAGTGAAAGGACCAAAAATAAAAGAATGAAATTTTTTATTAAACTTCATTTAACTTCGTCAAAGTCTGTAAGCTACCAATTCATATCTTCATCTTCAACATAAACGAAGAGAGAGAAACAAAGTTTTAGTCGGCTGATAGTTTTCTTCACCAAATACCTGCAAGTTCGATTTCAAGAATGATCTACAAGGATTCAGACGAAACTTAAAACACCAAAATTGGTCCTTATCCTCTCCTCTACAAGAAGATACAAGTTAATTAGATCCAGATCAAGAGTTGAAGAAACCCCCCAAAATCACTGAAGAACCCTAATCAACTAATCATCGTATTTACACGTGGCAAATGAAGACTGGAGGCAACACGTCACACCTTTTCTCTCGACGCCTATAAATACCAAGAAGACACCTCATTTGAGGACGGTTAGCTAGGTGTAGTTACACATAGTTAGGTTTAGGAGTAGATATATAATCTTTCACATAGTCTTGTTCTTGTTAGATTTCAGTTAAATTGTAACCGAATTAGTTAATCTTCTTGTAACCGACTTTTCTTTCCACCATTAATGAAACTCGAGTTTTGATCTTAGAATCCATTCTCTGTTTTAAATGATATTCTATTAATAAGCTTGTGATGAGCTTAATAATTGTTCAAATTCGTTGAATAAACTGTTCTTTTGGATTTACTTACTCAATAAGTTTTGATGATCGTTTTTGGTTGCCATTGATGGAGTTCGAATTTGCAAACCTAGTAAAACCGTAGCAATGTTTTGGATGCGTTATATACTAGTAATTGTAGTTGAGTGGATTCTGAATTAAGTTCACAGTTGAGTTAGTTAGAAGTTAGTTAAAAGTTAGTTAATCTTGTAACCGTTTTCATTAATAAAAATTGAGTTTTCAAATTTCAGTTCATCACATTTACATTTCTTATCAGCTTTAGTCTGTTTACATGCTCTGATTAGCTTATGATATTGTAGGAGTTCTTTCAATAAGTTTCTTTTTCAGTTGGATTTACTCACGGTGACTTTACATTTCATCAAAAAATGGTATGATTTCAGTTTTTAAAAGACTTGCAAATAATCTGAATTTTTAGTACAAATAGAGCTTATGATGATTTTCTGTTGAATAAGTATTTCAACAAATTAAGTCAACTAGTGCAATAATAAAAGTAGTTTAGTTCTATTCATTACAGAAATAATGCTTTTAAGATTGCAGCCCGAAGAGGTGTTGTTAGGATAAGACAAGAGTAAACCGGCAGCTCAGTTCAAGGATAGCTTGGTTATCCAATTTCGGTTCGATTGTGGTCCTTGTTTCAATCCGGCTTAGCGTCGCGCTTCGACATCAACGGATACCTTAATTTGAGTAGTTCTTGTTTCAGTTTAATAGCAACAGCTTTTTTTACATCAGTGGGCTAGGCTTGGATGTATGGCATTTAGTTGATCGTAATTATGGTGCGTAAAAACATCAATACCTTTAATTAAAAAACCCTAAAAACATCAATGGCTGCCGAAAAAAACCCTTCTTCTCACAACCTGATTTTCTTTTTCCTTTAATCCAAATACCTTATAATGATGTTGTTTTCTCGATTAATCACTGATTATTCTTAAGTTAACAAAGTCCTTGTTTGGTTGATTGGTTTTAGGGTTAATTAAATTGGTTTTTTATTTTATTTTTTCTGCCGTCATCGATTTTTGCTTTTAGTTAGTCTTCGTCGGTTGATAATTGTCGCATCTTTGGTCGGTTAAGTCATTATTTATAGTGTGGAATCACCTGGTACTGGTGACATCTGTTTGTTTCGTTTTTTTCTATGTCTAGCATTTATTGTTTTTTAGGTTATCGTTTGGTAGGGTATCGTTTGGTTATTTATATCTTTATTAGGTTTTGGTTTTTGTGGGGCTGTTTAATTTAATATGGTGGGTTCCAACAGTAATTCGACTAATGCTTTTTCAAACCCTAGTTCGGTTGCTGATACAGCAAATGGTGACCGACTGAATTTGAATGTAGGGTCATTAGAGGATGTTGAAAAACTATTCTCGATCTCCCTCAATACGGTGGAAGTGATTAGTAGGTTTATGAATGATGTCCAAAATAACAAATATGAATTCTGGAAGCGAATGACTACTGAGCAATGGACAAAGACCCTTGATGTCGTATGTGCACACCAAGTGGAGTTGGAGAGCAGTGTTAGAACACTTAAACGTCGACATGTTAATGCTACCAAAGCAGGTGTGCGTGATTATAGTAATGCTAGGGATCCGTCTATGAGCACTACTTTTGGACATGATGCTAGGGTTACACCAGATTTATCTAATTTCATAATGCGTATGTCCTTAGATCAACATAAAGAGGTGAGTGTCTCATCTCCTACGTTTAGTAAATTGGTTAATGATGAGCTATCGTTTAAACATGGATATAAACCCTAAGGAATGTGTCACTGAGCCTAAGAGGAGTGATGTATTTGACTCACATATGGATGATTTCATGTTTTCTAATCCAATTGATCCAGTGACAGATGTCGAGGAAACTGGGTGGTCTTCCAAGCATATAGGTAATGAAGTGGAATTCCCTACATATGAGTTATTTGGTGAAAATGTTACCAATGTTAGCCGTAGTAAGAAAGAATGTCCTATTGTACAGTCGGTGGATATTGGTGGTCCATCTAACTCCTATGCAGCTGCTACTAGTTCAAGCCAACAAGCTCCACCTATTACTCGTGTTAATATAGGTTCTGCCATATCTGAAAACAGGTTTTAGGGTGTTCAGGTTTCTATTCCACGTAAAGTGGTTGAAAAAGTTAATACTCGTTTTTATAATACGCTCTATGGTTACTTTATTGGTAAACGAATGGCATTTCCAGTGGTTGAGTATTATGCTAAAACATATTGGGCTAAATTTAGTTTAAAAAAGATCTTGATGAATTCCAACGGTTTCTTTTTCTTTCAATTTGATGCACAATCTGGTTATGAAGCTGTGTTGGAAAGTGGCCCATGGATGATTCGAAATTATCCCATTATTCTTAAAAGGTATACTATGAAGACTAGTCTTCGAAAAGAAGAGTTTACTTGTATTCCTGTGTGGGTCAAACTTCATGATGTGCCTATTCAAGTGTTTGAGGAAGAGGGTATTAGTTTGATTGCTACATATTTGGGTAAGCCTATTATGCTTGATTCTTATACTAGCACTATGTGTAAAGAATCTTGGGGTCGTAGTAGTTTTGCTCGTTGTTTAATAGAAATTAAATTTGATTATGATATACATGAGACAATTACTATTGGTGTTCTTGATTTGGAGGGTGAAGGGTTTACTAAGGAAACTATTAAAGTTGAATACGAGTGGAAGCCACCTAGAAGCCCTACATGTAATATTTTTGGTCATACGGCAGAAAACTGTCCTAAACATGTTACCGCTAAAGTGGCTCCTACAGTTGCACATGAACAAGATGATGGATTTCAACAAGTTTGTAGTAGAAAGCATAACAATAAAGGTAAGCAAGGAAGTCAGATTCCGAGAGGTGTCCCTTTAAGCAAAGGATTCCAGGTTGGTACTCCTTTTACTTTTAGTCCGAAGTCGTCTACTTTTGGTGTTCATATTCAAGATAACTCATCTAACCCTAGTACGACTTCCAATGCATCTAAACGTGATTATAACAAAGTCGAAAGTGGTACCAAACCTGGTTTGCATACTAATAGTTCCAATAAAGGTAAATCTGTTGTGAGTGGTGTTTCTACTTCGAATGCATTTGGGTCTCTTTCAGAGGAAACAGGTGACCAAAGTGGAGATGATGATGATGAGGAGGTTGAAAACGTTTATGATGAATCTACTAACCTTCTTAATTCTCAATCAGAGGCAAGCACTCCTGTCACGAATGTCTTAAATGTTTAGTATAGCCTCTTGGAATATAAGGGGTTTGAACCAATCCCCTAAAAGAATAGAGGTTCGTCAGGTTATCAATGATAATAATCTGAGTGTTTGTGCTATCTTGGAATCCCATGTTGATGCTTCAGGTGTTTATGATATGTGTCGTAAGATTTTTAGCAGATGGAAGTGGTCGTCTAATGGTGGTTTGTGTACTAAAGGGACACGCATTATTCTTGGTTGGAATGATGATAATGTGGATGTTATGGTGTTGTCTCAAACAATTCAAGTTATGCATTGTCAGATTAATACGCGTATTGATTTTGTTTTGCTCTTTCGTTTATGTTGATAACTACTATAGGGATCGGCGTGTTCTTTGGAATAACCTTGTTGTTCGTGCTACTTTCATGCGTGATAAACCATGGGCTGTTTTGGGTGATTTTAATGCTGCACTAAATATTGAACATCACTCATGTGGTGGCTACACTCCTAATATTGCCATGCGGGATTTCAAGGAATGTGTAAATCTTATGGAAGTTATGGATGTTAATGCTACAGGTTTACACTTTACTTGGAATGAGAAACCATAGGGTGATGATGGTATTCTCAAAAAGATTGATCGGATTATGTCTAACTGATATGAGCAAAAACTCATATCAATTAATCAACAAATCACCTTAAAACACAAGGAAAGTACCTAACTTTTGTGCTATAAAGCGGAATTATGTGGTATGTTTTGTGTTTGTGTATAAATAGGTAAGAAGGATACATTTTCAAGCAAACAAGAAGAAATCAAGCTTATTTGGATGAAAAAGACAAAGAAGGATCAAAGAGGACAAGACTTTGAAGATAAGGGATCTATCTTGACAACACTTCAAAGTTGAAGGACTCAAAGTGTAAATTTGCCAAAGTCAAGATAAAAGTCACACATGGTCAACTCTTCAGTAAACCAAGTCAAAGAGTCAAATTATACAAGAATGTAAGTGGAAGGACCAAAATGCCATTAAAATGAAGTCCCTAGCTCATTTGGATATTCTGCCTAAGTTCAAGGGCTAAACTTGCCAAAAATTCACTTAAAATGGTAATGATCCGTGTGACATGGTCAAGGACCAATAAGAATGCAAAGATATTTAAACTTGGATTGCCAGCAAATGAGACACATCACCTACTTCATTAATGCGCCGAAAAGCAACAGTAATCTCCACTTACTTAATTTCTAGCCAATCACAACTCGCCAGCCAATAAACACTATATCCAAAAATGGATAACAATCCGTGTGCTACTCTTTCTTCCAACCAAATTTATCAATGTGGCACCTTCTTCCCCAAATGAACCCAGGAGCGATTTTAAGTTCTACTACATCTCATGAAAAACTTCAAACATGAAAAGTGTGTATTTTTGAAGGACGAATTCATCCCACATGCTCAATTAACCTGGAAATCATCCAAGAAGAAAAGGCCAATTCCAAATTCATAACGGCTAGTAGCAATTGGCAGATTTAGGACACTTGGCAGCAATTAATTGGATGGGACACGTCATCAGCTTCAACTACTTCTCATATTTTATCTATAAATAGGGAATGTTCCCCTCATTTGTCAATGTAGCCTAAGTGTGAAATTTTCACACATTTACTTTTTCTCTCTCTCAATCTTAGCTTGTAGTTGTTAGCATAACGACCTTAAGAGTCTGACAAGCTCTTGAGTTAGTTATTGTAGTTGTAACTACTTTATTATAATCTGTAACAACTTTTCTCATTCAATCAATAAATTTCCCTCGTTTTTCCTTCAATCTACTATTAATTACCTGCCATACTGTTACTCTAGTGTTTTTAAGAGTTACTTGTGATCACCACTGATCATAATTAGCTCTTGTTGAAGATTGTTGCTGTTCACACTAGTTCTGTTCATCCAGTAGCTGTGTTTGTTGATTTTGAAGCTGATTTGTGCAAAAATGGTGATGATGATGATTGTAGCTGTTGATTAAGTGGTAAATAGTGTTAAGGTGGTGGTTTAACACTATCTAGGAGGCTCAGCGCCTACCTACTCCATCAGTGGAGGCCTTTGCTAAAAGGTTTCTAAGTTTCTGATTTTGGTTCCACTAAATAGCAACTGCATGCTTAATTCTAGCCTAAATCCTATTTGCTGATATGATCAAATGTGTTTAGCTTTTTCTTGAATTGATTTTGATGATTAGATAAGCTTTTAGTTAGATTGATAATTGTTTACTTGCTTATCTCTAGTTTCTGATTTCATTTTATTAGTCACTTTAGTTTGATTGTGCATTTTGAGTCCTAGCCTGTTTTACTGCAAGTATTTGGTTCCATTTCACTTCATTTTGGTTATAAAGTTTGGTTTGATATCACATTTAGTTCAGTTTAACTAATTTCTCAGATTTCCTTCACAAAATTTGTTAAAGGTTCAGTAAACTAGTGTTTGGATTTAGTTGTCATTGTAGTTAAAGTGTTGGTAATTTGATAAACTTTGCTCAGTTACTTTCATTTAGTCATATTAAACAAGTTTTGTTAGTTTTAAAGTCAAAATAAAAGTAAAAAAGGCAATTGGTTGTGAAAAAAGTATGGGTCAGTTTTAACCTTAGAAAGTTCCTAAAAAGTGTCTGATTTCAATTGCTTGTCAATTACTCATTTCTTGATGAAATTTCTTCAAACCAGCTCACACTTGTCCATTAACATCTGAATATTAAGTGCTTATAAGGAAATTACACAGTTCTAAGATTCAAGTGAGAAATATGCATTTTCATAAGCTGTTGAGCAAATGAAAGTAACTGTAACAAAGGAACAATCTAATTTCTTGAACTAGCAAATCTACTTCATAATTTCATATTCTTGTTTAGATAGTGTTCTTGATTAGATCTGGAAGTTTTCAAGTTTTTCAAAAATTTGGTCAACTTTGGTCAATAAGCTAGTTCTAGCTTATTTTCAATTTCCTAATTCATTACTTGATCATTTTTATTTTCAAAAGACATTCCAGACTCTCAATGGACTGATAAACAAGATTTAGCAAAAAATTCGGTTTGTGCAAGTCTGGCTTATTAGATAGCTTATTTGTGGCTTATCATAGTTTGCTTATTTGAGTTTAACTAAATTTCAAGCTTATTCCTTTTACAAGCCTAAGTGAATTTAGATTTTAAGCTGATTAGAATTTGTTTGAGCTTATTTGGTTTATTGTAGAGCTTAAACGAGCTTATACATTCAACTAGCCCGTTTTTGGTTAAATTCCCATTTTAATTACACTTAGGTCCTTATAGTTTGGAACTGTGTGAATTGTTTGCTAATATTCTAAGTAATTAGGGTTTGCTAGGAATTAGTCCTTTACTTTTCAAAACTTGTCAAATTCAGTTAGTTAGTTTTACAATTTGTTTCATATTAGTTAGTATTTTGTTACTATTTACATAATTGGTCCTTGAAGTTTATGATTTTTACATTTCAAGCATTATAGTTTTAAGCATTTACATTGTTGGCACTTTAGTTCCATAGATTTACATTTTTGTCCTTAATTGAATACAAATTTGGTAATTGCTAAATGTTTTACGGGGTAAAGCTAAAGTAGCCTGGAACACTGTTTGTAAGCCTCTGATTGAAGGTGGTCTGGGTATACGTAGGTCGGATGAATTTAACGCAGCTCTAATGACGTCGCATGTATGGAGTATTCTTTCTAAAAGAGAGTCTCTATGGGTGCGTTGGATTTATGATTATAAATTGAAAGATAGAAGTTTCTGGGATGTTCTATGTATTGGTGATGTTTGTTGGAGTTGGCGTAAGCTTCTTCAGCTTCGGAGTATTATTCGACCGTTTTTTGGCACCAAATTCATGATGGTAGAGATACTTCTATGTGGTTTG
Source organism: Glebionis coronaria (assembly GCA_025667525.1). NCBI lineage: Eukaryota > Viridiplantae > Streptophyta > Magnoliopsida > Asterales > Asteraceae > Glebionis > Glebionis coronaria. Next base: position 1,299,244 of record JANFOE010000057.1, read on the forward strand.
ATAAATGGGCTGATGAATGCCCAATTTGGGATACTATTTCTGTTAGACATATTAATCGTTCAGGTTTTGCTTTATCGGACAAGGTAAGGGATCTTATTATGAATGGAGCATGGAGATGGCCGTTGGACTGGTATGATCGATTCCCGAATATTGTTTCTATACCGGTTCCAATGCTTAGTGATAATCGTAGTGATAATATGTTTGGCGGGACTATAATGGGATTAATCGGCCGTTTTCTGTGGCTGTCGCATGGGAGTCTATACGAATGAGGTCGACTAATGTTACTTGGTTTCATGTCGTTTGGTTTCCGCAGTGTATTCCGAGACATGCGATTCATATGTGGTTAGTTCTGAAGCAGAAATTGAAAACGCAAGACCGCCTTAAGCAACAGGATGTTGGGCCTCATGTTGATCTTTCGTTGCTTAAGTGCCCCTTGTGTAATCAGGTCCCTGACTCGCATAATCATCTTTTCTTTGAGTGTTCTTATTCTACACAGGTTTGGTTACAATTGCGTGGGAGGTGTGGTATGCACAATATTTCTCCGCGTATGATTGATATTGTGGAGTTTATTAGACCCTTAGCTAAGGGGTGTTCGGTTGTTAGTATCATTGCTCGGGTTATGTTAGCAGCTTCGGTCTACTTCATTTGGAGAGAGCGAAATAATAGGCTTTTTAATAAGAAGTCATTGACGGTTGCTAAGCTTGTGACTTCAGTTTGTGATACGGTTCGGCTCAAGCTTCTCACTTTTAAATTCAAGAAGATTTCTTCAGTGTCTCTAGTGATTCTTGAAGATTGGAAAATCCCTAAGGTGTGTATTGATCCTGATGGGAGTGCTGGGTAAGGGCCGTACTCTTTTTCCCTTTGCGGGGTTTTTCCCATTGGGTTTTTCTCGTAAAGGTTTTTTAAGGAGGCGGCCTTACTTGGATCTTTTGCTCTCTTTATGTTGCTGCTGGTATGGTGCGTTGGTCGCATGGCTTCAAGAATTTTTCTTGTTGGCTTTTGCTAATGTTGCTTTTATGTTTATTAGTAGAAGTATGTATTAGGTTTTGGTGTTTTATTTCCTTCTGTTAACAAGATGCATGTAGCTTGCGGTTAATGTGGTATCTTAGCCACATTCCTTTGTACTTCAACGTTTTTTTGGTTAATATATTTACCGGGGCAACCCTTTACCAAAAAAAAATGTTTTACGGATACGTAGTTAATATTTTTCACATTTTTACTTGATTGTTCAATTAGATATAGAAAATCCAAATAACCCTATCTACCAAAAACGATCATAAACCCGATTTTGTTAGGAATTTCAATTGGTTAAGAATCGAGAAAACGAACTTCAATATACACAATTTCAAATGGTGCCGCTGCCGGTTCTTTGACTTTACGAGAGACTATGGATTGATGGTTTTCATTGGCTTTTGGGATCCGTTCACCTAGTGAACGTTATTTTTACGTATCATAAATCAAAAACAATAAAAAAATCAAAAATATAAAAATATAAAAACTAAAAAATAACAAAAACAATTCTTTTCCTAAAGAACCTAACAAATTAAAAAATCTAAAAAGCAATCTTTTTCCTAAGAGATTGTACCCAAAAATATATATTATTGGATTCCCTCGGTTTTTATGTACATATAGTATTTTCTCTTAAAAACCCCATAAATACAAAATATTTTCTATATATTATTATAAGTAAATACGTATACGTATAAGAACAATCAATACACATATTCTCCATAAGTATTGCCAAGGCAATACAACGTGTTGAGGGGCGTTCCGGTCCTTGACACGCGTATCGATCAAACTTAATAAAGCAAGAATAGATAAATACTTCCAATAAGCAATAATTCGAAGAATACAAACTACAAAGTGAATATAAAGGCGATGTGCTATAAAATTCCATCTAAGGGTCAATAGGTACTTAAGTGCTTCGCGCCACCTAACCCCCCGTTCACTAGTGAGTATTCTAAGAAGGAAGGCTTCATTGGGGGTCTTGCACCCAAGTATTACATACGTATATTATACTTTCTTCTGGATATTTCATATTGAAACTCGAAGAGGATAATCCTTTTCTCTTCAAAGTCAAACGAGATCTTTTCTCTCATTCCTCGTATTGAGTTGCATGCTCACTCGCGGGCGTGCACAAATACTGTTTGGTGTACAACCCCTTCCTCCGAAAAGGAAGAAAAATAGAAGAGTAGGAACACCACCGTCCATCAAGCCGATCTCGAGAATCGTGCTTTGATCCATCCACAACAAGAATCCATGGCCGGAGTTGATACTCGACCTTTGATGGAGCACTTGCAATCTAATGTGCAAGGATATGCCGATGCTATCAAGATACCCGATATTCCCGCAAACACATTTAAGCTAAAAACATCCATGATTAACTTGGTTTCAAATACACCATTTTATGGGAACAAGAATGATAATCCACATGATCACCTTAAGAAATTTCTTGCTCTTTGCAACACCATTAAGTACAATGGAGTTCCCCATGATGCCATTAATTTGATATTGGTGCAATTTTCACTAGAGGGTCCGGCTAAGCATTGGTTAGATACACAACCACCCGAGAGAATTATCACATGGGATGGTTTCACTAAGAAGTTTTTGAACAAGTTATATCCCCCATCTAAGACCACGGCTTTGAGGAACTTAATTATAGGCTTTCAACAAAAACCTAGTCAAACATTTAGTGATGCTTGGGAGGAGTATAGAGAGTTATTGAGGAGCTGCCCTAACCATGGATTGGATGAAGTTCACCAAATCAATACTTTCTACAATGGCCTTAAACCTCATCACCAAGACTCACTCAATGATTCCACGGGAGGAAATATTCTTCTTAAATCCATTCAAGAGGCTTGGGATATTATTAAGACCAAAGCAATGGTGCAAACTAACACACAAATTGATGAAAGAGTACATGTCATTCAAGAAGGAGGTTCTAAACCATTGGAGACTCAACTAATTTCATGCATTCAAGAATTGACTCAAGCTTAAAAGGAAAGTCAAACAATCATGCAAAACACTCAAAAGATGCAACAAACCATGATGAATGACTTTATGAAACTTTCTGTGGGCAATCATTCCACAAATGATGTGCATGCTATTACTCTTTCATGTGAGACTTGTGGAGGTCCCCATTCATATCAACAATGTGATAAGGTGCAAGGATATCAAGGGGAGTGTTATGCATACCAAGAGGAACATAGAGAACATTTCAAGCCCAACATCAATCAAAGTAACCTTTCTTATAAGTCTCAAAACTATCTTGCACCACCGGGATTCCCACCCCAACCACCCACCCAACCTCAACCAAATCCTCCTCAATTGTTTCAAAGGAATTAAGGTCCAAGACCACAATACCAAGGGAACAATTATAAAGCACCCAACACCTTTCACAATCAAGGAAATAACTTTTATCCATCAAATCAAGGATTTAATACACCACCTCCACCCTATCTAAACCAAGGTTTTTATCAAGGGAATGTGTAACCTAATCCCATGGATTTGATTCTTCAAAAGCTTACTTCCTATGAGAGACAAATGAAAGAGGCTCAAGAGGAAAACAACAAGAAATTTGCTCTTCTTCACAACCAAATTATGTATAATCAAAGACCACAAGGAGCTTTACCATATAACACACAAACAAACCCAAGGGAAAATGTCAATGCTATTACAACAAGAAGTGGAAAAACAACAAAGGATCCTTCACCTCCTACACCTCCTATTGTTAAACCCACTTTTGTTCCTACATGTGATAAGCCTTCTACATCTACTTCACCACCTCCAAATCCTCCTACTCCATCAACCACACATTCTCAACCTATTCCCATTTCTCTTTTACCTTCCACAACTCCCAATGAAGAAGCTAACAAAGACAAATCTTCTACTACAACACCTACACCTAAACCAAATCTTCCTTACCCTTCAAGATTGAAAAAGGACAAGTTAAAGAACAAGGATGATATACAAGTCTCAAATTTCTTAAGGATGTTCAAGCAACTCAACATAAACATCTCCTTTGCGGAAGCTCTTGCTTACATGCCAAAATTTCTAAGATGTTCAAGGATCTACTCTCCAACAAGGAAAAATTGGTTGATTTGCCCAACACATCCCTTAATGAAAATTGTTCCGCCGTGTTACTTAAAACCTTACCAACAAAACATGGAGATCCAGGGCGCTTTTTGATACCTTGTAATTTTCCCGGGGTGGAAAATTGCATGGCTTTAGCGGATCTAGGGGCAAGCATAAACCTCATGCCTTTATCGATTTGGAAAAAACTCTCTCTTCCCGAGCTCACTCCCACTAGGATGACACTTGAGTTAGCCAACCGTACCATAGCTTACCCCGTAGGTATCACGGAGGATGTGTTTGTAGGTGTGGATAAGTTTACCTTTCCGACCGACTTTGTAGTGGTTGATTATGACATGGACCCTAGAGTTCCTTTGATTGTTGGTAGACCGTTTTTGAGAACGGGTCGTACTTTGATAGATGCGGCGGAGGGAGAACTACTTATGAGAGTTGAGGATGAGAAAGTGGTGTTTAAGCTAGGGAAAGTTTGTGATAGGAAAGAGATTAAGGAGTCTAAACCTTGTGAGACCATTAACATAGTTGATGTGCTAGATGAGGTGTGTGATGAGCATTTTCATGAGGCTTGCAAGAGTAATAGTGAAGATATGCCCCATGTTGAAACCGTAGCCTCAATTGCTCCCTCCTTAACACCTTTTGGAGAGAGTGATTTCCTCTTGTAGGAATTTGAGTCCAACTTTCTTGGTAATGATGATTCTCCCATCAATTGGGAAAAAGATATTGTCACTATCCAAAAGTTGCTCAATGAGGACCCCGTTCCATCACCCATTCTGCAAGAAGTAACCAATGATGATCCATCCATAGTTAAACCTTCCATAGAGAGTCCACCTCCACTTGAACTTAAGGACCTTCCATCCCACTTAGAGTATGCTTTCTTAGAGGGCAAAGACCAATTACCCGTGATCATTGCTAAAGAGTTGAAAGAGGATGATAAAGAGAAACTCATAGAAGTCCTTAAGAAACATAAGCAAGCCTTAGCATGGAAAATATCCGACATAAGGGGAATTGATCCACATTTTTGTACACACAAAATCCTTATGGAGGATGATTACAAACCCGCCATTCAAAGCCAACGAAGGGTTAACCCAAAAATCCATGATGTCATTAAAAAGGAAGTTATCAAACTCCTTGATGCGGGCATGATTTACCCTATTTCCGATTCTCCATGGGTTAGCCCGGTACATTTTGTTCCAAAAAAGGGTGGAATCACCATAGTACCCAATGAGAACAATGAGCTTATTCCTACGAGACTTCTTACCGGTTGGAGAGTTTGTATTGATTATAGGAAGCTCAATGAGGCTACTATGAAAAATCACTTCCCATTGCCTTTTATTGACCAAATGCTTGAACGCTTAGCGGGAAATGAGTACTATTGCTTTCTTTATGGCTTTTCGGGTTATTTTCAAATACCCATTGACCCTAAGGATCAAGAAAAGACCACATTCACTTGTCCCTACGGTGCATTTGCTTACAAGAGAATGCCTTTTGGCTTGTGTAATGCACCGGGGACATTTCAAAGGTGTATGATGGCAATTTTCCATGATATGATTGAGCAAACTATGGAGGTTTTCATGAATGATTTCTCCGTCTTTGGAGATTCATTTACCTCTTGTCTCACCAATTTAGAACGAATGCTTAAGCGGTGTGAGGAAACCCGTTTAGTTCTTAATTGGGAGAAATGTCATTTTATGGTGAAAGAGGGGATTGTTTTGGGACACAAGATATCCAATAAGGGATTAGAAAAGGATCGAGCTAAAATTGATGTGACTGCTAAGCTTCCCCCACCCACTACGGTTAAAGGTGTAAGGAGTTTCTTAGGTCATGCGGGGTTTTATAGACGCTTCATACAAGATTTTTCTAAGATAGCAAGACCAATGACTCACCTCTTGGAAAAAGGGGCTCCTTTCATTTTCAACCAAGAGTGTTTTGATTCATTTGAGACTCTTAAGGAGAAATTGACTAAGGATCCCGTTTTGGTTTCTCCAAATTGGGAATTACCTTTTGAGCTTATGTGTGACGCTAGTGATTATGCGGTGGGGGCCGTGTTAGGACAAAGAGTGAATAATCATTTTCAACCTATACACTATGCTAGTAAAACCATGACCGATGCACAACTTCATTATACTACCACGGAAAAAGAGTTGCTTGCTATAGTTTATGCTTTTGAGAAATTTAGACCATACCTTGTGCTATCCAAAACCATAGTGTATACGGATCATTCCGCTCTCAAGTATCTCATGACAAAGCAAGATCCTAATCCTAGGCTTTTGAGATGGGTTTTATTGCTTCAAGAGTTTAAGATAGAGATTCGAGATAAGAAAGGAGCCGAGAATTTAGCGGCGGATCACTTGAGTAGACTTGAGCATCGTTTTCAAGGAGATTTTCCTAATAAAGAAATCAATGAATCATTTCCATTAGAGGAGCTCATGTCTATCTCTTCTCAAGAGGATGTCACCCCTTGGTTTGCGGATATTGCAAATTATTTTGTGGGGAATGTGTTTATAGAGGGTCTTACTTCCCAACAAAAGAAGAAATTTCTAAAGGAAGTGAAGTATTACTTTTGGGATGATCCTTACCTCTTTAGGAAATGTGCGGACCAAATCATTAGACGGTGTGTAGATGGGCCCGAGGCATTTAAGATTTTAGAAGCTTGTCATTAAGGACCTACGGGTGGACATTTTGGGCCCAACAATACCGCCAAGAAAGTCTTTGATTTGGGTTACTATTGGCCTTCTATTTACAAAGATGCCCAAGAGATGGTGAAATTTTGTGATGTATGTCAAAGACAAGGAAAAATTACACAACGTGATGAGATGCCACAAAATTTCATTCAAGAGTGTGAGATATTTGATGTGTGGGGCATAGATTTTTTGGGACCTTTTCCATCTTCCAAGGGAAATAATTATATACTCGTAGCGGTGGATTATGTGTCAAAATGGGTTGAGGCCAAAGCCTTACCTACTAATGATGCTAGAGTTGTGAAATTTTTGAAGCAATTATTTGCTAGATTTGGTGTACCTCGGGCCATCATAAGTGATCGTGGTACGCACTTTTATAATGATCAATTCACAAGAGTTATGAAGAAATATGGAGTTAATCATAGACTTTCCACCGCGTATCACCCTCAAACCAATGGTCAGACCGAGGTTACAAATCGTGGATTAAAGAGAATTTTGGAGAGAACGGTGGGAGAGCATCGAGCTTCTTGGTCGGATAAGCTTGATGATGCTTTGTGGGCTTTTAGGACGGCTTTTAAGACACCAATTGGTTTTACTCCTTATAGCCTTGTCTATGGAAAAACATGCCACCTCCCATTCGAGTTAGAACATAAGGCTTCTTGGGCTCTCAAGTGGGCTAACTTTGATTTAAACCAAGCCGGTTCACATAGAAAGGATAAACTTAATGAAATGGATGAATTGAGAGCCAATGCCTATGAGAACTATTTTCTTTATAAGGAGAAGACTAAGAAATTGGATGATGCCAAGATCAAGAACCGTGAGTTTAAAGTTGGAGAGCCGGTTCTCCTCTTTAATTCAAGGTTGAAACTTTTTGCGGGCAAGCTTAAGTCGAGATGGTCAGGTCCATTCACTATTGCTCAAGTATTTCCATATGGAACTATTGAGTTGTCACAACCCGATGGTCCAAATTTTAAAGTAAATGGTCACCGTGTGAAGCACTATTTTAGGGAGGACATTTCCGTGGAAATGGTCCAAGAGATCCCCATTTTCCCCATGAATTAATTAATTGTACGATGAGTCGAGCTAGAGACTTTTAAATCAAGCTTGAATAACTAGGTTTAAGAAGTTGTTAGATCTAGAGTGTTGTAGGTTAGAAATAAGGATAGCAAACTGATGAGAAGTGTTGGGGAGACCTTCTTTTGTCTTCATGATGTTTGTAGGGTTGCTCACACATCACTTTCTTTGGAGCTTATGGAGGAGGCCCTTGTATCCGGTTCACTTCGTTACTATTGTGATCTTTCATAAGACACCTTGTGCTTTAAAAATGAATTCACTGTAGTTGATCTTTCCTTAACTTGGGTTAAGCAAAGTCTATTCATTGTCATAAGTGTAGGGGAAGTTTTATACTTCCATGCTCTTAAACATTGAGGAAAATGTTTAGCTTAAGCGTAGGGGGGTCTTCTATCGAAGTGACCTTACCTAGAACTTGTCATTGACTTTCATGATAACACGGAAATTAATTTTTCAAACATTTTTCAAATTTTTGATCTACTCTGGCCACCAAAAATATGCATTCATAATTTTTGCATCAATCATTTTTAATTTGCATAACACATTTGCATTGTATATATTTCTTCTTTTGTTCTTTATGAAAAGTTGAAAAAGAAAAAAAAATATAATAAAAACATGGTTTAACGAATTTAGACTTCTTTGACATATTAGGCTCGCCATGCATATTTTGACTCAACCCGAGTTTGCTTAACTTAGCATTCTCTAGCTAGTATCCTTAACCATGTAGTCCTTCATTGGTCTATTAGGCTAAGCATCCACCAATCTCATTATTTGAGATTTTAAATTTGTGGAGAATGGGAAATGAATAAGTTGATGCATTTTTTACTTGTGAATGCAATGATTCGATTTTTAAGCTTGGTATAGGAAAAGTGAAACTTGAGGGTGTTAAGTATCCATGGTACCAAAGCCCTAATTTAGGTCAGTGACTTCTTTATGAGTTTTTCCATCAAAGCCATTTCAAGAAAAATCCAAAAAGATATAAATAGAATTGTTTCTTTTGCATTACATTGTTCAAAATCAAAATCATGCATCATGTAGAGTAGCATAGTGTAATAGCATTCCATATTGGCCAAGGTGGGTTAATTATGAGGAGAATGTAAATTTGTGCTTTAAAATATAGCATTGCATGAGGTCATGGCAATGTTCAAGTGTAGGGGATTTGATATGAGCAAAAACTCATATCAGTTAATCAACAAATCACCTTAAAACACAAGGAAAGTACCTAACTTTTGTGCTATAAAGCAGAATTATGTGGTATGTTTTGTGTTTGTGTATAAATAGGTAAGAAGGATACATTTTCAAGCAAACAAGAAGAAATCAAGCTTATTTGGATGAAAAAGACAAAGAAGGATCAAAGATGACAAGACTTTGAAGATAAGGGATCTATCTTGACAACACTCCAAAGTTGAAGGACTCAAAGTGTAAATTTGCCAAAGTCAATATAAAAGTAAAAAATGGTCAACTCTTCAGTCAACCAAGTCAAAGGGTCAAATTATACAAGAATGTAAGTGGAAGGACCAAAAATGCCATTAAAATGAAGTCCATAGCTCATTTGGATATTCTGCCTAAGTTCAAGGGTTAAACTTGCCAAAAATTCACTTAAAATGGTAATGATCTGTGTGACATGGTCAAGGACCAATAAGAATGTAAAGATATTTGAACTTGGATTGCCAGCAAATGAGACACATCACCTGCTTCATTAATGCGCCGAAAAGCAACAGTAATCTCCACTTACTTAAATTCTAGCCAATCACAACTCGCCAGCCAATAAACACTATATCCAAAAATGGATAACAATCCGTATGCTACTCTTTCTTCCAATCAAATTCATCCACGTGGTACCTTCTTCCCCAAATGAACCCAGGAGCGATTTTAAGTTCTACTTCATCTCATGAAAAACTTCAAACATGAAAAGTGTGTATTTTTGAAGGACGAATTCATCCCACATGCTCAATTAACCTAGAAATCATCCTAGAAGAAAAGGCCAATTCCAAATTCATAACGGCTAGTAGAAATTGGCAGATTAAGGACACTTGGAAGCAATTAATTGGATGGGACACGTCATCAGCTTCAACTACTTCTCAAATTTTGTCTATAAATAGGGAATGTTCCCCTCATTTGTCAATGTAGCCTAAGTGTGAAATTTCACACATTTACTTTTTCTCTCTCTCAATCTTAGCTTGTAGTTGTTAGCATAACGACCTCAAGAGTCTGACAAGCTCTTGAGTTAGTTATTGTAGTTGTAACTACTTTACTAGAATCTGTAACAACTCTTCTCATTCAATCAATAAATTTCCCTCCTTTTTCCTTCAATCTACTATTCATTACCTGCCATAATGTTACTCTAGTGTTGATAAGAGTTACTTGTGATCACCATTGATCATAATTAGCTCTTGTTGAAGATTGTTGCTGTTCACACTAGTTCTGTTCATCCAGTAGCTGTGTTTGTTGATTTTGAAGCTGATTTGTGCAAAATGGTGATGATGATGATTGTAGATGTTGATTAAGTGGTAAATAGTGTTAAGGTGGTGGTTTAACACTATCTAGGAGGCTCAGCGCCTACCTACTCCATCAGTGGAGGCCTTTGCTAAAAGGTTTCTAAGTTTCCTGATTTTGGTTCCACTAAATAGCAACTGCATGCTTAATTCTAGCCTAAATCCTATTTGCTGATATGATCAAATGTGTTTAGCTTGTTCTTGAATTGATTTTGATGATTAGATAAGCTTTTAGTTAGATTGATAATTGTTTACTTGCTTATCTCTAGTTTCTGATTACATTTTATCAATCACTTTAGTTTGATTGTGCATTTTGAGTCCTAGCCTGTTTTACTGCAAGTATTTGGTTCCATTTCACTTAATTTTGGTTATAAAGTTTGGTTTGATATCACATTTTGTTCAGTTTAACTAATTGCTCAGATTTCCTTCACAAAATTTGTTAAAGGTTCAGTAAACTAGTGTTTGGATTTACCTGTCATTGTAGTTAAAGTGTTGGTAATTTGATAAACTTTTCTCAGTTACTTTCATTTAGTCATATTAAACAAGTTTTGGTAGTTTTAAAGTCAAAATAAAAGTAAAAAAGGCAATTGGTTGTGAAAAAAGTATGGGTCAGTTTTAAGCTTAGAAAGTTCATAAAAAGTGTCTGATTTCAATTGCTTGTCAATTACTCATTTCTTGATGAAATTTCTTCAAACCAGCTCACACTTGTCCATTAACATTTGAATATTAAGTGCTTATAAGGAAATTACACAGTTCTAAGATTCAAGTGAGAAATAAGCATTTTCATAAGCTGTTGAGCAAATAAAAGTTACTGTAACAAAGGAACAATCTAATTTCTTGAACTAGAAAATCTACTTCATAAATCTTCACATTTTCTTTCATATTCTTGTTTAGATAGTGTTCTTGAGTAGATCTGGAAGTTTTCAAGTTTTTCAAAAATTTGGTCAACTTTGGTCAATAAGCTAGTTCTAGCTTATTTTCAATTTCCTAATTCATTACTTGATCATTTTTCTTTTCAAAAGACCTTCCAGACTCTCAATGGATTGATAAACAAGATTTAGCAAAAAATTCAGCTTGTACAAGTCTGGCTTATTAGATAGCATATTTGTGGCTTAATATAGTTTGCTTATTTGAGTTTACTGAATTTCAAGCTTATTCTTTTTACAAGCCTAAGTGAATTTAGATTTTAAGCTGTTTATAATTTGTTTGAGCTTATTTGGTTCATTGTAGAGCTTAAACGAGCTTATACATTCAACTAGCCCGTTTTTGGTTAAATTCCCATTTTAATTGCACTTAGGTCCTTATAGTTTGGAACTGTGTGAATTGTTTACTAATATTCCAAGTATGTAGGGTTTGCTAGGAATCAGTCCTTTACTTTTCGAAACTTGTCAAATTCAGTTAGTTAGTTTTACAATTTGTTACATATTAGTTAGTATTTTGTTACTATTTGCATATTTGGTCCTTGAAGTTTCTGATTTTTATATTTCAAGCATTATAGTTTTAAGCATTTACATTTTTGGCACTTTAATTCCATAGATTTACATTTTTGTCCTCAATTGAATACAAATTTGGTAATTGCTAAATGTTTTACCGATGCGTAGTTAATATTTTTCACATTTTTACTTGATTGTTCAATTAGACATAGAAAATCCAAATAACCCTATCAACCAAAAACGATCATAAACCCGATTTTGTTAGGACTTTCAATTGGTTAAGAATCGAGAAAACAAACTAAAATATACACAATTTCACTAACATAAAGTTTCTTGATGAGTTTCCAGGTTGTTTTGCTATTTTTCAACTTTACAGGATTTCTGACCATTCTCCTTGTGTTTTACGTATTCTTACAGTTAGCAAACCTAAGCCTAAACCGTTTAAATTCAGTAATTTTCTTGTGCATAAGGAGGTTTTTCATGAAGTGGTAGCTAATGCATGGTTGGCCAATGTTCATGGATGTTCTATGTTTAAGTTTGTTAAACGTTTAAAAGGCTTAAAGGCCCCGTTGCGTAAATTGCTTTTTGAACAGGTAAACTTCATAATCGTGTTGAGAGACTGCGTGTGGAATTAGATGTTGTTCAGCAAGCTCTTGATAGAGATCCATCTAATGTGTTGCTGAAAGAAGAGCATGCTCATTATCTAGTTGCTTTTAAAGAAGCTTCTCTTGATGAGGAACGCTTCCTTCGTCAGAAATCTAAAATTGAATGGCTTGATGCAGAAGATTCGAATACGGCTTATTTTCATAATTCGGTTAAGAGTAGGGCTGCTCGTAATCGTATTGAAATGGTTCGTGACTCTCATAATGTTCTTCATGATGGTGGTGGTGTGCCTGGAGCTTTTGTTGCTCATTATGAGCAGTTTCTTGGTCAGGCAAGTGATTCAGGTGCTTTTAATACTTCTAATTTGTTTGTTCGAAAGCTTGGTGCTCTAAAAGCTGCCTATATGGTTAGAGTCATCTCTGATTCTGAGATTAAAAGCGCGTTATTTTCCATGAGTGATGATAAAGCGCTTGGTCCGGATGGTTTTACTGCTGCTTTTTTAAGAAGTCTTGGGATATTGTGGGTGCTGATTTTACATGTGCTATTCGTGAGTTTTTCTCTAATGGAAAACTTCTTAAAGAGGTTAATCATACTATCATTGCTCTTATCCCTAAGGTTTCTGTCCGAAATAAGATTACTGATTATCGCCCCATCTCTTACGTATTCGTCAGTTTATTTGGTACAAGATTAATAATGGTAAGGTTGCTTCTATGTGGTTTGGTAATTGGGCAGATTTGTATCCATTACGGGACGTTCTTACGATTCGTAGCATCACAAGATCAGGGCTCTCTCTTTCTAATAAGGTTAGGGATCTTTTCATTGATGGTATTTGGCAGTGGCCGCAGGAGTGGAATGCTAGATTTCCGAACATTGTCTCTATCACTGTCCCTGTTATTAACGATGATAAGGATGATGATTTGATGTGGCGGGATATAAATGGGGGTTTACATCCTTTTTCAGTTTCATTAGCATGGGATTCCATACGGTATAGGGCTTTGATGGTTAATTGGTACCATGTTGTTTGGTTCGCTCATTGTATTCCTCATTACTCTATTCACTTGTGGTTAGTGGTTAGAAGAAAATTGAAGACTCAAGATCGGCTTAGGCAATGGGATGTTGGACCTTTGGTGAATTTAAGCCTTCTTCGATGTCCTCTGTGTAAATTGGTGCCGGATTCTCATGACCATCTTTTCTTTGAATGTTCTTATTCTGTGCAGGTTTGGTCTAAGGTCGGGTCCTCTGTGATATAGATAGCGTTCCCCCTCGAATTGATGATATATTAGCTTATGTTATTCCAATTTCTAAGGGAAAGTCTTGCCCTAGCATCCTTGCACGTCTTATGTTGGCTGCTATTGCGTACCTTATATGGATGGAATGTAATTCAAGACTTTTCAAGAAAAAGCAGATGGCGGTTGATCAGCTTGTTTAGATTATTTGTGATACTATTCGATTGAAGTTTATTTCATTTCGTTTTAAGAAGTTGTCTACCAGGTCGAGTTTGCTTCTTGACAAATGGAGGGTGCCGAGCTTTAGAGTTTCTCACGATGGGAGTGTCGGGTAAGGGTTGTACTCTTTTTTCCTTGTCCAAGGTTTTTCCCACTGGGTTTTCTTTGGCAAGGTTTTTTAAGGAGGCAGGCTCATTTGGATTTCCTTTGCTGCTATCGTGGTGTTGTTGGAAGTTGAAGAGAATGCGTGTCTTCATGTTAGCATCTTGGTTTTTATCTAGTTTACTTGTATTGTAGTTCTAGTTTAGTTAGTGTTTATGTCATTGCATAGCCACGTGTTAACATGCTGCCTGTAGCATGCGGTTAATGTGGTATCTCAGCCACATTCCTTTGTACTTCAACGTTTTTTTGGTTAATATATTTACCGGGGAAACCATTTACCAAAAAAAAGATTATGGTGCGTAGATTAGAATAAATCGAAGATCTAAGTGATTCAGTTCAGTTCTTCGTTGATAGCTTTCAACACCAAAGGGAAGGCCTGGAAGGAGAGGTTATTCTATTTTACAGTTTATGCAATTTCCTTGAGGTTATGTTATTGTTAATGGTAGATTAAATTTACTAGTAATCAGTTCTTCAATATTTTTTTAGTGTATTGTTACTTGATTCTGTTAGTCAAATCATTTTGTTTGTTAAACAGGTACTTTAGATTTAGAACCTGTGATTGGATAAGTGTTTTAGAGTTTTTTTTTAAGATTCGGGCTATCTTGGAAGTTAGTTAGTGTTAAGTTAGTTAGGATAAAATTCATACAGGTTTACTTGATTCAAAGTATTAAGCATAATTTTCACTCATTGGTAAACATAGCCGTTAAAACAAGACTTTTTTGTGCAAAGTTCAGTAAAGAAATAGAGTCTTTCGTTTTCTTTTTGAAGGAATGTGTTTAGTATCAATACTGTATTGGTAAGCTACGATTTTGGTCCCTGTTAGTGTTAATTTTCATTTTGGTCAAAGTCCTTATTAGCTTTAGTCCGTTATAATTGATAGTTGGTTGGGCTATATTATACTAGTGGGCCGTTTAAAAATATACAACGTTGCTTTTACCAATTGCTTTCTTACACTTTCATGATGTTATAAAAAGTTGATTTTACTTTTATAAAGTAGTATTAGTTTTATCTGCTTTTAGAAGTGTTAGTCCAGTATAGTTTTTTTAAGCGTTGACTATATTTTGGGTCATTTTCATATTTGGGACCATTTGGTTTAAATTAGACGTAATTTGTTTAGTAGTATTAATTTGACATTGCTAGTCTTATTAAATTGTAGTTAGTAAAGTGCATGTTTACTTGTATGGGATTAGTTTTAGGTTTATATTTATTTTTTATTTTTTTGGGTAAAAGGGACATTGTCCCCGGTAAATATATTACACCAAAAAACCGTTTAAGTACAAGGAATGTGGTTGAAGTACCACATTAACCGCAAGCTAAAAGCTTGTAACCAAGTGTGTATGACATGCCATAACCACACAACCAAAACTAAAACTACACTGATCTAAGGGACATTAAAGTAAGTAACATCAGCTCTCCTAGCTCTCCAGCAGCAACATAGAGGAAGTAGGCGACCGAAATAAGGTTGCCTCCTTAAAAAACCTTCCCAAGAAAAACTCAAAGGGAAAAACCTTGGAGAAGGAAAAGAGAGTACAACCCTTACCTGGAGCTCCCTCCATGATTTAAACAAATATTGGGGATCTTCCATTTATCAAGTAAATTACGCGAAGAATGAGAAACCTTCATGAATTTAAACGTAACAAGCTTCAACCGCACCATAGATAAAATAACATCAGCAATTTGAGGCACCGTAGAATCTAACATTTCTCTCACGCCATAAGTAGTAAGATGTAGCTCCAACAAGCAAGCGCACGATAATACTAGTAACAGTGTTTCTTCGAGATAAAGCAATAAGATGATTAGAAACATCACCAAGATGATGCAAAACACCCTCCATACCTGCCATATCACGAACACGAGACCAAACCTGTGTAGATATAGGACACTCAAAAAATAAATGTGAATCTGAATCATGAAACATACTACACATAGGGCAAACAAGGAGGTCTAAATCAACATTCGTACCAACATCCTACTGACGAAGACGATCTTGCGTTTTCAACTTCTGATTAACAACTAACCACATGTGAAATGCAACCCTTGGGATACATTAAGGAAACCAAACAATATCATACCAATCCACCTCAGCAGTTCTAGCACGAATAGAGTTCCAAACACCCGTAACCGAGAAATTCCCTATATTCCCCAAACTATCACGCCATAACAAGACATCATTATTTGAATTAAGCATAGGGATAGGGACGTTAACCATCTGCGGAAATTTGACTTACCAGTCATCAGGCCAACACCAGTTACCATCAAGAATAAGATAAGTAACCTTAGAATACAAATTAAAACCAGCGCAATGAATTTCTCTTCGGGTAATGAAATTCTGTAACGGGAATATATCATGTCATTTATCAAACCATGCAGACGTTGTAGCACCATTATTAACCTTACTCCATACAAATGCACGAATGAGAGGGCCAAATCTGCAACAATTTCTGCCAACACCAACACATATTCCCAAGACAAGGCACGTCCCAGAAATTCCTCCCTTTGAGCTTATAAGATTGGGTCCATTGCACCCAAAGAGAATTTTTAACGTTAAAATACTCCAAACATACGTAACCATAAGGGAATTATTAAAATTCTCAAGACTTCGAATACCAAGCCCACCCTCAAATTGAGGTTTACAAACCACATCCCAAGCAACCCTAGCCTTAACCCTTGTCGTCCCACCAGAGCACCATAGGAATCGTCGCATAAGTTTTTCTAAATCATATATAATCCTCCTTGGGAGGATAAAAACAGAAGCCCAGTATATATGCATAGATGAAAGAACAGACCTAATAAGCTGAAGACGACCTGCAATTGATAGAGATTTATTCTGCCAGTCCATGATTCGAGCTTCAAGTTTTTCTATAAGGACTTGCAATCCCTATATCGAAGCCCAGATGAAATAAGAGGAACACCAAGGTACTTCACAGGAAGGGTACCTTCTGCAAATGGTAAAGTACTCAAAATAGAGGACTTTATAACATTAGGAACATTACAGAAAAAAGCAGTACTCTTCTGTATACTCGGAACAAGCCAAGAAACATGCTGAAAATCAACCAAAACCTGCATACTAACATTAACCGAGGATTGATTACCTCTAGTAAACCAGAATAGATCATTAGCAAAGCATAAGTTGATAATTTCCTGTTTGTCACACAAGTGGTGAAACTGAAACGAATCACTCTCAGCAACTTTCTTCTTAAGAATTAATGTGAGAACTTCCATAACCATTGTAAAGAGATAAGGAAACAAAGGATCTCCTTGTCTTAACCCACGCTTCCCTTGAAACCAGCCATGAAGATCTCCATTAATACAAACAGAAAAGGAGGTAGTATATACACACATCATAATCCAATGTATCATTTTTTCATGGAACCCAAAACCCACAAGAATAGATCGAAGAAAACCCCAATCAACAGTATCATACGCTTTTTGGATATCCATCTTAACTGCACACCTTGGGGGACCATTATTTCTATGATAGTTATGCATCAACTCTTGAGTAAGCAAATTATTATCTGAGATACGACGACCCGGAACAAACGCAGATTGATTAATGCCAATAATATCATCCAGATGCCCCTTAATACGATTAGCAATAATCTTGCTAATACATTTAAACAACACATTGCAACAAGATATCGGTCTATAATCATTTATCTTTGCTGGAGTAGAGACTTTAGGTACAAGAGCATTTATATTTAGTATTTGGCATTTTGTAATTGTAGCATAAATTTTTATTTCGCTTTTTTATATTTTGTGCATTTAAATGTTTTACGTGAAATTTGTTTTAGCATAGTACGTATTACGTATATTAGTATTTTTACATTTTTTTACGTGATTGTTTGAAATAGACATAGATACCAAATACCTTGATTAACACCAAAAACAATTTGAAACTTGATTTTAACTGGACTCTCAATTTGTCGTGAGCTTGGAAAAACGAACTTGAATAAGATCAAACATTAAATGGCGCTGCTGCCGGTTCTTTTCGTGAAGATTAACGGTTTCGAGTGAGACGTATTGGATTTTATGATCCGTTCACTTTGTGAACTTTACTTTTACGTATTATAAATAAATAACATAAAAAATCAAAAAGATAAAAATATAAAAAATAAAAAATCATAAAAATCAATTATTTTCCTAAAGAATTGAACCAAAAAAAAATATAAAAGTAATCTTTTTCCTAAAAGATTACACCAAAAATATTATTGTATATATCGTTTTCAATCGTTTTTACGTACATATTATATTTTTCTGAAAAATTCAAATAAATACAAAAATATTTTTGATCTATTATTATATGTAAATACGTATACGTAGATACGAACAACCAATTTATCTACTTCCATAAGTATTGCCGAGGCAATACACCATGCTTGGGGGCGTTCCGGTCCTAAGTACGTGTATCGATCAAATTTAATTAAGGCACAATAGATAAATAGTGCAATCTACATGAACTTGAGAAATAGGCCACTGTGTGGGGGGTATAAGGCGAGTGTATTTCACATTCTAAAGAAGCAGGCTCTTAAGTTCTACGCGCAGCCTCGTTTCTCCGCTTCCTTATGGGTCTTTCGATGGTGATAGTAGTGAGTGGTGTGCCACCGAATTAGTATTACATATCTATATAATTACTTGTGGATATTAATTATCGAACCTCGAGGGAGATAATCTCTTCTCTCTCAAAAGTCGACCGAGAGCTCCTCTCTCACTCCTCGAGTTTATTTACGCGTGTACTCGCACGCGTGTAACCATACCACCTTTGGTGTATTACTTCCTTCCCTGAGGAAGCTTTTAAACGTCATTTCACTTGTATATACATTCGGCCACCTTGCTACACATGGATACTCGTTCTTTGTGGGAGATGTTGCATCCGAATTGTTCGACTTGTGGAGGTCCACACGATACTTATTTATGTGATCAAAACAATGGATATTATGGGGAGGGATATGCTTATAATGGAACCGAGAACCCTAATTTTCAACCTAACCTTCCAATATACTACACTTGTAATGACTATATCGGATATTCAGGTTTTTCATCATAAAATCCACCATCATTTCATGATCGACCCTTTGATGAGCCATACCTAAACCAAGAATTTTCAACTAATGAAGGTTTCCAAAATAATGATAATTTTCAAGGCTATAATCAAGAAAACTTTCATACCAAGGATTTTCAACTAATGAAGGTTTTCAAAATAATGATAATTTTCAAGCCTATAATCAAGAAACCTTTCATAACCAAGGATTTTCAACTAATGAAGGTTTTCAAAATAATGATAATTTTCTAGGCTTTAATCATGAAATTTTTCAAAACCAAGAATTTTCCATTTATGGAGGCTTTCAAAATGATGAAAATTTTCAATGCCATAATCAAGATACTTTTCAAAATCAAGGATTTTCACATTATGAGGGTTTTCAAAATTAAGGGAATTTTCAAGGTTATAATCATGAGAACTTTCATAATCAAAACTCTTTTCAAACCTATAATTCACCTAATTATGAAAATCCGCCTCCACCCTATTCTTCGACTTATTCATGTGAGTTTCGTGGGAACGCACCCCATTATGGTTATGATTGTAGACCTAGGGATCCGCCGTCCTATGGCCCTAATATTTGCAATGAGTTTCATTCTTTACTTGAGAAAATTGACAAGTCGAACGATGACCTTTTTAAGAAGCTTGATAGTATGAAAGACATAAGCCTCGAGGAAATGAAAGACACGTGTATGTGGTTAAAGAAAAAAATTAAGTCTAATGAGAAAGAGCAAATTAAGACTTGGCAATTTAATGACAAGGAACTCGGTGATATGTTTCGTGAATCGTTGAACAAATTTTCTCGTCACCTTAAGAAATATTTAGATGATTTACTCTTTGAGATTGATACAGAGGAAGCCGAAGAATATTTTGCAATTCGTGCTCATATGCATTATCGATGCTTTTGTTATGATTGTGACAGACCTTCGATTTGTATGACACTTAATGATGACACACCTTCATCACCTTTACTTCAAATGGAACCCAACAACTCTTTAACCATGGGGGACGAGCCTTTTAGCACTAATACAAACACCGATTAGGATGAATAAACAAATTCTGGTGTTGAGAACCTTATCCCAGTCCAAAATGAGCTTGAGGGTGTTTTCAATGGACCATGTGACGAGCTTTGTATTGATACCTCTTTTCCTCGTGATCACATTGAGATTTCATCAAATGTTGACCTTCATGCTACTACTAGTAATTTTGGTGATTTCAATCTTGATGAATTGTTTAAAGAAAAGGATAATGAGATTGAGGAAGAGTTTACGCAAGACTTGACACAAATAGAGGATGATGATTGTGATAATAGTGAGTCATGTTATGTTATATCATCCGATGACTTTTCATGTCAAGATGACAATCCTAATTTAGATGAAGATGTTGCTCCTATAGAAGAAGTGGAAGATGTTCATATTCATGAGGTTTTATCAAACGTTTATCTTCTTATCTCCTCGATTGAAGCATTAAACACACACCATAATGATGAGTCCATAGAAGAAGAATCTTTCATTGATATTTCTTCACCGGTTTTTGAGGTTGCACCTATTGACTTTCATGATCATATCATCCCTTTGAGTGATTCTCTCATTAACACACCTTCTTTTGAGACTTCTATTCCCACCCTTCCACCCTTGAAGTTAGTTATTGATGAAGATCCTATACTCTTAGAGATTGATCCTGTAACACTCTCATTTTTCGTATCGGTACAGCGGAAGGGTCTTTCAGAGTGTTACGGGATAGCACAATAACTCCAATCATAGACAACACATAAAAATGGTTGTTCAAGGTTTAACATACATTCATTCGATAAAAAGTTTCAAAGTGTACAACAGGTCCCAAATTATACAGGTCATTAAGTTTACAAAACATAGATCGAATGAACATTTTTAATATTATGTGGGCCATCAGAGTCGATCTCCATCCGGATTACCTTCAAGCACCTGAGATAAAAACATACAAAAATCATATCAGCGAATGCCGAGTGAATTCATAGAGTTTAATGAAAATCGTTATATAAAACAATCATTTAAAATCAGAACACAAGTATAATATCGGAAGTAAGTCCTCATATTGCTAGTCAGGCAATATATAAATCAAGCATACATCTTAAACCGTCCATGAGACCGTAGTCTCTATATTACCATGATAGGTAATATATTTCTCGTTAATAGCGTCGTTATCGTTTTGTATTTAGGTTTTATAATACATTGTAGGATTATTATTAGCCGCATGACATTGTTACCTTACTATGAAAACAGCGGGCCGCGAACCCGACAAACAGTTTGCCCATCTAAGTTAGCGTGTCGTCACAAAAATCACGCTATGGAATCTTCTCATACATAAATTCGCTTACCAATCAATGTGGTACGACGGGGATCAACCGTCAAGGCGCGAACTGGGGTGATCGTCCCCAAATAGTACTATCAAATGCATAAGCGTCTACCAAATCCCGGTAGTTCACAATTCATGCTAATGGGACTTTAAGTGACATAACCTAACTACTAATAATCCTTTTAGTCTCGTTTATAGGGTCATAGCATCATTCGGGTCCATATCATTAAGCATACCATCGGGACTACTTGTGTTCTATTTATATAAAATCTAGCATGTTATCTCCCTCGCGGTTTACAAATCCTTTTATAAAACATTTAAAAGAGTGCGAGGCTATGAACTCACGTTGATAATGAAAGGCGAATTATCGGCTACGGGCGTGCTTCGGTCACGGAAACCTATATAAATAATAATCGGTCTTAGACTTTGTCCAATGACTTTTATCAAAATAACAATATACATATGATGATTTTGTACATATGATGATGATCAAGTGGGTTTATACATCCTTGTTTACTCATTTTAGTGTTTACGTTTTGGTAACGTTTTACTAGTTTGCTAGTTTTACCTATTTACCTATTTTAAGTCCATTAAGCTTAGTATAAGTTCTTTAACTTGTTTTAATCCATTTTATACCTATATTATCAGTATGTATACTTTACATGTTGGGCCCAAATGGGTTAAGCCCAATAAGTTCTTTTTACAAGTATTTATCTTATTTAGTCCAATTATTAGTCCAATATGTTTAGTTAGCTCGTAAATGTCCGTATTTCTTATAGTTCGGGTTTTATCGGTTTTTATTTGTATTAGTTACCTATACATCAGTATATGACTTTTATAAACTTTACATTAGACGGGTTTGGTCGTTTAAGTTTTATTTGGCGAAAAACGTTAATTTTACGGCAATAGCCGAAAAAGTCGTAAAAATCAAGTTTATAGTTTTTATTACTTATAAATATTATTTCACTACCATTTATATAAATTATCCATTTAATTAACCTTTTATATATTTATATAAATAAGTTTTATAAGTTAGTGGGTTTTTATTTTACATTTTATACATTAAAATGTGAGTGCGTATATAATAATAATAAACATTAATTCTTAAAATCTGTTTTTTATCTTCATGTTCACCATTTTTGCCATATCTAGAGTTATATAAAGAATTAGAAGCTCATTTTTGGGTGACATGTTCTTCATATTATGTGCTACATTTAACTTAGTTATAGCTAATGCTCATTTTAAGTTTATCATGCCTTAAAAGTCCCTACAAAACTGCTTATTCAGATTAGACCACCTAACTTGTTTTGATCATATCTCACTCATTATATTGATTCCAATGCATGACCAACTCTCACATGTGTATAACATCTTGTACTTACTGTAAATAGATCATACCATGCAATTTTATCAGTTCATGTTTTAGTTATATACTGTTTTTATACAGCCAACTAAATAATCAAGATTTTAGCCTCATTTCTTATAGTTATTAACCTTTTTAAGCATATTTATCAACACTTGATCCCCACACAACATTTTTATCATCATATATACATCATATACATATACAAAATGAAAGAAAATACATTTGTTCTTTACAAAATAACAAGAGAAAAATGGAGAGGATGATCTTCTTTACCAACCAAGTGTATTCATTGTTTTTGGAAGACAAGAACTTGATGAATACAACAAGTAACTCCAAGACCATCAAATATCAAGAACATATGTTGGAAAATCAGCCCTAGGACACAAGCATATCACCTCCAATGATGTTAATATGGCCACCAAATGATCAAGGCTTCAACAGAACTCCTTAATAGAGCTAGTAAACATGTGTTTCATGGCTAGAAGAGATCAAAAGGGGTGTGTGTAGCTTTATTTTGGACGGCAAGGGTGAGGAGTATTGAGAGAATTTGATGTTGGTTTGCATGTATGGAAAGATGGAATGAGAAGTTGCTAGTTTTGAGTTAGTGGTAAAGGGAAAATGGCTTAAAATGTAAGCTAAGCTTACACTTGGAGTTAGTTAAGCTAACTTGATGCCACCTTCATGGTGTGGTGTCAAGTGTGCCGTCCAACTTAAGCTAGTGGGGTGGGACAATGTATTTTGTCCCATCTCACTAGTTTACGGGTATTTCTCTATTCTAGTTTTCTCGATTTGCGTGCCCTCGGGTCGTTTTACGAAAAACGTTTTTATAAATTATGAATCAACGTCACAAAACGAATCCAATAAAAATTGTCTCATCAAAAACGGAGTTCAAAAACGTAAATACGTAATCCTAAGGTTTCCGGTTTAGTCGTAAAAGACGCCAAATTATGCACGTAAGCCCAAATTTAAATCCGTAAATTGTGAGTTCGTCAACCAACATAAAAATAAGTTTCAAAATATTATACGAGAAAATATTTCACTACCTGAAAATGTTAGATTGTCACAGCTTTTCCTCCTAAAAGGGATCAACGTCCTCGTGATCCATTTCATTTGGATGTCCGTTTCTTATTGAAATCGAAGAGGTGCGGATATTTCTTCCACGTTTCATCCTCTCGTTCCCAAGTATACTCCGGTCCATGCTTTGAATTCCATCGGATCTTGACAATAGGTATCCGACTTTGTTTCAGTTGCTTTACCTCACGGTCCATAACTTCTACGGGCTCTTCGATAAAATGCAACTTCCCATCTATTCGAACCTTATTTAACGGAATTTTCTCATCACTCACTGCTAGACATTTCTTCAGATTAGATACATGGAATGTGTTGTGAACACCATGAAGTTCTGGGGGTAACTCTAGTTTGTAAGCCACCGGACCTACTCTAGATAAAATCTTAAAGGGTCCAATATAACGGGGATTCAATTTCCCTCGCTTTCCAAATCTTATAACGCCTTTCCATGGCGATACCTTCAACATTACTCGGTCACCCACTTCAAACTCCATTGGCTTCCGCCGCACATCCGCGTAACTTTTCTGTCTACTACGGGCAGTCAACAACCTATTCTGAATCTGAACTATCATCTCT
Source organism: Glebionis coronaria (assembly GCA_025667525.1). Taxonomy (NCBI): domain Eukaryota; kingdom Viridiplantae; phylum Streptophyta; class Magnoliopsida; order Asterales; family Asteraceae; genus Glebionis; species Glebionis coronaria. Next base: position 1,323,599 of record JANFOE010000057.1, read on the forward strand.
GTAGTCTCCCGGATCAATTCCGGTCCCGTGAGCTGGGTATCCCCAACTTCACTCGAACATACAGGAGATCTACACTTCCTACCATACAAAGCTTCAAATGGTGCAGCCTTAATACTAGAATGGTAACTATTGTTATATAAAAACTCTGCTAACGGCAAATGTTTATCCCAATTCTTACCAAAGTCTAACACACAAGCTCTCAACATATCTTCCAGTGTTTGTATCGTCCTTTCACTCTGCCCATCAGTCTGGGGGTGATAAGCAGTGCTCATGTCGAGATTCGTTCCCAAAGATCTTTGGAGTGATTTCCCAAAATTCGATGCGAATCTAGGATCTCGATCTGAAATGATCGATACAGGCACTCCATGCTTGCATACAACATTATTAATTAATATACGAGTCAGCTTCTCCAGTGAGAACTGCTCTTTAACCGGAATGAAGTGTGCTGATTTGGTCAGTCTGTCGACAATAACCCAAATCGAGTTGTTTCCAGATGATGTTCTAGGAAGCTTGGTGATAAAGTCCATTTTAATTCGCTCCCAATTCCATTCAGGAATCTTTGGTTGTTGAAGTAGTCCTGATGGCTCTTGATGTTCAGCTTTGACTCTAGCACAAGTCAAGCATTGAAGAACATACATAGCTATGTCAGCTTTCATATTCGGCCACCAGTACAACTTCTTCAAATCATGGTACATCTTATCAGATCCCGGATGAATGGATTACTTAGATTTATGGGATTCTAACATAATCAAATCTCTTAAGCCTCCAAACTTAGGTATCCACATACGACCTCTTAAGCATTTCACTCCATCAGCTCTAACCTCTAAAGGATCTCCTTCTCCTCGGAACCCTTCATTAACAAAATTCTCTTTCTTACAAGCTTCTATTTGCGCATTTCTAATTTGCTCAGGCAAATTATTGTGCACGGTCAAGACTAGAGAACGCACCCTGATAGGCTCTCTATCTTTCCTACTTAACGCATCAGCAACAACATTGGCTTTTCCAGGGTGATATTTTATATCACAATCATAATCACTTAACAAATCTATCCATCTTCGTTGCCTCATGTTCAATTCCTTCTGATCGAGAATATACTGTAGGCTTTTGTGATCGGTGAATACCGTACACTTGGTGCCATACATATAATGTCTCCATAACCTAAGAGCAAAGACTACAGCTCCTAACTCAAGATCATGAGTAGTATAATTCTCCTCATCCTTCCTTAATTGCCTAGAAGCATAAGCTATCACTTTCTCTCTCTGCATCAAAACAGCTCCATAGCCTCTAAGAGATGCATCACAATATACTACAAAATCTTCACTCCCGTCGGGTAATGATAAGATTGGCGCACTACATAATTTTTGCTTCAATGTCTGAAATGCTCCATCTTCACCCCTTCCCCAAACGAAAGGTTTATTCTTATGGGTAAGCTTAGTCAAGGGTTTAGCTATCAAAGAAAATTCTTTAATGAATCGCCTATAATAGCCAGCCAATCCTAAGAACTGTCGCACTTCCGTTGGCGTTGTCGGTGCAGACCAATTCTTAATAGTTTCAACCTTTGCAGGATCAACATGAATTCCATCTTTGTTAATCACATGACCAACAAATTGCACAGAATCTAACCAGAAATCACATTTCGAAAACTTAGCATACAACCTTTCATCCTTCAACAAATTTAAAACAATTCTCAAATGTTCTCTATGCTCATCTTCATTCTTAGAATAGATCAGAATATCGTCAATAAACACAATCACAAATTTATCCAAGTAGGGCTTGCACACTCGATTCATTAAATCCATGAAAACCCCAGGTGCGTTAGTTAACCCAAATGGCATTACTTGAAATTCATAGTGTCCATAACGAGTTCTAAATGCAGTTATAGGAATATCTTCTTCACGGACGCGAAGTTGGTGATATTCTGACCGCAAATTTATCTTAGAACACACACTAGATCCTTGCAGTTGATCAAACAAATCATCAATCCTAGGTAAAGGATATCGATTTTTAATTTTCAACTTATTCAGTTCCATATAATCAATGCACATACGGAAAGATCCATCCTTCTTCTTAACGAACAAGACTGGAGCTCCCCAAGGCGACGAGCTCGGTCGAATAAAACCTTTATCAGACAACTCCTTAAGTTGCTCAGATAACTCCTTTAATTCAGAAGGGGCTAATCGGTAAGGCGCACGTGCCACCGGTGCAGCACCAGGAATTAGATCGATTTGAAACTCTACTTGCCTTATCGGTGGAAGTCCGGGTAAATCTTTAGGAAATACCTCAGGGAATTCACAAATAATAGGTACATCTTCCAATCGTTTCTCCCTAGACTCATTCTCGGTCACTTGAGCTAAGAATAACTCACAACCGAGCCTGATGTACTTTTGGACTTTAATACATGAAACGTTTTTCAAACGGGATTCACCTCGACTACCATCAATTACTAACGTCCTATTCCTAAGAGGAATCTTAACCTTCTTCTCTCCACATAAAATAGTAGCATTATTCAACGACAACCAATCCATACCAATGATGATATCAAAACTACCTAATTCTATCAACATCAAATCAATCGGAAAGGAATGGTTTAAGAGATTTAGAGAGCATCCTTCTAATAGCTTATTAGTTTTCACTAATTTACCATCAGCCAATTCCACCTCGTAACTGGTACTTATCTCAACAGGTTCAATATCAATAAGGGCACTAAATTTAGTGGATACAAAGCTCCTATCAGCACCCGAATCAAATAGAGCAACAGCATAATGATTGTTGAGTAAAAACGTACCGGTAACGACATTCGGATCCTCTTTCTTCACCTCAATTGTTCCAAGTTGGTAGATACCACCCTGGGGGTTTCTTCCAGGTACAATCGCTTTCAACTTGGGGCATTCCGATTTCCTATGACCTTCTTCATTACAGTTGAAGCAAATGGTTCCCTTCTTACACCTTTCAACCTTGTGTCCAAGCTTTCCGCAATTTCAGCACTTCCAGCAGTCGCCAGCATGCCTCTTGTTGCCACACTTAGGACATCTATCATCGTTGCGCGGTGTATTGTTGATAAGATCATTTGCATTCCCCTTTCTCTTGTTCTGACGGCGATTGAAATTCTTCATATTATCACCTCTATCTACACGATCACCGTCTCCCATTTCTTTTCTCACATACACGAGCTTCATCTTCCCTATCCTGAATTATCTGTCCAATGAGTTGGTAAGCCATTCGAACAGCATCATCAATGGTCAGGGGTTTCGATGATGTCACGTCCCCCCGGATATTCCTGGTCAACCCTTTAACATATTGCTCAATTCGGATCTCTTCGGGTTCAACCAATCGAGGACATAGCAAGGCCAACTCATGGAATCGGTTTGTGTAACTATCAATGTCCACACCTTTCATTCTCAAACGAATCAACTCCTGTTCTAACCTAATGATCACACTACGAGGACAAAACTCCAAAGTCATCCACTTCTTAATTTCAGCCCAAGGAGTAGCATTAGCAACATCAAGACCCATGAAAGCAATTCTCCCGTTCCACCAAGTCAACGCACGACCTTTAAGAGTAGCCATAGCAAAAGTCACCTTATCTTCCTCCTTACACTTACTAATCCGAAACACCGATTCAATCTTCTCAATCTACTGTCTTAATCCTACAGCACCTTCAGTTCCATTAAAAGGTAGAGGTTCACACTTCATGAACGTCACATAAGTACAGCCACCAACTTCAGGTGCATTAGCTCCAAGTCCTCCTACATTTCCTCCAGCATTAGCATTCACATTATTAGCATTCACATTCACATTAGTACCGCCAATTCCACTACCGCCAGCTCCACTACCGCCAGCTCCACTACCGCCAGCTCCACTACCGCTAGCTCCACTACCGCCAGCTTCATTTCTAGCATTTGCCATAAATTCAGTCATAGATGCGGTAACTTGCTCCGTAATAATCCTACGTACATCATCCTCAGTCACAGCCTTCTTGGGCGGCATAGTTCTATAATTTCACAATTTCAAAGTATTAAGCATTCATCCAACAAAGGATTCATATAATATGGATCGAATTCATAATCAAGATACAAATAAGGCACAATATGGAATTCAAGACAAGATACATATTTCATTCGATCTGAAACAAAAGTATTGTCTTAGTACATCCCATATAAAAGTTCTAGCACTATATACACTCAAAATTCGTGTCAAGTCTACTACTAACAAGTCGGCTCAGTCAAAGCTACAAAAGCACAAAAGATACAAAGGTCACTACTAAATACAGACTGGTCTACTGAGAACCGCCAGATGGTCCATCATCCATCGTCTTCTGAATCTTCGTCGGACGATCACTAGACACATCTTCAGCTGGGCGCTTACGGATCACTCCTCTTTCAACCATGTCAGCATAAAATCTACTATTCCAACCCACGGATATATTCAACTCCTTCTCAGCTTTCTCACGCATCGCACGAGCCACACTCAACTGAATCTCCATTGAATTCACCTTTCTCTTCATTTCAGCAAACTCACCACTTTCCAACACTGATAACCTCCTAAAAGCCTCATTCAAACCACGTTCTACATCAGTCAAATCCAAACTAAGCAATTCCCGCTCTTTCTCGCCAACCTTAGTCTTCGACTCCAAATAAGCAACATGAGTCTGAACAACACCTAATCCAACCTCTGTCATACAACTCTTAACACGGGAAGCATCTAGATCACGTCTCAAGGCCCATGGTGCAAGACCATCAATATGAGTAGCCTCTCGAGCACTAGACGACTCTCCTATCTCACGTCTACGAGTAGCAATACCATCAGTACCATCAGGTGCATCATCATCCTCATCCTCTTCTGATTCAGAATCAGATTCAGACGATTCAGACATTTCATCCCTAGGTAACTCAACCTTAGAATCAGACAAATCAACTGGTGGGGGCAAAGGCTCGCCCTCTGGAACATCATAAGGATAAATAAGCTCAGCTTCCTCATCATCATCGACCTCAACATCTATACCTACATCCTCCTCGACATCCTCGTCGTCAATCTCATCATCTAAATTATCTAACCCTATCTCATCATCATTCTCAATATCAACATTCTCAATCTCATTCTCTACCAAGTCAACCTGAGGGGCAATCTGATCTCCTAGTCCTAACTCGGGTTCGGGATTCTCAAATGGTTCCTCCTCATCATCCATATCATAATCTACTAAGTCTAAATAAGGATCATCATCTACATTAGGTTCGGGAATAGCATGGTTTTCTACAGGGATATTAGGGTCAGCCATGACAATCTGCATTTGTATATATATATCTCGTATTAGGATAACATACTAGTTAAACAATTACATAATGAAACCACGATATATACATATATATAAATTAAATTATATATATTAAAATATATATCTTCTCAATAGGGCTTGTTGGTAACGTCGGAGATCTCTGGCACCGTTATAGTCAAAAGATTTTTCAAATATTTTCTCAAATGTTCATTGTCAAAAGATTTTGAAAAGTTTTGTTCAAAACCTTGGTTTTTAAAATCTTTTGTTCTCTATAACGAGAGCTCTGGTACCAAACTGTAACACTCTCATTTTTCGTATCGGTACATCGGAAGGGTCTTTCAGAGTGTTAAGGGATTGCACAATAACTCCAATCATAGACAACATATAAAAATGGTTGTTCAAGGTTTAACATACATTCATTCGATAAAAAGTTTCAAAGTGTACAACAGGTCCCAAATTATACAGGTCATTAAGTTTACAAAACATAGATCGAATGAACATTTTTAATATTATGTGGGCCATCAGAGTCGATCTCCATCCGGATTACCTTCAAGCACCTGAGATAAAAACATGCAAAAATCATATCAGCGAATGCCGAGTGAATTCATAGAGTTTAATGAAAACCGTTATATAAAACAATCATTTAAAATCAGAACACAAGTATAATATCGGAAGTAAGTCCTCATATTGCTAGTCAGGCAATATATAAATCAAGCATACATCTTAAACCGCCCATGAGACCGTAGTCTTTATATTACCATGATAGGTAATATATTTCTCGTTAATAGCGTCGTTATCGTTTTGTATTTAGGTTTTATAATACATTGTAGGATTATTATTAGCCGCATGACATTGTTACCTTACTATGAAAACAGCGGGCCGCGAACCCGACAAACAGTTTGCCCATCTAAGTTAGCGTGTCGTCACAAAAATCACGCTATGGAATCTTCTCATACATAAATTCGCTTACCAATCAATGTGGTACGACGGGGATCAACCGTCAAGGCGCGAACTGGGGTGATCGTCCCCAAATAGTACTATCAAATGCATAAGCGTCTACCAAATCCCGGTAGTTCACAATTCATGCTAATGGGACTTTAAGTGACATAACCTAACTACTAATAATCCTTTTAGTCTCGTTTATAGGGTCATAGCATCATTCGGGTCCATATCATTAAGCATACCATCGGGACTAGTTGTGTTCTATTTTTATAAAATCTAGCATGTTATCTCCCTCGCGGGTTTACAAATCATTTTATAAAACATTTAAAAGAGTACGAGGCTATGAACTCACGTTGATAATGAAAGGCGGATTATCGGCTACGGGCGTGCTTCGGTCACGGAAACCTATATAAATAATAATCGGTCTTAGACTTTGTCCAATGACTTTTATCAAAATAACAATATACATATGATGATTTTGTACATATGATGATGATCAAGTGGGTTTATACATCCTTGTTTACTCATTTTAGTGTTTACGTTTTGGTAACGTTTTACTAGTTTGCTAGTTTTACCTATTTACCTATTTTAAGTCCATTAAACTTAGTATAAGTTCTTTAACTTGTTTTAATCCATTTTATACCTATATTATCAGTATGTATACTTTCCATGTTGTGCCCAAATGGGTTAAGCCCAATAAGTTCTTTTTATAAGTATTTATCTTATTTAGTCCAATTATTAGTCCAATATGTTTAGTTAGCTCGTAAATGTCCGTATTTCTTATAGTTCGGGTTTTATCGGTTTTTATTTGTATTAGTTACCTATACATCAGTATATGACTTTTATAAACTTTACATTAGACGGGTTTGGTCGTTTAAGTTTTATTTGGCGAAAAACGTTAATTTTACGGCAATAGCTGAAAAAGTCGTAAAAATTAAGTTTATAGTTTTTATTACTTATAAATATTATTTCACTACCATTTATATAATTTATCCATTTAATTAACCTTTTATATATTTATATAAATAAGTTTTATAAGTTAGTGGGTTTTTATTTTATATTTTGTACATTAAAATGTGAGTGCTTATATAATAATAATAAACATTAATTCTTAAAATCTGATTTTTATCTTCATGTTCACCATTTTTGCCATATCTAGAGTTATATAATGAATTAGAAGCTCATTTTTGGGTGACATGTTCTTCATATTATGTGCTACATTTAACTTAGTTATAGCTACTGCTCATTTTAAGTTTATCATGCCTTAACAGTCTCTACAAAACTGCTTATTCAGATTAGACCACCTAACTTGTTTTGATCATATCTCACTCATTATATTGATTCCATTGCATGGCCAACTCTCACATGTGTATAACATCTTGTACTAACTGTAAATGGATCATACCATGCAATTTTATCAGTTCATGTTTTAGTTATATACTGTTTTTATACAGCCAACTAAATAATCAAGATTTTAGCCTCATTTCTTATAGTTATTAACCTTTTTAAGCATATTTATCAACACTTGATCCCCACACAACATTTTTATCATCATATATACATCATATACATATACAAAATGAAAGAAAATACATTTTTTCTTTACAAAATAACAAGAGAAAAATGGAGAGGATGATCTTCTTTACCAACCAAGTGTATTCCTTGTTTTTGGAAGACAAGAACTTGATGAATACAACAAGTAACTCCAAGACCATCAAATATCAAGAACATATGTTGGAAAATCAGTCCTAGGACACAAGCAAATCACCTCCAATGATGTTAATATGGCCACCAAATGATCAAGGCTTCAAGAGAACTCCTTAATAGAGCTAGTAAACATGTGTTTCATGGCTAGAAGAGATCAAAAGGGGTGTGTGTAGCTTTATTTTGGACGGCAAGGGTGAGGAGTATTGAAAGAATTTGATGTTGGTTTGCATGTATGGAAATATGGAATGAGAAGTTGCTAGTTTTGAGTTAGTGGTAAAGGGAAAATGGCTTAAAATGTAAGCTGAGCTTACACTTGGAGTAAGTTAAGCTAACTTGATGCCACCTTCATGGTGTGGTGTCAAGTGTGTCGTCCAACTTAAGCTAGTAGGGTGGAACAATGTATTATGTCCCATCTCACTAGTTTACGGGTATTTCTCGATTCTAGTTTTCTCGATTTGCGTGGCCTCGGGTCGTTTTACGAAAAACGTTTTTATAAATTATGAATCAACGTCACAAAACGAATCCAATAAAAATTGTCTCATCAAAAACGGAGTTCAAAAACGTAAATACGTAATCCTAAGGTTTCCGGTTTAGTCGTAAAAGACGCCAAATTATGCACGTAAGCCCAAATTTAAATCCGTAAATTGTGAGTTCGTCAATCAACATAAAAATAAGTTTCAAAATATTATACGAGAAAATATTTCACTACCTGAAAATGTTAGATTGTCACAGATCCTTTTTCACCTAAGGCAATTTTAGAATCCAAACCCTTTGATATGGATTCTCATATGGATATTGATGCCACCATAGAGGCTTATCTTGCTAACATTGATATTGAGGTTGATGATAGTGATTCTAATTGGGAAGAGGAGATTCGTCTTAGTGAGAACTTGCATTTTGGGAACATAGAACCTACACCTCCTCCACAAGACACTATTAATCTTGATCCTCCTTTCACTATTCCTTCTATGGAAGATTCCCCACCTTTTGATGATGATGAGGAGCACCACATGGATATATTTGTTATGAATGTTTTGATTCCTACACCTTCATTGTCTCATGATGCTTTGATCTCTAAGGGGGAATTTTATATGGTTGATACGAGCTCATCTTCTTATTTTCCCATGAAGGGAAAGGTTTTTGATCTTGGGATCTGTATATTTAAGACACCTTGGTTTTCATCTATTCCACTTAAGAGTGGGATTTCGATTAATATGGTCTTCTTGTATGAGCTTACTTTGTTGATGCTACCTAATTTGTAGTTGTTCACATGTAGAGATGGAAACTATGTATTTGATCCTGGTGTGCTTACTATATGATAGATTTCGTATGTTGGACAAACTTGAGACACGTTGGACCGTTCCATTTATCGAGGCGGATATTGTAAATCTTATAGTAAATGGCAACGTGCTAAGTTTGAGTGTATCATGTGAAATGTGCTTCAAAGTGGATATCTTTTATTCTCCATGATGGTTTCCCCAAGGACAACCTAATTCGGGGCCGAGTCGAGCTAGCGACTTAGGTTTAAAAAAATCAAACATTGAATAACTAGGTTAGAAAACGTAGAGTAGATCTAAATAGGTTAGGTTTAAAAAGAGGGTGTTATAGTAGAGTTGAAGTGGAGGGGTGACCTTTCTTCGCCTTTTGGTGTTTGTTTCAAGAGTTGATCTCTCTCATTTTATTCGTGGAGCTTATGGCGGAGGCCCGTGTATCCGGTTCACTTCGATTAGTTTTTGCTATTGTGATATTCAACACTTTTGCTTAAAATGAATTTACTTTAGTTGCCTTTTCCTTAACTCGATTTAAACAAAGTTATCAATGTCATATGTGTAGGGGAGTTTACTCCAATACTCTTAAACATTGAGGACAATGTTTATCTTAAGTGTAGGGGAGACTTCTATCGAAGTGGCCTTACCTAGACCATTGTTATTGACTTCATGATAACTTGGAAATTAATTTTTCAAACATTTTTCAAATTCTTGATCTACTTTGGCCACCAAAAATCTGCATTATTTTTGAATTAATCATCTTTTCATTTGTATAACACATTTGCATTGTATATAATTTCTTCTTTTATTTTTCATCAAAAATATATAAAAGGAAAAAATTATAATAAAGGACATGGTTTAAGAAATTTAGACTTCTTTGACATATTAGGCCCGCCATGGATACTTTGACTCAACCCAAGTTTGCTTATCTAAGCATTCTCTAGCTAGTAGCCTTAACCATGTAGACCTTTTTTGGTTTATTAGGCTAAGCATCCACTAGTCTCATTATTTGAGATTTTAAACTGTGGAGAACAAGAGATGATAGAGTTTGAAGTAAGTGTAAAGGGCTAGATAAACCTCATATTCATTAATTGTGGCTTTTATATCCCCTTTCGTAACCTTTACTTTCTTGTCAACGCATGTATATATGTTAATAAATAATCAAGAACGATTTTAATCGGTTTGTAGTCTCTTATGCATTTTTGACTTTGGTTGGTATAAGTACGTCTTAAGATTCTAAGTTAGAACGTTTTATGTGTACTAGACTTATGTCATGCTTAATACTTAGTGGGTGTTTTTCCTTTTATTCTTTTCAACTTTCTTTGTGAGGAATAAAGAAAAATAAGAACGGCTTATGAAAAAAATGAGTGGCTAGAAAAAAAAGAAAAAAGAAAAAAGAAAAAAGAAAACAAAAAAAATAATTATACAAGACTCCTAAGAGGGGCAGTGAAGTTTTAATTATAGTTGTTATGGAATTCCAATATTACTCTCACAAGGGTTGCGGGGATTTAATAGTTGCTCCAATCCAATATTACCTTGACGGGTTGCGGGATTGAAGATCCAAGGTCTCAAAAAGGCGGCAGATATAAATTATTGCGTGAGTTTTATTTTTCTTTCCTTAGCGAGTGTGTAGCTACCTATTAATGCATGACATAAGGATCTTACACATAAGGCGAATGACTTATTATTTTGAGTCGGACTTATATCAGTTGTGGGCGATTTTTCGAGTAATGGATAAGATGGTTACTTAGTTTACCGTGCTTCCTTATTTTGAGATTTTACATTTCTTATATTTCATGCTTTAAATAATGACAAATTTGCTTTCAAGTAATTTGTTCAAATAATAACCGGTCTTAGAGGCATAATAAGTGGGGGTATAATAGTAACACAATTAATTTATACGAATAAGTCGATGCACTTTCACTTATGGAAAACAATGATCTTGTTTTTAAGCTTGGTATGAGGAAAGTGAAACTTGAGGATGATAAGTGTTCATGGTACCAAAGCCCTAATTAAAGTCCTTGATTTCTTTATGAGTTATTTCCATCAAAACTATTTCAAGAAAATCCAAAAATATAAATAGAATTGATTTTCTTTGCATTACATTATATAAATCAAAATCATGTATCATATAGTGTAGAGTAGTGTAAAAGCATTTCATATTGGCCACGGTGGATTAATTATGAGAAAAGTGTAAATTGGGGCTTTAAAATACTGCATTGCATGAGGCCATGGCAATTGTCAAGTGGAGGGGAGTTGATAAGTGTGAAAACATTCATCAATAATGACCCAAAAACCACTTAAAACACAGCAAAAAACATTATATTTAACTGTAAAATATCAGAATTACGTGGGTATTTGTGTTTTTGTGTTTTCAGGTAAACAAGATACATTTTGGAGCAAATACGCATTTTCAAGGGATTTATATGACAAAAGACGAAGAAAAAGACGAAAGTTGCTTCAATGACCAATCATGCCATAATTACAATGATGAAGGGCTTAGTTTGTAACTTCCACTAAAACAAAGGAAGAAAAAGAAATGCGCTTAAAAGTTATTATCACATTTGATAAAAGATGGAAGTGAAAGGACCAAAAAGAAAAGAACGAAAAAGTTTATTAAACTTCATTCAACTTGGTCAAAGTAAGCAAGCTACCAATTCATATCTTCATCTTCAACATAAACGAAGAGAGTGAAAGAAAGTTTTAGTCGGCTGATAGTTTTCTTCACCAAATACTGCAAGTTCGATTTCAAGAATGATCTACAAGGATTCAGACGAAACTTAAAACACCAAAATTGGTCCTTATCCTCTCCTCTACAATAAGATACAAGTTAATTAGATCAAGATCAAGAGTTTAAGAAACCCCCCAAAAATCCCTGAAGAACCCTAATCAACTAATCATCGTATTTACACGTGGCAGATGAAGATTAGAGGCAACACGTCACACCTTTTCTCTCGATTCCTATAAATACCAAGAAGACACCTCATTTGAGGACGGTTAGCTAGGTGTAGTTAAACATAGTTAGGTTTACGAGTAGATAGATAATCTTTCACATAGTCTTGTTCTTGTTAGATTTCAGTTAAATTATAAAGGAATTAGTTAATCTTCTTGTAATTGAATTTTCTTTCCACCATTAATGAAGCTCAAGTTTTGATCTTAGACTTCATTCTCTGTTTTAAATGATATTCTATTCATAAGCTTGTGATGAGCTTAATAATTGTTCAAATTCATTGAATAAACTGTTCTTTTGGATTTACTTACTCAATCAGCTTTGATGATCGTTTTCGGTTGCCATTGATGGAGTTCGAATTTGCAAACATAGTAAAACCGTAGCCGTGTTTTGGATGCGTTAGATACTAGTAATTTTAGTTGAGTGGATTCTGAATTAAGTTCATAGTTGAGTTAGTTAGAAGTTAGTTAAAAGTTAGTTAATCTTGTAACCGTTTTAATTAATAAAAATTGAGTTTTCAAATTTCAGTTCATCACATTTACATTTCTTATCAGCTTTGGTCAGTTTACAAGCTCTAATTAGCTTATGATTTTGTAGGATTTCTTTCAGTAAGTTTCTTTTTCAGTTGGATTTACTCAGAGTGACTTTACATTTCATCTCAAAAGGGTTTGATTTCAGTTTTTATAAGACTTGCAAATAATCTGAATTTTTAGTACAAATAGAGCTTATGATGATTTTCTGTTAAATAAGTATTTCAACAGACTAAGTCAACTAGTGCAATAATAAAAGTAGTTTAGTTCTATTCATTAAAAAAATAATGCTTTTCAGATTGCAGCCCGAAGAGGTGTTGTTAGGATAAGACAAGAGTTAACCGGCAGCTCAGTTCAAGGATAGCTTGGTTATCCAACTTTTGTTCGATTGTGGTGCTTGTTTCAAGTCGGCTCAGCGTCGCGCTTCGACATCAACGGATACCTTAATTTGAGCAGTTCTTGTTTCGGTTTTTTAGCAGCAGCTTTTTTGACATCCGTGGGCTAGGCTTGGATGTATGGCAGTTAGTTGATCGTGATTACGGTGCGTAGATTAGAATAAATCAGAGATCCAAGTGATTCAGTTCAGTTCTTCGTTGATAGCTTTCGACACCAAAGGGTAGGCCTGGAAGGAGAGGTTATTCCATTTTATAGTTTATGCAATTTCATTGAAGTTCTGTTATTGTTAATGGTAGATTAAATTTACTAGTAATCATTTCTTTAATATTTGTTTTAGTGTATTGTTACTTGATTTCTATTAGTCAAATCATTTTGTTTGTTAAACTGGTACCTTAGATTTAAAAGCTGTGATTGGATAAGTGTTAGTTTTTTTTGATGATTCAGGCTATCTTGGAAGTTAGTTACTGTTCAGTTAGTTAGGATAGGATTCATTCATGTTTACTTGATTCAAAGTATTAAGCGTAATTTTCACTCATTGGTAAATATAGCAGTTGAAACAAGACTTTTGTGCAAAGTTCAGTAAAGAAATAGAGTCTTTCGTTTTCTTTTTGAAGGAATGTGTTTAGTATCAATACTGTATTGGTAAGCTACGATTTTGGTCCCTGTTAGTGTTAATTTTCATTTTGGTCAAATTCCTTATTAGCTTTAGTCTGTTATAATTGATAGTTGGCTGCGCTATATTATACTAGTGGGCCGTTTAAAAATATACAACGTTGCTTTTACCAATTGCTTTCTTACACTTTCATGATGTTATAAAAAGTTGATTTTACTTTTATAAAGTAGTATTAGTTTTATCTGCTTTTAGAAGTGTTGGTTCAGTATAGTTTTTTTAAGCGTTGACTATATTTTGTGTCATTTTCATATTTGGGACCATTTGGTTTAAATTAGACTTCATTTGTTTAGTAGTGTTAATTTGACATTGCTAGTCTTATCAAATTGTAGTTAGTAAAGTGCATGTTTACTTGTATGGGATTAGTTTTAGGTTTATATTTAGTATTTGGCATTTTGTAATTGTAGCATAAATTTTTATTTTGCTTTTTTATATTTTGTGCATTTAGATGTTTTACGTGAAATTTGTTTTAGTGTAGTACGTATTACGTATATCAGTATTTTTACATTTTTACTTGCTTTGTGCCAAATAGAAATAGATACCAAATTCACTATTATTCACCAAAAACAATTAATTCTTACTTGAAAACGTTAAATCAATTCGAATTGAGTCGAGAAAAACGAACTATAAAAAAACAGATATTACTTAGCAAGACTTTCTGTGGATCCTGCGTGCTTAATTTTCTGAACATACACTTTAGCCCTAGGAGTGCTATGTTTTTTACTGATTAAAAGCTTGTCAATTCGAGTGTATCAACCATAGTTCAAACCACAATCATCATGACTAATAGTATTGAAACATTTCTAACATTTAGCACAAATAACTATAGATTTTTCATTCCGAATTGCAAGCTTAAAGTCATTACATTCAGATGAATTATGAATAAAAAACGGTAAATTCCTAGGGTGTTCTTCTACTTCCACGTTATTGGTCTTGGGACGACTACTTCTAGATGCAAAAGGAACCATATCATTCCTTGTATTGCTCGTAGGATGTGGCCTTCTACTCTTAGTGTAGTTGTTTATTCCTATAGAAGAACACACACGTCTATCAGAATTAGCACTTTTTAAATCGATGACTTTTGGTTGTGATATAGTGGTCGGTTTTGTCCTAACGCTTGCTTTACGTTTTTCGTTAGGCACATAGATATCTCTAGGTTGAGAGGAAGGACAAACTCGAAACATTCCTAGGGCAATCATAGTATCCACAATCGTACTAGGCTCAGAAGTCTTGTCTTTTAGCAAGGCCTTTAACTTGCAGTTTTTACAGATTTATCGATGAGTTTCTAATAGACAGACATACGTGTTCTATAGCTCGCTTATATGAAACAACCTCATATTCTAAATCTGTAATCTTAGCCTTAAGCTTATGAACATTCCAATCACTGTCATTCTCTAATCCAGAAGAAACTAGATTCTTTCCCTTAACGCCACCTAACTAAGCTTGCAACTGTTCGATGGTTTGTTGCATTTCATTATAAGATTTATCGTACGAAATTTTGTCATATTTGCATTCATCACATTTTTTAACAAATTTATTCCAAAGATTGTTGAATTCTTTATCATTTTAATGACATAAGATTCATTTTCTCTTTCGTACGTTCAAGCTCAGTTTAGAGGGTTTCGTTATCGGACACAGAGATATTTAACGCAACGGGACTACTATTAACACTATCACTTTCTTTAGAGAGACGTTCAATATCGTTTTCCAAAACTTTAATTTTATCAAGAGATTCATCAGACTCCTTTGTCAAAGATTTAAAGTCTTGAATAAAGTTGGCTGCTTCTTTCAAAAAAGCATTTTCAAAATTGCTTATCCTAACGTCAACTTGATTAATAATCGGATTAATATCATTTTGAAGCACTTTTTGTAACTCGACTTGAATGGGTGATGTAAAATTTCCTCCATTAATGTTCAAGATCGTTTTCCAAAACTTTAATTTTATCAAGAGATTCATCAGACTCCTTTGTCGAAGATTTAAACTCTAGAACAAAGTTGGCTGCTTCTTTCATAAAAAGCGTTTTCAAAATTGTTTATCCTAACGTCAACTTGATTAGTAATCAAATTAATATCGTTTTGAAGCACTTTTTGTAACTCGACTTGAACGGGTGATGTAAAATTTCCTCCATTAATTTTGGAATTAACAACACGTTTAAGAATGACAAAGTTATCTTTTACTTAGTTTAGATATCATCGTGTAACGCTCGGTTTAGGAGGAACATCTGACAATTCCTCACTTGGTATTAAAAGCATTTCAGTACTCGTTTTAGACCGAACAAATTTTCCTAAAGGAGGATTAATTTTCGGATAATAAACGGGTGTGACCTATTTATTAAGCTTTTGCATCCTTAAACGACTCTTTGCAGCAAGTTCAACAGTTCCCTCTGAATCATATACAACAGGAGGATCACGCTTATCTAGCAATACATTACCATTATATAAAATTTGTTGGGTGGCCTGAGCATGATTAAAATATTCAGGATTAGGGGGAAGAGGATAACCTAAAGCCAATTTATAACGGGTGTGGTACATTTCAATCACTTTTGGTGCAGGCATGTTAATAGTTTGCATGTATTGACCTCATTTTATCAAAAGATTGTCTAATTCCCTAATCGTATCCTCAGCATTGCAAATATCCTCAAGAAGCCCATCTTTTCGAATTCTAAAATCATGTTTCATCTTTTTTCTTTCTTCTTTAAGATCGAAAATAGTTGATTTTCGTTTGAAAGTTGTTTATTAAGAGAGGTGATTTCATCATTCAAATCGCTTATCTTTTTAGCACTACTTAAATGTAAGGCATTTAATTTCTTAGTTGTGCATTTTTCTTGATAAACCGTTGTTGCATGAGCTTGTTCAAGTTCCTTGATTTTAGTATTATGAATTTCAAAGCTTTTCTCTTTTTCCTTGTATTTAGCAAGCTCAGTGGTCAATTGGGCATTAGATTCTCTATACATATTAATAACCACCTTAGCATGATCAACCTCCTTGGAAAGCTTATCAAATAATGATTTATAATACACATGCATCTCGTCAGGAAGAGTTGGAAGCTGGGCGACTTGATCTCCACTAAGGTCCACACTAGACGCATTAGAAATAATATTTCTATTATTGTTTGATCCCTGTGTTTCTCAGTGTAGGGCTCAAGTATCTCAGTATACTCTTCCTCATGATTAGACATACTATAGATATCATTATCATCAAAACGTGGGTGAACCATAGAGGGTCCATCTGAATCATAGACGGGAGCTCTATCATCATGAATTCTCGAGGTTGATGCTTGCTGCAAGTTTGCCATCAAGATCTAGTTGGCATTCACATCTTATTCCTCATCATATTATGCTGAAGATGCTATAAGATCAAATTCCTCAGCTTGAAGTGGAATTCCTGCTTCTTCCTTTTGTGCTATAAGATGCTGAGTCTGAAGGTAAGTAGCATCCCTCTTCTTTTTGGCTGCGCAATCTTGAGCATAATGACCAAATCCCCTGTAATTGTAGCACTGAATCTGAAGATTGTTGTTTCCATTACCCGTACCAGTATTTTCAGCCCTTGCAGCCACTATATCCCCATCTGATTTCCAAACGCTGGCACCACAATTAACCCATTCTACTTACCCATATTCTGAACTCCCTGATTTTGACCATGGTTTTGTCCAAACTGATTACCTGCATTCCCAACCATTTGCCCTTTATTGTGACCATACTGATTTCTCACACTCTGAGCACCATATTGTTGAAACTGTTTCCCTGTGTTCCCTCCAACTACCAATTGACGATCTTGATTCACATTTATCATTAGTTGAGCAATATGCCTATTTTTCGTGTTCGATGAGATTCCCTTATTGTTGTTGGTTAGGTTAATGGTGAATTTGAATGCCTTTGCAAGAACTGCTAGACCAGTATTAATCGCATGAGTAGGATCTGTGATGTCATCAAAGCAATCCATAGGTTGTTACAAGTAGTTAACAACAGCAGGGAGTTGATAACCATAAGTCGTGAGTTGTTGTTGTGGCATGAAGTTTCTCGAGGAGGGTTGATGGTAAGGTTCCATGAGATATGAAGTAGATGACAAAGAGTTTGACATAAAAGATAATGGATCTTATGTTTTTGCAAGTCGTTCTGCCCGAACTTCATTAGCATCATCTTGATTCATCTTCAAATAATCATACACTTTAGTGTAGTCTACGACATGAAGATCCTTGGTTTTATTGACGAGTGTGACATAGCGTGACCATTCAGATGGAAGATTATCAATAAATTTGATGTTGCTATCAATTTGTTTAGTTTCATGTTTATTTCTCCAAAGATGATTCATGAGTGTTGAAAACCGATGACAGTAAGGTTCAGTTTGTTCTCCCTCAATAGAACTAAACTTCTCCCATTCACGAAGCAACTTAGTCTCTTTTTCTTGCAGACCAATTTCACTCCCCTTCATCATTTTTTGAATTCTGAGCTACATCTCGTGGGCGGTATCACAACTATCAACTATAGCATAAACATCTTCGGTAAGTACCATAATA
This sequence comes from Glebionis coronaria, assembly GCA_025667525.1. Lineage (NCBI taxonomy): Eukaryota > Viridiplantae > Streptophyta > Magnoliopsida > Asterales > Asteraceae > Glebionis > Glebionis coronaria. The sequence goes on from JANFOE010000057.1 coordinate 1,341,850, forward strand.
ATGACTTGAAATTCTAGATCATCAGCGTCTAGTTGTTTAGATTCTGCCTCAGTTAACTCTTCATCCTTTTGCTCATGACAAGAATCGGCCACTAGGTTAGTACTCGTGGGATCCCCAGGCATAATAATTTATCGTCTTACATACGTACCGTTTTGGATAGATATGACGATCATCTTTCCTAACGGTTTGCATTTTGCATAACGAAGAAGACGACTAGCCCATGTAGTGTAATTCTCCTTGTTAAGCATGAGAGGACGATTCTCAGTACCCGCAGCATAAATATCTTGTTGAGACGTCATTGTAGAAGTCGTGTGTAAAATAGGATCACAATTAATAGAAAGCGCGTTTCAGATTCTCGGATAATCAAACTTCACCGATATTTGTCAGTCCGATAAAAAAATTTCAGTCCGATATAACGTAGACCGAAAAAATTTTGAATTACCAAATTTTGAAATCGACTTAGAAATAGCCAAAAACTAGTATGAAAAAAAATTTGGATAAAGGGGAACCAAAACCCGGGTAAAATATATTCCCAAAAGCGTTGAAGTACAATGGAATGTATCTGCAATGCCACATTAACCTCAAGCAAATGCCTGAACAACCACTACATCATATGACATGCCATATGATCCTGCTAAACTATTACAAAACAAATAACACCAATAGGAAAGAACCACCTAAAGGTGCATGAACAATGTGATTAAAACGTCATCACGGCTAACACTTGGAGCGAACATCAGGCTGACGAGAACCATGCCGATCATCAATCGATATGACTTCTTCAACCTCACTATCACTAGCATTAACCACATCTTCCTTGATTTTAAAACCATCCTCCCAATCTGTACCATCATCCATCTTATCCCAAAGAGCACCAAAAGAGTTATGAGAACTCTTATCCTTATCATTAGTCTTAGCTACAAAACTCGAAGTTTTGTTATTCAAGAAACCCTTCTTAAGCATCGGAGCTACCTTCTTAGGATTCTGACCCGTAGCATTTGTTTTAGAGGTTTCACCTCTATCAACATTATGAAACTGAAGATTAAGGGCTGGTTTTGTTAATTTAATACCTGCAACTTGTGGTTGCTTCTTCTTATCTTTATTCTTCTTGTTCTTGACCACCTCAAACCCATCATCCACCACATCCTTAGTTGCATGAGCAACCACTTTCTTGTGCACTTTCGGACACATGTCACTAGTATGATCAAAAATCAAGCATGTACAGCATCTTGGAGGTCTCCATTCGTACTCAATATCAATCGTAACCAATGAATGCCCTTTATCACGACCTTTAGGGACATCAATTACCATCGAATCCAATAACTCTATATCAGCTGAAACCTCAACGAGCGCCCGAGCATATGTACTTCGACCCGACGAGTTAACACACATATTACTTGTGTAGGAATCCAACATAATAGGTGTGCCAATTTGGGTCGTGAGAAGACTAAGACCAACCTCCGAATAAGCCACAATCGGTACATGATGAAGCTTAACCCAAACTGGAGCTTTCTTGACCTCCGCCTTTTTCAAATCAGTAGTAGGCGACCAAATATTTACAATCGGTACATGATGAAGCTTAACCCAAACTGGAGCTTTCTTGACCTCCGCCTTTTTCAAATCAGTAGTAGGCGACCAAATATTTAAGATAATAGGAACATTCCTAAGCAGCCACAGGCCATTCTCAAGAACTCCTTCCATTCCTACCTTCGTATTAAATTGATAAAGAAAGAAATCTTCATGAAGCTGAACGCGTTTCAAATCAAACCGAGCCCATGCATTTTTAACATAGTTTTCCACAAGTGGAAAAGCTAACCGTTTACCAATAAAAAAACCATAAAGCGTGTATGCGAAACGTGATTCAACCTCTTCAACAGCATCATAAGGGATTGCTATTCGTGCTCCCTCAACATTCTCCTCACATCGTAATTCAGAAATCTTCACAAGCTTTGTACGCTGATTATGGACATCCCCATTTTGAAGTAACGATGCAAATGAGCCCATCTTCTGATCAACATGCAGTTCTTGCTTAGAATTATCAGCAAACTGTCCCAAACAAGTGGACGTTGTACAACCATTAGCATTCAGATTAGTAACCCTTCTTGGCAACTTATTAGCACTAGCAAGAGCACTAATATTCGAATCTTCCACATCAACCTGATTCAATGACACAGGAGTAATACCAGTAGTCATATCAGCAGCCTTAATCGTTTGTTGCTCATCAGATCTTTATGATGTATATCAGCAGCCCTAGTTGTGGAGTTCACACCATGACAATTAGACTCCCCTGTCCCTAACGAAATATCAGCATCACACTTATTCCCAGAAACCGAAGACGACCCCTGATTAGGGTTTGAAACACCCCCGCAGGTGGCGTCTTCCTTATGAACCAACTCAGAATTAGGGTTTGAAACACCCCCGCTGGTAGCAGATCCATCATCCTTAATCCCCATTTGCTCTCTCAGCCGTGTAATACGAGCATTGAGAGCCTCCATATCAACCGGAGCATAGCTTGTATCCATCCCTCTTCAATCAAAACCACCACAATAAACCAAAACCACGAAAACAGGTCCAATAAAACCCTAGAATGAGTTTTATCAGACGGCGCTTGGACTTCCTATGCCTAACCAACCTCCATGAATGCAGATTAATAATATAAATTAAAGCACAATATGGATATGAAAATAAAAAGCCCAAAAAAACTATTTGGTAACACAGCCCTAAAATGAAGAATCGAAACCTGCTGCAAATGAAACCGTAACAAAAACAAGATTGTTAATACATCAAGAAGACGTAATTAAACAATCGAGTTTAATGCGTAAGAATCAAAAGAAGAATAAATTGATTTATCAAAAAAGACGGCTGTTTTGATCACCCATAGTTTGAGAGAGAATTAGGGTTTAGTATGGAAAAATTTTGATATAAGAAGACGTAAAAATTTTAACTTTTTTTTGTTGGTAAACATGCGATGAGACTAGTCTAGATAGTGGCTAAGTCTAGAAACCAATAGAACGAAACTTTGCACGATCTCGCAAAAATGGTACTATTGTATGATCTCGGAATATTTTTGAGTAGTGATCTTGGAATATTGCTACAACACCATCTCGAAATATTGCTAAAACACCATCTCGGAATAACTTGTAAAACACGATCTCGGAATATAATGTAAATCACGATCTCGGAATAATTGAAACTTCACAATCTCGGCATATTGAAACTTCACAATCTTGGAATAATTGAAACTTCACTATATCGGAATATGTATCAGTACACCATTTCGGAATATGTTCTGAGGTCACCAATTCGGAATAATTTTTCAGAATTCACCAATTCGGAATAATTTTTCAGAAGTCACCAATTCGGAATAATTTTTCACCAACTCGGAATAATTAGGGTTTCACCATTTCAGAATAATTAGGGTTTCACCATTTTGGAATATACAAAAATTCTGAAATTTGCAGAAACTTTTTATCTCGAAAAAAACAACATTTTTGAGATATTCCGACAAACGATTCGTACTTCTACGTATAAAAACCTTCAAAAAAGCATAAAAATGACAACTTTTTTATTTTTGGCCAAAATTTTTTCAATCCAAACGCGAAAAACAACCTTCAAGTTCGAAGAAAAAAGAGATGTATTTCAATGATTTTATAAAGTAAAACACGAAAAACATGCAATCTACAAATCCTTTGGTGAATGATACCACTTGTATGACTTGTACATACGAAAACCAAACACAAAAATTGTTGATATGGAGGTTGTAAAACCCGCATAAAATACCTTAGAACATTAATTACATGAAAACACGTATAAATTATAACTTTACGATTAATTAAGATATGACATGTATCATGAACATTTAATGTAAGTATTATGTATATTAACTGATTACCACAAACATGACAAGAATTAAAACACGGGTTTAAAACACGAACACACACGACAATTTAGTTAAAAAACGAAAAACAAAAACTAAGTATGAGGGGTGTTTGGCCGGCGTGTAAAAGAAACCAAGGAAGACCCATGGCCCGGCCCATTAAGCCTAGACTAGTAAACAAATAATCTGCAGGGGATTTCATTATTCACTTTTATAGAAAAACCCCTACCTTTCTCTCTCTTTGGCCGCGACACCCATAAGAAAAACAAAGAGGAAAAGCTTGTTTGATCTTGATTAATTTACGGGTATTGTTCGTGTCTTAATTCCTAATCATTACACCTATACGATATCTCTCAAATCCTTAATCTTTTATTTTTATTTTCTTTTATTCATGAATTAGATAAACCAGAAAAGAATATATGATTAATCATGACTAAAACATGGAAGGTTTCGGGATTTAATGGGGTTTGGTTCGGTTGTCACGCAAACCGAGAGTCAAAGGACTCTCGGTGGTATTTTGTCTCGGCCAGTCGCGCCATTATAAGGAGTGATGGTTGTTTCTTGTGATCGTCCGCAACACCAAACACCCCTAGCGGGGGCTGTTTGATTAAAACAGTGGCAAACCGAGAGCCCTATGGCTCTCGGTGGGAAGCTGTTGCACGCAGGAGGAACTAACAGCAGCCGAGGGCTGCGTTGGTCTGGTAGTGGCAAGCCACAGCCTTGGGGCTATGGTGTTGCTTGTGGTACGAGTCGAAGCCAAGACCTCAAGGTCTTAGTGTGGCTTTGTTTTTGGGGCTCGGGTATAACCAAAACACACCAAGGGTGTGTTTGGTTAGTTTTGCTAAATTACGTTTTTTTTGGGTAAAAAGGGAAATCCCCGGTAAAATATATTAAATCCTAAAAAAAAACCATGAAGTACAATGGAATGTGACTGAGTGTAACATTAACCTCAAGCCAATGCTTGAACAACCTAGAATGAATGACATGCCATCCATTTTACTTATCAAGTACAAAGCCAATTACACCAATAGGAAAAAACCACCTAATGGTACATAAACAACAGGAAACACCTATCATGAAGCAACAAAAATTGACTCAGGTAACTCCTACAGACGAGCGTAAGCTTCACTCTCTTTGGACCTCTTCAAACTGCATGAAAGGAGCTTTAATCGGACAGCAGACGTAACAGTCTCAGCAACTTGCATGATCGTTCGTTTGCCTTTATTAAACAATCTCCAATTGCGTTCTTGCCAAATATAATAGGCTGCAGAAGAAACAACCAGTTTGGAAACAATAATAGCCGTTGACCTTCTTTTCGCACTAGGGTTGAGATGAGCCACCATTCCATAAATATCACAAGGCAAAGCTGCTCAACAAGTCTTCCCTTTAACTTTGTCCCACACTGCATCTACAAAAGAACAACTGAAAAAAAGTTGCTCATGGGAGTCCGATTGAACTTCACAAAGCGAACAAACATTACCTAGCGAAGAGGATGCATCCTAAAAATAGAGACGGTCCTGTGTTTTCAATTTATGCTTGAAAATCAACCACAAGTTAAACGCATGGCGAGGAATATTATGAGGAAACCAAACTGTATAAAACCAAGGGACTTTAAGATCCCTTGGTCTAATAACCGACCAAATCTGCTGCACAGAAAATTTTGGCATCGTGAAATTACCAACACGCCAAACCAACCTATCTGATTGAGAAGCATCACTATGGGCAGTACACAAATGCAAGATAGGATATTTCGCAAGAAATTCCGGAGGCCAGACCAAACTACTATTAACAAGAAGATCTTGTACCTTTGAATTTAACGTAAGCCCAGCTCTATGGATATCACGAAAAGACACATGAGAATCAATAGGCACAGAATCACACCACTTATCGAACCAAAGAGAAGTATTCGGATGACCTAAAAATGGAGGATTTGTTCTCTCTAGACGCCTCTTCCTAAATCATCTTTTTTCGTCTTTTAATCTGATCTCTTTCTTCTAATCCTTTCAAGTGAGTGTTTGAGTAACTGATCTCTTGATTCTCGTTGCTCTCACACTTATTTTTCGTGATTGTTGGAGGTTCTTAGGTTAATTCTCGAATTAGGTTTTTTTAGGGTTTGCTTCGGTTGTGGAGTTCGTTTTATTGGTCCCTGGTGTGGGTTTATGGTTTTTATTAATTAGGATTCTAGTTCTGGGTCGGTTTTATAGGTGACGATTCATTTTTTAGGGTTTTTGTGGATCTAGGGTTTCGGTATGGAACGGGTAGGGCCTGTTCCGATTGACATGGAGGGCCTGGCCGCTCGTATGAAGCGTTTGAGGGAGGGTATTATTCAGAGGTTTGATGAACTCCAACATTCTTATGGTAGTGTGGACAGCAATGTGATCGGAGCTGCTGTGGTCACTACGGGGCATGCAATACCTATTGATGTTAATGAGCAGCATGTAGGTCATGATCATATTGTTTCTACTGTTACAAGGTGTAGTGCTGCTCAACAAACAAGTGGTGAGGGTGTGGATGGTTCCACATATCATGGACTGAATATACCAGGTGGTGAAACGACTACGATTGGTGGTGATTCAGTTTCGTATTTGAATGTTAATGAGGCTGCTGCTTTGACGTCGGTTATGGCTGGAGTAGAGTTTGTTTCAACAGGTGAGACTACTTATAATGATAACGTGGGAGCTGTTGGTGATGTGACTGCTGTTCCGGAATCAGCAAGTGTTCCAATGCATAGTACTTGTGATAAAAGTATTAAGATACGACCAGGGGTGTTTTCAGATCAGAATAAAGATGGTCATGTTACGGGTAATAACAAGGAAGAGAATGGATTGATAAGGGATCAGAATGTTGATCAGCAGATGGGTTCATTTGCATCGGTCCTTCAAGGCAAGGCTGTTCAGAACATGGCTGTCCATAATAAGCCGAGTTCAAAGGTTGTGAAGATTTCATAATTGCGATGTGAGGAGCATGTTGAGGGAGCTCGAATTGCAATCCCGTATGATGCTGTTGAAGCGATTGAATCACGTTTTACGCACACGCTATATGGTCATTTTATTGGTAAACGGTTAGCTTTCCCGCTTGTGGAAAACTATGTTAAAAATACGTGGGCTCGATTTGGTTTGAAACGTGTTCAACTTCATGAAGATTTTTTCCTTTTCCAATTTAATTAGCAAGAAGGAATGGAAGGAGTTCTTGAAAATGGATCGTGGTTGATTAGAAACGTGCCTATTTTCTTGAACATATGGTCGCCTACTACTGATTTGCAAAAGGCGGAGATCAATAAAGCACCGGTGTGGGTTAAACTTCATCATGTGCCGATTGTTGCTTATTCGGAGGTTGGTCTTAGTCTTATTACTACCCAAATTGGTACACCTATTATGCTTGATTCTTATACGAGTAATATGTGTGCTAACTCATGGGGTCGTAGCACCAATGCTCGTGCTCTTATTGAGGTTTCAGCTGATGTGGAGTTACTTGATTCGATGGTAATTGCTGTTCCTAAAGGTCGTGATAAAGGTCATTCTTTGGTTACGATTGATATTGAGTACGAATGGAAGCCACCTAGATGCTCTACATGCTTGATTTTTGATCATATTAATGACAGGTGCCCGAAATTGCCCAAGGAAGTGGTCGCTCATGCTACTAGTGTTGTGGCAGATGATGTGTTTGAGGTGGTTAAGAATAAGAAGAATAAGGGTAAGAAGAAGCAACCACAAGTTGCAGGTATCAAGTTAACTAAACCGGCTCTTAATCTTCAGTTTCGTAATGTTGAGAGGGGTGAGTCCTCTAAAGCTACGGGTAAGAACCCTAAGCCGGCTGCTCCTATGCTTAAGAAGGGTTTCTTGAATAACAAAGCCTCGAGTTTTGTAGCTAAGACTAATTATAAGGAGAAGAGTTCTCATAGTTCTTTTAGTGCTCTTTGGGATAAAATAGATGATGGTACATATTGGGAGGATGGTTTTAACACCAAGGAAGATGTGGTTAATAGTGATAGTGAGGTTGAAGAAGTCATATCGATTAATGATCGGCATGGTTCTCGTCAGCCTGATGTTCGCTCTAAGTGTTAAACTTGATGTCATTATACTTTTATCGTTCATGCACCTTTAGGTGGTTTTTTCCTATTGGTGTTATTTGTTTTGTACTTGTTTAGGAGGATCATATGGTATGTCATATGATATAGTGGTTGTTCAAGATTTTGCTTGAGGTTAATGTAGCATTGCAGCTACATTCCATTGTACTTCAGCGCCTTTTGGGAATATATTTTACCGGGGTTTGATTCCCCTTTACCCAAAGAGAAGTATTCGCACCATTCCCAAGATTACTCTAGACGTACTCACGAATGATGGGCCTCATCTCCAGTATTTTGCGCAAACCCCAATAGATATTACCACGCAAAGGAATACTCCAAAATTTACGACCTTTAAGTTTATACTCGTGAATCCATTTAACCCACAACGAATCTTTAAAAGTAAGCAACTTCCAAATATTGTTAACCATAAGAGCAGAATTAAAGTATTCTAGGCGACGAATACCTAAACCCCCCCTCGTCTTTAGGCAAGCACGCAACTTCCCACGCAACCTTAGATTTCCCTTTCTTCATAGGGCCATGACACCAAAGAAACCCACGCATAATTTGTTCTATATCCCAGAAAACCCGAGAAGGAATAATGAAAACTGAAGCCCAAAAAACATGCATAGATCCAAGTACAGACCTGATCAATTGAAGACGTCCCGCAATAGAAAGAGATTTATTCTTCCAGTCTTGAACCCGATTGAGAACCTTCTCTACCAGCTCCTTACAATCCCTTATCATTAGCCTAGAAGAAATTAGTGGAACGCCTAGATATTTGACAGGAAAACGGCCTTCTTCAAAAGGTAGGACATCAAGAATGCCACGTTTAACACAATTTAGGACATTACAAAAGTACGCAGTACTTTTAGGCAAGCTAGGATGTAAACCCGACGCATCTTTGAACTCCTCCAAAGCATCTTTTATAACCCTAGCAGAATGAACATCCCCGTACGTAAATAGAAAGAGGTCATCCGCAAAACATAGATTAATGAGCTCCATCCGAGAACAATATCTATGATAAGTGAAAACTCCTGAATTCGCCACCCTCTTATGAAGCATAAGAGTTAAAATTTCCATAAAAAGCGTAAACAAATAAGGAGAAAGAGGTTCTCCTTGACGAAGACCTCGCTTACCCTGAAAGTTCCCATACAAAGCCCCATTAACACATATGGAGTATGAAGTGGTAGTGACACATTCCATAATCCAACCAATCATCCTCGTAGGAAAACCAAACCCTTGAAGCACCATGCGCATAAAACTCCAATCAACTGTGTCATAGGCCTTCTAGATGTCAGCTTTAAATGCATAGTGAGGGGTGCCCCTATCAAGATGATACATATGCATAAGCTCTTGCGTCAACAGTATGTTATCAGCTATGTTTCCACCCGGGACGAAGGCAGATTGGTTAGGGCTCACAATAGACTGAAGATTGTGCTTGATGCGGTTAGCAATAATCTTGCTAATACACTTGAATAAAACATTACAACATGAAATAGGCCTATAATCCGTAACCTTCGAAGGCGATCTGACTTTGGGAATCAAAGCTATAATAGTGTGATTAAGCTCTTTCAAAAGCTTACCATTTGTAAAGAACTCCTTAATATCCCTACAAACCTCCTGCCCAATGATACTCCATGCCTTCTTGAAGAAGGCTGCTGTGTACCCATCTGGACCAGGAGCTTTTTCATCACCCATGGAGAAAAGCGCCTCCTTGATTTCCTTATCTGAAACCTCACAAACCATAGCAGTAGCTTCATTATTAGTAATAACCTTCCGAAATAAATTATGCATATTGAAAACCTGATTATCATTAGATGCTCCAAGAAAGGCTTCATAGTGAGTGACAAACGCCTCCGGGACCTGATCATTGGAAAACGTATTACCTACTCCATCTGTGACCACGTTGATTCTATTTCGACTAGTTCGACTCTTGACAGCTTTATGAAAGTAGGCTGTGTTCGAATCTCCCTCCTTTAACCATGTAACTTTGGCTTTCTGTTTAAGAAACCCCTCTTCTAATGGCACAGCATGATTAAAATCAACAACACACTTCGCCTCTTCAGCACGCAACGTAGCATTAAACGGATCATTATCAAGAACCGTTTGAATCTGATCCAACTCACCACGCAGCGCTATAACGTTCAAATGAATATTACCTTTATCATATAAAATCTTTCTAAAAGGCTTCTTGAGCAGCTTAAGCTTCTTCACAATAGAAAACATATGAAACCCACTGATACATTCGCTCCAAACTCTTTGGACAGTTTCTGTAAAGTGCTCATGAGTAGCGAGAACATTAAAAAACTTAAAAGGAGCAGGATTACGTTTAGTAATATTAGGAATACAAAGCACAGCAGGAGAGTGATCTGAAATCCGGTATGGTTTAAAAATAGCGTGAGCACCCAGAAACTCAGTAGAAAATCCCAAATTAGCCATGATGCGATCAAGCTTCTTAAGGATCCCATGAGAACCTTTCGGTTTTTGACTCCAAATGTATTGCAGCCCAGTTTTTTGAATATCCATAACTTCAATATCATCAACACACTCCTTGAATTCCCTCATCGAGATATCAATAAACGAACTTCCCGTAGTAGAATCATCCAAAAACATGGCAGCATTAAAATCACCCATCAAACACCACGCACGATTATGCACATAACTCTTATGAATACTCAAATTGCGCCACAATGGGCGGCGTTGATTATATTTGTTATGTGCATAAACAAATGAACAAAACACCTCTTTCTTCTCAGCCTTCATCCAAATACGCGTATGGATAACTTGGTCGTCTTGAGAAATGACCATGACATCAACATCATTATGGTTCCATCCTAAAATAATACGCGTACCTTTGCTACAAAAGGACCCATTAGAAGACCAATTCCAGTGCCTGAAAACCAGCGAGCACAACCTATGAAGATTAGAATCCCCAACATGCGACTCCAAAATAACACACATAGAAAGACTGTTTTCCGAAATAACTTGTCTAACTTCATTTTGTTTAGGGTAGAAGTTCAAACCCCTAATATTCCAAGAGGCTATATTAATCATTGGACACCTGAATAACAGGAGTGCTTGCCCCCTGGTTTTGATCCTCCATAATTAATTCCTCGTCGACCTCGTCGTCACTAGCATTAAGCACCAGCTCATGGTTAGTACTAGCTTCCTCATCAATATCATCTTGAACATCTAGCGCACTAAATGAATTAGAAGTGTTAACCACATGTTTAGGCACCTTAGGGACAACCTTTAGTGAAGGTTGAGACACCTTTGCATTCGCCTTAGATGACTCACCTTGTTCCCTCCTAACCTGTAGTTTAGGAGCAGGTTTAGTAAGTTTTATCCCACTAATCGGCTGCTTATGTGTTTGTTTCGCCTTAAATTTTTTCTTCTTCACTTCCACAAACCCATCATTATCAGCCAAAACCACCTGCTCAACCACCTGATTTTTGGGACATTCATCATCAACATGATCAAAAATAGCGCAAGTTGAACACCTAGGAGGCTTCAAATCATACTCAATGTCAATGGTTGCTAACGAATGTCCCATATCTTTGCCTTTTGGTATAACAATGACAACTGATTCCAACAATTCTACATCAGCCGAAACTTCAATAAGAGCCCTAGCGTATGTACTACGTCCCCATGAACTCAGGCACATAGTACTCGTATGTGAGTCTAACATAATTGGATTCCCAATTTGAGAAGTAATAACACTAAGTCCAATTTCAGAATACGCCACTATAGGAACATGATGCAACTTAACCCAAACAGGCGCCTTTGTTACCTCAGCCTTCTTCAAATCAGTCGTTGGCGTCCATATATTTAACATTAATGGAACCAAACGAATCATCCAAGGGACATTCTCCAAGACCCCATCCATAACTTCTTTGGTTTCAAACTGGAAAAGGAAAAACTCCTCATGCAATTGTACACGCTTAAGACCAAACTTGGCCCAAGCGTTTTTAACATAATTCTGGACCAAAGGGAATGCTAACCTCTTCCCAATGAAATAGCCATAAAGAGTATGAGTAAATCTCTCTTGAATAACTTCCACAACCTCCCATGGAAGAGTTGCAACAGCCCCAGCAACCACTTCTTCATTCCTCATCTTGGTGATCTTAGCAACCTTCTTAGTATCTCTCTTGTGCACCACTGACGCAAAAGATTGGCTGTTAATATCAACCACCTTAGATTGAACATTACTAGTCTCGTTCACGGTGACTCTTTTCGCCAATAATTTCCCTTCGAGGTTCTTAATTTTAGACGCCAAAGCCTGCACAAGTGGCTTAGCACTCACTGACGGCTTGTCAGCACCAGACGGTTTAACCCCAGCTGATTCTTTCTCTCCAGACATATTCAAACAAAATGAAACCCTAAAAAATTAGGGCACGAAAACAATAACCAATCACCCACTAGCCGGTCCCCATCATGGAGACACCAATAAAATATTATTAATATAACGCTCAAACAAAAACCCTAAAAAACTATGACACGATGAAACCGTAGCCACACAATCGTTGCTATCCCCACATCGAATCAAATAACACGTGATTACCAACCCTAGATTATCACACTCCTCACGGACGAATGGATCACAAAGAGAATAGGGAGAACAAGTTCAAAGCCTACCTCCTATCACACACTCGCTGATGACCAATATGAATATCCGAGAATGATAAACCAAATGTTATTCAATGAATGATGAAGGATACGAAAAGATTAATGGCGGCAAGAATTAGATAAATCGCCTATAGTTAGAGAGGATTAGGGTTTTTTTAAATGTATACTAGCGGTTTTGCTAAATTACATTTATGATTTATTTAACTAATTAATTATATTAAATAATGCATGGTTTATTTTAATTAATTAAGGACAAGGACTTAGGATATAAACTAATTTGTATAAATATCATGATATAAAACATGGTTCCATTTGTTTAGTTAAACTATAGGTTATAATAATTATTAATATAATTATTCATGGTATAAGTTCATGTCACATTTAATTAATTAAATTAAGAACTTAGCTTAATTAATTAATTACATATTATACATGGTTAAATTAAATTAATACTATACTTTAATTTAATTATTGGTTAAGATAAAGTTTTATTAATATAATCATGTTATATTATTAATTAATAATTACTTATAAACCATGTATTAAATTATTAATTAATAATCATTATGTTAAAGCTAAAGTATTTATTATTAATAAACGTTACTATATTATTATATTTAATAAATCATGGCTTATAATATATGCTTATTAAACTTTAGCTTATGTCATATACTTATTTAATAAGCTTATTACTATTTATGGAAACATGCTAAATATGGAAGCATACTAATTATGGAAACATGCTATTTATAGAAACATACTAATTATGGAAACATGCTATTTATGGAAACATATGATTTATGGAAACATACTAATTATAGAAACTTTCTATTTTTGGAAACCTACTAATTAAGAAAACTTACTAATTTTGGAAACTTTCTATTTTTGGAAACTTACTATTTACGGAAACTTGCTATTTTTGGAAAGTTACTATATATGAAAACCTGCTATTTTTGGAAAGTAACTATATACAGAAACCTACTATTTTTAGAAAGTTACTCATTATGAAACAACAAGTAAAATACCACATAAAACATAAAATACACTAATCAAGAACACATGAAACACTAAGAAACACATGATAAAACATGAAACAGTAAAACAAGTCAAGAACATGTAAAACAACACAAGAACTAGTAAAGTAAGTTAAGAACACGTTAAGTAAACCAATAATCAGTAAGTATACGTTAAACAGACAACTCATTCATGTCCCTTTATTATGTAGCACTCGTGAAGTCGGAGTAATGTTTCCGCTTTCATCTTCATTTTCATTACTGGACACAAGGTACAGATATTCTTTCCTTCAGTAAGGACATTCTCTTCCTATATTTAGGATTTCTCGTTTGCAGCGATCTGTTTTACCTAGTAGTTTACATTAAACTTTTTAGTAATTTATATGTTATCATTTTAAACTGCCTGAGCTATATACATGCATGTCATGTTTCACCTAGTTATAGAGGTACCATAACCATAACACTTGAGGCACCGGTGTTATGACTCTTCCGCGATGAGAGTGATTTGCCCGCGACGTCCCTTTCAGTTTTTGGCCGTTTATATTATTATCATGTGGGGCGAATGGGTGCATCCTAGTACATTTTTTGCATATTACACGGTAACTATGGTGTGTGCTCTACATCCGTTACATGGAGCTGATCCCTCCACCCAGACTATTATAATTAGAGGCAACCCCTCTAATTGTATGACGAGGTCATCCCTCTATGTATTCATGCATGTTGATACCTTCGTGACCTATATAGGCACTTGGGCATTTAAAATACAATTTTATGAAATAAACATAAGTCTTTTTAGATATAAACCAGTTTATGAAGCATACTACAGGTTTTCGAGGACATATATTATTCGGCTGCATTTTCATACTTTACTTATGTTTCAGTCATTTTATTATTGTCATATATCCGTTCACTAATCGTATTGCTCAGCCGTATTTTCTTTTTATGTTCCCATACGGCAGGTACTAAAGGTCAGACTTACGCAATCAAGAGTACGTGCATTAGGATGGAGGCTCCCTTGACTTCATTTCTTTTAATACATTTATACACTTCTGCTTGGCTGGACATTGTTTAGTCCTTATTCTACATTCTTTACGTATGCATTGTGTGTGAGCTTATGTTTGGGACCAATTTTTGTTTTCGGTTTCTTTATGGTCATTTATGTTTTAAGAAATTTACCTTGCATGCTTTGATGACATGCCATAATTATCATGTAATGGTCCACTTGTCAAAGTGGGGTGTTACAGTTATGGTATCTGTGACAACCGTCAATTTATGGTTGATATTTTATTCTCAAATATTATTTAAAAACATTATTTTAATTTTATATTATGAACTCACTCATTTTTGGGAAGAAATTTGGATTTACGTCTTGAAGTAGCATCGACTACGTCTAAACCGGAGGATTCAACGTTACGTGCTTACGTTTACATACACCGTTTTGGTGACAGTCCGACATTTCAGAAAATAAATTTATCCGTAAATATTATTTTGGGATTTTAAATTTGTGTTGGTTCATAAACTCACAAATTTACGAGAAGAGATTAGGAATTACGATTTTAATTTAACGTCCTTTACGACTAAACCGGAAACCTTAGGATTACGTATTTACGTTTTCAAACTCCGTTTTTGATGAGACAATTTTTATTAGATTCCCTTTATGCCGTTGATTCATAATTTATAAAAACGTTTTTCGTAAAACGACCCGAGGGCACGCAAATCGAGGAAACTAGAATCGAGGAATACCCGTAAATTAGCGGGATGGGCCAAACTAATTTATCCCACCTAATACAAGGCTTTTGCCCGTATAAAAATTATATGTTAAAGTTCGTTGTGTTGGTCTTATCGAATTGATCTCAGTTTTCTATGTGACTCAGTTTTATTTTGGTGGAAACAAATATTTTTGGTTGGTTTTAAATTTAAATGTGCAAAACTTAAAAGTAAATGTCGTTAAAGTAAAGGGCAAGTATATGAAATGCGTGAAATTAAATCTACGTCTAATTAAAAGAAGGTGCGATATTTAAAATGACTTAAATTTAAACTGTGACGAGAATTAAAATTAGACAAGTATTAAAAACATAAACTAAAAATTAAACAAGACAAAACATAAAAGTTAACCCAGATCGGAATATATTCCGATCAACCTTACCATCGGAATGAACACACCACCTATCGGAATGTTGAAGAAACTCAGATCGGAATATGTCACCTTTTCAGATCGGAATAACCTAACAACCTCAGATCGCAATGTAGTCCAGATCGAAATGTGTCCTATCGGAATGTACCTATCGGAATGAGGCTAAGGAAAATTGGGCAGCACTTCGTCTAGTAAGCCTCAAGAGCCGTCGGAAAGAACGATCGCAATATGCGATCGCAATCCCCAGATCGGAATGAGGAAGATGGTACACCAGATCGCAATCCCGGATCGGAAAGCAAAACCCTAGTCCAAACTGTCACTATCGGAATGTGGAATTGCAAGCCGTCGCAATGTGGAGAAAACCCTAGCTTTCCGATGGAGTACCAAATTCGTAACAAGCACAAATCCTAATAAGCTATATCCAATGAGCCGTGAACAAGAACTTTAATGAGATGAAATCAAAACAAAACAATAAGCTAGAAAGTTAAAGTCTTTCAAAATTTTAAACACGAAACTTAAACGAAATCAAATCTTAAAAATCAAAACTTTAAAGAAAACTTCCAAAATACTTAAACAAAATACCAAATAAGCACACTAGGTTGTCAATCTCGTGGCTTATTTTGTATGAGGAATTAAAAAGGACGAAACTTTAATCAAAATAAGCAAATGAATTAAGCAAACTTGCTTAATCCGAAATTCAAGCCGAAACAAAAAGAGAGAAAGGTAGAATGAGATTGATAAAAAGAACTTGATCAAATGATAAAGAAAGGTAAAGACAAGAATTTAAAGAACACAAATTAAAAACTTACTTGGAATTAAAAGGTAATTAAAGGTGCAAAACATGTAATTAAAAATGACAAGTAAATAAAAGTGCATAAATGAAAGGTGGAAGAACTAGTTTGTCAATCTAGCCAACCAAACTAAATGAAATGAAAATGAGAGTATTTATAGGTGATTAGGGGAGAGGTTAGGGGAAGCTTCCTCCCTCCTTCCTTTCTTGTTAATTGCACCATCAAGTCCTTCCTTCTTAATCTTTTTGTTAATCTTGGAATGTGATGACTTTTGGCTCGGGATTTCTTTGGACTCGTCTTTTAATTCTTCGATAAATAAGACTTGAGTTCCTCGGCTTTAAGTAAACTTTCGTCTTTTGACTTTTTCTTCGATAAATCTTCAGAATTGGTCTTGGACTTCCGTTCTTTATCCACTTTTGACTTCTTGACTTCGTCTTTCATCCTTTTCTTCAATAAAAGTCCGTAAATGCCCGTGAATTCCCGTGTTTTCTCCACTTTTCACCTTTTCGTCCTAAATCACAACAAAAACACAAACCACGCATAATTCCGACATAAAAGACATAAAATACACGTTTAGGTCCGGTTATTATTGTAATTAAGTGGTAGAAAAGATGGGTGTTTAGACACACATCAAATCCCCTACACTTGACCATTGCATTGTCCTCATGCAATGCATTAGTTACAAAGCATGTTTACACTTTTCATCATGATCAATCCACATTGGCCTTTATTAAAGAGATAGAAAATTATAAAAAATGCAAAGCAAAAAGCATACCTTGTGTTTTGAAAATGTCATGAATAATCATCATCCTCAACTTTTCACTTTCTCCAAACCAAGCTTAAAAACGAGATCATTGTTATTATAAGTTAGTAAACTAACACGAACTCATGTGGGCCAATTACTCACTTAGACTCCCTTATTCCTAGGTGTATCTCTTATATTTTATTATTTGTCTTGAATGATCACGAAGATGCATTGTTTGACTTATTTCGATAGTTATTTAGTCTGAAAATAAAGTGCACGATTTAATCAATAGTTAGCTAAAGGACCAAATCTTTTAAAACTGCTTCTCGGGATATCAGAAAGTTCATATCTTGGCATAACTTGGTTCGCGATTTGAGACCTTTCTCGGGCCGATATTTGGCAGCGACTTCATACTTCAAATCTTGAGAGACGTTCATGAAATAATGGTCTCCTCTTCATCATTGGAATTTCTTCACTTGGAATTTTTGAGAGATTCTTCATATATGGACCACGATTTCTTCATTTTTCTCCAATCTTTATTTTGGATTTTGATATACAACGATCCGCCTCCTTTATTGACTTGGATCTATTTATCCTCATACCTTGTTAGGGTCTTTTCGGATACACTTCTCCATGACTTTTTGGGAGTTTTGCTTTACGTCGTGTGTCTCGATCCTTCATATTGATTTTCGATAAATGATTCTTCACATCACTTTGGATCTTTAGCAACAAAACATAGCCCTCATGCCTTGTTAGGGCCTTTTCGGACTCGCCAATCTTCGCGCCCCGCTTCATAAGTTATGCCTTGGCTATGAACTCTCGTCATTACCGAGCAACTTTTAAACGATCTGGGGCTAGAAGCTAAGTAACTTTTCAAATCGTACAACCTTATTTATTAGCAGATAAATTTATTAACAAGCGGAGGGAGAGTAGGCTCATAATTAACTCACATAAATTCATGAAAGAATACCGAACTTATAATTTACTCTATCATCTCTCGTTCTCCACAGTTTAAAATCTCAAGTAATGAGACTCGTGGATACTTAGCCAATTAAATCAAAGTTTTGGGTTTTCGAGTCGCCTATAGGATCTTGCAAATTCTTAGACTTTTTCAAGTTTAGAAATCGCATTTTAAAGTTCCCTTGATAAACGACTCTCTAGGATCAATTATAGGAACTTGCGAAAAGTTCTTGTTCTTAACCCGTGAGAGTTAAGACTTTCGCGTTTTATAGCTCCCTATATAAAAGCCTAGCAAAACTTGACTTAAACACGTTAAGGATACTAGCTAGAGTAAACTTAGGCAAGTAAACTCGGGTTGAGTCAAAATATTCACGACGTTTGAAAATTAAAACCACTTTATTGAAATTTATTCTAATAAGGAAAGAAAATAACTATACAAAGGGTAAAACTAATAGGCCAAAATAGATCAAAAATTTTGAAAAATGTCGAAAAATTGAATTTCCGGTTAAAATGAGGACAAATACAAGGAAAAGACCACTTAACTTCGATAGAAGTCCCCCCTACACTTAAGATAAACATTGTCCTCAATGTTTAAGCATGTGGGAGTAAGCTCCCCTACACTTAAGACATTGTGCACGTTGTTTAACTCTTGCTAAGGAAAAGACAACTAAAGAGATTCCTATTTTAATATTGAGAAAATATAAAATAGTGAATCGAGAAGAGTTTAGGATAGAACCGGGATGAAGTAGAACACGGAATCACGGGTCGCCAAGAATCATCAAGAGTGGAGCATTGAATCTCGAATCCTTGATTAAGAAGTGAGGAGAGGAAATAGCAATCCAAAAGGTCCCCCCTACACTTATGGTAAAGAAAGCGAAAAGATAGATGCATGGGTTGCCTCCCAAGAAGCGCTTGGTTTTTGTTAACCGAGTCGTGAGCCTGACTCGACCTTGATCATCAACGGAAGTAGCATGAAACAAATCCACCAGGATCAAAGACATAGTTTTCATCCATCAATAAGCAAGAGCTTAAGGTGAACAAGGCAAGCCAAAAGAGAAATGGCAGGGTTCCCTTAAGCAGTGATGGAGCATGGTGGGAGCAAGTATGAAGCGGTGCGAGCATGTCTTCAATAATTCCAAAGATTTTTCCTTTTATTTCATCAGGTGGATACTGAGATGGCTCTAAGACTTCAATACCGGGGTCGAACACCTTTTCCTTCAGGGGAAAATAGCACTCCGGCTCAGCCGAGTGTGAAGAAGATCCGCAAAGAAGCACAACCTCGTCCTCACAAGTGGGACAAAGAGGTGTCAAATCATAAGTGCAACGGATTTCGGTGTCAACCGGTTTCTTCTCCTTGGACAAAATGCTCTTCAAATCCAAAGTAGGATCAAGACGATAATCTTCAAAGTCCAAAGGAGGTGCATCACTCTCATGAGGGAAGTATGTGTTAAGAAATTCAGAGAAATCTTCCTCGAATGAGTAATCGTCCAAAGTAGGATCGAGTGATGGCGGAGGATCTTCATCATGTGAAGAATCGCTCGATAGAGTATCGGCCTCATCAAAATCATCATATGTAGGCAGCTCGGGATACTCAGAAGTACACTCAAAATCATCCGAATCTGAGCTAGAATCATCATCATCATAAGCGTCAAAGACCGGTGACGAATCATAAATGGGAGAAGCGTCCAAAGTGGGGAGAGAATCATCCACATCATCATGAAAAAGTGGATTATCGATGCAAGAGTCGAATAGAGGATTTTCGTAGACGGTAAAGTCATCTAGCACATTAATCATATTCACTGATTCTCGGCCTCCAAAAGTTAAACTAGTAAGCTTCCCCATTTTGAAAACTTTTGCATCATCCCCGACTCGTAAGATTAACTCACCTTCGGCCACATCTACTAAAGCACGTCCGGTTCTCAAGAATGGCCGACCAAGTATTAAAGGAATACGAGGGTCCATTTCATAATCAACTACGACAAAATCGACCGGGAAAGTAAATGTGCCAACTTTAATGAACACGTCTTCGGCTATACCAACAGGGTAAGCGAGAGTGCGATTTGCAAGTTCAAGAGTCATCTTTGTTGGAGTGAGGTCGGGCAATGATAATGTTTTCCAAACACTCAATGGCATAAGATTAATACTAGCCCCGAGATCAGCAAGGGCAGTAAATTCTTCAGTTTTGTTGAACACGCAAGGCAACACAAAACGACCGGGATCTCCAAGCTTTTCCGGAAGTTCTTTAAGAATAACTGCAGAGCAGTTTTCATTTAATCGTGTGTTGGCGAGTTCAATCAGCTTCTCCTTCTTATTAAGCAATTCCTTAAATGCTTTAACAAATTTGGGCATGTGGACAAGTGCTTCAAGAAAGCTAATGTTGAAATTCATTTGAGAAATCATCTTGATATAGCTAGTAACTTGAGCGTCCTCCTTGTTTAGCATTTTGTTCTTGCCCAAGCGAGAGGGATAAGGGATATTAGGTTTGGGTGGTGAGGATGCAGGTGTAGGTAAAGTTTGGGATGTTGAAGGATCATTGGTGGGAACTTCATCACGTCGAGGCGGAGACGGTAATGGTGCACTAATACTAGGTGTAGGAGGAGTAGGGGTACATGGTGGTGGAGGAGGCGTAGATGGGGGTGGGATTGGTGGTCCTACGATGGTGACTCCACTACGAGTAGTAATAGCACTTACATTGGCTCGCGGATTAGTGACGGTGTTTGAAGGTAGAGAACTCGAAGAAGAAGGTTGAGCGGCTGGCAAGAAACTAGCAAGCATATTCTTCAAGTCATTGGTTTGATTGCTGAAGGAGGATTGAATGTTATCCCGAAGCTCGGATCTTATCTCATTTCCTTGCTTTGTGATATCTCCTTTAAGATTGATAATTTGGCTCTGCAAGTTCTTGATTTGCTCACCTTGGGTTCTCATGATGGCCTCAACATCGGGATTAATGGGTGGGGTTTGTTGGGCGGGCGGGTGATAAGGATTAGAAGCTCTTGGTGGGATTTGGTTGCTTCTAGTGTAGTTGTTGGCGGGGTTTTGGTTTTGAGGAGAAAAACCTGGTGAAAGATAATTGTTTGAACGGTAGCTCAGCAGATTTCTATCCCCTTGTTGTCTAGCTTGGTAATTTTCCGGTGAATAATTACCGTAAGCTGCATACACATTTTCCGGATTTCCTTGTGTCGAAGGACAATCGGTGTATGAGTGAGGACCGCCGCATGTTTCACAAGAATTAGCAACCGCTTTAACTTGTTGTTGTTGTTGATTTGAAGCGAGAAGCGTAATACTTTTGCTCATTTCAGTCATCATGCGGGTGAGTTCGGTCATCTCAGGGTTTGCTGAGGTTGAGGAAACATTGACTCTCGGGTTGTTCCTAGAAGAAGCAGAAGAATCCCAGTTCTTATGATGAGTAGTCATGTTCTCTATTAACTCTCTACACTCCTCGGGTCTCCTTTTCATGAATGTGCCACCGGCGGCTGCATTGATCGTATCACGATCTCGAAAAGTCAATCCGTTGTAGAAAGTATCGATCAAGGTGACCGGAAGCATGTTGTGGTTTGGACAACGGTCGATCAAGACATTATATCTCTCCCATGCATCAAAAAGAGATTCATCGGGATCTTGCATGAAACCGCTGATCTGATTGCGAAGGCTTGTGACCATGGATGGTGGAAAGTAGCGCGACAAAAAGCGTTGAGTCATATCATCCCAAGTGTGAATAGAATTCTTCGGGAGACGATCAAACCATTTCTCGGCATGATGTAATAGAGTGTGTGGAAAGAGTTGTAGGCGAAGCTCATCCATAGTGGCACCAGCCAACTTCATGCTTTGGGTGATTGTAATGAACTTGTCGAGGTGTTTGTTGGCATCATCATCAGGCAATCCTCTAAATGGGTTTGTTTGTACTTGCTGAATCATGTGGTGCTTCAACGAAAACTCAGGAGCGTTGATTTGCATCGGCGCAATCGGTCCTCCTCGTCCAAACATTGTTGGTTGACAAAGTTCCTCCATGGTCCGAAGATCGGGCTGTGGAAGAGCATTGTTGTTATTATTATTATTGAGGTGTGGTGGCATGTTGTTGTTAACACCTGACATATCTAAATCTTCTTGAGGCTCGGGCTCTTGATAATTAGAAGATCTAGTACGCATACACCTGAAAATGCAAAAGAAAAAGAAACCAAACACAAAGACAATATATATACACAAGAAAAATAAAATCTTTTTGTATTTTTGAAATTTTTAATTTTTATGGTTTTTATGAATTTTTAATTTTTATGATTTTTGAATTTTTTTTAGGCAAGAAAATTAACGTTCACAAGTGAACGGATCCCAAAAAGCAACGTGTCTAGCACAAAAAACTGTTGATCTTAACGAAAAGAGCCGGCAGCGGCGCCATTTAATACAAGGCTTTTGCCCGTATAAAAATTATATGTTAAAGTTCGTTGTGTTGGTCTTATCGAATTGATCTCAGTTTTCTATGTGACTCAGTTTTATTTTGGTGGAAACAAATATTTTTGGTTGGTTTTAAATTTAAATGTGCAAAACTTAAAAGTAAATGTCGTTAAAGTAAAGGGCAAGTATATGAAATGCGTGAAATTAAATCTACGTCTAATTAAAAGAAGGTGCGATATTTAAAATGACTTAAATTTAAACTGTGACGAGAATTAAAATTAGACAAGTATTAAAAACATAAACTAAAAATTAAACAAGACAAAACATAAAAGTTAACCCAGATCGGAATATATTCCGATCAACCTTACCATCGGAATGAACACACCACCTATCGGAATGTTGAAGAAACTCAGATCGGAATATGTCACCTTTTCAGATCGGAATAACCTAACAACCTCAGATCGCAATGTAGTCCAGATCGAAATGTGTCCTATCGGAATGTACCTATCGGAATGAGGCTAAGGAAAATTGGGCAGCACTTCGTCTAGTAAGCCTCAAGAGCCGTCGGAAAGAACGATCGCAATATGCGATCGCAATCCCCAGATCGGAATGAGGAAGATGGTACACCAGATCGCAATCCCGGATCGGAAAGCAAAACCCTAGTCCAAACTGTCACTATCGGAATGTGGAATTGCAAGCCGTCGCAATGTGGAGAAAACCCTAGCTTTCCGATGGAGTACCAAATTCGTAACAAGCACAAATCCTAATAAGCTATATCCAATGAGCCGTGAACAAGAACTTTAATGAGATGAAATCAAAACAAAACAATAAGCTAGAAAGTTAAAGTCTTTCAAAATTTTAAACACGAAACTTAAACGAAATCAAATCTTAAAAATCAAAACTTTAAAGAAAACTTCCAAAATACTTAAACAAAATACCAAATAAGCACACTAGGTTGTCAATCTCGTGGCTTATTTTGTATGAGGAATTAAAAAGGACGAAACTTTAATCAAAATAAGCAAATGAATTAAGCAAACTTGCTTAATCCGAAATTCAAGCCGAAACAAAAAGAGAGAAAGGTAGAATGAGATTGATAAAAAGAACTTGATCAAATGATAAAGAAAGGTAAAGACAAGAATTTAAAGAACACAAATTAAAAACTTACTTGGAATTAAAAGGTAATTAAAGGTGCAAAACATGTAATTAAAAATGACAAGTAAATAAAAGTGCATAAATGAAAGGTGGAAGAACTAGTTTGTCAATCTAGCCAACCAAACTAAATGAAATGAAAATGAGAGTATTTATAGGTGATTAGGGGAGAGGTTAGGGGAAGCTTCCTCCCTCCTTCCTTTCTTGTTAATTGCACCATCAAGTCCTTCCTTCTTAATCTTTTTGTTAATCTTGGAATGTGATGACTTTTGGCTCGGGATTTCTTTGGACTCGTCTTTTAATTCTTCGATAAATAAGACTTGAGTTCCTCGGCTTTAAGTAAACTTTCGTCTTTTGACTTTTTCTTCGATAAATCTTCAGAATTGGTCTTGGACTTCCGTTCTTTATCCACTTTTGACTTCTTGACTTCGTCTTTCATCCTTTTCTTCAATAAAAGTCCGTAAATGCCCGTGAATTCCCGTGTTTTCTCCACTTTTCACCTTTTCGTCCTAAATCACAACAAAAACACAAACCACGCATAATTCCGACATAAAAGACATAAAATACACGTTTAGGTCCGGTTATTATTGTAATTAAGTGGTAGAAAAGATGGGTGTTTAGACACACATCACCACCCCACTAACTTAAGGGACGGCTAAAGAGGACACCACATCAAAGATGTGGCATCCATACACACTAGTAGCTTACACTTGTGTGTTAGCTTAACACTTAAGCTTAGTTTCACCCACCAAAAACCACAAAACCACTAGCCTTCTCATTTACTTCCATTATACACATGCAAAAACAACAAAAAAACTCTCCCATTCTCTCTACAATTGCCGTCCCATCTCACCCATCAAACACCATCATTGATCAAAATCAACCATGAAATCTAATGTTATTTACACACATGTTGAAGCCCTTTTGAAACCCTATTGATTGGTGGTGATTATAACATCCAAGGAGGAGTTTCTATGGAGTCTTAGGGCTTATTTTGCACAAGGAGTTCTTGAAGAATGGTGGTCTTGAATATGGTCTTGGTTTATCACAAGTTTCTCCATCAAAATCTATGTTTTGATCACAACCTACATCATCATGGTGGTATAAAGATAGATCTTCCCATCCTCTTGTTAATTTTGATTATGTAATCATGTATTTTTTTTCCTATTGTATATGTATATGATGATTATATGATGATAAAAGTATTGTGTGGGGATTTGGTGTTGATAAATATGATTAGAAAGATGAAAAACTATAAGAAACAAGGCTAAAATCTTGCTTAATTTAGTAGGCTGTATAAAACAGTAAAGAACCATGTGATGAACTGATAAAATGGCATAGATTAATGGATATACAGTAAGTAATATGTCTTGTACACATGTGAGAGTTGGCCATGCAATGGAATCATTAGGATGAGTGAGATATGATCAAAACAAGTTTAGAGTACAAATCTGAGTTCACTGTTTTGGACGATTTTTAGAAACTACTTAGAGGCTGATTCAACAGTAGCTATAGATGAGTTAAATAGATCACATATCATGTAGTTTATGTCATAAAAATTTGAGCTTCTATCTCCATATAGAACTCTAGATATGGCTGTTTTGGTGAACATGAAAATAAAAACCAGATTTTGGGAATTAAAGTATAATAGTATTATATAAGCACTCAAATAAAAATAGTATAAAATGTGAATTAAAACCCACTAACTCATATAATACATTTATATAAATATGTACAATGATAAATAAGTGGACATTTTATAAAAATGGTAACTTGTTAAGTTTTATAAGTTATAAAAACTATAAACATGATTTTTACGACTTTTTCGGCTATTACCGTAAACTTACCGTTTTTGTTAAATAAAACTTAGACGGTTGGACCCATCTAATGTAAACTTTTATAAACTCATATACTGATATATAAACATATATAACAAGTAAAAACCGATAAAACCGGAACTATATAACAAACGGACATTAACGGGCTAAGTTAACGTTATTGGACTAATAATACAATAAAATACGCTAAAACACTTATAAACTTATTTATTGGGCTTAACCCATTTAGGCCCAACATGTAAAGTGTGATACTGATAATAAAAGTATAATTGGGCTAATATAATATATTGGGCTTGTAATGGGCCTATTGAGCCTAAAACATGTAAATAGATAAAACTAGTAAACTAGTAAAAACTTACCAACACATAACACTAAAATGAGTAAATGAGGATATGTAAACCCACTTGATCATCATATATATATAATCATCATATGTATACATAATTGTTATTTTTATAAAGTCATTGGACAAGAGTCTAAGACGAGTATTATTTGTCTAGGTTTCCGTGATTGAAGTACGTACCGTACATCCAAATCACCGATAATCGCCTTCCCACATCAACGTGAGTTCATAGCCTCGCACTCTTTTAAATGTTTTTATGAAATGATTTATAAACCCGCGAGGGAGATAACATGTTAGTTTTGATAAAATAGGACACTAGTTGTCCCGATTGTTTGTTTATTGATTTGGACCCGAATGATTGTATGACCTGATGAATGATTAAATGACCCGATCGATGAAATGAAATGGATTATTAAAGTTAGGTTATGTCACTAAAAGTCCCATTAGCATGAATTGTGAACTACCGGGATTTGGTAGACGCTTATGCATATAATAGTACTATTTGGGGACGATCACCCCAGTTCGCACCTTGACGGTTGATCCCCGTCGTGCCACATTGATTGGTAAGCGAATTTATGTATGAGAAGATTTCCATAGCGTGACCTTTGTGACGACACGCTAATTTAGATGGGAAAATTGAGTTTCGGGCTAGCTACCCGTTGTTTGTTGTAGTAAGGTAACAATGTCATGCGGCTTATAATAATCCAATTAACGAAATACTGCTATACACACCGAATTACGATATATTGCCTGACTAGCAATATGGGGTCTTATTATTGATTTTATGTTCGTGTTTTGGTTTTATATAACCATATTCATATAACGCTTTTTATTTAATCTATACAACGTTATAAAACATATTGTATGATGTTTTTAACGACAATGGTTCGTATAATGGTTTTCAAGGCAAATGCCTATATTATGATTTTGATAAGGATTTGTATATAATGACTTTGGCTATTTTATGGCCTATTACAATGATTTGTACAAAATGATTTTCGCTAATAATTTTATACCGATGTTATATTGATGGATTTTATTAAATTCTATGAATTCACTCGGCGTTATTGCTGACCTTCTCTTTTAACATGTTTTATCTCAGGTACTTGAAGGTAATTCTTGGGAAGACGACAAGAATTCATGGCTCGCACTTAAACAATAATTTCCATTCAAATGCTTTGTAAAACCTGTATTAAATACAATGACTTGGGACCTATGTAACTTTGATATTTATGAATGGAAATGCTTTATTATTAAAACGACGCGACTTTTAAGCGTTGTCTATGATGTGAGTAATGTGCTATCCCGTAACACCAACTAGTCTTCCGCTGTATTGAGTTGTATAAATTTGGGGGTGTTACAGTTTGGTACCAGAGTTCTCGTTATAGAGAACGAAAGATTTTTAAAACTAAGGTTTTGAATAAAACATTTCAAAATCTTTTAACTATAAACATTTTTCACAAAATGTCTAAATTTTTTTTTGACTATAACGGTGCCGAAGAATTCCCGAGTTACCGACAAGGCCAGACTGAGAAGTGTTATTTTAATATATATATATATAACTTGGATTATATATATGATGTAATTTTATTACATGATTGTTTGATGATTATTTTTATATTTATACGAGGTATTTATACGACGTAGATTGTCACAAGGAACCCTAAATCCCCTAGTAAATTAATCGAAGCTATTCTCGTAGGAATTCTAGCTATCCTAGATCTAAACCAAGTTGTGGATATTTATGATCCCAACAAAATGGTTGATATTCGTAGAAATGTTGATATTAGTTGATTGTGATATTAAAGAAGAATTGGCGAGATTAAATCTGATATCGATGTCATGACGATCTTTCCTTATAGAGTGGAGTTTGACAAAACGTTACCACCTAGAAAGATGTCATCTGACTCGTTGTCATCCAATTCTTAAATTGAAATCGAAAGGGTGAATATTGCACGCTGTCATTGGAACCATTACCCAAAAGCCTCATGCCACTAGTACCTTTCCGAGAAGTCTAATTGAATGATCGAGTCATTTCATACTAGTGACTCATTTGATAACTATTGTTGTAAGAGCTATAGGATTGAAAATTAAGTGTTGTTCATATCGAGCTTTTATTGCCCTTTTAAGGCCAAAGAATAAAGTTAAAAGTATTGGAAGATGAGGTAGGATGTCGCATTGAGTATAAGTTGGTTGAAACTTGAATAAAGTAAAATTGAACTTGTATGGAATATGAGATCGATAAGAGGAAGTCGTTAAGTTCTGTGATTGAATTATAAGGTTAAGGGTTGTTCCTAGGCCATTGTCCACTGACGAGGATGCCCAGTGTCCAAGAAATAAATTGAAGAAATCTTCTTCTGAATTGGGACCAATGGATCTTTCGGGACATGTGGAACACCTAATGACTCTTGTAGATTAGTATTCATTGTGGTATCTTTTAAAAATAATCCCTAACTTAACTGAGACATCAGTTGGTAGGATGAGTTCTTGGATCTGTATGACATAGTGACACATAATGTGTTACGGTACAATTTGACTTGTTTGTGATTAATGAAAAGACTACCTTTGATTGATAAATTCTACATGTATCGATGATATCTATCTTTTATTGCTTCATCCTAATGTTCGCATTAGTGATGCAACCATTGAACAAGTACTCATCTTGAATTGAGTTACGTTGTGGATTATTCTTTTGAGTGCCATCGAGATCATGAACCTCATGATTATTTGGCTAAAGCTCATTTCCTATCATATTGTAGTTAGTTCTTGGTGAACAAGCTTTCATCACTCTTCTGCAGATCACTCATTGTTTTTATAAGATAAAACCGTATCCCTTGAGAAAAATTGAATTTTCATCACTATAAGGATTATTCAAAGTGAGATTTATAAGTGATTGTTATCGAAATGAGGTTGTTTATAAAGTACCTTGGAAAACTTAATTGTTTTCATAACAAAGAAAAATATTTGTAAATTTATTTTTTATTCTTATTTAAGAATTAAGCATGAAAATGTTTTTATTATAAACATGATGATAAAATTTTGAAGAACTGAGTATTGCATCGTTAATCTTGAAATTGTATATAATTGCGCGCCTACATACAATTTGGAATGGACCATGTAAGGCTGATTAGTAGTCACCATAAAATTATTAATAAACATTACATTTTCTTTGAAGATTGTGAAAGATTAAATTTTATGAGATCTGCAAGAAGTGAAAAATAGGGACACCTACATATGTACCCGTACTATTTATTCTTCTGAGTCGAATTTACTCATCTGTGTAACTTGTCTTATTTGACAATTGATATTCCTTTCTTGTCCAATTCTCCCGTAGTGAGATTCTTAAGAAAAGTATCTGATTACCGAGTGTTGATACCCGACTGGATGTATCGACGTTCCTATCATTTCTTTTTATTTGGTTTCATTTGAATGACCTGGGTAACGATCCGAGGAGCTTTCGAATGCGTACTCAAATTTTGAAAACATGGGATATATTCATATTCGTTAAATGTTTTCGTCTGTATCTGATTTGAATTCTCTCGCGTAGATTATGCGTTAACCCTACTCTTTTAATGGTAGTTATGTCTCCAGATATCCTTGAATTTGTGAAGGATTATGAATTACTATTAGTCTTGTGAGAAGATCACATCTTATCAGTGGTGACTGATACTTTGATTTTGCTAGGGGTTCAGATTAATCTCTCGGAATCCTCTCGAATTGATCTTGGTTCTAAGTGGAATGATTGTTCTTGGTTACTAAAAAGGGGAGTGGTTTTCTATCAACTTAAATTTAAAAAGCAACTAAATTAATAACAATTAATAACAATTAATAAAACTTGAATTTAAAATCAAAATTTAAAATTTAAAATTAAAATGTAAATATGAAATGAAGAAATGAAGAAACAGTAAGTAGGACTTAAAAATGCTCAAAAGAAAGCTGATTCGGAAGTTAACCTTGATTCGGAACTTTATTCGGAACCCTCATGCGGAACTTGATTCGGAAGTTAGTTCGGAAGTATTGACTGATTCGGAACTTTCAAAAAGAAAACTCATTCGGAACTTCTTGACTGATTCGGAACTTTTTGAGAAATCATTCATCCGGAACTTTTTATGTTCATGCGGAAGTTTGGTTCATCCGGAACTTTATGTTCATCCGGAAGTTTAAGTTCATTCGGAACTTTTGTTCATCCGGAACTTTAGGTTCATCCGGAACTTTAAACTGACTCGGAACTTTTGAAAAGAAAACTCATTCGGAACTTTTTGGAAAACAAATTCATTCGGAACTTCTTAAACTCATGCGGAACTTTTGTTCATCCGGAAGTTTAAGTTCATTCGGAACTTTTTGAAATGAAAATTTATTCGGAACTTCTAGACTGACTCGGAACTTTTCTTAACAAAAACTCATTCGGAACTTTAGCTGTTCATCCAGAACTTAATGTTCATCTGGAAGATTTGGTTCATTCGGAACCTGGGGAACTCAAGAACAGTAACTTACCCGAAGAACAAGGAAAACCGATTTGAATCCAAAAATCACCAAATTTTTCACCAAAAACTTAAATAAACTAATCACTAATGATATACTAACCATAAACTACAAATCCCATCAATAAAAACATAAAACCCAACAACTTTTAAAGATCAAATCAATCAAATAAGAACTTAACAACTTGAAATGAAAGATGATGATGAACAAGATGAAATGGAAAGATTGATATATTGAATGATTAATGTTTTAACAATCACAAAACAAGGATGAAATTACAAGATTGAAAATCAAAGATCAAAATCACCAAACACCCTAGTGGTGTTGGTGATGCTACGAAACAGAAAGGGAGAAAAAGAAGGAGGAAAAGAAAAAAAACTAAAACTGAATGCAAAGTGTGTGAGGGGAACCCTTTATATAGGTGTCCCCTTTGGTTGGTGAGTGGGCTTTCTCCCGTTTCTTCTTGTCTTCTCGTCTTTTCAGAAAAGTTGACGTTTTCGATTCTGATTCGGGATTTGTCGTCGATTAAATTCAACTCGTCTTTTAATTTCTTTGTTTAATAGACTTGAGTTTCTTCGACTTATGTAAATCTTTCATCGTTGGTCCTTTTCTTCGATAAATCTTCGAATAGGCACAGTGACTTCAAATCTTTTGCATCTCTTGGACAATAGACTTTATCTTGAGTTTTTTTCTTCGGTAAAACCCGTGCAATCCCATGTTTTTTCAATATTCATCTGGTTGGCTCTGAAAACACAATAAACACAAAAACCACGCATAATTCCAAACAAATGATATTAAATACGCGTTTTGGTCTCGTTTTAGCCAGAATTAAGTGGTAAAAGGATGGGTGTTTACACACCTATCAAATCCCCTACACTTAACCATTGCCATGCCCTCATGCAATGCTTAGCGTTAAAGCAATTTTACACTTTTCTCATAATTAATCAACCTTGGCCTTATTAAAATACTACTTAAACAAAAATTAAAATACTAAGAGAAATTAAAACTTTAAAGTAAACAAAAGGATGGAAATAACTTGCAAAGAAATCAAGGAGTTACATTAGGGCTTTGGTGTTGCGAAGATTTATCACCCTCAAGTTTCACGTTCCCCAAACTAAGCTTAAAAACGAGATCATTGTTATTATAAGTTAGTAAATCAAACACTTACACACATGGCTTAATTAAATGCTTAAACTCCCTTATTCCTAGGTGTATCTCTTATATTTTATTTTTGTCTTAGAATGATCATGAAGATGCATTTTTGGACTTATTTCGATAGTTTATATAGGCAGAAAGCAAAGTAGGACGATTTGATCAATAGTTAGCTAAAGGAAAAAATCTCTTAAAACTGCTTCTCGGGATATCAAAAAGTTCATATCTTGGCATAACTCGGTTCACGATTTGAGACCTTTCTCGGGCCGATATTTGGCATGTACTTCATACTTCATATCTTGAGAGACGTGCTTGAGATAATGGTCTTCTCATCGTTCATTGAGTTTCTTCACTTGGAGACTTTTGAGAGGTACTCCAACTTTGTTGACCACGACTTCATGATTATTTCTTCAGTCTCTATTTGGGATTTTGAGATACAACGATCCGCCTCCTTTTCGGACTTGGATCTATTTATCCTCATACCTTGTTAGGGTCTTTTCGGATAGACTTCTCCATGATCTTTATGGGAGTTGATTGCTTTTCGTCGTGAGTCTTGATCCTTCATATTGACTTTGGGAATAATGCTTTTCACATCACTTTGGATCTTTAGCAATAAAATGGAATCCTCATGCCTTGTTAGGGCCTTTTCGGACTCGCCAATCTTCGCCCCCCGCTTCATAAGTTATGCCTTGGCTATGAACTCTTATCATTACCGAGCAACTTTTAAACGATCTTGGGCTAGAAGCTAAGTAACCTTTCAAATCGTACGACCTTACTTATTGCAGATAAATTATTAGCAAGTGATAGGAGAATAGGCAAATAATTACACCAAGTGAGCTTGCGCAAGAATACCGAATTATAAATGACTCTATCATTTCTCGTCCTCCACAATTTAAAATCTCAAGTAATGAGACTCGTGGATACTTAGCCTAATAAACCAATTAAGGTCTACATGGTTAAGGATACTAGCTAGAATAAACTTGGATAAGTCTATTCGGGTTGAGTCAAAATAAACGCAACGGGCCTAATATGTCAAAGACTTCTAAACTAGCTACACCACTTTATTAATATTTTTGACTTTATTGCGGGATATATACATATGAAAGCAAAGAAAAAAATATAAAAATTACGACTAAATGGCCAAAGTTAATAAAAAATTTGAAAAATGTTGAAAAATATGATTTTTCGGTTAAATGAAGGCATTTTCATGGAAAAGTCCACTTAAAACTTCGATAGAAGTCCCCCCTACACTTAAGATAAACATTGTCCTCAATGTTTAAGCATGTGGGAAAAGTCTCCCCTACACTTATGACATTGTGCACGTTGGTTAACTCAAGTTAAGGAAGAGACGACTAAAGTGATCAATTTCAAATGTGAGTATGAAGAAAATTGAATCACGATAGTTGAGAGATAGAACCGGATTTCGGATAACACGGGAGCACGGTTCTTCAAAGATTCCAAGAGTGCACTAATCCCTGTAATCACATCACCACACAAATACAAAGAACCTATAGAAGTCCCCCTACACTTAGGAGGTTAAAACATAAAAGGATAGATACTCGGGTTGCCTCCCGAGGAGCGCTTGTTTTTGATAACCGAGTCACGAGCCTGACTCGACCCAAAATTAGTTTATGGGGAACGTGGTGAGGGACGGAATCACCTCCTGAGAGGTGTCCTCACCAAAGTACAACTTCACTCGTTGGCCATTCACCTTAAAATTAGGTCCATTAGGTTGAGCGAGCTCGAGAGTACCATATGGAAAAATTTGGGCAATGGTGAATGGGCCGGACCAACGAGATTTCAGCTTGCCCGAAAATATTTTCAACCGAGAGTTAAAAAGTAAGACTTTGTCTCCAACATGAAACTCACGGTTTTTGATCTTGGAGTCGTGAATGAGCTTAGTTATTTCCTTATAGATCAAAGAATTTTCATAAGCCTCATTACGGAGTTCATTGAGCTCATTGAGTTGGATCTTGCGTAGGTCACCGGCTTTGTTGATATCAAAATTAGCCCACTTCAAGGCCCAGTAAGCCTTGTGCTCCAACTCAATCGGGAGGTGGCACGCTTTCCCGTACACGAGACGATATGGTGTACAGCCGATCGGGGTCTTGTAAGCAGTACGGAAAGCCCACAAAGCATCATCAAGTTTATCAGCCCATGAGGCACGATGCTCTCCCACGGTTCTTTCAAGAATTCGCTTAAGTCCTCGGTTGGATATTTCAGCCTGGCCATTAGTTTGTGGGTGGTAGGCTGTGGAAAGACGATGATTTACACCGTACTTAGCCATGACTTTAGCAAATTGGTCATTGCAAAAATGAGTCTCACGATCACTAATAATGGCACGAGGCACACCGAATCTAGCGAATAGAGCTTTCAAAAAGTTACAAACCACCCTTGCGTCATTAGTGGGTAAGGCTTTGGCTTCAACCCACTTTGAAACGTAGTCAGCGGCTACAAGGATGTATTTGTTTCCTTTAGAAGAAGGGAATGGCCCCATAAAGTCAATACCCCAAACATCAAAGATTTCACATTCTTGAATGAAATTTTGAGGCATCTCGTCTTTATGTGTGATCGTGCCTTGTTTTTGGCAAACTTCACATCGTTTAACCATATTGTGAGCGTCACGATATATGGAGGGCCAATAAAATCCCGAGTCAAACACTTTTTTGGCGGTGTAGTTGGGACCAAAGTGACCACCAGTAGGTCCTTTGTGGCAAGCGTCAAGGATTTTCAAAGCTGCTGGTCCATCAACACATCAGCGAATAATCAGGTCGGCACATTGTTTGAATAGGTAAGGGTCGTCCCAAAAGTAAGTCTTAATGTCGGTGAAGAACTTTTTCTTTTGTTGGGACGTCAACCCTTCCTTGAGAATTCCACCCGCCAAGTAGTTTGCAAAGTCCGCAAACCACGAGGTTGCATCAGAATTCGAATTTATAGACATTAAGGTCTCCAAGGGAAAAGAATCATTGATTTCTTTGTTCGGATGATCCCCTTGGTAAGGATCCTCAAGTCTGCTGAGATGATCCGCGGCTAGGTTTTCTGCTCCTTTTTTATCGCGAATTTCGATTTTAAATTCCTGGAGCAGCAAAACCCAGCGAAGAAGTCTTGGTTTGGAATCTTGCTTTGTCAACAAGTACTTCAGCGCGGAATGATCGGTATAAACGATTGTGGTGGAAAGGACAAGATAGGGGCGAAATTTTTCAAAGGCATAGACAACAGCTAAAAGCTCTTTTTCGGTTGTCGTATAATGCAATTGTGCCCCTGTCATCGTCTTGCTAGCGTAATGGATTGGTTGGATGTGTTTGTTCACTCTTTGTCCCAGAACCGCTCTAATAGCAAAATCACTAGCATCGCACATCAACTCAAAGGGAAGCTCCCAATTAGGGGTAACCAAGACGGGTGCCTTAGTTAGCTTATCCTTAAGCGAGTTGAAGGCTTCAAGACACTCTTTGGAAAAGATAAAAGGAGTATCTTTTTCCAAGAGGTGGGTCATCGGGCGAGCGATTTGAGAAAAATCTTTGATGAATCGACGGTAGAAGCCCGCATGACCCAGAAAACTTCTCACACCCTTCACGGTTGAAGGTGGAGGCAACTTAGCGATAACATCGACTTTAGCACGGTCTACTTCAAGACCGGCTTTGGAAATCTTGTGTCCTAGCACGATGCCTTCTTTTACCATAAAATGGCATTTTTCCCAATTCAGAACAAGGCGAGTGTCTTCGCACCGCTTAAGCATACGTTCCAAATTGGCAAGGCAAGAAGAGAAGGAATCCCCGAAGACCGAGAAATCATCCATGAAAACTTCCATGGTTTGTTCAACCATTTCATGGAAGATAGCTAACATGCACCTTTGGAAAGTCCCGGGGGCATTTCATAAGCCAAAAGGCATTCGTTTGTAAGCAAATGTGCCATAGGGACAAGTGAATGTTGTCTTCTCTTGATCTTGGGGATCGATGGGTATTTGGAAATAACCCGAGAAACCATCAAGAAAGCAGTAATATTCATTACCCGCTAAACGTTCAAGCATTTGGTCCATAAAAGGTAGAGGGAAATGATCCTTTCTCGTGGCATCATTGAGTTTGCGGTAGTCTATACAAACTCTCCACCCAGTAACGAGACGAGTGGAAATCAACTCGTTGTGTTCATTGGGAACAACGGTTATTCCGCCCTTCTTGGGCACACAATGGATTGGACTAACCCATGGTGAATCCAAAATAGGGTAAATCATACCCGCATCAAGAAGTTTGATAACCTCTGTTTTGATGACTTCATGGATTTTTGGATTCACCCTTCGTTGGCTTTGAATTATGGGCTTAAAGTCGTCCTCCATGAGAATTTTGTGTGTGCAGAAGTGAGGATCAATTCCGCGAATATTAGAAATTTTCCAAGCAATAGCTTTCTTATGATCTTTCAACACGGTGATAAGTCGGGCTTTTTCTTCTTCCTTTAGGTCCTTAGCAATGATGAATAGCGACTTCTTCTCTTCTTCAAGGAACACATAATCGAGATGTGGCGGCAACTCCTTAAGTTCTAAATCTGGAGGATTTTCGACGGGAGGCGTATTCAAA
This sequence comes from Glebionis coronaria, assembly GCA_025667525.1. Taxonomy (NCBI): domain Eukaryota; kingdom Viridiplantae; phylum Streptophyta; class Magnoliopsida; order Asterales; family Asteraceae; genus Glebionis; species Glebionis coronaria. The sequence goes on from JANFOE010000057.1 coordinate 1,377,983, forward strand.
GTCGGAGTATCGATAGAAATAATCGTGGGAGATGGAGGAGAAGGATTGTCTTCGTTTAGAAGGTTGTCAAAGAAATGCATGTCTTCATCCCCATCGCTGGGTGAATCATCAGTAGCTAAGTTCACATCTCCCATGGTGGCTTCAAGATTGTTCCAAAACAAATCACTTTCTCCAAATAGAGACAACGATGAATCAATAGAGGAAACGGTTTCAACATTGGGAAGAGAGGTAGGAATATTTTTACAAGCATCATTAAAGTGTTCTTCACAAGCCTCATCCAGAACATCAATACAATTAACACTCCCGTATGAATAAGGTTGTTTAGACAACTTTCCCATGTTGAAGACGACTTTATCGTCACCCACTCGCATGATAAGCTCACCGGCTTCAACATCGATGAGAGTGCGACCGGTCCTCAGGAATGGACGACCCACGATCAAGGGAACACGAGGGTCCATCTCGTAGTCGACGATGACGAAATCGGCAGGAAAAGTGAATTTGTCGACTCCTACAAAGACGTCTTCGGCTATCCCCACTGGATACGCAACCGTACGGTTAGCTAATTCAAAAGTCATTTTGGTGGGGACTAGCTCAGGGAGAGATAATTGCTTCCACACACTTAAAGGCATTAAGTTGATACTGGCACCTAGATCGGCTAGGGCCATGCAATTCTCTACTCCCGGGAAATTGCAAGGGATTAAGAAACGACCCGGATCACCAAGCTTGGTTGGCAATTTCCTTAAGAGCACTGCAGAGCAATTCTCATTAAGTTGGGTGTTGGCAATATCAAGAAGTTTTTCCTTGTCGCTCAGAAGATCTTTAAACATTTTCGCGTACTTAGGCATGTGAGCGAGAGCCTCAGCGAAGGAGATATTGAAATTCAGTTGTTTGAACATTTTAAGAAAGTTCGAAACTTGAATATCGTCCTTGCTTTTGAGCTTCTCTTTCCTCAACCTAGATGGATAAGGTATATTGGAAGAAGATGAAGGCTTTGGGAAAATAGGTTCACTCACATCCTTGGGTGGAGGAGGGGTAGGAGTAAGAGGTGGAGAAATTGGGGAAGGAGAAGGATGAGGAATAGGAGCAGGTGACTCATTCTCCTTATTCACAACCACCGGTAGAGGTATAGGAAGCTCGGGTTCCTTGGTACCTTTTCCACTGCGAGTAGTGATTGCTTTCATCTCCCCTCTTGGATTCGCAACGGTGTTACTCGGAATAGTACCCGAAGAAGAGGGTTGATTACCTTGGAAGAAACTAGCCATCATGTTCTTCAAGTCATTTGTTTGGCTATCCAACGTGTTTCTCATGTCGGCTCTCAAATCGTTTCCTCGTTTGACCAGGTCTGCTTTCAGGTTGAGCACCTCTCTCTGAAGATTTCCCACTATCACATCGTTAGTCCTCATATAAGTTTCCACTTCTTGGTGAAGAGCGGTGGGTTGGTTGGGAGGAGCATTGTATGCGGGTGGTTGATAAGCAGGTGGCTGGTAGACTTGGTTGTTTCGTTGAGGTGGTTGTTGCTGCTTGTGAGGAGGTATGTATGGTGTACGAGGTTGTTGTTGTTGTTGAGGAGGGCGATTGAGGTTTTGTTGTTGGTTTGGGTTGTTTGGAGGAAAACCGGGTGGTGAGAGGTAGTTGTTGGAGCGGTAGCTAAGCAAATTACGGTCACCTTGAGGTCTAGCTTGATAAGCAGGTTGAGGGTAGGTGCCATATGTTGCATTCACATTTTCAGAAGGGTAGTCTTGGGTGGCGGTACAAGTGGTGTAAGAGTGAGGACCCCCGCATATCTCGCATGGTTGGCTAACAGCGTTGACTTGAGCGTTTTTAGCGTTGCTGCTGTTGGTGTTGTTAACGGTGTGGGTAACAAGCGATTCAAGAAGCGTAGTGACTTTGTCCAGTCGCTTGTCGCTGTCACTAGTGCTAGCACTAGCGACATTGGTCCGAACACTCTTGGTTTGAACACGAGATTTATTCTCAATGATATCCCAAGCAGCATTGGAAGTCTTAGCCAAAAGATTACCCCCCCGAGGCACTGTTTAGTGAATCTTGGTCACTCATGTTTAAACCATTGTAAAAAGTATTAATTTGATGTACTTTGGTAAAACCATGTTGTGTTCTTAAAAGATCTTTAAAACGATCCCAAGATTCACTGAACGACTCATCGTACTTTTGTTCAAAATTTATGATTTCATTCCGCAAAGCGGTAGTACGAGAGGGTGGGAAAAAGTAATTGATAAACTTGGTTTCCAAATCCGTCCACGAGAGAATACTCTGTGGCGGTTCCTTAGCAAGCCAATGCCGGGCTTGTCCCTCTAAAGAAAAGGGAAAAAGTTGTAACCGGATTACCTCTTGTGGAACACCATTGAATTTGACCGTGTTGGTGAGTTGCAAGAATCTCTTGATATGGTCATGTGGGTCATCAATGGTACGCCCCAAGAATGGTTGAGCGGAGACCATCTGGATAAAGCCTGATTTTAGCTCAAAGTTGTTGGCTGCAATCGCTGGTATAACAATTGGATCAGTGTTGCCATCTACATGAGCTTGCAGCAGTTCAATCATCGGGCGATTATCCGGAAGGGGCTCATTGTTGTTGTTATTATTCATGTTGTTGAAAGGTGGGTTGTTGTTGTTATTATTATTGTTTGGAGGTGGTATGTTGTTGTTTTGTACACCGGCCATGTCTAAGTGATCGAGAGGCTCGGGCTCTTGATAAGACGTGGATCGAGTGCGCATACACCTGCAAAAGAACGAACAAAGAAATACAAAGCAAAAATATTTTTGGTTTTTATGTTTTTTTCTTTTTAGGATTTTTGAAAATTTTATATTTTTTTGTGTTTTTGAAAATTTTTATGAAAAATTAACGTTCACGGGGAACGGATCCCAAAATCCAAGTTCTCACAAAAAACTTTTGATCTTAACGAGAAGAGCCGGCAGCGGCGCCATTTGATACTTTGATTTTGCTAGGGGTTCAGATTAATCTCTCGGAATCCTCTCGAATTGATCTTGGTTCTAAGTGGAATGATTGTTTACTAAAAAGGGGAGTGGTTTTCTATCTACTTAAATTTAAAAAGCAACTAAATTAATAACAATTAATAAAACTTGAATTTAAAATCAAAATTTAAAATTTAAAATTAAAATGTAAATATTGAAGGTCTACGTGATTAATGGCCTATTCTATATCATGGATTTGGTGGATTAGGTTGGTTGATTGATTGATAATTAAAGAAGAAATGAAGGAAGGAGATGAGGGATTAGAGAGAGAAAGGAAAGAAGGGAGAGAATTGTAGAGAGAGAAAGTGAAATGGAAAAATGATTAATTGTGAAAATGGAATCAACAACCCCCTCCTAACATGCTAGGAGGGGTTATATATAGCCCACCCTACATGTGGGCTATATGGACTATACAATAAGTAAATAGATCACGAGCCCGTTACATAATTATAGTTGGAGCGACCGATCCTTCATAAATACGTAAAACGTATTTCCAACAATCTCCCCCTAAGGGAGGTCGCTCCAAGTTACAAAGTTCTAAATAGTCTATAACTCGTGATCTATGCTAACTAAGATGTGACCGAGACTTTATAGGGAAAACGTATTTCCAACAATCTCCCCCTAAGGGAGGTCACATCTTTTTACAAAATCTTAAACCTAGCATCTATGCTTGAGTCTTCGATCTTGTTCTTGTGAATATGCTTGATGTGATCTTTGACTTTAGTCTTGAGCATGTTTCCTTGCCTTGACCTTGTGCATTCTTCACTTGTGATATTTGCCTCTTTGTGACTTCATGTTCCACATACTTATACTTTTAAATTCTTGAAAGCTTCAGAGTTTGATACAGCGGAAGACTTGACCTTCAGGCTTTCTTGAATTTGTTGAAGTACTATTTGTATGTAGTATAAGGATGTGGTGACAACTTCTTCTGGATTGTACACCGCAATGCCACCTTCTTGTTACGCTGCATAAGACAGTTAGCAACAAAACAATATACACGGATGAAATGGCCTTGAACATTTCATACTAATTCGGTAGCAATTTACCTCCGGTCGGTGAAGACCGTTGGACGATATTAAATATCGTACTTGTGGCAGGTAGTTTCAATAAAGAACCTCCTTGACAAGATTTCGCGGGTAAACCCGTTCTCTTTACTCGACCGTCCAAAGCTGACTGCGAACGTAAAGAGTGGATCATTTGGATAATATTATCCGCATGATTTGAAGCCGTCAATTCATGTTCCTGGAACAAGTGAAGTTCAATTAAGAACCGCACCATCGTTGCTTTCCAGTTGTCACTAGCTTGATTCATATAGAATCTTGCAAGTTACCTACCAAGTGCTGTTTGATGTTAACACTAGAAGGATTTCCACTCGTCACTGTGATCAATAAAGAGTCACTCTGAGTGTTCTGGCAAGATCATATGATAATGCGAAGAGGCCTGGAACGAGTTTAAGTTCAATTAAGAATTAAACCACTGTTGCTTTCCAGTTATCACAAGTTTGATTCATAAAGAATCGCACAAGTCACCTACCATGAGCTTTTTGATATTCGCTCAAGAAGGATTTCCATCTTCATTGTAAATACTTTCGTATTACTCGGATGTTCAGGCAAGATCATGAAGATTTTGCGTAGGACTCTTAAGATCGTTCTTACTTCTCACAGTGTGTGAAGAAGCAAGGAATAATGAAAGTGTGTCCTAATGAGATATTTGATGATCTCAAATGGCTCTAGACTCGATCGTGCATTTTGGATTTTTAGTGATCGGAGGCTGGAGAGGAGTGCCACCTTTTCAATACCAATTTATTCGGAGTGAATAAATCAATAGATAATGTGTTGATCTCCGTGTGATTAAAACAAATACCTTTTGAGAGATATTTGAGTTAGCTGGGAAGGGTTGTGCTTTGCATCACTGGGTCCATGACGTCTTTCTTCAATATCGAGAATCATTAACAAAAATGACCTCAATAGCATATGTATTGACCCGGTTTCTGCCTAAAGTTGTAAGGAGGGCTTCTTTCTTTACACCCTTTATCTTTACATTTCTTTTTCATTCTTCAACCCCTTCAATGCTTACCAATACGTCATCACTAGCACCTTGTTGTGATTGTTCCAGTGCTAACTTAAGTACTTGGTCGGCATTCAGCTACGTTCACAATCTTTCTCCATCTTTCCTAAGGACTACTATTTCTAGCTATGGAATGTCCTTGGGAAGATTCCTCCGGTTCTAGAGAAATCATTGGACTTTAACCTATCCTACCATCCTTATGTCACCACAATCTTCACCGTCGTGAATAGAGATGTTTTGGGTAAGTGTATGTCACCATGAAATCCATTTTTAAAGTGCAAATCCATTTTGCTCCCCCTTAACATATGCTATGATATTCGAAAACATTTCGCACATGTTGGGATGAGCTAACACGTTAAGTCAAACCATTTGTGATTGATCATTTCCCATATTAAATCACATTTTCTCCCCCATATTAAAAATATTAACCCAATCGATGTTTTTAATATCAATTGATTTAATAGCATTTTAAGAAAATTTGGGAAGAAAAATGCAAATCCAATTATCTTCATGAATTTAACAAGCTCCCCCTCAAATTAATGAGGGAGTACTTGAAACGTAAATTAAATACCTTTTAAACACAAGTGTAAGGTATTTATTACGTTCAAAGATCATATATAATAATGAATTCACAAGATTAGCAATGTACGAGGTTGGACCTGAATAATGGAGAACAGCATATGAAAGAAGCACATGGTTCTTGTTCACGAATGTTGGTCACCTCGTCACGTCCCCGAGAAAATTAATTCTCGTTGTAGAGTCAAAGCTTTCCGGTGAAATGCTTGACTTAATTATGAAAAGCGGGTTGCTATCTGAAATAATAGCAAACCATTTTGAGCATGTTTTAAAAATTTGAACTTCTGCTCGAACTTTATTTACAACCCCGTGTCATTATTGAATGACATTTCTAGGTTCGTAAATATTATCGATTCCAGAAGACATGCTCGTTTTATCAAAACGTTTTTGAACACACAATTTTGAAAGATTTAGAAAAACCTTTTGAGAAATTCTCGAAAAATTGTGTTCAAAGTTTTGAAAAACAATTACTTGAGCATAAGATGTTGAATATCTTATAAAACGAGCTCAAGTCCGAGAAGTTGTAAACTTCCCGTTTGTTAAGGATAAGTTTATCATCGGCGATAAACTTTCCTTTTATTTGAAGAACGAGTCCTAAGCTGACATTTACTTAGAAGTCGTATTCATGAGCTTGAAAACTTTGACTGTTTTAACGGAAAGCTCATGACCGAGAAAGGTTAATTTCTCGTTACGAGGAAAAGTTCTCTTATTTAAAAGATACACTTTCCTTTCTGAGCTTAAAACTTCGAATGTTTTAATACAAGCTCATGACCGAGAAAATTGAATTTCTCGTTATGAGGATAAGTTTATCATTAATGATAAACTTTCCGTTATTTGAAGTGCGAGTTACAGTCTGACATTTAACTGTAAGTCATATACACGAGCTTAAAACCTTTGAATGGTTTTAATGTAAGCTCGTGTCCAAGAAAACTTAATTTCTTGTTAAGAGGGTAAGTTATCGTTGCGTGGATAAACTTCCCTGTCTCTGAAGTCCGGGTCGTCGTCTGTCATTTAACGAGGAGCCATTGTGCATGAGCTTAAAAAACCTTGAATGTTTTTAATTTTAGCTCATGCCCGAGAAAACTTAATTTCTCGTTGTTAGGATAAGTTTATCATCGGCGATAAACTTTCCTTTCTTTGAAGAGCGAGTTATAGTCTGTGATGTGACTATAAGTCCTAGTGCATGAGCTTAAAAACGTGGAATGTTTTTAACATAAGCTCATGCCCGAGAAAAATGAATTTCTCGTTTTTAGGATAAGTCATCATTGGGATGAACTTTCCTGTCTTTGGAGATCGAGTTACAGTCTGTTATGTGACTGTAAGTCCTAGTTTGCAGCTTAACCATGAATCCCCTGAGACATTTGTTTCTCTGATATCTGCTTCTTCAGCAACCAAACTCTAAGAGTGTCCTTAGTTGAACGGTACACAACGATTGGACCGCTTCGTTCTTTTGGAACATCAACATTGGTACCTGCAATCTCATTAGGAATTTGCATGCTTTGACGTGGGTTAGCAATATCAATTATAGAAGCACGTGGGGGTTCACGGTTTTCTTTTCTTGTGTCAGAGGTGGGCTGAGGGGATGATTCACTTGTCTTAGTTGGCAAACGTTTCCTTTTATAGAAAATCTTAAGTTCGGGCTTAAGTGATGTATCATCCTTTGCAATTTCCTCCCTAGTAGTCTTCGTAGAATCAGAGACTATCCTAGTTAAAGGGCACTCGTTTCCTACAAGAGTGAAAGTTCTACCAGTGGGGCGCCACATTTTACCAAAGGGTTTGATTTTAGCGACCCACTGGGATTTAAGTCTAGCACGGGAGTTCACCTCATTAAGCAATTTTTTGATACAAGCATCATGATTTGCCGTAAAGACACATTTTCTACATGTTTTACAAGTAGCATATTTAATGTCCGAGTAAGATCTAGAATCCCTAGACGATTGATTGATGCTCCTAGGATTGGACATGCTACGGTTAGCAGTGTTGGGTAAACTAGAAGGCATCTGACTAGGTTTGAAATTCCTATCTCTTACATGTGTCTTTTGCTTAGCTTCCCTAAGATCAGATTCATGGCAAACGTCATTTGAACTAGTTCTAGACGTGGTCTTGGTATTTTTAGGGAAACTAGAGGCAATCATATGATTTGGTTTTGCTAAAGCTGGAGTGATCACATTGGGCCTAGTTGCTGGAGTGACTGGTCTAATAAGATGAACCAAATCAACTTGGGAGGCAAACCGCGGTCTCGAGGATTGTGGTCGCTCGGATCTAAATGCAGTAGGTTGTCTGACAATCGGTTGTCTGACGAACTGATTTGTAGGCGGTTTCCCCAAGATTGATGGTTTTTCAAGCTTAGTGTCCACACTAGGTTTTCTAGTTTTCCTTAACTCGTTTTTCAACGCAGCTATAGCAAAAACCTTTTCCTGTAATTGGGCCTTTAATGTTTCATTTTCTTTGAGCACGTTATCTTGGGATGCCAACTTAGATTCAAGCAGTTGAATTTGTTTCAAAAGATTAACCTTTTCAGCTTTAGAATCTAGAACAGTTTGATCCAATTTTCTTTCAAGAACAACGTTTGACTTTTCAAGTTTTTCAAAGTAAGTTTCAAATTTGTCCGTTTTCTTAGAAAATTTAAGTTTGGCATCCTCAAGATCTTTTGATTGCCGAGCTACGATCGTTTCGAGCTCTTTAATCTTGGAATCAGAATCAGTTAACGAGGCAGTTATAAAGCATTTATCATGATGAACTATAGCATTTTGAACACTTTCTCCCCCATTATGACTCACATCGGATGAATCAGAAGTGGTATTGCTATCACTCTTTTCCATCCTATGTTTGTCATAATTAGGTGTCGAATGCTCAATATGCGGTATGTCATCAGCATATACATCATAATTAACATCACATTGTACCATGTTTACAGGCTCTTCGTCATAAACGGGTAAGGTGTCATCAAGAGTGATCTCGTGAACAATCCCTGACGTACCACTGGTATCATGTTGTGCTCCTGATTCTGTGCTCTTGCCATCTTTAGGCTCCAAGTTGTCAACCGTATGACCAGGTTCCTCTTGCATCGAAGAGTCTTGCACTCCATTATCATACCCTTGCTGCATTCGAGATCTTTCATAAATCGAAGACGAGACCGAGGTCATGAGTTTCAATATTGTATCACGGAATACTCGAAGCTCGGTATGTGTATCTCGAAGAAATGATTGGCAAAGCATCGAACTTTCAGACTTGATGATATTAAATTGGAGGAAAGGCGTGAGTTGTGTCACAAGAGCCTTATAAGCAAGGGCCGATGCAGAGTGATTAAAGTTTTCATTGTTGAGTTGCTCTGCCAGTTGGGTCAAGATGGTGAACATTGATTCCATGAATATATGACGATCTTGACCAAAGATTGTCACAAATTCGCTCCCTCCTTGAATCCCCGAAAGAGTAACAAGATGATACTGGAGCATTTGAAAGGAAGCGATGCCGCTTTTCCTAACATTGTTTTGCATTAAATGCGATTCTCCCTTTTGACATGTCGAATCGAACGAATCCATTAAATATCGATTTGGATGATGTTGTTTTCGGGATTTTACAATACGACTCGGCTCAAAAATTGGTGTCGGCTCAAACTATTATGAATTAAACCCGATCAAAAATCCGTATTTGCTAAAAATATATCCCGTCACGTTCACTCGTCACGTTGTCTTCAAATTCGGCCACAAAAAACTTTGAACCCGTCAATTATTTTTCCACGTTAATTCTTTTAAAATATCCGCCTCAATACGATTTGCCAAAAATCAAAAAATTTATTGAACTAAAATTTAAAAGTGACAAAAAGACAAAATAAATGTAACTAAAAAAATAAATATTTGGACTTAACTTAAATAGACTTAAAAAATGTAACCAAAATTTAAAATTAAAATAAATGTAACTAAAAGTTAAAGAGGCGTTTTTTCTAAAAAGAAGATTATAACAATTCTAAAAAAAAGAAACGGATATATGGTTAAGAAACAAACGTGTCCTCTAATTTAACTAAAATAGAAAAAAGGAAATAATAAAAAATCTGATATATTTAGAATGTGATATTTTTTTTAAAAAAATCGTTTTCTGATATATAAAAAAAAATAGAAACGTGTAACAAAATGACACGGATATTAAAAAATCTTCCCTAGTTTTCTCCGTCAGCCAAAAAAACACGTGGCCCAATAAGGAAATCCCACCGCCCCACTTGTGTTTTGCTTGTTTACTCCGCCCCTTGATATTTAATCTCTCTCTCACAATTCTTGTATCCTCCGTCACTGGAATATAGATAGATTCAATCTATTCTCTCTCTCTCACACAAAAACACACCTCCGTCTCTTTTTTTGCTCCCCCAATATTGCTCTCTCTCCTATAACCTAATCCTAGAACCAAATAACCGTATATTAAACACACAAATCTGGTCTCCTATAACTCCGCCTGTCTTTCTCTGCTCCCAAAACACACAAATCTTCTCCAGTCAAACCAAATAACCGTATATGAAACAGGGTCTTAAAGCTGAAGATTTCTTCAAGATCTATACAAGGTCTCGGGTAGGTTTTAAATTATGTTGCATGTTTGGTTAATTGAGATCAATCGAGTCTATCTTTCATCTGTGCGTCTTTCTTGTTTGTGTTGTCAAAATTGAGTCTGAAAGTTGTTTTATTGTTGGGTACGAGTCTTGGATCGATTGTTTGTCGAGGGAGAGTGGGGGGGTGTGAAGTTTTGTTATTGATTTCGAGAGTTGTGAGGGAGTGAGTCTGAGAGAGTTGTCGAGGGTGAGGGTTTGATGAGGTTGTGGGTATGAGGGTGAGGGTGAGGGTTTGATGAGACGAGGGTCTTTCGAGGGTTTGTGGGGTGTTTGTTTTTGGAGTCGAGACGAGTGAGGGTGTCAGTTGTTGAGGGTATGTGAGTTCGAGAGATATGTAAAGATTTGTGTGTGAGGGTGTTGGGTGAGACGAGGGTTTTGTTTTTGTGTCGAGGGTGAGGAATCGAGAGATTCGAGTGGTTTGGTTGTTTTTGGGTGAAGTATTTGAGTAAAGGATGAGTCGAAAGTAAAAAATGGTTTTCGAGGGGGTGGTTGAGTTTGAGTTGTGGTCGCGTCGGGTCAGTTTTGTCGAGAGGTTTGTCCAAGTGTGAGACGAGAGGTGGGGTGGTAGTCCAAATGTTTGTCGAGAGAGTGTGTCCGAGGTTTCGGTTAGAGTCGGTTTTCTAAAAAACAAAACAGGGTGTGGATTGATACGAGGTGTTTGTGTGAGTGTTGAGTCTGTTAGTTTTGTTTTGTGTAAGTCTGGAGGGAATGAGTCTAATTAAAAGACGATGATTTGCCCAATTTGTCCGTTATGTTTGAAAGAGCTTCATTCGGAAGAGTTCCGAATCAGAACTTTTTCTTGATCCGGAAGTTCTTGGTTCGGAAGTTCTTGATCCGGAACTTCTTGATCCGGAACTTTTGGCTTGATCCGGAAGTTCTTGGTTCGGAAGTTCTTGATCCGGAACTTCTTGATCCGGAACTTCTGGCTTGATCCGGAAGTTCTTGGTTCGGAAGTTTTCTGCTTGATTCGGAACTTAAATATTGATTCGGAACATTTGAATTTGATACGGAACTTGCGAATTAGTATTGTTGGACAAAATTTGGACAGTAACAATGGACCATAAAGGACAGAAAGATCTAACAGAATAGGTAGTTTGACCAAAAATTTAAAAAAAGAAATCCAAAAATTATAACTGATAACTGAAAAACTGATAACTTGACCAAAAAAACAAACGGATAAACGAAAAAAACTGATAACTGATAACAGACAACGGATTAAAAAAAAAATTAATTAAAAAAAATTTAAATAAAAAACTGATTAAAAATAATAAAAAATAAAAAATAAAAATTGATAAAAATATATATAAATTGATAAAATTTAGAAAACATACCAACTTTTTATCTAAATTGATTATTAAATTTGTGATAAAAAACAATAAAAAAATACAAACTTTTTATAAAAACACAAAATTAAAAAGAGAAAAACAAAAACTTTTATAAAAAAACACCAACTTTTTTATAAACACAAACTTTTTAATGTTTTATATAAGAAAAATTTGATTTTTATATAAAAATTTGTGATTTTTTATCTAAAAAGTAAATAAATTTGAAGATTTGATATGATTTAACACATAAAAACACAAACTTTTTATAAAAAATATAAACTTTTTAAAATTTAAGCATGATTAAATCAAAACCCACCAAAATCAAAAAGAGATAAAAGAAGAATAAACCAAACTAACCATGGCTCTTGATACCAATTGAAGGTCTACGTGATTAATGGCCTATTCTATATCATGGATTTGGTGGATTAGGTTGGTTGATTGATTGATAATTAAAGAAGAAATGAAGGAAGGAGATGAGGGATTAGAGAGAGAAAGGAAAGAAGGGAGAGAATTGTAGAGAGAGAAAGTGAAATGGAAAAATGATTAATTGTGAAAATGGAATCAACAACCCCCTCCTAACATGCTAGGAGGGGTTATATATAGCCCACCCTACATGTGGGCTATATGGACTATACAATAAGTAAATAGATCACGAGCCCGTTACATAATTATAGTTGGAGCGACCGATCCTTCATAAATACGTAAAACGTATTTCCAACAAATATGAAATGAAGAAATGAAGAAACAGTTAGTAGGACTTAAAATGCTCAAAAGAAAGTTGATTCGGAAGTTAACCTTGATTCGGAACTTTATTCGGAACCCTCATGCGGAACTTGATTCGGAAGTTAGTTCGGAAGTATTGACTGATTCAGAACTTTCAAAAAGAAAACTCATTCGGAACTTCTTGACTGATTCGGAACTTTTTGAGAAATCATTCATCCGGAACTTTTTATGTTCATGCAGAAGTTTGGTTCATCCGGAACTTTATGTTCATCCGGAAGTTTAAGTTCATTCGGAACTTTTGTTCATCCGGAACTTTAGGTTCATCCGGAACTTTAGACTGACTCGGAACTTTTGAAAAGAAAACTCATTCGGAACTTTTTGGAAAACAAATTCATTCGGAACTTCTTAAACTCATGCGGAACTTTTGTTCATCCGGAAGTTTAAGTTCATTCGGAACTTTTTGAAATGAAAATTTATTCGGAACTTCTAGACTGACTCGGAACTTTTCTTAACATAAACTCATTCGGAACTTTAGCTGTTCATCCGGAACTTAATGTTCATCCGGAAGATTTGGTTCATTCGGAACCTGGGGAACTCAAGAACAGTAACTTACCCGAAGAACAAGGAAAACCGATTTGAATCCAATAATCACCAAATTTTTCACCAAAAACTTAAATAAACTAATCACTAATGATATACTAACCATATACTACAAATCCCATCAATAAAAACATAAAACCCAACAACTTTTAAAGATCAAATCAATCAAATAAGAACTTAAGAACTTGAAAGGAAAGATGATGATGAACAAGATGAAATGGAAAGATTGATATATTGAATGATTAATGTTTTAACAATCACAAAACAAGGATGAAATTACAAGATTGAAAATCAAAGATCAAAATCACCAAACACCCTAGTGGTGTTGGTGATGCTACGAAACAGAAAGGGAGAAAAAGAAGGAGGAAAAGAAAAAAAACTAAAACTGAATGCAAAGTGTGTGAGGGGAACCCTTTATATAGGTGTCCCCTTTGGTTGGTGAGTGGGCTTTCTCCCATTTCTTCTTGTCTTCTCGTCTTTTCAGAAAAGTTGACGTTTTCGATTCTGATTCGGGATTTGTCGTCGATTAAATTCAACTCGTCTTTTAATTTCTTCGTTTAATAGACTTGAGTTTCTTCGACTTATGTAAATCTTCCATCTTTGGTACTTTTCTTCGATAAATCTTCGAATAGGCCCAGTGACTTCAAATCTTTTGCATCTCTTGGACAATAGACTTTATCTTGAGTCTTTTTCTTCGGTAAAACCCGTGCAATCCCATGTTTTCTTCAATATTCATCCGGTTGGCTCTGAAAAAACAATAAACATAAAAACCACGCATAATTCCAAACAAATGATATTAAATACGCGTTTTGGTCTCGTTTTAGCCAGAATTAAGTGGTAAAAGGATGGGTGTTTACACACCTATCAGTGACAAAACTGGAAAGTTGATAGTGCCAGTAGAATGAATTGATTGATTATGACATGACGACATTGTCTTAATTGATGGGAACTCGAGTAGAATTCCCCTAAATGATAAGATGTTGATTATCAAAAGTGATCTAAATAATTCTTGATGGATGACCATATCCTGCAATTAGACTTGAAATTATACCGTGAATGGTTATGAACTAGTCATAGATATTATAATCTAGAAAGAACCTAATATGAATGTATTAAAAGATGTTTATGTTATCTGAAACTTTAGGAGGTATTTATTGGTGAATTACCTAGACTTTTGCCATTAAGGCAAGTTGAAATTGGTATTGATTATATTCCCGGTGCTGCACATGTGGCTTGTGCACTGTACGTCAGCACCATCTAAATTAAAAGAATTACCGTACAACTGAGAGAGTTGTCGGAGAAAGCTTTTATTCTACCGAGCTCGTCATTATGAAGAGCTATGGTGTTATCATTCCTTATATTTATTAATTACTGTGAACAGAGTAAATTGACAATCAAAAACGATATCCATAACTCGAAATGGAAGATTTGTTCGATCATTTACAAGGTTCTAGCGTATGTTTTAAAGATTTGATCCATGGCATGGTTATCATCAACTTCGCATCTGCGAAAAAGATTATGTATTCCAATCACTACATCCGGTACTTGTAATGAACATTATGAGTTTCACGTGATGTCGTTTGGATTGACTAATACACATGTAGTATTCGTAAATTTGGTGAATCTCGTGTGTAGGCTGTAATTTGATAAATTCATGCTCATGATCATTAAGGACCATTTGTTTGTTTATAAGAATAAGAATGAGTTAATAATTATTTATAGATTGCCCTAAATTGGCCGAACAACGAAAACATGTACCTTGAATATATAACATGTGATTTAAGACTTAATCCTTTACATAAAATGACCGTGTAATTAATAGATAATGGAATCTATATTGATTCTTCAAAAATTTAGAGCCCTTTTAAGACTTTGGGTTTTACCAAAAAGAAAGTGCAAATGTGTTTTGACAAATGTCTTATCAAAAAGAACTTTTGAGGGATTATTCCCTTATACCCAGAACATTTAACTAAACTCCTGCTTAGGGGTAAATGTTTGTGCATACCTCAAGACAACTTAAGAGGGATTGAGGAAACCATTTGAACCATGACTTAAAATTTGAAACGACAATTTTTGCTTTTCAACTGAGGAAATTTTGACCAAAGTATAAATGAAGGTTTTTCGAACATTTACGAATCTCACTAATTATTTTCAATAAACAAAAATCGTGATAATTAAATTAAAATTTATTTTGAACATTTTCATATAATTGGACGGACTAAGAAATTTAAAATCTTTATGTTTACATTTCATAAAAAAAATGAATATTTATTATTTAATTAGTTGTAATAATTATCGACACTTAAACGTCGGATTGAGCAAAACTAATAAAAATGATAGCTGAAACTAAACTGAAACTTAGAAAATATGAAGAAAGGTGAACGTAATTACTAACACATTATGTAGAAAATATAAAGAACCAATTAGGATGTGTTCCTTAGTAATGACAGTGCAAAATAAATTTCCGAACAATTTAAAAATAGATGATGTTTGTAAAAAGGATAATATAAATAGTGAAAGGTTTCACGGCTATTATGAACCATTAGAATTGAAAAGCCGATGGCGTTAAATGATTAAAAGGCCATTTGTGGTTGCCTAAATATGGAGACTTTGGGATAGAGTTATGTTGGAATCTTGTAAGTATAAGTATTCTATTTATGTCAGTTATGACTAAAAGTATCTTTGTCTGAAGAAGTTGTACTAATGGAAAATTATGAAGGCAGACATCGCCTCATACATTAGTAAACGTCTAATTATTGCAAAGGTCATCATCGGAATTTGATTCGATTTAGGTCATCGTCGATAGACTGACCAAATCTGCTAATATCATTCCTGTTAATGATAGATTCTTGATGAAGAAACTAACTCTTTTGTATTTAAAGGAGTTGTATAAACATGGTGTGCCTGTATCGATCATCTCTATCAAGATCCTCGCTTCGCATTGAATTTCTAGAGATTTGCTCAGAAGTCATTAAGAACGAATATTGATGAGAGTACTGTACCACCCCAATCGAAGGGACGAGGTAAAGTAACGATACAAAATACTATAAGTGTTGTTTTATGTTTGAATGATTGACCTTTGGTAATAAACCGTATAATCGCTTTTCTTTGTAGAGATTGTCATTGATAATTATCGTGTCAGGATCAAAATCGGATCTTGTGAGGATATGTATTAGAGCATCTGTAAGCAGGAGTTGGAATGAAGACACCCGACATACACCCATTGTGAGTTGGACATGTCTTTTAGGTTTAAGGTTTCTAATATCTGTCTTTTTAGTTCGTTTTTTCTCAGTATCTTAACGAATTGATATAACAATTTTAAGCTCGACTTGATTGTTTTTGGTTAAAAAGACTTGATTGGTATTTATGTCTAATTAGCGCAAAGCAATCAAAAAGGTAAAAATATTAACTAATACTACGTATACATACTATGCTAAAAACATATTGCACTTACCACGTTTAAATGCTAAAAATTCAAAAATACAATTTGTAAACTTATTCTACACATGAAAAAAAATCAAAACACAAAACAAACTAAAAGTAAAATTTTTATAAAAGTAAAATACAATCTATAAAATTTTTTTATTTTTATCAAATTTAAAAAAAAAATTAAATCTTTTTCTATAAAGTCTAAAAAAAATCAATTCTTTAAAGATTGTTAAAACTGATTTTGTTACCAATTGAACTTTCGTCTAAATTCCTATTCCATTTATACTAGCCCAGATTTAAATTGACCTAATAGAACAAAACTAACTGCCTAATAAAGTGATATTAAGCCCACTAGAACCTATCGAATTGACAGACAATGAAAACTAAGTTCAATCAAAAAGCAATTACTAGTAAAGCATGACTACTGTAACAACTCATCTAATAGAACATTTAACAAGCAATCTTTAAGCTCCAGCAGATATATTGAATTTAACTAGAGATTTCACAGAAAAGTAAATAAGTGCTTAACCATTCCATCCGTCGTCCAGTCCGTTGTTGTCGAGACGCAGCGCTGAGCTGGCCTAAGTCGAACGCACCCTCCGAATGTGAACCGAAACAAACTGTTATCGAAAATTGAACTTGACGCTATCGACCCAAAATCAGCAACTACACCAAGAACAGGAATTGAAATAGTGACTTATGTGTTTATCTTTAACAAGCACAACTATCAAGCAATCGCCAAGTACTCGATACCGAAATTCCTTCGATCTTGAATCTGTTAAACTAGCTATCCTACATGCATCCTCAACTGAACAACTCGACTCCCATAAACATACCAACGACAACTTGCTAATCCTTTGATGATGAGCTTTAACAAGCTAAAACTGAATCGATACTGATGCTAAAACTGAAATGAACAGTAACTACTTCCTATATAACCGCATCGACAAATACTAGAACGAATCGAAATCTCCTCTTCACGTGAACAGTTATCTCGAACTGAACGAGAAATCAATCAAAAGCTAAAGGTATTCTCACTGATATTCTCCAACTACTAGGACTCATTCAGTGGCATCAAAATACTAATACAAATCTCTCTATCTACTAATCAACGTCTTTAATTCGGTTCAAACAGTTAACATCTCGCACTTTGATAAAACTGCAACAATCTCCAAATTCGTTCGACAAACTGCAGCTACAGTAATCAGAATCTAACAACTATACTCAATCGAATCTCAAACAGCGACGGTTCATTCTCGATAAATCTCGAACAAGAACTTCTTATGAAACTCATCAGCCTCGATGATATACTCTTTACTATCTTGAACTCGAAAACAAACTATTAGCTGCAACAAAGATATGAACAGTGATCAAATTATATATCACGTAATCATCACCAACATGTAAACAAAGCTTGAAAACAGTAACTCTAATGGCAAGAAACGCATGTTGTACCGTAGCTAAATGTGAATTGAATCTTGATAAAAGAAAAAGAATACTGAAGTTCTATTGATTGTGAAAGAATTGCGGTTACAAAGTCGGTTATCAATACTAACTGTTTGATAACAGTAAGTAACTAACTAAACTAATTTGTGTGTTTAACTGTGTGTACAAACACACAGTGTAAGTTGAGAGGAAAAATGGAAAACTTTTATAACTATGTGTGTGTAAAAACACACTAATGCTACGTTACAAATGAGAGGGGAATGTGTGAATTTATAGCAGAGAAGTAAAGGAGTGGAAGGGAATGATGAAGTGTTTTGGCCAATGAGAGTCTTCCACGTGGCATTCAGTTATTCTGAGTCTTCATGTAAGCATCCGTGTGAAGGGAGATTATGAATTGTGATTGGTTATTGTCTTGTAATGGGGATTGATAAAGTGATACATTCTTGCTATTAATTCTCCATTGTCTTCATTAAACGCCAGCTTATCTTTCCATCAATTCCAACTATTGATTGCTGATATTGGTTGACTCGCATTAATGGCTGATGATTGGCAAATTAATGGCTGTTAAAGTTTGATCCATGTGAGTTCAATGGACTCTTTTGATTGGTTAACAAGTGATCACATGGATCACTTCTTTCTAAACATGGCAGAATCAATCCCTGAAGTTGGCAGATTTTGGCACTTTGTACTAGACTTGATTTAACTTTGATCTTTTGTCAATATAGGCCGACGATCTTCAATAAGCGGCAACTTCAGTCCCTGAAGTTCATATAATTGGCAAGTAAAGTCCTTGAAAGCTTCTTTTGTCCTTTTCTTCGTCTTTTCATCAAATAAATCCATGAAATCGCGTGTTTGTTCAAAATGTATATGTTTTACCTGAAAATACACAAAATACAAATACACGCGTAATTCTGATATTTTAAAGTTAAATATTATGTATTTGACTGTGTTTTGAGTGGTTTTTGGATCATTATTGATGAGTGTTTTCACACTTATCAACTCCCCTTCACTTGACCATTGCCATGACCTCATGTAATGCAGCATTTCAAAGCTCTAAAGTGCACTTTTCTCATAATTAACCAACCTTGGCCATTTTATGATTTAATAAACTAAACTATACTACATGATGAATGGTTTTGAATATTTACAATGCAATGCAAAGAAAACAATTCTATTTATATATTTTTGTATTTTTCATGAAATGGTTTGATGGAAATAACTCATAAAGAAATCAATGACTTAGGTTAGGGCTTTGGTACCATGGATACTTATCACCCTCAAGTTTCACTTTCCCCATACCAAGCTTAAAAATGGGATCATTGCATTCACAAGTAAATAGTGCATCAACTTATTCATGACAATTAAATGTGGAACCGGTTATTATTTGAGCAAATTGCTTGTGGGCAAATTTGTCATTATTTAAAGCGTGAAGTATAAGAAATGTAAAATCCAAAAATAAGGAAGCACAGTCTTAATCCTAAGTAATCATCTCATCCATTACTTGAAAAACCGCTCACAATTAATATAAGTCTGTTTCAAGAGTAATAAGTCATTCGCCTTATGTGTAAAATCCTCATGTCATGCTTTCATAAGTAGCTACACACTCGCTAAGGAAAGAAAAATAAAACTCACGCAATAATTTACATCCGCCATCTTTTTGAGACTTTGGATCTTCAACCCCGCAACCCGTCAAGGTAATATTGGATTGGAGCAATCTATTGAATCCCCGCAACCCGTCAAGGTAATATTGGAACTCAATAGTCACTATAATTAACACCACACTGCCCCTCTTGGGAGTCTTGCATAATTATATTTTTTTTCTTTTCTTTTTCTTTTTTTTTCTCTAGCCACTCATTTTTTTGTAAGCCGCTCTTATTTTTCTTTATTCCTCACTAAGAAATTTGAAAAGAATAAAAGGAAAAACACCCGCTAAATATTGAGCATGACATAAGTCTAGTAAACATAAAACGTTCTAACTTAGAATCTTAAGACGTACTTATATCACCATGAATGATTAGTCAAAAATGCATAAGAGACTACAAACCGATTAAAACCGTTCTTGATTATTTATTAACATATATACATGCGAAGAAATTAGAGGTAAAGAAGAGAAGGGTTTAGCCACAAGTGATTATCATGAAGTTTATCTAGCCCTTTTATACTTGCTTCAACTCTATCATTCCCATTCTCCACAAATTTAAAATCTCAAATAATGAGATTAGTGGATGCTTAGCCTAATAGACCAATGAAGGACTACATGGTTAAGGATACTAGCTAGAGAATGCTTAGATAAGCAAACTCGGGTTGAGTCAAAATATCCATGGCGGGCCTAATATGTCAAAGAAGTCTAAACTTGTTAAACCATGTCCTTATTATGTTTTTTTTTCTCTTTATATATTTTTGATGCGAAATAAAAGAAGAAAAATATACAATGCAAATGTGTTATGCAAATGAAAAATGATTAATGCAAAAAATTATGAATGCATATTTTTGGTGGCCAAAGTAGATCAAAAATTTGAAAAATGTTTGAAAAATTAATTTTCCAAGTTATCATGAAGTTAAGGCAATGGTTTAGGTAAGGTCACTTCGATAGAAGTCTCCCCTACACTTAAGATAAACATTGTCTTCAATGTTTAAGAGTATTGGAGTGAACTCCCCTACACTTATTACATTGATTACTTTGCTTAACTCAAGTTAAGGAAGAGAAAACTAAAGGGTATTCATTTTAAGCACAAATATTTTGAATATCACAATAGCAAAAACTAATCGAAGTGAACCAGATACACGGGCCTCCTCCATAAGCTCCAAGCATGAAATGTGAGAGAGCAACCCTTGAAACAAATACGAAAAGACGAAGAAAGGCACCCCTCCACTTCAACTCTACTATAACATCCTTTTAATTAAACCTAACCTATTGAAAATCTACTCTACGTTTTCTTACCTAGTTATTCAAGCTTGATTTTTTTTTAACCCTAAGTCGCTAGCTCGACTCGGCCCCGAATTAGGTTGTCCTTGGGGAAACCATCATGGAAGGTAAAAGATTTACCCTCTTAGGAAAAACTCTCTATGATAAGGTAAAACAAGTTCTTAAGTACACAAAACCCAATAAATATCCACCAGGATCAAATACATAATTGCCCTCCCAAGAATAACACATCCCAAAAGTGGACTTCTTAATCAATGGAGAGGTTGGTGAGGTTTCTTTGTTGATGATTCTTTCCCTTAAGTGTCCCATAAGATGATAAGGTGATACTTTAAAGTTTCCCATAAGTTTTCCTTTTAATGCATCAAGAGGATACTGAGTTGGCTCAACATTCTCTATACCAGGATCAAAAATCTTTTGCTTCATGGGAAAATAACAGGTGGTGGGAGCCTTTGAAGATTCTCCTTGATACTTTGCATCATGAGAGAAAGGGTGTGTAGTAGTAAGTGTCATCACACTTGTAGAGGAAATCACCATTTCTTTCTTGTTCTTAGAAAACTCCTCATCAAAAACATCCTCATATGGTGACATAAAGAATCTCTCCAATTCAACATCCAAATGATATAAGTCACTATCATCTTGAAATTTCTCAAACATTGGTTCATCAAGTGAAGGCTCAAAGAGGTTGTGTGAATTGGTTTGTGAGAAAGGTGGTGAAATAAGTGAAGCATTTTGGTTTTGAGGTGTTTCACAAGGTGTGTAAGAAGGAGTAATAAGTGAAGGTTCATGAGAAGGTTGAGTGGGAATGGAATCTTCATAAAGCAATCTTTCTATTTCACGAATATCCTCATCCCAATTAGAAGAAGATGTATCAACCACAATATCATCTCTCTTAAGATAAGCCTCAATCTCCTCATTAATCAACTCATCTTCACTAAGCATTCTTCCAATCTTTAGAACATCCTCTTCCCAATTGGAACTAGAGTTATCAATCTCAATATCATCTCTCTTAAGATAATCTTCAATTTGTTTATCTATCAATTCATCCTCACTAAGCAATCTTTCAATCTCAAAAACCTTATCACTCTCATCAATGATAGAACCCTCCTCATCATGATAGTCATCATAGATTGGTAGGTCAAGGATTGGTGTTTCAAAAGGTATCTCCTCAAAACTCAAGGTAGTATGATCATCAAATAATGGAGGCTCAAAAATAGAGAACTCATCATCACTAAATTCATCATAAATTGGTGTATCAAAAAGAGGTGGTTCATCATAACTAGAATCCTCATTTGCTTCCTCATTTGTGTTGAAAATATGATTCAAATCTCCAAAATGAAATTGTTGGGGTTCATGAATATTCAATGAGGAAGTAATGGAGGCTATTGTCTCAACATAAGGAAGATCATATTCACCACTCTTACAAGCTTCATGAAAGTATTCATTACACACTTCATCAATAATATCCACATGATTCACCTCTTTATCAAGAATATCAACATGCTTAACCGTCTCGGGCTCATTGGATTTCTTAGACAATTTTCCCATGTTAAACACAATCTTTTGATCTTCCACCCTCATAATAAGTTCCCCCTCTGCCACATCAATAAGAGTACGACCCGTTCTCAAAAATGGTCTACCAACAATTAGAGGAACTCTCGGGTCCATATCATAATCAACCACTACAAAATCCACGGGAAAAGTAAACTTATCAACCCCTACAAACACATCCTCCGCTATGCCTACCGGATAAGCTATGGTACGGTTAGCTAACTCAAGTGTCATCCTAGTAGGTGTGAGCTCGGGAAGTGAAAGTCTTTTCCAAAGCGATAATGGCATGAGATTGATACTTGCCCCAAGATCTGCTAGTGCCATGCAATTTTCCACCCCATGAAAATTACAAGGTATCAAGAAGCGCCCCGGATCTCCAAGTTTTGTTGGTAAGGTTTTAAGTAGCACGGCGGAACAATTTTCATTAAGGGATGTGTTGGGAAAATCAACCAATTTTTCCTTGTTTGAGAGTAAATCCTTGAACATCTTAGCAAACTTTGGCATATAAGCAAGAGCTTCCTCAGAGGATATGTTGATGTTGAGTTGCTTGAACATCCTTAAGAAATTTGAGACTTGGATATCATCCTTGTTTTTCAATTTATCCTTTCTCAATCTTGAAGGATATGGAAGAGTTGGTTTTGGTGTAGGTGGAGTAGGTGTTGTAGTAGAAGATTTGTCTTTGTTAGCTTCTTCATTAGGAGGTGTGGAAGGTAGAGGGGAAGTAGGAATAGGTTGAGAAGGTGTGTTTGATTGAATAGGAGCATTTTGAGGTGGTGAAATAGAGGTAGAAGGTTTGTCACAAGTAGAAACAAAAGTGGGTGGAACAATATGAGGTTTAGGAGGTGAAGGATCCTTTGTTGTCTTTCCACTTCTTGTTGTAATAGCATTGACATTTGCCCTTGAATTTGTTTGTGTGTTAGAAGGTAAAGCCCCTTGTGGTCTTTGATTATAAAGCATCATAAACTTCTTATTTGTGTCTTCATGCATTTCTCTCATTCTTCTCTCATGAGCTTCATTCATTTCTCTTAATCTCTTCTCATTAAGTTGGAACCTCCTTTCATTCTCTTGATTCATTTTGTGAAAAAGCTCAATTGTGTTATAATCTTGTGGAACATTTCCTTGAAAACCTTGGGGTTGGAAAGGTGGTGGTTGAAATCCTTGATTGGATGGATGAAAATTATTTCCTTGATCTTGAAAGGTGTTGGGTGCTTTGTATTTGTTCCCTTGGAAAGCATAACACTCCATTTAATAGCCTTAAACTTTATCACATTGTTGGTAGGAATGGGGACCTCCACAAGTCTCACATGAAAGAGCAATAGTATTCACATCATTGGTGGAATTCTTGTTCAAAAAGAGTTCACAAAATTTCATGAGTGTGTTGGTCATAGTATCAAGCTTTTGAGAGATCATGTTTTCGATTTGAGGAGTAACACTCTCTTGCACCACATGGACTCTCTCATCAAATTGTGTGTTAGCTTGCACCATCGATTTGTTCTCAATAATGTCCCAAGCTTCTTGAATGGATTTAGAGAAAATATTTCCACCCGCGGAAGAGTTGAGTGAATCTTGGTGGTGTGGTCTTAATCCATTATAGAAAGTGTTGATTTGGTGATCCTCATAGAATCCATGATTTGGACATTTCCTCAATAACTCCTTGAAATTTTCCCAAGCCTCACTAAATGTTTGATCATTCCTTTGTTGAAAACCAATAATTAACTTTCTCAAAGCCGTAGTTCTTGATAGAGGAAAGAACTGGTTCAAAAACTTCTTCCTTAAATTCTCCCAAGTGAAGATGCTCATAGATGGTTGCCTATCATACCAATTTCTAGCAAGACCCTCTAAGGAGAATGGGAATATGATCAACTTAATGGCATCAGGAGGGACCCCATTATACTTAAGTGTATTGCAAAGTAACAAGAACCTCTTAATATGGTCGTGGGGGTCATCTATGGGTCTCCCTAAGAAGGGGCTAGAAGAAACCAAAGTGATCATGTGTGTATTAAGCTCAAAAGTGTGTGCGTTTATTTCGGGTATAACGATGGCGTCGGCATTTCCCTCCACTTTCGATTGGAGAATCTCCATAATAGGACGTTGATCCATGGCTACAATAGCGGTGTCGAAAGCGCGATACTCATGATCGGCTTGATGGACGGTTTTGTTGTTCTTCCTTTTTGGAGAATGAGATACACCAATCGGTATGTTTACACGTGTGCGAGTACACGTGTAAGTAAACACGAGGAATGAGGGAGTAGCCCTCGGTCGACTTTTGAGAGAGAAGAGATTATCTCCCTCGAGGTTCGATATACAATATCCACAAGAAAGTATAATATATATAATTACTACTTGGGTGCAAGACACCCAATAAAGCCTTCCTTCTTAGAATACGCACTAGTGAACGGGGGGTTAGGTGGCGCGAAGCACTTAAGTACCTATTGACCCTTAGATGGCATTTTATAGCACATCGCCTTTCTATTCACTTTGTAGTTTGTATTCTTCGAATTATTGCCTATTGGAAGTATTTATCTATTCTTGCTTTATTGAATTTGATCGATACGCGTGTCAAGGACCGGTACGCCCCTCAACACGGTGTATTGCCTCGGCAATACTTATGGAGAATATGTGTATTGGTTGTTCGTATACGTATACGTATTTACATATAATAATATATAGAAAATATTTTGGTATTTATTTGTTTTTTAAGAAAAATACTATATGTAAGTAAAAACGATGAAAACCGATATAATATATATTTTTGGGTGTAATCTTTTAGGAAAAAGATTACTTTTTGGATTTGTATTTATTTTGGTTCAATTCTTTAGGAAAAGAATTGATTTTGTGGTTTTTTATTTTTTTTGTATTTTTATCTTTTTGATTTTTTTTTTGTGTTTTTGATTTATAATACGTAAAAATAACGTTCACAAAGTGAACGGATCCCAAAATCCAATCGTCTCACTCAAAACCGTTAATCTTCACGAAAATAACCGGCAGCGGTGCCATTTAATATCTGTCTTTTTAGTTCGTTTTTTCTCGGTATCTTAACGAATTGATATAACAATTTTAAGCTCGACTTGATTGTTTTTGGTTAAAAAGACTTGATTGGTATTTATGTCTAATTAGCGCAAAGCAATCAAAAAGGTAAAAATATTAACTAATACTACGTATACATACTATGCTAAAAACATATTGCACTTACCACGTTTAAATGCTAAAAATTAAAAAATACAATTTGTAAACTTATTCTACACATGAAAAAAAAATCAAAACACAAAACAAACTAAAAGTAAAATTTTTATAAAAGTAAAATACAATCTGTAAAAATTTTTTGTTTTTATCAAATGTAAAAAAAAATTAAATCTTTTTCTATAAAGTCTCAAAAAAAATCAATTCTTTAAAGATTGTTAAAACTGATTTTGTTACCAATTGAACTTTCGTCTAAATTCCTATTCCATTTATACTAGCCCAAATTTAAATTGACCCAATAGAACAAAACTAACTGCCTAATAAAGTGATATTAAGCCCACTAGAACCTATCGAATTGACAGACAATGAAAACTAAGTTCAATCAAAAAGCATTTACTAGTAAAGCATGACTACTGTAACAACTCATCTAATAGAACATTTAACAAGCAATCTTTAAGCTCCAGCAGATATATTGAATTTAACTAGAGATTTCACAGAAAAGTAAATAAGTGCTTAACCATTCCATCCGTCGTCCAGTCCGTTGTTGTCGAGACGCATCGCTGAGCTGGCCTAAGTCGAACGCACCCTCCGAATGTGAACCGAAACAAACTGTTATCGAAAATTGAACTTGACGCTATCGACCCAAAATCAGCAACTACACCAAGAACAGGAATTGAAACAGTGACTTATGTGTTTATCTTTAACAAGCACAGCTATCAAGCAATCGCCAAGTACTCGATATCGAAATTCCTTCGATCTTGAATCTGTTAAACTAGCTATCCTACATGCATCCTCAACTGAACAACTCGACTCCCATAAACATACCAACGATAACTTTCTAATCCTTTGATGATGAGCTTTAACAAGCTAAAACTGAATCGAGACTGATGCTAAAACTGAAATGAACAGTAACTACTTCCTATATAACCGCATCGACAAATACTAGAACGAATCGAAATCTCCTCTTCACGTGAACAGTTATCTCGAACTGAACGAGAAATCAATCAAAAGCTAAAGGTCTTCTCACTGATATTCTCCAACTACTAGGACTCATTCAGTGGCATCAAAATACTAATACAAATCTCTCTATCTACTAATCAACGTCTTCAATTCAGTTCAAACAGTTAACATCTCGCACTTCGATAAAACTGCAACAATCTCCAAATTCGTTCGACAAACTGCAGCTACAGTAATCAGAATCTAACAACTATACTCAATCGAATCTCAAACAGCGACGGTTCATTCTCGATAAATCTCGAACAAGAACTTCTTATGAAACTCATCAGCCTCGATGATCTACTCTTTACTATCTTGAACTCGAAAACAAATTATTAGTCGCAACAAAGATATGAACAGTGATCAAGTTATATATCACGTAATCATCACCAACATGTAAACAAAGCTTGAAAACAGTAACTCTAATGGCAAGAAACGCATGTTGTACCGTAGCTAAATGTGAAATGAATCTTGATAAAAGAAAAAGAATACAGAAGTTCTATTGATTGTGAAAGATATGCGGTTACAAAGTCGGTTATCAATACTAACTGTTTGATAGCAGTAAGTAACTAACTAAACTAATTTGTGTGTTTAACTGTGTGTACAAACACACAGTGTAAGTTGAGAGGAAAAATGGAAAACTTTTCTAACTATGTGTGTGTAAAAACACACTCACGCTACGTTACAAATGAGAGGGGAATGTGTGAATTTATAGCAGAGAAGTAAAGGAGTGGAAGGGAATGATGAAGTGTTTTGGCCAATGAGAGTCTTCCACGTGGCATTCAGTTATTCTGAGTCTTCATGTAAGCATCCTTGTGAAGGGATATTATGAATTGTGATTGGTTATTGTCTTGTAATGGGGATTGTTAAAGTGATACATTCTTGCTATTAATTCTCCATTGTCTTCATTAAACGCCAGCTTATCTTTCCATCAATTTCAACTATTGATTGCTGATATTGGTTGACTCGCATTAATGGCTGATGATTGGCAAATTAATGGCTGTTAAAGTTTGATCCATGTGAGTTCAATGGACCTTTTTGATTGGTTAACAAGTGATCACATGGATCACTTCTTTCTAAACATGGCAGAATCAATCCCTGAAGTTGGCAGATTTTGGCACTTTGTACTAGACTTGATTTAACTTTGATCTTTTGTCAATATAGGCCGACGATCTTCAATAAGCGGCAACTTCAGTCCCTGAAGTTCATATAATTGGCAAGTAAAGTCCTTGAAAGCTTCTTTTGTCCTTTTCTTCGTCTTTTCATCAAATAAATCCATGAAACCGCGTGTTTGTTCAAAATGTATCTGTTTTACCTGAAAATACACAAAATACAAATACACGCGTAATTCTGATATTCTAAAGTTAAATATTATGTATTTGACTGTGTTTTGAGTGGTTTTTGGATCATTATTGATGAGTGTTTTCACACTTATCAGTTTCCTATGATGGCGAACCTAACCTTACAAAATACTCGACCCGCGAGACCTGAAATGGTTGTTGAAATTAGGATCTGATTATTGACTGCTGGTAGTGGGCAGGAGGTTATGTGAATATGAAATGTAGATCTTGAAGTGCCAGATGGGTAGCGAAGATATGCCAAAAAATTTAACCATGGAAAAATGAATTGATGATCTGGAAGATCATGGGATATAAGTCCCCGTTGTATGGGACCATTGAGATGATGTAAAAGTTGGTTTGAAAGGCATATAAGCTGGATCTACCCTAGGACTTCACGAGCTGCGTGAATTATGTTTCGTATATCGAACTTGATGAAATGTCTATCAAGTGAGAATCTGATTGTTTCTTAGTAATGTTTAGATCGGCGAAAAGTTGCATTCATTAAAAACCCGTGAACATCATGGATAGAGAAAGTAAGTCAACATTAAGCCTGATCTTATTCTCACAGCTATGTTTGATGAAACTCACGTATTGTAATGAATTACACTTGTGAGAAAAGACCAAATGTGGAGGAAATACCCACATGGCTTTAACTCTATAAGAAGCGAGTAGTAAGATGATCTTTGAGGACAAAGATCCTGTTTAGGGGTAAATGCTGTGACAATCCGTCAATTTATGGTTGATATTTTATTCTCAAATATTATTTAAAAACATTATTTTAATGTTATCTTATGAACTCACTCATTTTTGGGAAGAAATTTGGATTTACGTCTTGAAGTAGCATCGACTACGTCTAAACCGGAGGATTCAACGTTACGTGCTTACGTTTACATACACCGTTTTGGTGACAGTCCGACATTTCAGAAAATAAATTTATCCGTAAATATTATTTTGGGATTTTAAATTTGTGTTGGTTCATAAACTCACAAATTTACGAGAAGAGATTAGGACTTACGATTTTAATTTAACGTCCTTTACGACTAAACCGGAAACCTTAGGATTACGTATTTACGTTTTCGAACTCCATTTTTGATGAGACAATTTTTATTAGATTCGTTTTATGCCATTGATTCATAATTTATAAAAACGTTTTTCGTAAAACGACCCGAGGGCACGCAAATAGAGGAAACTAGAATCGAGGAATACCCGTAAATTAGCGGGATGGGCCAAACTAATTTATCCCACCCCACTAACTTAAGGGACGGCTAAAGAGGACACCACATCAAAGATGTGGCATCCATACACACTAATAGCTTACACTTGTGTGTTAGCTTAACACTTAAGCTTAGTTTCACCCACCAAAAAACCACAAAACCACTAGCCTTCTCATTTACTTCCATTCTACACATGCAAAAACAACAAAAAACTCTCCCATTCTCTCTACAATTGCCGTCCCATCTCACCCATTTAATACCATCATTGATCAAAATCAACCATGAAATCTAATGTTATTTACACACATGTTGAAGCCCTTTTGAAACCCTATTGATTGGTGATGATTATAACATCCAAGGAGGAGTTTCTATGGAGTATTAGGGCTTATTTTCCACAAGGATTTCTTGAAGAATGGTGGTCTTGAAGATGGTCTTGGTTTATCACAAGTTTCTCCATCAAAATCCATGTTTTGATCACAACCTACATCATCATGGTGGTATAAAGATAGATCTTCCCATCCTCTTGTTAATTTTGATTATGTAATCATGTATTTTCTTTCCTATTGTATATGTATATGATGATTATATGATGATAAAAGTATTGTGTGGGGATTTAGTGTTGATAAATATGATTAAAAAGATGAAAAACTATAAGAAACAAGGCTAAAATCTTGCTT
Source organism: Glebionis coronaria (assembly GCA_025667525.1). Taxonomy (NCBI): domain Eukaryota; kingdom Viridiplantae; phylum Streptophyta; class Magnoliopsida; order Asterales; family Asteraceae; genus Glebionis; species Glebionis coronaria. Next base: position 1,407,615 of record JANFOE010000057.1, read on the forward strand.
AATTTAGTAGGCTGTATAAAACAGTAAAGAACCATGTGATGAACTGATCAAATGGCATAGATTAATGGATATAAAGTAAGTAATATGTCTTGTACACATGTGAGAGTTGGCCATGCAATGGAATCATTAGGATGAGTGAGATATGATCAAAACAAGTTTAGAGTATAAATCTGAGTTCACTGTTTTGGACGATTTTAAAAAAATACTTAGATGTGGATTCAACAGTAGCTATAGAAGAGTTAAATGGATCACATATCATGTAATTTATGTAATAAAAATTTGAGCTTCTATCTCCATATAGAACTATAGATATGGCTGTTTTGGTGAACATGAAAATAAAAATCAGATTTTGGGAATTAAAGTATAATAGTATTATATAAGCACTCAAATAAAAATAGTATAAAATGTGAATTAAAACCCACTAACTCATATAATACATTTATATAAATATTTACAATGATAAATAAGTGGACATTTTATAAAAATTGTAACTTGTTAAGTTTTATAAGTTATAAAAACGATAAACATGATTTTTACGACTTTTTCGACTATTACCGTAAAATTACCGTTTTTGTTAAATAAAACTTAGATGGTTGGACCCGTCTAATGTAAACTTTTATAAACTCATATACTGATATATAAACATATATAACAAGTAAAAACCGATAAAATCGGAATTATATAACATACGGACATTAACGGGCTAAGTTAACGTTATTGGACTAATAATACAATAAAATGGGCTAAAACACTTATAAACTTATTTATTGGGCTTAACCCATTTGGGCCCAAAATGTAAAGTGTGATACTGATAATAAAAGTATAATTGGGCTAATATAATATATTGGGCTTGTAATGGGCCTATTGGGCCTAAAACATGTAAATAGATAAAACTAGTAAACTAGTAAAAACTTACCAACACATAACACTAAAATGAGTAAATGAGGATATGTAAACCCACTTGATCATCATATATATATAATCATCATATGTATACAAAACTGTTTTTTTTATAAAGTCATTGGAAAAGAGTCTAAGACGAGTATTATTTGTCTAGGTTTCCGTGATTGAAGCACGTACCGTACATCCAAATCACCGATAATCGCCTTCCCACATCAACGTGAGTTCATAGCCTCGCACTCTTTTAAATGTTTTTATGAAATGATTTATAAACCCGTGAGGGAGATAACATGTTAGTTTTGATAAAATAGGACACTAGTTGTCCCGATTGTTTGTTTATTGATTTGGACCCGAATGATTGTATGACCCGATGAATGATTAAATGACCCGATAGATGAAATAAAATGGATTATTAAAGTTAGGTTATGTCACTAAAAGTCCCATTAGCATGAATTGTGAACTACCGGGATTTGGTAGACGCTTATGCATATAATAGTACTATTTGGGGACGATCACCCCAGTTCGCGCCTTGACGGTTGATCCCTTTCGTGCCACATTGATTGGTAAGCGAATTTATGTATGAGAAGATTTCCATAGCGTGACCTTTGTGACGACACGCTAATTTAGATGGGCAAATTGAGTTTCGGGCTAGCTACCTGTTGTTTGTTGTAGTAAGGTAACAATGTCATGCGGCTTATAATAATCCAATTAACGAAATACTGATATACGCACCAAATTACGATATATTGCCTGACTAGCAATATGGGTCTTATTATTGATTTTATGTTCGTGTTTTGGTTTTATATAACCATATTCATATAACGGTTTTTATTTAATCTATACAACGTTATAAAACGTATTGTATGATGTTTTTAACGACAATGGTTCGTATAATGGTTTTTAAGGCAAATGCCTATATTATGATTTTGATAAGGATTTGTATAAAATGACTTTGGCTATTTTATGGCCTATTACAATGATTTGTACAAAATGATTTTCGGTAATAATTTTATACCGATGTTATATTGATGGATTTTATTAAATTCTATGAATTCACTTGGCGTTATCGCTGACCTTCTCTTTTAACATGTTTTATCTCAGGTACTTGAAGGTAATTCTCGGGAAGACGACAAGAATTCATGGCCCGCACTTAAATAATAATTTCCATTCAAATGCTTTGTAAAACCTGTATTAAATACAATGACTTGGGACCTATGTAACTTTGATATTTATGAATGGAAATGCTTTATTATTAAAACGACGCGACTTTTAAGCGTTGTCTATGATGTGAGTAATGTGCTATCCCGTAACACCAACTAGTCTTCCGCTGTATTGATTTGTATAAATTTGGGGGTGTTACAGTATCAGAGCCAAGGTTTCAACCTGTAGGCTCTAAAACTTGACATGTGACTAATAGGTAGTCACCAAGATCTTCCTAAACTGGCAGTAAATTTCATTTCATGTATCATTGTTTTCTTTAAGTTTTTGACTAAGTAAGGGTTGATACATGATTGGCCATACTTAGTCGCATGTGTTTTTCTTCGAATTTTGTTATGTAGCCTGAACCATAGTCGTCCACCGTTGCGAATGTCGGTTTTCGTTGGCTATGCCTTCATAAATTCTTCCATGCATCTCTTATGTTAATCGGTTAATCCTATGTTTTGAACAAATTATTCATTTTATGTTCTCTCTAAACTGTCAGATGATCAACACACGCACGAACGAGGAACTCGTTGCAGATGTCAATGCAGCTTTGCAAGCTATTCTCCCTTAGATCAGGAATTTGATTCGGGTAGAATATCAGGTTATCCCGAATCAGAATAATCATCCTCCTCCTCCACCAGTCACACTCCACACGTGGCTGGAAAGATTTAACAAGCAGAAGCCTCGATCCTTCGAGAAGGTTGAGGTCTCATCAGATGCTGAGAATTGGATCTCGCACACGGAGAAGATCTTTGATGCCATGGGATGCGATGGGGTATACAAGGCGAGATTGACATGCTATAAGTTTGAGGGTGATACGTTGGCATGGTGGAGAGCTTACAAGCTGAGCAATAGAGGTGATGTATGGCTTACTGCTTTGACTTGGGTGCAGTTTAAAGAGTTGTTTTACAATCAGTTCTTCCTTAGAGCTGAGCAAGAACGACTAAGGAGGGATTACCATGCTATTCCACAGATGTAGGGGAGAACAGCACAACATTCATGCAACGTTTCCTCGGGTTAGCTGGTTTTCTGGGCGTTGCTGCTGGTTGAGGAGCAAGCGAAGCATTTCTGCTGGGCTCTTCACTCCTCGATTACTGATCGCCTGCTATGTGCCACTTTTGCCAATGTGTCACAACTGGCTGACGCAACATGCAGTCAGGAGATTCTCCACGAAAGGGATGATTATGAGGACACAACTCGTCCTAAGAAGAGGTATAATTTCAGTCATCAAGCGTTACCATCTCATTCAAACCAGTATTTTCATTTTATATCTTGTTCTATTCAATTGTATCTTTCAGGCAGAAGGGTAGAGACCGGCCACTCAACATAACAACAAGGGGCACGGTCAGACTAACGACCGTTATGGAGCAGACATGCGTAGCGGTAGTGATAACGACCGTAACAATGTCAGTTACTCCAACAACAACAGGTCCCTAAAATTTAAACTCTTCTATGTTAATCTGTTGTGTGATATAAATTCTAACATCTTAGCATTATAACAGGAACTCTAGGAATGGGCGTGACCAGAACAATAAGGGTCAGCAGCCTAATCACTCAGCTGCAATTGGTATTATAACTTAAACTTCCAATGTAGTCATGTTTATATCCCAATAATCACGTCTCACGCATATCTTCTGAAACAGGCTCTTAGGTAGCGAGGGTACCCGCTGGAGGGTATACCCATCCCATCTGCACCACCTGCACACGTAGGCATCCTGTACCATACCGACGTGTTACCGTTGTTCGCTTTAAGTGTGGGCAAGCAGGCCATCAGATGAAGGACTGCAAGAAAGGAGAAACTGTTGGTATGTCAGGTACTGCCACTCCGAAACCACCAGCTTTAGGCCGTGTGTAACACCCCACTTTGACAAGTGGACCATTACATGATACTTATGGCGTGTCATTAAAGCATGCAAGGTAAATGTCTTAAAACATTAATGACCATAAAGGAAACCGGAAACAAACATCGGTTCTAAACATAAGCTCACACACAATGCATAAGTAAAGAATGTAGAATAAGGACTAAACAATGTCCACCAAGCAGAAGTATATAAATGCATTAAGAGAAATGAAGTCAAGGGAGCCTCCATCCAAATGCACGTACTTTTGCTTGCTTAACTATGCCCTTTAGTACCTATACAGCTGAGCAATACGCTCAGTGCACGGATATATGACAATGATATGAATAACAAAATCATAAGTAAAGTATAACAAAGTAGCGGAATAAGTGTAAGTCCTGGAAAACCTAGTGTATATTTTATAACTAGTTTAATTCTAAAAAGACTTATGTTTATTTCATAAAAACTGTATTTTAAATGCCCAAGAGCCCATATAGATCATGAAGGTATCAACGTGCATGAATACATAGAGGGTTGTCCTCGTCATGCAATTAGAGGGGTTGCCTCTAATTATAATAGTCTGGATGGAGGGATCAGCTCCATATAACAGATGTAGAGCACAAATCACAATTACCTTGTAAACTGTTAACATGTACTAGGATGCACCCATTCGCCCCACATGATAATAATATAAAAGGCCAAATAACTGAAAGGGACGCCACGAGCAATCACTCTCACCACGGAATAGTAATAACACCGGTGCCTCAAGGATTATGGTTATGGTACCTTCAAAACTAGGTAGAACATGGCATGCATGTATATAGCTCAGGCAATTTAAAATGCTAATCATAATAATACTGAAAAGTTTAATGTAAACTACTGGGAAAAACAGATGGCTGCAAACGGGGAATCCTAAATATAGGAAGAGAATGTCCTTACTGAAAGACGGAATATCCGTACCTTATGTCCAGAAATGAAAATGAAGATGAAAGCGGAAGATCTACTCCGACTTTACGAGTGCTACATAATAAAGGGACATGAATGAGTTGTTTGTTTAGCGTATACTTATTGGTTATTAATTTACTCGACGTGTTCTTAACTTGTTTTACTTGTTCTTGTCTTGTTTTACATGTTCTAGACTTGTTTTACTGTTTCATGTGTTTCGTACTGTTTCATGTGTTCTTGATTAGTGTATTTCATGTTTTATGTGTTATTGTACTTGTTGTATCATAATGAGTAACTTTCGAAAAATAGCAGGTTTCTATACATAGTAACTTTCCAAAAATAGCAGGTTTCCATATATAGTAACTTTCCAAAAATAGCAAGTTTCCATAAATAGTAAGTTTCCAAAAATAGAACGTTTTCATAATTAGTAAGTTTCCAAAAATAGAAAGTTTCCATATTTAGTATGTTTTCATATTTAGCATGTTTCCATATTTAGTATGTCTCTATAATTAGTATGTTTCCATCGTTAGTATGTTTCCATATTTAACATGTTTCGATAAATAGTAATAAGCTTATTAAATAAGTATATGATAAAAGCTATAGTTTAATAAGCATATATTATAAGCCATGATTATTTAATGTAATAATATAGTAAAGTTTATTAATAATACTACTTTAGTCTTAACATATGATTATTAATTAATAATATAATACATGATTTTATAAGTGATTATTAATTAATAATATTGCATGATTATATTAATTAAACTTTACCTTAACTGGTTATTGTATAATTAAACTAAAGTATGGTATTAATTTAATTAAACCTTGGTTAAAATGAAATAAACTAATTAAGCTAAGTTCTTAATTAATTAAATGTAACATGATTTATTTTATGAATAATTATACCAATAATTATTATAACCTAAAGTTATTTAAATAAATGACCATGTTTTTATATCATGATAATTATATTAAATAATTTTATTATAAGTATTTTTTTAATTATTTAATTATACATGTACTATTTAATTAATTAAATAATTCATAAAAATAAAGTGGCAAAATTAACCAAACACACCCTGTGTGTGAGTTTCGGTTCTATCCGAGCCCAACAACAACGCCTCACCGAGACCATAAGGTCTTGGATTCGGCTCGAACCACACGCAGCACCACAGCCGAGTGGCTGTGGCTTGCCGCTGCCTTGACTAACGCATTCCCTGGCTGCTTGTTGGTTCCCCCTGTGTGCACAGCTTCCCCACCAAGAGCCATAGGGCTCTCGGTTGCCACTACCAAACCAAACATGCCCCCGTTTGGGGGGTCTTGGTGTTGCGGCTCACAAAAGCCAACAACCACCGCCCCTATTAAGGGTGCGGCTGGCCGAGAAAACCCACCACCGAGAGTCATTCGACTCTCGGTTCGCGTGACAAACGAACAAAACCAAAGTAAAACCCGATTCCCATGTTTTAATCTTTTAATTAACATGTTTTTGTTAATTGGTTTAATGATTCATGAACAAAGAAAAGTAAATAAAAGATTAAAGGTTTAAGATTGTAAAACCCGCATGCTTTTACCATGAATAGTACCCTTAAGATCGTACGTACTAGATTGAAACTTTCCTTTTATAGTATGATTACGTTCACGTGTTAGAATTTTACGTATTACGTACGTGTTAGAACACGATAAGTATTTATTACGTACGAGCACACAGTAATTATTTAAACAATAATTAACCACGAACATGCGATCTTGAAATCATGAACGTAATTAAATCACGAGCTATTATTAATTACGTATATATATATATTTATTACGAACACGAATAAATATATTAGGTCACAATTAATATTTAAAGAGAACACATAAAACACGAGCACGACTAAACACGAATGAACACTTAAATAGTTAGACTCGGAAAATGGTATGGGTACCCCATGTGGGTCCCCTACCCGCGGCTACACCAAAGAGATGGGCCAAGCCCATCTAATTTTACTAACAAAGGGGGGTTAAGGTGAAAACATTTGTCACTTTTCACATTACAGTAAAAACATCAAAAACCTAAAAAAGTTTTCTCCTTCTCCTTGCTCTCCCTTTTGGCCGCCGCATACAACAACACACAAGGGGGTGTTTAATTGATTTTTAATCTTGATTTTGGTGCAAGTGTTCGTGTGTGTTCATCCTCGTTTGATCCACGCATTCAGTATACCTTTTTAAATCCTTTTCTTTTTGTTTTGATTTAATAAATTAAATAAGAACATGATGTTTTTAAAAAGCTAATTAAAAACATAAATCAAACATGTAAATGGTTAAGCGGTAAATCAAAACGGAGGTTTTAGGGGTGTTTGTGTATGGCCGGCGCCTAAACCGAATCCCAAGGGGGTCTCGGCTTGGCACATGGACCACCACCGAGACCTCAAGGTCTCGGTTTGGTGGTGTCGGTCCCACGGCAGCAGCAAAAAGGGGAGAACCCCGAAGTGGTTCGGGGTATTGTGTCGATTACGGGTCCGATTCATGGTTTCTAGTCATGATCTGGTTCATGGTTTATGTTAAGGTTATGTTTTAATAATCATATGTTATAAATTAAATTAATAAAATATGACATGATTAATTTAATAAAACATGACTTAGGTTATAATTTAATTATTAGATAATGGAATTATTAACCTAAGTATTTATATTTTTCTAGACTTTATAATTAATTAATTATTAAAAACCATGGCTATAATTAATTAATTAACATGACTTAGGTTATATTATTAATAGTTAATAATACATGTTTTAACCTAAGTATTTAACTTTATTTAATTAAAAACATGATATATTTAATTAAATACTTTTAACCTATAGTTTATTTAAATTACATGTAATAATTAATAAACTATACCTTATATCATTAGGACTTAGAAAAATAATCAGAAATGATGACGTATAGTCCCCATCCGGGTCATGAACCCGGCCCGAGGGTACTACCCGTATCCGGCCCATCACATATGGGTGGGATAATGTCAGTCAGGCTTATGGGCTTGAATGAACAGTAGCCGCACACACGTGTGCGGCCCATGGCCCGGTACGGCCGATACGGCCGACATAGGGTTAGACAGAATAATATTCTGTCTAGGCATATCTTTACCCCAATAAGAGAGGATATTCACTACCAGGATTAGAAGATAACAATCATTCTAATTCTGGTGCTTATCTCTTCCTTGGGGCCGAAGGATCAGTGAAAGCCCACTAGGGTTTCACTGCCTATAAAAGGAACCCCCAAGGGTTCCACAAAGGTATCACAATTCTCTCTAAACTCACATATAACCCTAAATCGATTACTTACTCTCACGCCGGAGTCTAATCGTGGGAAACCTTCCCACGGTAAGCTTAACGCGTGTTGTTTAGTGTGCAGGATCCCAACCAGACGATTCACTTGGTGCAGGAGCCGGTACCCAGCCAACCCGAATTAAGCCTAATTCGGGTCTAGCAAGGATCAACCAACTTTTGCATCAACAAGTTGGCGCCATCCGTGGGACCTTAACACTAAGCTAGAATAAAACCTCATCTCGATCTTTTTCAATGACGAAGGGGCATCCGCCAGTTAACCCCAGGAACGTGAATCCTGGGAATCGGAAGTCCCCAGGGGAAGGGATTCTTATTCCCAACCAATCACCTAGCCGCCTCACAGGCGGGCCAGGTAACCGTAGCGGTCTTCAGTCCGCAGGGGTGACGAGCACGATCTCGGTGACACCCCCACCCACTTCAACACTGGACAACCCTGATCCGGGAAGTGCGCCAGACCCTCCTAACAAGGAGCCACGTAGATCCCTAATGGAGGAAGAAGTGGAAGCTCAACCACTTAGTGAGGAGGATCTCACTCGAATTCTCACTCAGAATTTTGAAAGGATCGTCCCAGGGATCGCATCAAGATTGAATCTGGGGAGGAACCTCCAAGCCCGACTCAACTTTGGCGACAGTGGACCATCCACCCCTTCCAAAAACCGGAGAAAAAGGAGGACCCGACCTCAAGAGCAGGGAACCTTCGAGGAAAACCCTCAACCCCGGAATGTGTTTGAACGCATAGGGGATCGCATCGTGCAAGAATTAACGCAGTCTCAAGATGGAGAAAGGTCGGATGGCTCACCCGAGCGGCCAGACCGAGAGCTGACAAGAACCACACGCCGCCCAAGTGTGTGGGATAGAATGAACGCAGGGAGGAAGGCTCCTGGTTCGTCTCAAAAAAGTGGTCCCTACTCAAAAGGCGGGGCACCACCGCCGTCCCCAGATCCGTCTGGGGAGGACTCAGATGACCATCCGCCCAAACGCCGCCGGCCTAGGCGCACACCACCACCACCAGACAATGATGAGTACTATGGTGGCCCCTACTATAGGGATACGGAAGCAGAGGACCTCTCGCGTCCGTGGTGTGAACCATGGGATGACCCTAGGCTCACGCGGCCATGGGCTGATCCCAGGGAAGATCCGTTTACCCTCCGCATACGGAACTACTCTGAGGACACCAAACGTCGCATGCCAGCATGTATCAAGACGTATGATGGGTCAGGTGATCCTGTCGATCACCTCAAAATATTCGATACTCAGGCTAAAATTGAGCGATGGCCCATGCTTATATGGTGCCAAATGTTCAATTCGACCTTAATTGGAAATGCTCGTGACTGGTTCGAGGCACTCCCCCCACGGAGCATTGATAGTTTCACGGAACTACGCACTGCGTTCGAGAACAATTATACTCAAAGGAAGAAGTATAATAGGGATTCGGTTTCATTGGCAACTGTCAAGCAAAGGCCGGGGGAGTCCACAGAAGCCTTCACCGAGCGCTTCAATGATGAGTGCACACGCACGAGAACCATGCCAGAGCTCCTGAAAATCTCGGACTACATGCACGCCATAACAGACAGAGAACTGATCAGGCGTCTCAACGACAAGCGTCCAGAGAGATATGATGACCTCATGGAAAGAGTTAGGAATTTCATAGAGGGAGAGACAGCCGTTGCCGCAGCCTACCCATCCCGAGGAAATGGGTACCGCTCAAATGACCAGTCCCGGAGACAGTCGGGCGGTCAAGGCAACCAGAACAATAACAAGGGCTCGGACTACAAGAGCCGGAGACAGTCGGGCGGTCAAGGCAACCAGAACAATAACAAGGGCTCGGACTACAAGAGCCAGAGCAAAGGCGGCCGGTCAGACGACAAGTTCACCCCCCTAAAGATGTCCTACCGGGAGATCTTGTTGACTGAAGGGGCAAATTTTCCAAGACCTCCCCCAATGACCACACCCCCGGAACTTCGGCAGGGAAGTCGCTTCTGCGAGTTCCATAATGACAAAGGACACGGCACGGAGGAGTGTATCCAGCTGAAGAAGCATATTGAGTCGCTAATTAAATCAGGCAAACTCAAGCACCTAGTTAAGGATTGGAAAGACGGAAAGGACAACAATAAAAAGTATGATAAGAAGGATCCCCAAAAGGACAAGCCTTCTACCATATACATGATCTAATCCAGGCAGCGCCGCACGAGACAGAAAATTGGCCAAAAATTTTCACGCGGCAAGGAAATCTCATTCCCTCTCATTACAGCAAGTGACATGGTTGATGCGCCTCTCACTATTGAGATAAGCATTGGAACACACAATGTTCGTCGCATGTATGTAGATGGAGGGTCGTCAGCAGAGGTGTTGTATGAACACTGCTTTGTGCAGTTATGCCCGGAGATAAGAAGCCAATTAGTACCGGCCACGTCGCCGCTTACTGGCTTTAGTGGAGATACTATCTGGCCAATAGGGCAGTTGCGTTTGCTTGTCACCATTGGGAATGAGGAACATTCCACTACAACGTGGATGAACTTCATGGTGATACGTTCACACTCTCCTTATAATGGAATCATAGGCAGACCAGGCATTTTGGCTATCCGGGCAGTACCCTCTACGGCACACGGAATGATTAAATTCCCCGTTGATGGAGGAATCGTTACTATTTATAACACAGTCGTGCCAACATCCGAGTGTCACACTGTGACAACACCGGCACCACTTGTACCACCCAAGGATGGAGCACCACCGCCCAATTGGAAGGTGGCCATTCACCCTGACTACCCGGAACAGGAGGTATCCATAGGAGGGGCGCTCTCAGATAGCGGCAAAAGGGCCATGTGTTCTCTTTTAAGTGCAAACCTGGACATATTCGCATGGGAACCAAAACATATGACGGGTGTGCCACGTACGATAGCAGAGCATAAGCTCCAGATCCGCCAAGGGTACCAACCCATCAAGCAAAAGAAGCGCGGCCAGGCGCCCGAGAGAAGTCAAGTTATACTGGAGGAAGTGCGGAAGCTGGTGGACACAGGCATCATGCGCGAGGTATACTACCACGAGTGGTTATCCAATCCAGTCATGGTCAAGAAACATGACGGAAGTTGGCGCATGTGCGTGGATTTCACGGACCTAAACAAGGCCTGCCCACAGGACTGTTACCCGCTACCAGAAATTGACTGGAAAGTAGAATCCTTGTGTGGATATCCTTTCAAATGCTTCTTGGATGCATATAAAGGGTATCACCAAATCCAGATGGCGGAGGAGGATGAACAAAAGACGGCGTTCCACACAAGCCAGGGCGTATATTGCTATACGAAAATGACGTTTGGATTAAAGAACGCCGGCGCTACGTATCAGCGGTTGGTGGATAAAGCTTTCGAATCACAAATAGGACGCAACTTGGAAGTATATGTTGATGACTTGGTGATAAAAAGCCACACGGAGGAGGCACTCCTCCGGGACGTCCAGGAGACATTCGACACGCTGAGAAGGATTAACATGAAGTTAAATCCAAAGAAATGTACGTTTGGTGCAACAGAAGGAATGTTCCTGGGATATTTGATTGACCCAAACGGCATCAAACCTTGTCCAGAGAAGACGGACGCAGTGATACGGCTACCGTCCCCGCAGACACGGAAGGAGGTGCAGTCCCTGAATGGGAAGTTAGCCGGACTAAATAGATTTCTATCCAAATCTGCAGAGAAGTCATTACCTTTATTTAAGACACTCAAGAAGTGTATTAGAAAGGGAGACTTCCGTTGGACGAAGGAAGCTGAGGAAGCCTTTGGCCAACTCAAGCAGCATCTCGCATCTCTCCCCATGTTGGTAGCTCCCCGTCCAAAGGAGGAACTTGTTATGTATCTCTCGGCTACTCATGGCGCAATAAGCGCGGTACTGATGACGGATAGAGACACAATACAGACCCCGGTCTACTTCATAAGTATAACATTACAAGGAGCGGAGCTGAATTATTCCCCCATGGAAAAATTGGTGCTAGCACTAGTATTTGCTACAAAGCGGCTGCGCCGGTACTTTCAGGCGCACCCGATTGTCGTGATTACGGATCAGCCAATTAAGCAGGTTATATCTAGACCAGACGTGGCAGGGAGACTAGAGAAGTGGAGCATCCTATTGGGAGGGCATAATATATCTTACAGACCAAGGACGGCTGTTAAAGGCCAGATCTTGGCAGATTTCCTGATCGAAAAGCCGGATGAGGAAGAACCAATCATTAAGCAAGAGGAGGTCCCAGCGGAACCTTGGGTGCTATTCACGGACGGATCCTCATGCACAGACGGGTCTGGGGCAGGCCTCATCCTCACAAATCCAGAAGGAATGGAATTCACGTACGCCCTCCGTTTCGAGTTCACGGCCACCAATAACGAAGCGGAATATGAAGCATTAATTGCGGGTTTAAAAATCGCCGCTAGAATGGGAGTCCGCAACCTTGAGGCCTACGTGGACTCACGGCTTGTCGCGAACCATATTCTAGGTGGGTACGTGGCTAAGGAGGACAACATGGTCAGGTATTTGGAAAAAGTCAAGACGTTAATCGCGACTTTCAGTAAGTTTTCCATCAAGCAGGTGCCAAGGGGCGAGAACAAGAAAGCGGACGCTCTCAGTAAGATCGCATCTACGAGCTTCGCCCACTTGTCTAAACAGGTTTTGGTGGAAATACTCAAGGAAAAGTCTATCACGGAAGGGGAAGTGATTGCTATAGTTGAAGAGGAGGGACCTACGTGGATGACCCCAATCATCAACTATTTGACTAATGAAACCTTTCCAGACGAGGAAAAAGCAGCAAGGCGCGTTAAAAGGAAATCACAACATTTCGAACTCCGGGAAGGCATCCTTTACAAACGCTCTTTCTTGCAGCCGTGGCTGCGGTGTGTTGGACCACGGCAGGCGGCCTACGTTATCAGTGACATACACGAAGGGTTGTGCGGCATGCATGCAAGCCCACGATCCGTGGTAGCCCGAGCCTTACGAACAGGATACTATTGGCCCACTATGCACAGAGACGCGCGCGATATGATTCGCAGGTGCAATGATTGCCAAGTGCATAGGCCAGTACCGCGGCACCCGCAGCAGGAGCTAACACCTATCACGTCCCCGTGGCCATTTTACAAGTGGGGAATTGACATTGCAGGACCATTTCCTGTAGCTGCGGGAGGGGTTAAATTCTTGATTGTTGCAATGGATTACTTTACACGATGGATAGAAGCCAAGGCAGTAAAATCTATCACGGGTAAGCAGGTCAAGAAGTTTGTGTGGGAACACATCGTATGCCGTTTCGGTCTACCTGGAGAGATTATATCGGACAACGGCAAACAATTCACGGATAACCCATTCAAAGACTGGTGTGCATCATTGAACATCAAGCGGCGCTTCGCGTCTGTTAAGCATCCACAAACGAACGGCCTTGTCGAACGAGCAAATAGAAGCTTGGGGAATGGAATCAAGGCGCGGCTGGATGAACGACAGGGCAAATGGGTCGATGAATTGTCGCACGTGCTATGGGCACATAGAACCATGATAAAAACAGCCAACGGAGATACTCCGTTTGCATTGGCTTACGGCACTGAAGCCGTTATACCAGCAGAAATAGGGATGCCTACCATCCGCACGGCGGAGGTTAATGCTGTCACAAACGATGAACAACTACGAATCAACCTGGATCTGTTGGAAGAAAAAAGGGAAATAGCAGCCATCAATGAGGCTAAGTCCAAGGCTAAGATGAAGGCTCATTACGATGCCAAGGTCAAGGGTGTTTCTTTTCGACCGGGAGACTATGTCTATCGTGCTAACGAAGCAAGTCGCGTGGAAAATACAGGAAAACTGGGCCCTAAATGGGAAGGACCGTATGAAGTCACTGAAACCTTGGGACGAGGCGCGTACAAGTTACGCGATATGGATGGCCGCGACCTAGAGCGCACATGGAACATCGCCAATCTAAAAAGGTGCTATCTTTGAAAGCTACGGCTCCCGCATGGATACTTCGCTATAGGCAGTCTTAATAAAGAACCATGCGGGTTACTTGTCTTATTTGTTTTTCTTATGTTTGTTTAAGTTTCCTTTATGGACTTTTTTAGGACTTGTCGTCATTATTCAAACAAAAAATGTAAACGTTCTAATAAAATGCCGTGGTGCCTAGCTAGTTCCACGGCCTGTTTCGTGCAAATTATTTTCCTCTTTGTTAGATTCTTTGTTAGCCGTATGAATTTTACTTGTGTTATAATATGCCATGTTTCTTTCGTATGCATTCTCTCAAAATACCGTACATGTACCATACGCCTCCAGGTGGGGTAAGAGGATTAAGTGAACCTACTAATTCAACTTGCCGCGTAAGAGGGATGCAACCCCAGCCGCACGGATCACGTATCCTTACTAGGCACCTTACTCACAAGACGTTGGGGTAAGTTTCATATGCTATAGCCATGCCGTGCTCTGCATAGTAAAGACGCACGTCGCACGTCTAGTAAATTATAGACTTGTATGTATTTTCTTTGTGAGTAAGACGTGGTATACCATGCAGTATTGAACTATAATGTTTCGAACACAAGCACAAATACACAGGTTTCCAAACAAATCAAAATTGCCGTGGTTACCCGCGGACTTACATACAAAACATAAAAATTGTTAGCCGTGTACATACACGGACGAATCGAAACAATATACATTCATAGATTACAAAACAAGTGTTTGATTCTAAAAAGAAAGGAGCATCCTAAATTGAGGGGAGAAACCTACCCATTTCTGCTTGTTCTTCCACCAGACGCGGCAACCATTCATCACTTTCTCCCCGCTTTTGGGCTTGGGCTGCGGTCCTTTCCAACACCACTTCTAAGGGTTCTTCGTCAAGTACGACCCTGGTTACGTCCTCATATATAGGAAGGGTTAGAGGAAAGGAAGCATCAGAAGGCGTACTAGGAATGAGCTTTTCCATGATTTCAGTGTTTGGGGCATCTTTGGCAGCCTCTAGCTCATCCAGGAATGGGTAATGTAGATCTTGCATCGCGGCCATAGAGGCGGTCATCTGGCTGGCGGCTTCGGGCTTAAAGAAAGTATGATGGGCGATGTCCCCACCTTTAGTGATCAGTTCAGCAGCCTCAACCATTCCTTCGTGCCGACCGTGGTCGATACCATCAGATACAAGGTTGGCAAATTGTTGTACAAAGGATGGGGCCTCTAGCACCTTCTTCACGTCCAGGCGTGCCCCATGCCCCACCATCCACCTACGGCCTGCAATGACTGTTAGCAGTTGGGGGCATAGTACGTTGTCACGCTCCGCGGTCAGGGCATCAATCACCAACTCTTTTTGGGCAACTGCCTCTTTCAGCTTTTGGGTGACGGCCCTCTCCTCCGCAAGGTCTGTCTGCATTTTCTCCATGTTTTGGACGGCCAAGTGTGCGTCCTCTAGCTTCTGGTTCAGAACATCTACCTGGCTGGAGTAAGAATGGGCGGAAGCCTCGGCCGTGGTTACCTATAGTGAAAAACGTGTTAGTACATTCATTATTTAGTATACATGGGTGGTGCGGCACGGGTATGTACCTTGGTGTTGGCAGCATCCAGTTGAGACTCAAGATGGGCTACTTGCTGATCGTACTCACTCTCACGGGTTGATTGTGTTTTGATGGTTGCCTCAGCATTCGCTAGTTTGGATTGGAGGTCAGCAATCAGAGCTTCATTATCCTCAATCATTTTTTCTCTACGTCCGACTTTCCTCTTGAGAGAGTCCACATGCCCAAGAGCAGCTTCAAACCTAACCCTCATTGAGGTTCCCATCGCCATCTGATGTACCAGCGTCCCATTATACTCATCTGCCAAATCCGCATGGCTGAGCGAGTTTACCTCTTGCACCAAGCTTGGTGGTATACAGTTATTGAGGTACTCCCGGCACTCGTCAGCACTCCTCAATCGCGACGCCGTGGTAATAGTCCATATAGGGTTGAAAGGTTGGGGAGCGCCGGATGAAGGGAAGTCTTGGGACATCAGGGGTGAACCATCTTCGAAAACAGGGCCGGACTTTGTGGGGGCCGCGGGGTCTTCTTCGACAGCTTTTCCTTTCTCCTTATCCACTTGGGTGTCAGAAGGAGGCGCGGCACCAGCCTGGTTGTCCCTGCGACATTCGTGTTCGAAAATATCTTAAGTATGGCTTAAAAAAATAAAAAAGAAAAAAAAAAGAAGAGTGGAAGCGGAAATCCTTGCGCATTGAGATGGCTTCTTACCTATTGCTTCTTGCTCCTTCGGAGGCGGTTGGGGCAATTTGTGTAACGGGATCGACATAAGTGCCTCGGTTAGCCTCGGCACCCTGGGTAGCACTCCCAACAGATTGATACATGGGGTGGTCCTCTCGAAGCCTTTTGGCGGGGGCATTGTGTTCACCAATCTCCACCGATGCAGTTCCTCTCGCACGGTTTCCTCTCTTCCGGGGGCGCCTGGTGAGGGGCTGCGTTGTGACTTCAGCAACTTCTTCTTCGGCTTCCTCCTCTTCGTCCAAGTTAACATGTTGTTGCACTTCATCATCATCATCATCGCCCATCAGTCGGCGAATGCTGGAGTCGGTTTGTTCAATGTTATCTCCCTGATGTTCTCTATGAGGTGAGGAGGGCCCGGCCCCTCCTTGGTTCATTTGGTTACCATCACCTTGGTCTCCATGTTCTTCGTCAGAATGGGGATCCGGTACGGCTTCCAAGGCAACCGTCACTGGTCGGGTGTGCTCGAGGAGGGGCTGCTCATTTTCGCGAAGCGGACGGAGACCTTCTGGCACAAGCTTTGGATCGCCCTGGCGCAACAGTCCAAAGAAGTTCATTTCTGTCCAGCACAAAGCAATAGATGTTAGTTGTTATACAAACACGTATACATTCTTATGGACGTACGGATGGTAAGCCTACCTTCACCCTGCCTTCTCCAAAACACAGGATACCTATTGGAGGGACCAAAGTAATTGCGGCTAATTCCTAGCAAGCATAAGAATGATTCGGGTAGGTTTCTGTGGAATCCAGTCCTATTTAGGTCTAACTCTTGCGAGTGAAGGGGATTGTATGTACTGGTGTGCGGCTTGGGGTCGTGCGGGAGTCTGGTCCTAATGACGTAATCACCCGGCCATACCACTGCGTCAATGAAAAAATAATGATCATACCAATTTTTCAGTGAATCCATTGGTTTGTTGTGTGATTGTGGGCTGTTGGAGGCTCGTTTTTTGAAAGATACCCAACCGTTCACTAAGTTGGGGGTATAAAATAACCTAAATAACTCTACGGTTGGGAGGATTCTCCTAGCACGGCAAAGAATCTCGAATTGGCTAATTTTACAGGCGCCTATGCAATGGAGCTGACTAATGTGTACCTTATAATATCCTAATAGATCTACGAGAAAGTGGGTGAAAGGGATGCGGTAGTTAGCCGCGTCAAACAGGCGAGTATAGAGGCCTATCTTACCCGCTGGAGCCTCAGTTATGAGGTCTCCGACGCCAGGAAGAGAGGGGTGTAGGTTGGAAGGGATGAAGTAATTTGTACAAAAATGGTTTAACTGGTCTTGGGTCATGACATTCAGCACGGATCCGATGGTAGGGCTGTTTCTATTAGCCATTACTAAAAAAGAGTGTAAGGACGTGGTATTCTAACCTGCGTGTGAAGGGATCCGTGCGTACTTGGTTCGAGATATGAGGAAAGCTTTAATGGCAGAAATGGAGGTTGTGAACTGTGTGTTTCACACAGCCGTAGGGGTGGCTTATTTATAGGGTTACCTTGAGGGTCACAGCCTGTTGGATATGTGACACGTGTTGGCCACTATTCTTAATCGTGTGGCTAGGGGGCAAGTGGCAAGTGAAACGTCAGATGGGGCCCACGGGTCATATTTGACTCACACGTTTGCACTGCTCAATGTTCTGACTGTCTGCACTTTTGTCAGTCAAATAGGTCAGATGAACAGTTGTTCATGTCGGGTTATGCGGCTCTAACGTAAGACTTGACATTTAATGATATATTTAATTTGTCTCGGCTACTATGCGTCGAGCATCTTTGTCCTTTGTTATGATTTCCTTGGTACGTCCGGGAGCATCTTTGTAGTCTAGAGGTTCCACCTACGGTCGTAACAACTAGACTGGGGGGACATGATGACGTATAGTCCCCATCCGGGTCATGAACCCGGCCCGAGGGTACTACCCGTATCCGGCCCATCACATATGGGTGGGATAATGTCAGTCAGGCTTATGGGCTTGAATGAACAGTAGCCGCACACACGTGTGCGGCCCACGGCCCGGTACGGCCGATACGGCCGACATAGGGTTAGACAGAATAATATTCTGTCTAGGCATATCTTTACCCCAATAAGAGAGGATATTCACTACCAGGATTAGAAGATAACAATCATTCTAATTCTGGTGCTTATCTCTTCCTTGGGGCCGAAGGATCAGTGAAAGCCCACTAGGGTTTCACTGCCTATAAAAGGAACCCCCAAGGGTTCCACAAAGGTATCACAATTCTCTCTAAACTCACATATAACCCTAAATCGATTACTTACTCTCACGCCGGAGTCTAATCGTGGGAAACCTTCCCACGATAAGCTTAACGCGTGTTGTTTAGTGTGCAGGATCCCAACCAGACGATTCACTTGGTGCAGGAGCCGGTACCCAGCCAACCCGAATTAAGCCTAATTCGGGTCTAGCAAGGATCAACCAACTTTTGCATCAACAAGAAAACATAAGCTTATATACTTAGCTTATTTAACAAGCTTATATCTAATTATGGAAACTTTCTATTTTTAGAAACTTATTTAATTAAGGCAGCTAATCTGTTTATGGAAACTTTCTATTTTTAGAAACTTATCTATTTTAAGTAGTAATTCTATTTTTGGAAACTTTCTATTTTTGGAAACTTTCTATTTTTGGAAACTTTCTATTTTTTGGAAACTTTCTATTTTTGGAAACTTTCTATTTTTGGTAACTTTCTATTTTTGGAAACTTTCTATTTTAGGAAACCTGCTATTTTTAGAAAGTTACTTATTATTACACAGTAAGTATAATAATACATGAAGTACAAGAAATACTTAATCAGAATAGACAGAATATAAGATAAACACCGTTTAAGGCTTAAAACAGTGAAACATGGCATAAACGTATAAAATAAGCTAAGACATGACATAAAACCAGTTACGTATTTAGTAATCAGATACTTATACACGTATGTATTTATGTAGCATTAGTGATACCGAAGTAGGACTCTCCTCAGTTCGTCTTCTTCGTTCACTGGACATAAGGTATGGATTCCCGTCCTTTCAGTATGGACGTTCTTTCCTTATTAGGATTCCCCGTATACAGCCAATTGTTTTCCCGTAGTATAAGTTTATATGTTTGATTTGCTTATGTTTAATTTATAATACCTATCGCCATATACATGCATGACCAGTTTCACTTAGTTATGGAGGTACCATAACCATAACACTAGAGGCACTAGTGTTATGACTTCACCACGGTGGAGTGATTGCTCGTGGTGTCCCTTCAGCTTTTGGCCATATTATTATATTTATCATGTAGGGCGTATGGGTGCATCCTAGTTACATGTTTTTCAGCAGATTACTCAGTGTGAATGTGGTGTGTGCCTTGCATCCTTCACAAGGAGCTGATCCCTCCTACCCAAAACCAGTATATTAAGTTAGAGGCAGCCCCTCTAATTTGCATGATGAGGTCACCCCTCCAAGTATTCATGCACGGTGGATTTTCATTACCTATATTGGCTAATGGTAGAATATGTAAACAGATTTTGTAAGATAAACATAAGGCTTTTCAACTATAAAACTAGTTTTACCAAGACTTAACCAGGTTATTCGGGACTTAGTTTCTTCTACTGTTATATGCTTATATGCTTATCCTATTCATGCTTTATTGTACATCCGTGCACTGAGCGTATTGCTCAGCCGTTTTCCTTTTCTATGTTCCCAAAACGGCAGGTACTCATGGACGCTCGTAGACTTTAAGCGTACGTGCATATGGATTGGAAGCTTTCTAGCCTTTATTTACTCTATGCATTATCTTTACTTTGATACTCTTGTTATGGACATTTTTTAGTCCTTTCACTTATAGTACTTATGTTTGTGTGTGATGAGCTTTACTTTTGGACTACCGATGTTTGATTCTGGTATTTTCCTTTTATGGTCATGTAATGTTTAGACATTTATCCTTGTATGCTTTGATGACACGCCATAATTACGCGTGACATTCCATTATCAAAATCGGGTGTTACAATTATGGTATCAGAGCCAAGGCTTCGACCTATAGGCTCTCAAAATATGACCTGTGATTAGTGGGTAGTCACTATGGTCTTCCTAGAACTGACAGTCGTATTCATGCATTCATCATTTTATGCATATACATATATGTCATTTTCGCAGGTTTATGACTAAGTAATGGTTGGTACAGGACTAGCCCTATTTAGTCGCATGTGTTTTATCGAAACTTTTAAATTTGGGACCGACCCATAGGTGTCCCCTCGCCATGTCTTTTATTTTGGGTGAACTGACCATAGGCGTTCACTCTCGAGCATACAAAAGTTTTCATAAAACGGCATCATGCATTCATACACAGATTTTCTTGCAAACAATTTTTCTCTGGATTTATTGGTATAATTTTTTTTCATGTATATATATTTTATGTTTTGATCTGTTAATCATATGTTTTATGTTATACTGTCAGATGGTTCTCACACGCGAACAGGAACAACTCAATGCTGCAATCCAAGCTGCAATGCAAGCTTTGCTTCCTCAACTGAGGAACGACATCAGGGCTGAGGTTCAAGCTGCCAACAATCAGCAGCATAACCAAGCACCTCCTCCTCCTCCTCCAGTGACATTGGCAGTATGGCTGGAGAGATTCAACAAGTTCCGTCCTCGATCTTTTGAGAAAACAGATAGCCCCAGTAATGCTGAAAGTTGGTTGGCTCACATCGAGAAGATTTTCAATGCTATGGGTTGTGACCCCGCGTTCAAGGCGAGATTGGCATGCTATCGGTTCGAAGGTGATGTGTTAAATTGGTGGTTAGCGTTGATGCAGTCTGAGGGAGGTGACGATTGGGTTGCTGGTTTGACATGGGCTCAGTTCAAGGATAGGGTGATGGAGCAGTTCTTTCCCAAGGCTAAGCAAGACAAGCTCAAGAGGAGTACCATGGGATCCGACAGAGAGCTGGGGAGAATAGCAATGAGTTTATGCAGCGCTTTCTTCGCTTAGCTGGTTTCCTTGGTGAAGCGGTAGGTACTCCTGAAGAGCAGGCACACCACTTTAGGTGGGCTCTTCGCACATCGGTCACAAACAATCTGGTGTGTGCTACGTTCAACACTGTAGCACAAGTGGCCGATGCAGCACGTAAGCTGGAGATGCTGCAGGAGAGAGATGAGTTCGGGGAAGCTGAGAGACCCGACAAGAGGTAAACATCTGTATTCAAGCGGTGACCAATCCGTATTCTTTCCATATATGTCAATTATTCATCTCTTTAAATTGCATCTTCCAGGCAGAAAACTGGGGACCGGTCTCAGCCGGCTACTCAGCAGCAGCCTCATCAGCCCAAGGGCAACGGTCAGACTAACGACCGTTCTACTACGGATAGGCGTGGCGGTAATGATAATTACCGTAACAACGCTGGACACTCCAACGACAGCATGTCCTATTACTTACGCACTTTCTTATGATTTCATTTTATAACTCATATTCTGACACTTTAGCAAAACTTCTACCAGGAACCATGGAAACGGTAGGGACCAGAACCAGAGAGGTTCACAGCCTAGCCATCCAGCTATCACTGGTATTCAATCTTATGATTATCCGCATCGTCCTTTGTACCCTATTATCATGTCTTATGTAAAATGATTTATCAGGTTCTCAGCCAGCCAGAGCACCTGCTGGAGGATATACTCATCCTCTTTGCTCTACTTGCCATCGTAGGCACCCAGGGCCATGTCGTCGTAACACTGACGCATGCTTCAAGTATGGTCTTCCTGGCCATATCATGAAGATTGCCGTAAGGGCGAGATGGAGGGCACATCAGGACATGCTGATACCAAGCCGCCTCCTACCACTGGGCGTGTCTACACGACATCTCGAGACCAGGCCAACAAGACTACAAGTACCATCATTGGAATCTTGTATATGTATGGTCAAGCTGCGTGTGTTCTTTTCGATACGTGTGCTACTCACTTGGTCATTTCTAATGCTTATGCTAAGAACATTAGGATGCTCCCCATGCCACTAGAGAATAGACTTACTATTTCCACGCCTTTGATGGACTCTGTATTAATCACCCATGTATACAAGAGTCTTCCCCTAGAATTTGACGATAAGGTTCGTCCTGTTGACGCACTTCCGTTGGACATGAATGACTTCGACATGATTTTGGGCATGGATTGGCTATCCAAGCATCATGCTACCATAGACTGCCATTCATATCGAGTTATCTTCGGTGATGTTAATGCACCAGAGTACATTCATAACGGGTTCGTACCCGGACGGTCTGTACAAATCATATCTACCCTGCAAGCGCGTGCACTACTGTCACATGGTTGCGAGGGTTATCTAGCTACGGTTCACGACATGGATGTTGAATCTTCATCAATTTAGGATCAACCAATAGTGTCGGAGTTCCAAGATGTATTTCCAGAAGAACTTCCGGGCATACCACCCGCACGAGAAGTGGAACTCAATATCGAGCTTATTCCAGGAGCTGAACCAATCTCCAAGGCTCCTTATCGCATGGCTCCCATAGAGCTGAAGGAGCTGAAGGATCAACTGCAAGAACTTCTAGAACGAGGTTTCATTCGACCGAGCGCATCTCCATCGGGCGCACCGGTCTTATTTGTTAAGAAGAAAAACGGCAGTATGCGTCTTTACATAGATTATCGCGAGCTCAACAAGATTACTATCCAGAATAGGTATCCACTGCCGCGTATAGACGATCCGTTTGACCAACTCCAAGGGGCCAAACTGTAGGATATGTAAATCTTGCTTATGTTTTTAGAGAGAGAAAGAGATGGAGAGATGGTGAGAACACACACACTTAGAGAGAGAAAGTGAAAGAAAAACACTTTTTCACTATGTGTAAAAATGAGGAACACACACCCTCTCCATCAAAGGAGAGGGTTTATATACCAAAGCCTTGTAATGAGCTTGGGCTTACACGTTTGGGCCGGCCTACACATGTTGTAGGCTAGGCTTAGACTTGCTTGATAAATAAAGAAGGTTAACTAAACTACGAGCTATTACATGGACTATCGTTGGAGTGACCGATCCTTCTTAATACGTAAAACATATTTCCAACAATCTCCCCCTAAGGGAGGTCACTCCAAACAAGGGTGTTACCCGAGTTACAATAATGAAATAAACCTAGCATACTATGCTTGTCTTGAGCTCGTAGTCTTCGTCTTTCTTTTCTTTTTCTTTTTTGGTGAACATGCTAATGTGATCTTTGATATCAATCTTTGAGCATTAATCTCTTGCTTTGATCTCGTGCATCCATCACTTGTGATCTTCGCCTCTTCGTGACGCCAAGTCCCACATAATTATACCTTCGTAATTCTTGAAAGCTTCAGAGTTCGATACAGCGGAAGACTTAACTTTTAGGCTTTCTTGAATTAGATGAGATATTAAGTGCATAAAGTATAAGCATGCGGGGACGACTTCCTCTTGGATTCCGCAATGCCACCGTCTTCAAATGCCGCAACATAAGTAGACACGAACGAAATAGCTTTGAACATTTCATTCTAAATCGGTAGCATTTTACCTCCGGTCGGTGAAGACCGTTGGACGATATTAGATATCGTACCCGTGACGGATAGTTTCAATTAAGTAACT
Source organism: Glebionis coronaria (assembly GCA_025667525.1). Classification (NCBI taxonomy): domain Eukaryota; kingdom Viridiplantae; phylum Streptophyta; class Magnoliopsida; order Asterales; family Asteraceae; genus Glebionis; species Glebionis coronaria. The sequence goes on from JANFOE010000057.1 coordinate 1,431,651, forward strand.
TCCTAACAGGATTTCGCGGGTAAACCCGTTCTCTTTATTCGACCGTCCAAAGCTGACTGCGAACATAAATAGTGAGTCATTTAGATAAAAATATCCGCATGATTTGAAGCCGTCAATTCATGTTCCTGGAACAAGTGAAATTCAATTAAGAACCGCACCATCGTTGCTTTCCAGTTGTCACGAGCTTGATTCGTACAGAATCTTGCAAGTTACCTACCAAGTGCTGTTTGAGGTTAACACTAGAAGGATTTCCACTCATCACTGTGAACACTAAGGTATCACTCTGAGTGTTCTGGCAAGATCACTAAGATATTGCGTAGAGGCCTGGAACGTGTTTAAATTCAGTTAAGAATTAAACAGCTGTTGCTTTCCAGTTATCACAAGTTTGATTCATAAAGAATCGCACAAGTCACCTACCATGAGATTTTTGATATTCGCTCAAGAAGGATTTCCATCTTCATTGTAAATACTTTCGTATTACTCGGATGTTCAGGCAAGATCATGAAGATTTTGCGTAGGACTCTTAGAATCTTTCTTACTTTTCACAGTGTGTGAAGAAGCAAGGAAATATGAAAGTGTGTCCTAATGAGATATTTGGTGATCTCAAATGGCTCTAGACTCGATCGTGCATTTTGGATTTAAGTGATCGGAGGCTGGAGAGGAGTGCCACCATTTCAATAACAATTTATTCGGAGTGAATAAATCGATAGATAACGTGTTTTCTCCGTGTGATTAAAACAAATATCTTTTAAGAGATATCTGAGTTAGCTGGGATGGGTTGTGCATTGCATCACTGGGTCCATGATGTCTATCTTCAATATAGAGCAACATTAAAATGATCTCAATAGCATATGTGTTGACCCGGTTTCTGCCTAAAGTTGTAAGGAGGCCTTCTTTCTTTACACCCTTTATCTTTACAATTCTTTTTCATTCTTCAACCCCTTCAATGCTTACCAATACGTCATAACTAGCACCTTGTTGTGATTGTTCCAGTGCTAACTTAAGTACTTGGTCGGCATTCAGCTACGTTCACAATCTTACTCCATCTTTCCTAAGGACTACTATTTCTAGCTATGGAATGTCCTTGGGAAGATTCCTCCGGTTCTGGAAGAATCAAAGGACTTAACCTATCCTACCATCCTTATGTCACCACAATCTACATCGTCGTGAATTAAATGAGGTTTGGGTAAGTATATGTCACCATGAAAATCCATTTTGATATGCAAATCCGTTTTGCTCCCCCTTAACATATGCCACGATATTCGAAAACATTTTTCACATGTCGGGAAGAGCCAGCACATTAATTCAAACCATTTGTGATAATATCCGATATTAAATCACATTTTCTCCCCCATATTAAAAATATTAACCCAATCGATGTTTTTAATATCAATTGATTTAATGAAGTTTTAACAAAGGTTTTGGGAAGAAAATGCAAGTCCATTTTATCTTCATGATATCAAACGTATGAGATATGATACCGATTTGTAACATGATCACATATTCACCATATTAGAAAAGAATTGACAAGGTTGGACCTGATTGATGAGAACATCATATGATAAGATCAAATGGTTCTTGTCAGCATATGTTGGTCGCCTCGTCACGTCTGAAGTCATCTCTTGACACTTCATGTACGATTGGTATTGTTGTCTTGACACCAACTTGTGAACTTGGCACGTTTGGCATCGAAGATTCTGAATGCTTGACAATTGCTCCCCCTCAATTGTTGACCCGTGTTCCATTGAAAGAGCTGTAGTCGTCGGTTGAGTAGTCGCATCGTCGAGTATGTAGATACCAATTGTAGATTGCTATGGTTGTAGAGATGATAGCTTCATAAAAACAAGACTTCTCTTGTTTTAACTAATAAATGCACTGAAACGTACATAGATTTGTGTTAGACCAAGTTATAAAGTAAACTTGATCCCTTACAAGGTTTTAAAGTAAACCTTGCCCGAGAAAATTAATTCCCGTTGTGAGCCAAAGCTTTCATAAGAAATACTTGACTTTAATACGAAAATCGGGTTGCAGTCTGAAATAACTACAAGCCATTTAGGCATGTTTTATGAAATATTTACAACTTTTGTACGAACTCTATTTATGGCGCCGTGTCAATATTAATCGACATTTCTAAGGCCGTAAATATTATCGTACCAAAAGACATGCCTTTGAAAAATAAAGTAAAAATATTTTTGTATTTTTCTATATTTTTCAATTTTTATGGTTTTTATATGGTTTTATATTTTTGTATTTTGCTTTTGTGGATAAAAATATAAACAATATATACAGACGATCACCAAGGATACGGAGAATAGTTTACCATCACTATTCTTTCGCTTCATCTGCCAATTCCTTTAGAGTCTCGGGCGAGAAAGTTCTCATTCCTAGCTTGTCGGCCAAAAATTCAATTCGAGCGCGATCTAAAACCTTCGTGAAAATATCCGCCAATTGATACTCAGATCGGACAAAGTAAAGCTCGATTACTCCATTTTCCACTTGATCCTTGATGAAGTGGTAGCGAATGTCAATGTGCTTCGACCGGGAGAATTGAACGTTGTTGTAGCATAAGGCAATTGCACTCTTGTTGTCGCAGTACATTGGAATTTTGTTGAAACCTAGACCATAGTCAGTTAATTGCGATCTCATCCAAAGAATTTGAGCACAGCAACCGGACATAGCTATGTATTCTGCTTCCGTACTTGAAATTGCAGCACTTTTCTGCCTTTTCGATGCCCAACTGATTAGTCGATCTCATAGTAGTTGCAAAGTTCCACTCGGGCTACGCCTTGTATCTTGACAACCGGCGTGATCCGCATCTGCATATGCCATAAGTGCAATCGAAGAGTCCTTCGAATACCAAATTCCCCGATTAATGGTTCCTTTAAGATATCGAAAGATCCGTTTCACAGTAGCCAAGTGTAACTCAGTAGGCCGAGTTTGATACCGAGCACACATACATATAGCAAACTGAAGATCAGGTCGACTAGCTGTGATATACAGAAGAGTATCGATCATTCCACGATACAGTGTCGGATCAACGGGAACTCCATGTAGATCTGCATCAAGCTTAGTTCGTTCCACCATTGGAGTATCCACGGGGTCGTAAGATTCCATCTTATACTTCTTAAGCGATTCAAGGGCATACTTGGATTGATTTATAAAGATGCCTCTGGGACTCTGAGATATCTGAAGACCTAAGAAGAATGATACCTTGCCCATCATTGACATCTTAAACTTGGAAGACATGAGTGTCCCAAACTCATCCGATAAGGTTTGGGTCGAGGCTGCAAATATAATATCATCAACATATATTTGTACCATAATCAAATCTTTACCACGTTTTTGAATGAACAGCGTGGGATCCACCTTGCCTTTAGCGAAGCCTTGCGTAATGAGGAATTGTGACAAAAGATCATACCATGCGCGAGGAGCTTGCTTCAACCCATAGAGAGCCTTCTTAAGCTTGTACACATGATTAGGATAATTAGGATTCACAAAACCATCCGGTTGTTGAACATAGACCTCTTCCTTGAGTTCACCATTAAGAAATGCCGTCTTCACATCCATCTGATAGACGATCATATTCATATGGGCTGCATAAGCGAGGAATAGTCGAATAGCTTCCAAACGGGCAACAGGTGCAAAGGATTCCAAAAAGTCGATGCCCAATAATTGCTTGTATCCACGAGCTACTAGTCGAGCTTTATTCTTCAATATTCCGCCTAACTCATGGAGTTTCACCTTGTAAACCCATTTCAAAGTGAGTAACTGCACTTGATCCGGGCATGGGACAAGTTCCCATACTTCAAGACGTATAAATTCATTAAGTTCTTCTTGCATAGCTTCTATCCAACAGGATTGAGTAAAAGCTTGTTGCCATGTCTTAGGTTCAACTTCAGTGAGAAAAGCATCAAAGTGACAAAACATTGCACTTTCTTGTAACTGACTTCGTGTGGATACCGGACGATTAGGGTCACCAATAATAGAATCTTTAGGATGATCCTTTGTCCACTTGCTGTCATGTTCACGAATCCGTGGATTGGAGTAAACTGTAGTAGGAGCTTCCTCTGAGGTGGACGACCCGGCTTGATTAGGGTCGGGAATTGGTACACCAAAGAATGGAAGTTTACGCATTTGAACGAATTCTAAATCGTGATCATCATCATCTTCTTCATCATCAATAGGCATGACATGGGTAGTTGATTCGGGTGTTGGTTGAGAATTACTTGTTGATGGTATATCTTGACCAATTGTAGGTGCAGATGTGTCTGATTGTGCTTCGGTTGCTGGAGTGACAACTTCGGTTACCGGAGCTATCACCTCAGGTTCTGGAGCAACAATACTTGGAGGAGTAAAGAATTCATCAAAGAACGGTTGAAACGACATATCCCATTCCTTCCTAGTAGGTGGTGTAAATGATGATGAAGTAGGGTTGTTTGGGACAAAACCAGAGCTAATGTTACTGGGTCCCATTTCATAAAGTGCGGGTTCAGAGCTGCTTTGCTCAGAAGCCATTGCTGTCAGCTCATCAAAATCAACATTCATAGTTCTGAGGATCTTGCGAGAGTGTAGATTCGGTATGCCTTCTTTGCGGGTGCGTAACCAATGAAAATACCAATATCAGCCTTAGGTTGAAGTTTTCCCAAATTGTCACCATCATTATTTAGATAGCAAAGAGAACCAAATACATGAAGATATGATAAATCTGGTACTTTTCCATGCAGAAGCTCATAAGGTGTTTTACCATGGCGTTTACGAATTAGTGACCGGTTTTGGGTGTACACTGCTGTGGATACTGCTTTTGCCCATAAAAACAATGGAGCCTTTGCGTAAATTAACATCGTTCGAGCAGCTTCCATAAGTGTGCGATTTCGCCTTTCAACGACACTGTTTTGTTGTGGAGTGCGTGCAACGGATGTTTCATGAGATATGCCAACTTCTTCATAATAATCACGCAAGATTTGATTCACAAATTCGGTTCCATTATCTGTACGAATGCGTCGGACAGTAGTGTTGAGACGCACTTGAATCATCTTGAGAAATCCGATGATGAATTTAGGTGCCTCATTTTTGGCTTTAAGAAATTTCACCCATGTAAACCGAGAGTAATCATCCATAATAACGAGAATGTACTTTTTGCCACTAAGACTTTCAACACGCATTGGCCCACAAAGATCCATATGCAACAGATAAAGTTTCTCTTGGTTGGTGTCTTCCGTCTTGGGTTTGTAAGATTTCTTAGTGCTTTTCCCCATTGTACACGCGGAACACAAATGATCCCTTGTGAAATGAAAGTTTAGGAAGACCACGAACAAGTTCGTTTTTCGCCAAATGATTAATAGCGTCAAAGTTAAGATGAGATAACCGTCGATGCCATAACCATGACTTAGTCTTTGATGCTTTGGAGAGAAGACATACGGGAGAAGCAGCCATCATGTCTTGTAGAGACAAAGTATACAAATTATTCCCTCGAGTACCTTTCAATAAATCAACCCCTTCCAAATTACGAATGAAGCAGGTATGCTCTCGAAAAGCAACTTCTAGGTTTGCATCACAAAATTGTCCCACAGAAAATAAGTTGTGACCGAGACCTTCCACATAATACACTCTTGAAATTATAACATTCCCAATATGATATTCACCGTAACCCATTATCTTTGCAATATGATCATTTTCAAATCGAACCATACCAAGAAACTTGCTGACGAAATTTCTGAGCTGAGAGCGATCTCCGGTCATATGCTTGGAGCAACCAGAGTCCAAATACCAGAGAACAATTTGGACCACCTGTTTTTAATAACAACAGTAGACAATGCATTGGAAACTATTGGTTCCGGAGTGTTAGCAGATACAAATATAAGATTATCAGAATTGCTAACATTTGTTTGACCCTTAGATTTCCTGCGTTTTCTAATGTGAGTTGTAGCACTAACAGGTTTTACTGTTCCAACTTTCTTAGGTTTTGGATTATTCGCGGGCACTACAGTGGGAGTAGACCTATTTAAAGGGCACTTTGTTCCTACATTAGTGTTGGTGTTCCTAGTTAAAGGACACGCTTGTGTTTTGGTAGCCTTGGTACTCCTAGTTAAAGGGCACGCTTTCTTCGCTTTAGTGGGAGTGATCCTAGTCAAAGGGCACGTATTTCCTACTATAGTGAAAGTTCTACCAGTGGGGCGCCACATCCAACCAACTTGGGTTAACACTTTCCCAGTCGGTTTCCATTCTAATCCATTTTTTCGGGCATACATCTCATTCACATGGTCAATAAGGCAAGAATCATGACGACTAGAAAACATACATTCATTGCAATTCCAACATTTCAAATTAGAATTCACACTAGGCTTAGAACGTTGCACAACGGCAGAGCCTTTAGGTTTAGCTACATGATTCTTTTTATTCAAAATAGAAATAACATTCCTAGGATGGGCTTCTACTTTCTTCTTCACTTGACTACTAGATGGGGGCAAGATCCTATCATTCTTCTTGTTTCTTTTAAGCTTAGATCTTTGAGCCTTAGTAGTGGTGCTTACTCCTGTAGAAGCAACACGGGAATATTAGAAGCTAGTTTTGATTCCGCCTTATCTTTAGTGACCAAAGTTTGAGATGGTTTAGTCCTAGGGCCCTTGTTAAGTGGTGTGACGGCTATAAGGTTCCTTTTGATTGCACTAGAGGACGATGCTGAGACAGTGGCTGCGTTATCCACAACATTCTTACCTTTCAGAGTACGAAGTGTTTCCTTTAACTCAGCCAAGACCAGATTCTTATCACAAATTTGTTCCCTCAAATCAGATATTTACACCGACTTTCGATTCAATTATTCAAGCAATGATTGATTCTGTGTAGTGGTATCAACACATGCGGGCTTTATTGAATCGAAAAGTCATGTATTTTTCTGTTTTAAGTTATCAACTTTGGACAAAATCTTGGAAACTCGATTATCTAGATCAAGTTCAAAATTCTCAGCGGCCTCAAGTACGTTCACACAGTTAAGCTCCTTAGATTTCTCTATTTCTATCGGCAAAGATGTAGCAACTTTGTCACTTGGCTGACGCTGTTTTGATTGTAAATTCAATCGAAAATTCTTTTCAAAATTTGCATCATCGATATTAACACCTTCGAATGACGTTTCAAAGATTTCTTGAATAAATTGTTGCTTGCATTCAAGCGAAATACAATGTGTTTGAATCTCATCAAAACGTTTTGAAAGCGATGAATATGAATCTTGAAGCTTTAAAAATTCAGCGTCAGATTCGTGACAAGTACTATCTACCACATTATTCACAGATTCAACATTATGCACAATAGAATCATTATCAACACTTTTATTCACACAGACAGAAACTATATCATGAGACGTCACTTGCTTCAGAAGCAGATCATTTTGGCGTGAAACCCATCTATTTCAAGTAAACTGTTTTCATAAGCATCTTCCATTTCATTGAAAACACGTCTAACTTCTTCTATTTCCAAAAACAAATATTGATCAATATTACGAAGACAAGCTATAACATTGTCTACAAACGGAACAATTTCATCTCGAAACGCAGTTCTAGTATGCTCAAAGTTCCATTCACCTTCCGTTATGGTCGTGGCCATCGTACGTTCCAAAATGACCTTGTAAAAATCGGCTAAGTGTTGGTGAACCGCATTTAAGTTAACGGACGCCTTGCTTACCGGTGGAATTAACTTTGTTAAATCCGTTTTGACAAGTGTAGGAGACGTACTAGGAAGGTTTTCATTTGACAAACTTTGGGGCACAAGAACTGTTAATTCTGCTAATTCCTTTTGTAAGCGAATGTGTGTCTTTTTCGAAAATTGATCTTTGTTATGTTGATCATAATCAATTGTATGAAATTTTGAAAGCATTTTAGAATGAGTTTCATCCGCAAGTGACTGTGTCTCCTCAGTACTACGAACAAAAGGTGCTTCTTTCGATTTGCCTATTATAGTCATATCATAAAGACCGGGAATATATTCCTGAACTTGTTTTGCATAACCGGGATTAGGTGGTAAATCTTGAAGACCCTTAAGTTCAAGTTCTTTAAATGATTTAGTTAAAAGATGAACCTTTTCTGTAGAAGCGTATTGTTTTAAAAGCTGTTGTTCTTTAAATTTAAGAAGTTTGGTAGCATTAATTTCCGATTCAACCTTTTTAGACTCGAGAGTTTCGAAATCCATTTTAAGTTTTTGAAAATCATTGACAACCGATTCTTTTGCTTTTAATTCATTAGAAAGATTAGCTTTTAATGATTCTATTTCTTTCAAGTGTTCAATATTTTCAAAACGAAATTGGTCAAATTCAGAACATGTTATTTTCTCTTCTTGAGGGACCATTTCAAAAGCTTTGACCTTTTCTTTATGCAACGCAAGCTCAGCAGTTAGGGTGGAATTCGTATCTACGGATTGTCTGAGAGCCATATGCATTTGATCAATAATATGTTTAGGCACCATGACCAAATCATGTTGAGCATAAGATTCCATACCCGTCATAGCATTTGGTTGAGGTTCACTCAAATGTGTAGGATTGGGTACCACATCATTTGAGTTACTAGTTCCCGAATGCTGTTCGAGGTTGTCATTTTCATGCCTGACTTGATGTTGGTTATCATCGTTATTATTAGATGTGGTTGGTACCTCACTGATGACATCAGAACCGTAGTGAGAGAGATTAGCAACGAGAGCAGCTTGGGCAGAGTGAATGTCATCACAATCCGAATCATATGCGTCAAGATCATCTGCTTGATAAGCTGCATTAGAAGTAGAAACGACTGCAATGCCTTCAGTATCTGCTTCCCCTAGGTCTGCAAGAAATGCTAACTCCTCTGAATCCAAAATCTTCCCCTTAGACTGAGCATCAACCAAATACATCTTCTTACGAAACCATGCATCATCCCTCCTCCTTTTCGGCTGAGTGCATTCCCTAGCCATATGACCTTGTCCTCGGCAATTGTAGCAAGTCACAACCTTCTTAGGACCAATAGGACTCCCATTTCCACTAGCTTGAGAATTCACAGCTTGATTGTTCCCAGTCCTTGTAGGAGGTCCATATGAATTTTGCCTTCCCTGAATTGGTTGCACCGTCACTTGACCATCTTGAACAATGGCTTGTTGTCGAGGATTTGATGAGGTGCGGAGCTGATTGTTTGTTGGTGGAAATCCTCTAGTTGCAACAAGTTTTGACAAGTAGGCTGTGAGATGGTTTAGAGCATCAGTTGGCGTATCATTTGGAGTAAAGACCGGTTCTTGGATTGGTGGAAGTTCATTAGAGTAGAAAGCTTGTGCTGGTTGTGCTTCTATTGGAAAATATCCTTGCTGAGGAGTATAGCCTATTGGAGAGGTGTTGGCTTGTGATGGTGATGTCTGATATGGTGGTTGATGTGGAAAAGATTGTTGATATGCTTGTTGTGGCATCACTAGTGGTGGATACGATGGTTGCTGTGGTTGCTGATAGTTGTGTGGTGGTGTCTGCTGCAAGTATGATGGTTGCTGATAAGTATAAGCCATGTTTTGTTGAGAAGCATACATTGCAAGTGGATCATGAACTTGAGATGTAGACAACGAGCCTCGATCACATGGCATTCGTGTTATTGAAGGAAAGCTTGAAGTTGATCCACATTGGTGTTATGCAAGTCCTTAGCCAATTTAACATCCGTCACGGAGTGTTCAAATACTTGGTGTTCAATTGAAAGGTAGGAATTGTCATGCCATAGATATTGAGCTCATTCAACAATAGGGTAAATCTCAGATAGTAATCATTGAGAGTCTCCCCTGGCACATAGGCAAACTTATCAAAAGTATCATAAAGCTTACACTCTCGTTCTTGTTTAGTTAACGAGGTGCCTTGCATGAGAACACGAATTCTATCCCATAACTCTTTGGCAACATTATGTTTGCTGACGAGTTTGTAGACATCTGGAGGAAGGGCTTGGAGAATGATGTTTGTAGCATACTTATCACATTTGTCTTGAATCTTCATATCTCCAGTCAATTCACCCGTTGTGCGAGGACGAGTAGTTGTACCTTCCGTCACTGTACCATAATCTAATGGTCCATTGAGCACCGATGCCCAAATGAGATGTCCATTCTCCTTGTTCAACATATAAAGATCCATTCGGGAAGCCCATTCCTCATACATAGTCTTCACCAACATTGGTGGACGATTATCCGTACCCAAGAGGATGGACTTATCCGTAAGAGATGTGTACTCCATTTCAATAAGTTAAGATTTACAAGCGTCGATCGATCAATGAAAGAAAGTAAATGTGTTTTCAGTTGTGAGTTGAAGTCGAGAAACAATGTTAAAATCCCCTAAAATATGTTCTCAATAAACCAAAAATTCCAAGTCAAAATTACACACATTTTTTATGGAAAAATTTGTGATTATCGGAATGTTGATCGGAATAGTGATCTAAATACTGATCGAAATGTCTTATCGGAATACTTCGATCGGAATGTCTTATCGGAATACCTAATCGGAATACCTAATCGGAATACCAAATCAGAATACCTAATCGGAATACCTGATCGGAATGTACCCAAAATCGGAATCCCTAAACCCTATTCCGATTACACTGATCGGAATGTCCTATAAACCTTTTTCTGATGACCTGATCGGAATAATTCCCACTTTTCTCGGACAAAACTCAACCAATTCGTGATTTTAAGCCAAAAATGATCAAAACACCCAAAAATTTTGTGTTTTTAGCCAAAGTAACTATACCAAATCCCTACCACAACTATGTAGAAGATTTGTATCAAGAAAAAACCATCAAAAACACACAAAAAAATTTGGACGTGTGAAAATGGATCAAAAATGGCGTATGAATCAAGAACACAAACACATGAACAATACAATCATCCCATGGCTCTTGATACCATTTGTAGGATATGTAAATCTTGCTTATGTTTTTAGAGAGAGAAAGAGATGGAGAGATGGTGAGAACACACACACTTAGAGAGAGAAAGTGAAAGAAAAACACTTTTTCACTATGTGTAAAAATGAGGAACACACACCCTCTCCATCAAAGGAGAGGGTTTATAAAGCCTTGTAATGGGCTTGGGCTTACACGTTTGGGCCGGCCTACACATGTTGTAGGCTAGGCTTGGACTTGTTTTTTATAAATAAAGAATGTTAACTAAACTACGAGCTATTACATGGACTATCGTTGGAGTGACCGATCCTTCTTAATACGTAAAACGTATTTCCAACACAAACACTTCTCCAAGATTGATCTTAGGTCAGGCTACCATCAGCTACGGGTTAAGGAGCAGGACATCGCCAAGACTGCTTTTCGTACCCGCTATGGCCACTACGAGTTTGTAGTTATGCCATTCGGCCTGACAAATGCTCCAGCAGTGTTCATGGACTTGATGAACAGAATCTTCCATGAATTTCTGGACAAGTTCGTCATTGTATTCATCGATGACATCCTGATTTTCTCAAAGTCCAAGGAGGAACACGAAGACCATCTTCGTACAGTACTACAGATTCTTCGCCAGAAGCAGTTGTATGCTAAATTCTCCAAGTGTAAGTTCTGGTTAGACAAGGTGGCATTCCTAGGTCGCATTGTATCAGCAGAAGGAATCACTATGGATCCAGCGAAGGTTGAGGCCATTACTAAGTGGCCAAGGCCGACATCAGCAACGGAAGTCCGCAGTTTCTTAGGCTTAGCTGGCTATTGTCGTAGGTTCGTGGAGAACTTTTCCCGCTTAGCACTACCATTGACCAAACTGATGCGGAAAGGGGAGAAATTCGTCTGGACTGAAGAACGAGAGAAGAGCTTTGAAGACCTGAAGCAGAAGCTAGTATCTGCACCTATTCTTACTCTCCCATCTGGTACGGGCGGATTTCAAATCTACAGTGATGCATCGGGGAAGGGACTTGGCTGTGTTCTCATGCAACATGGGAAAGTGATCGCGTACGCTTCACAGCAGCTTAAGACTTATAAAGAGAATTACCCTACGCATGACTTGGAACTTGCTGCAGTCGTGTTTGCATTGAAGATATGGAGGCACTACCTATATGGAGAATCATGTGACATTTTCACGGACCACAAGAGCTTGAAGTATATCTTCACTCAACGTGAATTGAACATGAGGCAGAGAAGATGGTTAGAGCTGTTGAAGGATTATGACATTAATCTACAGTATCATCCCGGAAAGGCGAATGTAGTAGCAGATGCTCTTAGCAGGAAGTCCGGAATGATCAACGGCATTAAAATTGAGGAGGAAATCATAAGAGACTTGGAGCGACTAGACATCGAGATCATGGTACATGGACAGCACGGTTACTGAGCTAATCTTAGAGTAGAACCAGAGTTACTCTCTAAGATCAAGGAAGCTCAGAAAGATTATGGAGAAATCTGGGCGATAGTACAAAATTTGGAGAAACAGACGGAATTCAGAGTAGATGCAGATGGTATCGTATGGCAGAGCACGAGACTTTGTGTTCCTGATGACCAAGAACTCCGAGAAACCTTGTTAGCTGAAGCTCATAGCTCCCCATTCTCTATACATCCTCGTTCGACTAAGATGTACCATGACATCAAGCAGTACTTTTGGTGGAGTGGTATGAAACAGGATGTGGCCACTTACGTTTCCAAATGTCTTACCTGCCAGTAGGTTAAGATCGAGCATCAGCGATCTGGAGGTCTCCTTCAACCGTTAGATATTCCAGAGTGGAAGTGGGACAAAATCACCATGGATTTTGTTACTGGTCTTCCGCCTACCAAGAGGAAACACGATGCAATTTGGGTTATCGTAGATCGACTTACCAAATCAGCTCATTTCTTACCGATCCGCAAGGAAGATCCGGTAAGTAAACTCGCCGATACGTATAGAAGAGAGATCATGAGACTCCATGGTGCTCCATCCAGCATCGTCTCAGACAGAGATCCTTGTTTCACTTCGCGATTTTGAAAGAGTCTGCAGAAAGCTTGGGGTACACAACTTAAGCTTAGCACGGCTTTTCATCCTCAAACAGACGGACAGTCGGAGCGAACGATTCAAACATTGGAAGACATGTTGAGGTCATGTGCGTTGGAATGGACGGGTGATTAGGACGATTATATCTGTTTGGTGGAGTTTGCATACAACAACAGTTGGCACGCAAGTATCAAGTGTGCTCCTTTCGAGATGTTGTATGGCAGAAAGTATAGCGCCCCAATCTGCTGGGATCAGGTTGGCGAGCGAACACTTGAAGGACCAGAAATCATAGAGATGACCAATGAAAGGATAGCAGTAGCTAAGCAGAAACTTCAGGAAGCACGGTCACGTCAGAAAGTTACGCCGATAAGCATCGTAGGGACATACATTTTAACGTAGGAGATCACGTCTTCCTTAAGGTTTCGTCGACACATGGTGTTAGACCCTTCAGGATTAAAGGGAAGCTCAGTCCTCGTTTAATCGGACCGTTTGATATCATTGAACGAGTCGGTGAAGTATCTTACCGGTTAGTGTTACCTCCGCAGCTTTCGCATGTACACAATGTGTTTCATGTGTCCTTACTCAGAGGGTACCAGTATCATCCCCTTCACATGGTTCAGTATTGTCACACCCCACCATGGCGGAACATGGGGCGCGACGTATGGATATCATCACAACATGGCGTGTCTATAGAGATAACTATATGAAATAAGAAATGTCGTAAAAATGGTGACACGAAGGTCATGACAATATCTCAACAATACAGGAGTCTAGGTAAGTAGGTAACAGTCCTACCTCTTACCCAAGACAATCAAATATCACAAACAAAACAAACATATAGGTGCCAACAATATCGCTTATTAAACAAACAAAAGAAACTAATAAGGAAACGGGGATTCTCCTTCTATATGCATTCCTAAGCTTCTCCAATCCTAGCCACTTATGTAAGGGTATGAATATTCCTTTTACAGAAACCATAGGTATGTTTAAGTGGACGTTTGACTTAAAGTTTTGAGACCTAAAAACTGGGACTGTTTTGGGTAAAATATGAACGGGTTAGTTATTAAACTTAACCAAGTTAAGGAATTGTTAAGGAAGGGTAGTGGGGTGATTAGAGCTTATCAATGAGGTAAATATGTGGGAATAGGCTAGATGTCCATCATAGGTTAATGAGCCATCTTAGTGATTGGTTCGTATATTGATTGCGTGTTTTTGGTTTGTTAGCTTGTTGCTAGTGCAAGGACTTGTAAAGGAGCTATCAGGTGAGTGTTCATAGTCCCATGTTTATTATTGTTTTTGACTTCCAGATGGGATGGAAGAGACATTGTGTGGAGTTATTTATAAATTAAAGTTGTGTATGTTTTTAAGGTTTGAGATTGGACTTGTGTGTATAGTATGTGTTTAACTGCTATGTGGTTCTTGTTTGTGTATGATTTGGATCGGAAAGGTATATAGGTGTATGGGCGCCTATGGTACCATGGTTGTTGGTAAGGCGTGATGCCTTGGAAATTATAGTGTTTGGTAAGGCGTGATGCCTTGGAAATTATAGTGCTTGGTAAGGCGTGATGCCTTGGAAATTATAGTGTTTGGTAAGGCGTGATGCCTTGGTAATTGTGGTTGTTGGTAAGGCGTGATGCCTTGGAATTGTATTGATTAATTGAACTTGAATGCTAGTTGTTAATACATTATTGTAGCACATGGTCCATATGTTATTGTGTTGATGTTTGATATTCACAGCTTATAACTGTTTTAGCGTTGGAGTCTAAACCTATGACTCTCACCAACTTTATGTTGACGTGTTTTAGTGTCTCTTTCAGGTGATGTTATGGTTAAGCTTGAGAACATAAGTGGCTAGGATTGGAGAAGCTTAGGAATGCATATAGAAGGAGAATCCCCGTTTCCTTCTTAGTTTCTTTTGTTTGTTTAATAAGTGATATTGTTGGCACCTATATGTTTGTTTTGTTTGTGATATTTGATTGTCTTGGGTAAGAGGTAGGACTGTTACCTACTTACCTAGACTCCTGCATTGTTGAGATATTGTCATGACCTTCGTGTCACCATTTTTACGACATTTCTTATTTCATATAGTTATCTCCATAGACACGCCATGTTGTGATGATATCCATACGTCGCGCCCCATGTTCCGCCATGGTGGGGTGTGACAGAATGGTATCAGAGACAATGGTTATAGAGAATTAAGTTGCCTAGTCGCGTAGCCTAGTCTATAGCTTAAGGGTCCCTGCATATAGGCGTCATAGGAGTATGTGTGCATTTTATATTAATTGATGTGTTTGGATGTTATTTATTGCGATGTTTTGACTAGTATGAATTGAACCGTAGTATGTTCATACTTAGTCACATGTTATTTTCTTTTCGGGTTTGTGACTAGTGCGGGTTGAACCATAATCGTCCACGCTAGTCACTGTTGTATTTTGCTTAAATGGTACATTATAGTACATAATTTAGTACAAGGTAGTTTCTATCTTTTATCGAGTTATTCTACATACCTGAGGTATGTTATTTTTCTTTTGATGTTTAAGACATGTTCCCTAAGAATCATGTGGTGGTTCGAGTTACTAGGAGTAGGTGGATAGGAAGGGTTTTAAGCTGTTTTCCACTCTTACGGGCGACATGACTTATAACTGATTATGTTTTTGTTTTGGATTTAGTCTAGGCTGTTTTAGCTAGACTATGGATTTCGGTATTCCAAGAGTTTTATTATGTTATTTTTATAGTTGGAGTTTTGGACCTTATTGGTTATGTGGTTATGAGCTTATGTGAGTATATGGGTTTATGTGTTATATGTTGTATTGATTCTTATAAGTGTCATCATAGGAGGGAGTGCATTGGGGAAAGGGTAATTGTATAAGTATGGTGGCCAACATAGTTATACAAGTACCACAACTTCAATGGGTTCTCAAGTATGATTGCATGAAAGAGGGTTAGTACATGCTTGTATATGATGAGATGTAGAATTTGGGTATACGTATAATATATGGGTTTATGTAATGGCTGCCTATGATATGGTGATAGGTGTGTAAACACCCATCTTTTCTACCACTTAATTACAATAATAACCGGACCAAAACGTGTATTTTATGTCTTTTATGTCGGAATTATGCGTGGTTTGTGTTTTTGTTGTGATTTAGGACGAAAAGGTGAAAAGTGGAGAAAACACGGGAATTCACGGGCATTTACGGACTTTTATTGAAGAAAAGGATGAAAGACGAAGTCAAGAAGTCAAAAGTGGATAAAGAACGGAAGTCCAAGACCAATTCTGAAGATTTATCGAAGAACAAGTCAAAAGACGAAAGTTTACTTAAAGCCGAGGAACTTAAGTCTTATTTATCGAAGAAGTAAAAGACGAGTCCAAAGAAATCCCGAGCAAAAAGTCATCACATTCCAAGATTAACAAAAAGATTAAGAAGGAAGGACTTGATGGTGCAATTAAGAAGAAAGGAAGGAGAGGAGGAAGCTTCCTCTAACCTCTCCCCTAATCACCTATAAATACCCTCATTTTCATTTCATTTAGTTTTGTTGGCTAGAGTGACACTAGTTCTTCCACCTTTCATTTATGCACTTTTATTTACTTGTCATTTTTAATTACATGTTTTGCACCTTTAATTACCTTTTAATTCCAAGTAAGTTTTTAATTTGTGTTCTTTAAATTCTTGTCTTTACCTTTCTTTATCATTTGATCAAGTTCTTTTTATCAATCTCATTCTACCTTTCTCTCTTTTTGTTTCGGCTTGAATTTCGGATTAAGCAAGTTTGCTTAATCCATTTGCTTATTTTGATTAAAGTTTCGTCCTTTTTATTTCCTCATCCGAAATAAGCCACGAGATTGACAACCTAGTGTGCTTATTTGGTAATTTGTTTAAGTGTCTTGGAAGTTTTCTTTAAAGTTTTGATTTTGAAGTTTTGATTTCATTTAAGTTTCGTCTTTTAAATGTTAAAAGCTTTTAACTTTTTAGCTTATTGTCATGTTTTGATTCCATTTCATTTAAGTTCTTGGTCACGGCTTATTAGAAGTAGCTTATTTAGAATTGTGCTTATTACGAATTTGGTACTCCATCGGAAAGCTAGGGTTTTCACATTGCGACGGTTGCAACTCCACATTCCGATAGTGACAGTGTTGGGACAAAGGGTTTTGCAATCCGATCCGGGATTGCGATAGGTGGAACTTTTCCTCATTCCGATCTGGGGATTGCGATAGCATATTGCGATCGCTCTTTCCGACGGCTCTTGAGGCTTGCTTAGACGAAGTGCTGCCCAATTTTCCCTAGCCACATTTCGATCTGGACCTCATTCCGATAGGTACATTCCGACAGGTTACATCTTGGTATTCCGATAGCATACATTTCGATCTGAACTGCATTGCGATCTGAGGGTGTTGGGCTATTCCGATCTGAAAAGGTGACATATTCCGATCTGGGTTTCTTCAACATTTCGATAGGTGGTGTGTTCATTCCGATGGTAGGTTGATCGGAATATATTCCGATCTGGGTTAACTTTTATGTTTTGTCTTATTTAATTTTTAGTTTATGTTTTTAATACTTGTCTAATTTTAATTTCCGTCACGCTTTTAATTCCTGTCATTTAATTAATTTACTTTTCGTCACGTTTTTAAATATTGCACACTTTCTTTTAAATTAGACTTAGATTTTAATTTCACGCATTTCATATACTTTCCCTCTACTTTAACGACATTTACTTTTAAGTCTTGCACTTTTAAATTTAAAAACAACTAAAATTATTTGTTTCCACCAAAATAAAACTAAGTCACATAGAGAACTAAGATCAATTCGATTAGAACACATCAACGAACAAATAACTTTTTAACCTGGGTAAAACCAATGTATTGCTTTTTGGGATCCGTTCACTTGTGAACGTTAATTTTCTTGCATAAAAAATTCAAAAAAAATCATAAAAACTAGAAAATTGATAAAAAACCATAAAAATTAAAAATTTCAAAAATCCAAAAAGATTTTATCTTTATTGTGTATATATATTGTATTTGTGTTTGGTTTTGTTTTCTTTTGCATTTTCAGGTGTATGCGTACTAGATCTTCTAATTATCAAGAGCCCGAGCCTCAAGAAGATTTAGATATGGCAGGTGTTAACAACAATAATCAACCACCGCACCTCAATAATAATAATAACAACAATGCTCTTCCACAGCCCGATCTTCGGACCATGGAGGAACTTTGTCAACCAACAATGTTTGGACGAGGAGGACCGATTGCGCCGATGCAAATCAACGCTCCTGAGTTTTCGTTGAAGCACCACATGATTCAGCAAGTGCAAACAAACCCATTTAGAGGATTGCCTGATGATGATGCCAACAAACACCTCGACAAGTTCATTACTATCACTCAGAGCATGAAGTTGGCTGGTGCCACTATGGATGAGCTTCGCCTACAACTCTTTCCACACACTCTATTACATCATGTCGAGAAATGTTTTGATCGTCTCCCGAAGAATTCTATTCACACTTGGGATGACATGACTCAACGCTTTTTGTCGCGCTACTTTCCACCATCCATGGTCACAAGCCTTCGCAATCAGATCAGCGGTTTCATGCAAGATCCCGATGAATCTCTTTTCGATGCTTGGGAGAGATATAATGTCTTGATCGACCGTTGTCCAAACCACAACATGCTTCCGGTCACCTTGATCGATACTTTCTACAACGGATTGACTTTTCGAGATCGTGATACGATCAATGCAGCCGCCGGTGGCACATTCATGAAAAGGAGACCCGAGGAGTGTAGAGAGTTAATTGAGAACATGACTACTCACCACAAAAACTGGGATTCCTCTGCATCTTCAAGGAACAACCCGAGAGTCAATGTTTCCTCAACCTCAGCAAACCCTGAGATGACCGAACTCACCCGCATGATGACTGAAATGAGCAAAAGTATTACGCTTCTCGCTTCAAATCAACAACAACAACAAGTTAAAGCGGTTGCTACTCTTTGCGAAACATGCGGCGGTCCTCACTCATACACCGATTGTCCTTCGACACAAGGAAATCCGGAAAATGTGTATGCAGCTTACGGTAATTATTCACCGGAAAATTACCAAGCTAGACAACAAGGGGATAGAAATCTGCTGAGCTACCGTTCCAACAACTACCTTTCACCCGGTTTTTCTCCTCAAAACCAAAACCCCGCCAACAACTACACTAGAAGCAACCAAATCCCACCAAGAGCTTCTAATCCTTATCACCCACCCACCCAACAAAATCCACCCAGTAATCCGGATGTTGAGGCCATCATGAGAACTCAAGGAGAGCAAATCAAGAACTTGCAGAGCCAAATTATCAATCTTAAAGGAGATATCACAAAGCAAGGAAATGAGATACGATCCGAGCTTCGAAATGATATTCAATCCTCCTTCAGCAATCAAACCAATGATTTGAAGAATATGCTTGCTAGTTTCTTGCCCCCTACTCAACCCTCTTCTTCGAGTTCTCTACCTTCAAACACCGTCACTAATCCGCGAGCCAATGTGAGTGCTATTAATACCCGTAGTGGAGTCACCATCGTAGGACCACCAATCCCACCACCATCATCTACACCTCCTCCACCACCATGTATCCCTACTCCTCCTACACCTAGTATTAGTGCACCATTATCGTCTCCGCCTCGACGTAATGAAGTTCCCGCCAATGACCCTTCAACATCTCAACCTTTACCTACTACACCTGCACCCTCACCACCCACACCTAATATCCCTTATCCTTCTCGCTTGGGCAAGAACAAAATGCTAAACAAGGAGGACGCTCAAGTGACTAGCTATATCAAGATGATTTCTCAAATGAACTTCAACATTAGCTTTCTTGAAGCACTTGTCCACATGCCCAAATTTGTTAAAGCATTTAAGGAATTGCTTAACAAGAAGGAGAAGCTGATTGAACTCGCCAACACACGCTTAAATGAAAACTGCTCTGCAGTCCTTCTTAGAGAACTTCCGGAAAAACTTGGAGATCCCGGTCGTTTTGTGTTGCCTTGCGTGTTCAACAAAACTGAAGAATTTACTGCCCTTGCTGATCTCGGGGCTAGTATTAATTTGATGCCATTGAGTGTTTGGAAAACATTATCATTGCCCGACCTCACTCCAACAAAGATGACTCTTGAACTTGCAAATCGCACTCTCGCTTACCCTGTTGGTATAGCCGAAGACGTGTTTATCAAAGTTGGCACATTTACTTTCCCGGTCGATTTTGTTGTCGTTGATTATGAAATGGACCCTCGTATTCCTTTAATACTTGGTCGGCCATTTTTAAGAACCGGACGAGCTTTAGTGGATGTTGCCGAAGGTGAGTTAATCTTACGAGTCGGGGATGATGCAAAAGTTTTCAAAATGGGGAAGCTTACTAGTTTAACTTTTGGAGGCCGAGAATCAGTGAATATGATTAATGTGCTAGATGACTTCACCGTCTACGAAAATCCTCTATTCGACTCTTGCATCGATAATCCACTTTTTCATGATGATGTGGATGATTCTCTCCCTACTTTGGACGCTTCTCCCATTTATGATTCGTCACCGGTCTTTGATGCTTATGAAGATGATAATTCTAGCTCAGATTCGGATGATTTTGATTGTACTTCTGAGTATCCCGAGCTACCTACATATGATGATTTTGATGAGGCTGATACTCTCTCGAGCGATTCTTCACATGATGAAGATCCTCCGCCATCACTCGATCCTACTTTGGACGATTACTCATTCGAGGAAGATTTCTCTGAATTTCTTAACACATACTTCCCTCATGAGAGTGATGCACCTCCTTTGGACTTTGAAGATTATCGTCTTGATCCTACTTTGGATTTGAAGAGCATTTTGTCCAACGAGAAGAAACCGGTTGACACCGAAATCCGTTGCACGTATGATTTGACACCTCTTTGTCCCACTTCTGAGGACGAGGTTGTGCTTCTTTGCGGATCTTCTTCACACTCGGCTGAGCCGGAGTGCTATTTTCCCCTGAAGGAAAAGGTGTTCGACCCCGGTATTGAAGTCTTTAAGCCATCTCAGTATCCACCTGATGAAATAAAAGGAAAAATCTTTGGAACCATTGGAGACATGCTTACACCTCTTCCTACTTGCTTCCACCGTGCTCCATCACTGCTTAAGGGAACCTTGCCACTTCTCTTTTGGCTTGCCTTGTTCGCCTTAAGCTCTTGCTTATTGATGGATGAAAACTATGTCTTCGATCCTGGTGGATATGTTTCATGCTTCTTCCGTTAATGATCAAGGTCGAGTCAGGCTCACGACTCGGTAAACAAAAACCAAGCGCTCCTTGGGAGGCAACCCATGCATCTATCTTTTCGCTTTCTTTACCATAAGTGTAGGGGGGACCCTTTGGATTGCTATTTCCTTTCCTCACTTCTTAATCAGGGATTCGAGCTTCAATGATCCACTCTTGATGATTCTTGACGACCCGTGATTCCGTGTTCTACTTCTTCCCGGTTCTATCCTAAACTCTTTTCGATTCACTATTTTATATTTTCTCAATATTCAAATAGGAATCTCTTTAGTTGTCTTTTCCTTCGCAAGATTTAAACAACGTGCACAATGTCCTAAGTGTAGGGGAGTTTACTCCCACATGCTTAAACATTGAGGACAATGTTTATCTTAAGTGTAGGGGGGACTTCTATCGAAGTTAAGTGGTCTTTTCCTTGTTTTTGTCCTCATTTTAACCGGAAAATCAATTTTTCGACATTTTTCAAAATTTTTGATCTATTTTGGCCTATTAGTTTTTCCCTTTGTATAGTTATTTTCTTTCCTCATTAGAATAAATGTTTAATAAGTGGTTTTAATTTTCAAACGTTGTGAATCTTTTGACTCAATTCGAGTTTACTCTAGCTAGTATCCTTAACATGTTTAAGTCAAGTTTTGCTAGGCTTTTATATAGGGAGCTATAAAACGCGAAAGTCTTAACTCTCACAGGTTAAGAACAAGAACTTTTCGCAAGTTCCTATAATTGATCCTAGAGAGTCGTTTATCAAGGGAACTCTAAGACGCGATTTCTAAACTTGAAAAAGTCTAAGAATTTGCAAGATCCTATAGGCGACTCGAAAACCCAAAACTTTGATTTAATAGGCTAAGTATCCACGAGTCTCATTATTTGAGATTTTAAACTGTGGAGAACGAGAGATGATAGAGCCAATTATAAGTCGGTATTCTTTCGTGAATTTATGTGAGTTAATTATAAGCCTATTCTCCCATCGCTTGCTAATAATTTATTTGCTAATAAATAAGGTTGTACGATTTGAAAAGTTACTTAGCTTCTAGCCCCAGATCGTTTAAAAGTTGCTCGGTAATGACGAGAGTTCATAGCCAAGGCATAACTTATGAAGCGGGGCGCGAAGATTGGCGAGTCCGAAAAGGCCCTAACAAGGCATGAGGGCTATGTTTTGTTGCTAAAGATCCAAAGTGATGTGATGAATCATTTAGCGAAAATCAATATGAAGGATCGAGACACACGACGTAAAGCAAAAACTCCCCAAAAGTCATGGAGAAGTGTATCCAAAAAGACCCTAACAAGGTATGAGGATAAATAGATCCAAGTCATAAAAGGAGGCGGATCGTTGTATATCAAAGTCCAAAATAAAGATTGG
This sequence comes from Glebionis coronaria, assembly GCA_025667525.1. NCBI lineage: Eukaryota > Viridiplantae > Streptophyta > Magnoliopsida > Asterales > Asteraceae > Glebionis > Glebionis coronaria. The sequence continues at coordinate 1,454,201 of JANFOE010000057.1, forward strand.
AGAAAAATGAAGAAGTCGTGGTCCAAGTATGAATCTCTCAAAAACTTCAAGTGAAGAAATTCCAATTATGAAGAGAAGACCATTATTTCATGAACGTCTCTCAAGATTTGAAGTATGAAGTCGCTGCCAAATATCGGCCCGAGAAAGGTCTCAAATCGCGAACCAAGTTATGCCAAGATATGAACTTTCTGATATCCCGAGAAGCAGTTTTAAAAGATTTGGTCCTTTAGCTAACTATTGATTAAATCGTACACTTTATTTTCAGACTAAATAACTATCGAAATAAGTCAAACAATGCATCTTCGTGATCATTCAAGACAAATAATAAAATATAAGAGATACCCATAGGAATAAGGGAGTCTAAGTGAATAATTGGCCCACATGAGTTCGTGTTAGTCTACTAACTTATAATAACAATGATCTCGTTTTAAGCTTGGTTTGGAGAAAGTGAAAAGTTGAGGATGATGATTATTCATGACATTTTCAAAACCCAAGGTATGCTTTTTGCTTTGCATTTTTATAATTTTCTATCTCTTTAATAAAGGCCAATGTGGATTGATCATGATGAAAAGTGTAAACATGCTTTGTAACTAATGCATTGCATGAGGACATTGCAATGGTCAAGTGTAGGGGATTTGATAGGTGTGTAAACACCCATCTTTTCTACCACTTAATTACAATAATAACCGGACCAAAACGTGTATTTTATGTCTTTTATGTCGGAATTATGCGTGGTTTGTGTTTTTGTTGTGATTTAGGACGAAAAGGTGAAAAGTGGAGAAAACACGGGAATTCACGGGCATTTACGGACTTTTATTGAAGAAAAGGATGAAAGACGAAGTCAAGAAGTCAAAAGTGGATAAAGAACGGAAGTCCAAGACCAATTCTGAAGATTTATCGAAGAACAAGTCAAAAGACGAAAGTTTACTTAAAGCCGAGGAACTTAAGTCTTATTTATCGAAGAAGTAAAAGACGAGTCCAAAGAAATCCCGAGCAAAAAGTCATCACATTCCAAGATTAACAAAAAGATTAAGAAGGAAGGACTTGATGGTGCAATTAAGAAGAAAGGAAGGAGAGGAGGAAGCTTCCTCTAACCTCTCCCCTAATCACCTATAAATACCCTCATTTTCATTTCATTTAGTTTTGTTGGCTAGAGTGACACTAGTTCTTCCACCTTTCATTTATGCACTTTTATTTACTTGTCATTTTTAATTACATGTTTTGCACCTTTAATTACCTTTTAATTCCAAGTAAGTTTTTAATTTGTGTTCTTTAAATTCTTGTCTTTACCTTTCTTTATCATTTGATCAAGTTCTTTTTATCAATCTCATTCTACCTTTCTCTCTTTTTGTTTCGGCTTGAATTTCGGATTAAGCAAGTTTGCTTAATCCATTTGCTTATTTTGATTAAAGTTTCGTCCTTTTTATTTCCTCATCCGAAATAAGCCAGGAGATTGACAACCTAGTGTGCTTATTTGGTAATTTGTTTAAGTGTCTTGGAAGTTTTCTTTAAAGTTTTGATTTCATTTAAGTTTCGTCTTTTAAATGTTAAAAGCTTTTAACTTTTTAGCTTATTGTCATGTTTTGATTCCATTTCATTTAAGTTCTTGGTCACGGCTTATTAGAAGTAGCTTATTTAGAATTGTGCTTATTACGAATTTGGTACTCCATCGGAAAGCTAGGGTTTTCACATTGCGACGGTTGCAACTCCACATTCCGATAGTGACAGTGTTGGGACAAAGGGTTTTGCAATCCGATCCGGGATTGCGATAGGTGGAACTTTTCCTCATTCCGATCTGGGGATTGCGATAGCATATTGCGATCGCTCTTTCCGACGGCTCTTGAGGCTTGCTTAGACGAAGTGCTGCCCAATTTTCCCTAGCCACATTTCGATCTGGACCTCATTCCGATAGGTACATTCCGACAGGTTACATCTTGGTATTCCGATAGCATACATTTCGATCTGAACTGCATTGCGATCTGAGGGTGTTGGGCTATTCCGATCTGAAAAGGTGACATATTCCGATCTGGGTTTCTTCAACATTTCGATAGGTGGTGTGTTCATTCCGATGGTAGGTTGATCGGAATATATTCCGATCTGGGTTAACTTTTATGTTTTGTCTTATTTAATTTTTAGTTTATGTTTTTAATACTTGTCTAATTTTAATTTCCGTCACGCTTTTAATTCCTGTCATTTAATTAATTTACTTTTCGTCACGTTTTTAAATATTGCACACTTTCTTTTAAATTAGACTTAGATTTTAATTTCACGCATTTCATATACTTTCCCTCTACTTTAACGACATTTACTTTTAAGTCTTGCACTTTTAAATTTAAAAACAACTAAAATTATTTGTTTCCACCAAAATAAAACTAAGTCACATAGAGAACTAAGATCAATTCGATTAGAACACATCAACGAACAAATAACTTTTTAACCTGGGTAAAACCAATGTATTATATGGCTATTGTTCTTTTGTGTTATATGTTTTGGGTTATAGTTGTGTTGTGTGATTATGGGGTCACACGATATGGTTTGGTTTTCGAGGTGGGCTTATTGCCTTGTTATGTCACGGTGAGAAGGTGATTACTCGTATGGAAAAACGAGTGTATGACGCGATTGGTTGATCTGATATGTATAGTAACGAGTATGTTTTGGGTGGTTTAATAGGTATATATATGCGAATGTATATATACTACTATGTGTTAAGTTATGGTATATGGTCGTTCACTAGTTATTATAACTTGAACGTACCTTGTGTTTGCTCGTGTTTTATGGTGTTGGAGTTTAATGGAGTTCCAACGATGTTTTGAATCTTTTGAAGTGTGTCTGGTAGCGTATTCTTTGAGTTTCGTATTTCACGTGTACGTTTTAAAATGGTGTTTTTGGTTTCAAGTCTATTGAAATAATTTGGGGTTTCTTTTGAGATAATGAAATCTTTTGTGTTGGGTCTTGCAATTCTTTTGGTCGGTATATATTTGGTTAGATGGTTGGTTGTATTCGGTAAAATAAGGGTAAGGTGTTGGAGTCGTGTTTGAAACAAGATGTAACATAAGATTTCTCTTTAAACAACACTTATATATTTCAAATTCTAAAAGACTTTCTTTGAAATAAAGCGAAGTAAAAAAAAATTTCTACATACATAGTTTATATAATTGGGTTTAACCGATTCACGTCATTTATAATTATTAATATAGGGTTAAATTGAGTTTGTGAAGGTTACACATACAATTATATCTGTCATTTAAAAGGATTACATTAATCACTAACTTTAATCTTTAGTCTTTTTAAAACAACTAGTATAAAATTGTTTTGGTCGTAACTTGTTCGTTTTTAAAGCTTTTTGGGTGATTCAAAAGCCAAACATTATGTACTCGGAACGTACTTTTCAAATATTCAGAATGTATAGTCATGGGAGGTCAGTATCTTGGCCGCAATTATTGTACAAGTGTCGGGTTAAAGGTTGAGTTTGAATAGTAGTTTATTTTTTTTTATGATTTTGGATGCACGGGATACCTAGTCTTTGAGTTGAGTTTTGAGATCGTCTAGAAGGTTATTTGTAGATTGATTGAGTCAGATAGATGTGGGAGGTAATAATAAAAAAAGAAGATATAAATTCTTTTGGAAAAGTCGATCTTTTGCACGGTTTAAATAATATGTCGTGGGGCGTAATATGTTTGGTTACCATTGGGTGTTTCTTGGATTATTTTTCGTTGTCATGGGTCATTTTGAATTGATACACGTTCTGGGTTTGAGTTTTCTTTTGAGTCTCGTGGTTTTTGACTTGTTTTAACTGGTGCACGTGAAATGTCGTTAGTTATCCGTGGGTTTGATTCATTGATCATATCTGGTGGATTCAGGATGTAGTTTTTGTTTCGTATTGTTCGGGAGCGTTGAGGTTGTCGTATGAAAGACTTGGTTGCGCCTACACGATTAAGTAGGTGACCATGAGAGAACGGTCGGAATGCCCCTAGTGGGGAGGAAAAGAGTTCGTAGACGAACTAATGTGGTCATGAGGTCTCTTAGGAGTACCATGGAGATGAATAGAGGTTTGTGTAATGTATGGATATTGGCACAAGTAACGTGCCATAGAGAGTGTTGGAAGGGGATATTGTTCGTAAGGCATGTATGTTTTCCGAAAATTTCCAGAAACTTAGTAGGTTTGCCTAATATTTTGAGATAGAACCATGAATAGAGCAAAGAGGAGAAGTGAGAGGAGTTGCAGTTAGTGCTTTTCCAGGAAAATTTTTGATGGAATGATTTCAAGAACAAGAGTTAATGGAAATTGCAACGGATGCAAGGTCAAAGTTGAGTTGCTTAGTAGTAGATTAGATGTGGAAAGCGGTTGAGTGGTATGATGAGAGGAAGCATTGGTCTTTTAAAATGCGTGTAGAATTTCGCAAGTGGAACAAGGTAGGAATCTATTCGTATTGTCGCTAAGAGAGGGTGCAAGGAGGACATAGTTGAAACTGCTAAGGATGTTGTATGAACGCTTTGGGTTTACGGTTATGCATTTGGCTTCGCCAAAGCACTAGCGGTATTCATGGTGTCAATGAACCAAGTGTGCGTGAATGTGTATAAACGAGTTGTCATCGGGAGCATCGGCGACATCTTGATATACTCAAATCTGAGAAGGAGAGTGAGGCGAATTATGTGTTGGTTTTGGAGTGGAATTATACGTGAGATTTTCAAGTGTGAGTTTTAGTATTAAGTCTACCATGATGAGTAGTTAGAGATGATGGCATATCATGGAACCATCAAGGGGCGACGTGAAGAAGGATGAGGAAGCATTTTGGAGGTTGAAGAGGTGGATTGGATAATGAGCCGATCTTGGCATTATCGGAAGGGTTGGATGAATTCGCGAAGCATGACGATACGTGGAGCAAGGATTTGGACGCGTACGAGGACGACAAAGAAAGGCGATCACTATACGTTGCAGGAACGGGAGATTTGGAAGAACTGGATAGACTTAGTTAGTGGAGCTGGATTGTTATATCTGCCTAGAATGCTAGAGGAATTTGGTGTATAAGACGTGGAGAATGATCTATACGGATCATGAACGTCTCCAACACATACTCAATCATCTTGATTGAACATTTGACAAAGGTGATGGGTGGAGTTAAGAGGTGAAAGAAAATTTCAAGGCAAAGTACCATCTGGGAAAGGCAAGCATGGTTGATGAGACATGGAATAAGAAGAATGAAGTGAAGCTGAGACGAGCTTGAACTATATGGATGACGTATTAGGGTAGTTTGGATGGAGGATGTAGGTTGCACGAGTTGAGTTGTCTAAAGCAGAGAACGCGTCAATATGTATGTTGCGTGGCTTGGACAATCATATGGAGATAGGAACCGGAGGTAAAACTTTGGTAGAGCTTAATGAGTAGAATAAAGCACAACGCAGGCTAATACTATCGTATTGTGGAAAAGGAAATGGCACCGACCTATACTGATTGTTTGGGAGGCTTAGTGTCGATAATCGAATGGATGAGGAGTTATAGGTGTGTTGTGCCATAGGGATGAAGGGCTTGGTCTAACTGAGACAAGATGAAGAAAAGTGAGAAAGAAGCGTATAGGTGCTACTAATGAGCTATCCAAATTTAATGGAAGTGTTGATATAGAGTTTTGTAGGTCCATTTATGATCTTTGGAAAGATCGGACCATTAGCTTATGAGCATAGAATTACCTGGGGGAAATGAGTTGTATACATGATACATTTCATGTATTGAGGTTGGTAAAGGTTGTTTGAGAATGCATTTTGCATGTACGGTTATTCGGGACTTGTATTAATAAGAGTCTTTGTTTTTATCAAAGAGTCATCTATGAGATTTATTGACTGTGAGGTCAAGAGTTTGGCAATGAGTTTAATTATTTTTGGTTTGTATATATGGTATTTTGAAACATGAATTAAATTTCACGTGGAAATGAGGGGAGTTCGTTTAGAACAAGTATCCTCATGTGATTTGTTGTTTGTGTGTTTGATCCTAAGGAGTAAATCTCGGGACGAGATTTCTATTAGGAGGGAGTGATGTGACAACCGTGATTTTGAGGTTCGTCACTTGGTCTTACTTTTAGGTTATTTTATGTGTGCTTTCTTGATTTGTGTGATTACGTGTTTATTCTGGGTGATTGAGGTTGGAGTGGTTATCGTTTATGAGTATAGAAGTACTCATAAGTAAATCGAGGAACGGTTATTTCATGTTCATGAGCTCACAATTGGTGACTATGAGATGAAAATGGTGATATTTTGGTGTTTACGTATACGTATAAGTATTATAGTAATAGTATTTTTTTTAGGATTTACGGTTTAGCATTTAGAGGTCTCGGGTGAGGTAATTATTCATATGAATATTTTTCGGGATGGTTTTAAGTCATTTAGGACTTAGTTATAAAGTTTATTTCAAAATTTGAGATTTTTTTTAAAAGTGTATATTTTACGTCTTTTACGGTAAAACGCGTAAAAACTGACTAGTTTTACGGTTTTGAGGTTTTGGAGGCTTTAGGAGCTGAAATAAATTAAGGAAAATTAAGGTATTATTAATAACTTAATAATATATAATAAAAAGAAAAAAAAAACGAATTTTAAAGGGGTGTTGGGTCGGTTTGGACGCAAGGAGGAAAGAAAAAAAGGAAAAAACAAGAAAAAGGATAGGGGTTTTTGGGTTGGGCTAGGAATGGGTTACCACACCCTATATATTGTTTTATTAACAACCAAAATTCATTATTTTTCTCCTGGGACAAAGGAAATTCGTGAGTTTCCACAAAATTAGGGTTCTTCATAATTTTTTTTAGGGGTTTTCATAAATCAAAGGTAAAGTATTTAATCCCTTTTCAATTTAATTATTTTAATGATGTCTTAATCATCTTATGATGGATTTATGTTAGGGTTTAATTTAAAAACAGTAAATTAATGATATATTAATGGTGTTATAATTATTACATAAATTAGGGCTTGTAATTAGAGGGACTAGGGTTAATTAATTAGTTTAATTTGATTAAACCCGTTTTTAAAAACTGGGCAGATTTTTGAGTCAATTGTTTTGATCATATCGGGAGTTCTATAAACTCTTATTTTACGATCCAAGTACCCCTGGAAAGATATTTGAAGTGGCTTTCCAATGCAAGAAACGAGAACTAAATTGGAGGTCGGGAAGTGGGTCAAAACAGGTTACAACAGTCGGAGGTCAAAACAGTTTTGAATTCAGCCTGTTTTCTTTTTAAGTTTTGGGTTGTTTGGGGTATTTAGGGTTGCATTGGGATCTTCTCACGAACGTGAGAGATGGTTTATATATTGTAGTAAGTATCTGCACTTGGGCTAAGGTTGTGGTTTAGGGTAAGACCCCTTAATGGTAACAAACTTTTAGTACGTTTAAAATCAGGAAATCTGGAATGACAAAAGTAGATATATGTATATCGGGGCCTTAACAGTAGCTTTAAGGTTAGGGCAAGTGGGAGGTGTTAGCCAACACATATAAGGGTATGAATATTCCTTTTACAGAAACCATGGGTATGTTTAAGTAGACGTTTGACTTAAAGTTTTGAGACCTAAAAACTGGGATTGTTTTGGGTAAAATATGAACGGGTTAGTTATTAAACTTAACCAAGTTAAGGACTTGTTAAGAAAGGGTAGTGGGGTGATTAGAGCTTATCAATGAGGTAAATATGTGGGAATAGGATAGATGTCCATCATAGGTTAATGAGCCATCTTAGTGATTGGTTCGTATATTGATTGCGTGTTTTTGGTTTGTTAGCTTGTTGCTAGTGCAAGGACTTGTGAAGGAGCTATCAGGTGAGTGTTCATAGTCCCATGTTTATTATTGTTTTTGACTTCCAGATGAGATGGAAGAGACACTGTGTGGAGTTATTTATAAACTGAAGCTGTGTATGTTTTTAAGGTTTGAGATTGGACTTGTGTGTACAGTATGTGTTTAACTGCTATGTGGTTCTTGTTTGTGTATGATTTGGATCGGAAAGGTACATAGGTGTATGGGCGCCTATGGTACCATGGTTGTTGGTAAGGCGTGATGCCTTGGAAATTATAGTGTTTGGTAAGGCGTGACGCCTTGGAAATTATAGTGTTTGGTAAGGCGTGATGCCTTGGAAATTATAGTGTTTGGTAAGGCGTGATGCCTTGGTAATTGTGGTTGTTGGTAAGGCGTGATGCCTTGGAATTGTATTGATTAATTAAACTTGAATGCTAGTTGTTAATACATTATTGTAGCACATGGTCCATATGTTATTGTGTTGATGTTTGATATTCACAGCTTATAACTGTTTTAGCGTTGGAGTCTAAACCTATGACTCTCACCAACTTTATGTTGACATGTTTTAGTGTCTCTTTCAGGTGATGTTATGGTTAAGCTTGAGAACATAAGTGGCTAGGATTGGAGAAGCTTAAGAATGCTTATAGAAGGAGAATCCCCGTTTCCTTCTTAGTTTCTTTTGTTTGTTTAATAAGTGATATTGTTGGCACCTATATGTTTGTTTTGTTTGTGATATTTGATTGTCTTGGGTAAGAGGTATGACTGTTACCTACTTACCTAGACTCCTGCATTGTTGAGATATTGTCATGACCTTCGTGTCACCATTTTTACGACATTTCTTATTTCATATAGTTATCTCTATAGAAACGCCATGTTGTGATGATATCCATACGTCGCGCCCCATGTTCCGCCATGGTGGGGTGTGACAAGTATCCACTGGAACAGATACGTGAAGATCTCACCTTCATAGAAGAACTCGAACGAGTTCTTGACAGACAAGAACGAGTCATGAGAAGGAAGACGATTCCATTCGTCAAAATCCTTTGGAGGGACCATACCGAGCGGGAAGCCACTTGGGAAACAGAGGAGTTTATCCGGGCTTCTTACCCTCATTTTATATTTTGAATTCGGGTATGTTCTTCTTTTCCAGTTACTTTATCTATAATTCAGGGACGAATTATTCTTTTTAGGGGGGAAGATTTGTAAAACCCGCATGCTTTTACCATGAATAGTAACCTTAAGATCGTACGTACTAGATTGAAACTTTCCTTTTATAGTACGATTACGTTCACGTGTTAGAATTTTACGTATTACGTACATGTTAGAACATGATAAGTATTTATTACGTACGAGCACAAAGTAATTATTTAAACAATAATTAATTACGAACATGCGATCATGAAATCATGAACGTAATTAAATCACGAGCTATTATTAATTACGTATATATATATTTATTACGAACACGAATAAATATATTAGGTCACGGTTAATATTTAACGAGAACACATAAAACACGAGCACGACTAAACACGAACGAACACTTAAATAGTTAGACTCGGAAAATGGTACGGGTACCCCATGTGGGGCCCCTACCCGCGGCTACACCAAAGAGATGGGCCAAGCCCATCTAATTTTACTAACAAAGGGGGGTTAAGGTGAAAACATTTGTCACTTTTCACATTACAGTAAAAACATCAAAAACCTAAAAATGCTCGAAATAGGATTGATATGGTTAAGGATATGTCTAATGTTGTTCATGAAGCTGGAGCGGTTTCAACTGCATTTGTCTCTCATTATGAGAATTTCCTTGGCGTTGAAGGTATTACTATTCCACTTGATACTCATAATCTGTTTACTAATACTCTTGATAGTTCCAAGGCGTTATCCATGATTCGGTTAGTGTCTGATGCGGAGATAAAAAGTGCATTGTTTTCAATGTGTGACGATAAAGCTCCGGGTCCTGATGGTTACACTGCTGCCTTCTTCAAAAAGGCTTGGGATACGGTGGGTGATACTTTCACGTGTGCTATTCAGGATTTTTTTCGTAATGGTAAATTGCTTCGGGAAGTTAATCATACTATTATTGCTTTAATCCCTAAGGTTTCTACGCCGAGTACTATTGATGATTATCGTCCTATATCATGTTGTAATGTTAGCTTTAAATGTATTAGCAAAATTATTGCTAATCGCATTAAAGGTGACCTTGGTGATTTAGTGAGTGTTAATCAATCTGTGTTTGTCCCGGGAAGAAGGATTTCGGATAATATTCTCCTTACGCAAGAGTTAATGAGAAACTACCATCGTCACTTTAGTCCACCTAGATGTTCGTTTAAGATTGACATTCAGAAAGCTTATGATAGGGTGGATTGGGGTTTTCTTCGAGGTATTCTTGTTGGTTTTGGTTTTCATCCAACTATGATCAATTGGATCATGAGTTGTGTTTCTACCACATCTTATTCGGTCTGTATTAATGGTAATTTGTATGGTTGGTTTAATGGTAAACGGGGGCTGCGACAAGGGGATCCTTTATCTCCTTACTTATTCACTCTTGTTATGGAAGTTTTAACTCTCATGTTACAAAGGAAGGTGGATGTAGCAGAGGATTTTCGTTATCATCATCATTGTGAGAAGCAGAGGTTAGTAAATCTTTGTTTTGCTGATGATTTGTTCTTATTCGCTAGGGGTCATCTAGATTCTATCTCTGTTCTTTTAGATACTTTGGTGGAGTTCAAGAATGTTTCTGGGTTGGTGCCTAGTATTCCCAAGAGTACTGCTTATTTTTGTAATGTGCCTAGCGGGATTAAATCTAGTATTCTTAATCTTACGCCATTTGCGGAAGGAAATTTACCTGTTAGATACCTTGGTGTTCCCCTTATTTCCTCTGGGCTTCGGTATCATGATTGTAAAATTTTGGTTGAGAAGCTTGAAAATAGGGTTAATGATTGGCGGAATAAGTTTTTTTCTCTTGCAGGGAGAGTGAAACTTATTCGTTCTGTTCTTTCGTCAATGCATATTTACTGGGCGTCTGTATTTATTCTTCCTATTAGAGTTATCTATGAGCTTGAGCAGATTATGCGTGGTTTCTTGTGGTGTCAAGGAGAGATGAAGCGGGGTAAAGCTAAAGTAGCCTGGAACACTGTTTGTAAGCCTCTGATGGAAGGTGGTCTGGGTATACGTAGGTTGGATGAATTTAATGCAGCTCTAATGACGTCGCATGTATGGAGTATTCTTTCTAAATGAGAGTCTCTATGGGTGCGTTGGATTTATGATTATAAATTAAAAGATAGAAGTTTCTGGGATGTTCCATGTCTTGCTAATGTTAGTTTGTGTTGGCGTAAGCTTCTTCATCTTAGGATTATGATTCGTCCGTTTTTGTGACAATCCATCAATTTACGATTGATATTTTATTCTCAAATATTATTCTCAAATATTATTTTAATGTTACAATATGAACTCACTTATTTTTGGGAAGAAATTTGGATTTACGTCTTGAAGTAGCATCGACTACGTCTAAACCGGAGGATTCAACGTTACGTGCTTCCGTTTACATACACCGTCTTTGGTGACAGTCCGACATTTCAGAAAATAAATTTATCCGTGAATATTATTTTGGAGTTTTAAATTTGTGTTGGTTCATAAACTCACAAATTTACGAGAAGAGATTAGAACTTACGATTTTATTTTAACGTCTTTTACGACTAAACCGGAAACCCTAGGATTACGTATTTACGTTTTCGAACTCCGTTTTTGATGAGACAATGTTTATTAGATTCGTTTTGTGCCGTTGATTCATAATTTATAAAAACGTTTTTCGTAAAACGGCCCGAGGGCACGCAAATCGAGGAAACTAGAATCGAGGAGTACCCGTAAATAAATGGGGATAAGACAAGTGGGACACTTGCCCCACCCCCACTCAAAACCAGCCCTATCTATCCACAATGCTCCACCAAGCCAACATATGTGTCAAGTTTTTATGCCTACTAGCAACACTTGTTGCTAAATGCTTACCTTGTAAGCTAACACACACCAATAACTAGCAAAACCACTAGTTTTCTCATTTCCACCATTCATACATGCAAACCACCTCAAAATCCTCTCATCTCCCTCTCTTAGTTCATCCATACTCCACCTTCAAACACCCATTTGATCAAAATTTAACCACAAAATCCTATGTTATACATACATATGATGATGTCCTCTTGAAGCTCTCTTGAATGGTGGTGATTATAACATCCATGGAGGAGTTTCCTTGGTGTCTTGGGGCTGATTTTCCACAAGGAGTTTATGAAGATTGGTGGTCATGAAGATGGTCTTGGTGCATCACAAGTTTCTCCATCAAAATCCATGTTTTGATCACAACTTACATCATCATGGTGGTATAAAGATTGTCCTCCTCATCTTCTTGTTAATTTCATTATGTAAACATGTATTTTATTTCCTATTGTATATGTATATGATGATTATATGATGATAAAAATGTTATGTGGGGATTTGGTGTTGATAAACATGCTTGAAAAAGTGAAAAACTATAAGAAACAAGTCTAAAATCTTGTCTAAATATGTTGGCTGTATGAAACAGTAAAGAATCAAGTGGTGAACTGATAAAAATGGCATAGATTAATAGATTTACAGTAAGCTATGGGTCTTGTACACATGTGAGAGTTGGTCATGCAATGGAATCAAAGTAATGAGTGAGATATGATCAAAACAAGTTTAAGGTATAAATCTGAGTTCACTGTTTTGGACGATTTTTAGAAAATATTTAGAAGATGATTCAACAGTAGCTATAGGAGAGCTAAATGTAGCACATATCATGTAGTTTATGTGATAAAAATTTGAGCTTCTATCTCCATATAGAACTCAAGATATGGCAGTTTTGGTGAAAGTAAAGATAAAAATCAGATTTTTGGAAATTAAAGAATAATACTATTATATAAGCACTCAAAATTTTAATGTATAAAATATAAATTAAAACCCACTAACTTATGGATTCTATTTATATAAATATGTAAAAGGTGGAATAAGTGTATAAATTATAAAAATGGTAACTTGTTAAGTTTTATAAGTTATAAAACTATAAACATGATTTTTACGACTTTTTCGGCTATTGCCGTAAAATTAACGTTTTTGTTAAATAAAACTTAGATGGTTGGACCCGTGTAATGAAAACTTTATAAAACTTATATACTGATATATAGACATGTACAACAAGTAAAAACCGATAAAACCCGAACTATAGGGCATACGGACATTAACGAGCTAAGTAAACATATTGGACTAATACTTGGGCTAATAATTGGACTAAATAAGATAAACACTCATAAAAGAACTTATTGGGCTTAACCCATTTGGGCCCAACTTGGAAAGTATACATACTGATAAAATAAGTATAACAAGGATTAAAACAAGGTAAGGAACTTATAATAAGTTTATTGGACTTAAAACACGTAAATGGGTGAAACTAGTAAACTAGTATAAAAGTTATCGACATATAACACTAAAATGAGTAAACGAGAATATGTAAACCCACTTGATCATCATATATATATAATCATCATATGTATACATAATTGATATTTTTATAAAGTCATTGGACAAACGTCTAAGACCGAGTATTATTTGTCTAGATTTCCGTGATTGAAGCACGTACCGTACGTCCGAATTGCCGAGAACCCGCCTTCCCATATCAACGTGAGTTCATAGCCTCTCACTCTTTTAAATGTTTTTATAAATGTTTTATAAACCCGCGAGGGAGATTACATGTTATTTTTTATAAAATAGGACACCATTTGTCCCGATTGTTTGTTTATTGATTTTGGACCCGAATGATTGAATGACCCGATTGTATGACCTGATAAATGATTAAAGGACCCGATAAATGAAATTAAATGGATTATTAAAGTTAGGTTATGTCACTAAAAGTCCCATTAGCATGAATTGTGAACTACCGGGAGTTGGTAGACGCTTATGCATTTAATAGTACTATTTGGGGACGATCACCCCAGTTCGCGCCTTGACGGTTGATCCGCGTCGTGCCACATTGATTGGTAAGCGAATTTATGTATGAGAAGATTTCCATAGCGTGACCTTTGTGACGACACGCTACTTTAGATGGGCAAAATTGGTATCGGGTTAGCTACCCGTTGTTGGTTTAGTAAGGTAACAATGTCATGCGGCTTATAATAATCCAAAAACTAACGAAATACTATTAGACGCTTCGAATTACGATGTATTGCCTGACTAGCAATACAGGGTCATACTATTGATATTATGTTTGTGTTTTGGTTTTCATAACCATACTCATATAACGGTTTTTATTTTCATACAACGTCGTAAGACGTATTGTATGATGTTTTTACGACATTGGCTCGTATGATAATTTTTAAGGCAAATGCCTATATTATGATTTTCGATAAGAATTTGTATAAAATGACTTTGGCTATTTTATGGCCTATTATAAAGATTTGTATAAAATGATTTTGGCTATTTTACGGCCTATTACAATGATTTGTACGAATTGATTTTTGGTAATAATTTTATACCAAAAGTTATATTGATGTAATTTATTAAACTCTATGAATTCACTCGGCGTTATCGCTGACCTTTTCTTTTAACATGTTTTATCTCAGGTACTTGAAGGTAATTCTCGGGAAGACAACAAAAATTCATGGCCCGCACCTAAATAATTATTTCCATTGAAATACTTTGTAAAACTTTGTATGAAATAATATGACTTGGGACCGATGTAACTTTGATCTTTATGAATGGAAATGATTTATTATTAAACGACGCGATTTTTATGCGTTGTCTATGATGTGAGTAATGTGCTATCCCGTAACACCAACTAGTCTTCCGCTGTATTGAGTTGTATAAATTTGGGGGTGTTACAGTTTGGTACCAGAGCTCTCGTTATAGAGAACGAAAGATTTTTAAAACCAAAGGCTTTGAATAAAACATTTCAAAATCTTTTAACTATAAACATTTTTCTCAAAATGTCTAAAAATCTTTTGACTATTACGGTGCCGAAGAATTCCCGAGTTACCGACAAGACCAGACTGAGAAGTGTTATTTTAATATATATATAACTTGGATTATATATATATGATGTAATTTTATTACATGATTGTTTGATGATTATTTTGATATTTATACGAGGTATTTATACGACGTAGATTGTCACAAGTAACCCTAAATCCCCTATTAAACTAATCGAAGCTATTCTCGTAGGAATTCTAGCTATCCTAGATCTAAACCAAGTTGTGGATATTTATAATCCCAACAAATGGTTGATATTCGTAGAAATGTAGATATTAGTTGATTGTGATATTGAAAAAGAATTAGCGAGATTAAATCTGATATCGATGTCATGACGATATTTCCTTATAGATTGGAGTTTGACAAAACGTTACCACCTAGAAAGATGTCATCTGATTCGTTGTCATCCAATTCTTAAATTGAAATCGAAAGGGTGAATGTTGCACTTGAGGCTGCCATTGGAACCATTACCCAAAAGCCTCATGCCACTAATACATTTCCGAGAAGTCTAGTTGAATGATCAAGTCATTTTATATTAATGACTCATTTGATAATTGTTCTTGTAACAGATATAGGATTGGAAATTAATTGTTGTTCATATCGAGCTTTTATTGCCCTATTAAGGCCTAAGAATAAGGTTGAAAGTATTGGGAATATGAGGTAGGATATTGAATTAAGTATAAAATTGGTTGAAACTTGAATAAAGTAAAATTTAACCCGTATGAAATATGAGATTGATAAGTGGAAGTCGTTAAGTCCTGTGATTGAATTATAAGGTTTTAATCGATTGTTGATTCGTGTTAAGTGTTGTTCCTAGGCCATTGTCCACTAATGAGGATGCCCAGTGTCCAAGAAATAAATTGAAGAAATCTTCTTCTGAATTGAGACCGATGGATCTTCTGGGACATGTGGAACACCTAATGACTCTTGTAGATTAGTATTCATTGTGGTATCTTTTAAAAATCCCTAACTTAACTGAGATATCAGTTGGTAGGATGAGTTTTGAGAATTGTATGACATAGTGACACGTAATGTGTTAGGGTACAATTTTGACTTGTTTGTGATTAATGAAAAGACTACCTTTGATTGCTAAATTCTACATGTATCGATGTTATCTATCCTTTATTGCTTCATCCTAATGTTCGCATTAGTGATGCAACCATTGAACAAGTACTCATCTTGATTTGAGTTACGTTTGAATTATTCTTTTTGAGTGCCATCATGGTCATGAACCTCATGATTATTTGGCTAAAGCTCATTTCCTATCATATTGTAGTTAAGTTCATTGTGAACAACTCTTCATCACTCTTTTGCAGATCACACATTGTTTTTATAAAGTTAAAACGGTATCCTTTGAGAAAATTTAATTTTCATCACTATAAGGAGTATTCAAAGTGAGATTTATAAGTGATTGTTATCGAAATGAAATTGTTTGTAAAACACCTTGGAAAACTTAATTGTTTTCATAACAAGGAAAATCCTTGTAAATTTATTTTGATTCTTATTTAAGAATTAAGCATGAAAATGTTTTTATTATAAACATGATGATAAAGCTTTGACGAACTGAGTATTGCATCGTTAATCTTGAAATTGTATATAGTTGCACGCCTACATACAATTTGGAATGGACCATGCAAGACTGATTAGTAGTCACCATAAAACTAATGAATAAACACTAAATTTTCTTTGAAGATTGTGAAGGATTAAAATTTTATGAGACCTGCAAAAAGTGTAAAATAAGGACATAATGTTAGGGACACCTACATATGTACCTGTAGCATCTATTCTTCTGAGTTGAATTTACTCATCTGTGGAAATTGTCTTATTTGACAAATGATATTCCCTTCTTGTCCAATTCTCTCGTAGTGAGATTCTTAGGAAAAGCATCTGATTACCGAGTGTTGATACCCGACTGGATGTATTGACATTCTTATCATTTCTTATGATTCGATTTCATTTGAATGACCTGGGTAACGATCCGAGGAGCTTTCGAATGCGTACTTAAATTATGAAAACATGGGATATATTCATATTCGTTAAATGTTTTCGTCTGTATCTGATTTGAAATTCTCTCGCATAGATTATGCGTTGACCTTACTCTTTTGATGATAGTTGTGTCTCCATATATCCTTGAGTATGTGAAGGATTATGAGTTATTATTAGTCTTTTGAGAAGTTCACATCTTATCGACCGCAATGAAACTGGAAAGTTGATAGTGCCAGTAGAATGGATTGATTGATTATGACATGACGACATTGTCTTAAGTGATGGGAACTCGAGTAGAATTCCCCTAAAAGATAAGATGTTGATTATCAAAAGTGATCTAAATAATTCTTGATGGATGACTTGAAATTATATTGTGAATGATTATGAATTAGTCATAGATATTATAATCTAGAAAGAACCTAATATGAATATACTAAAAGATGTTTATGTTATCTGAAACTTTAGTAAGTATTTGTTGGTGAATTACCTAGACTTTCGCCATTAAGGCAAGTTGAAATTGGTATTGATTATATTCCCGGTGTTGCATTTGTGACTTGTACACTATACGTCAGCACCATCTGAATTTAAGGAATTACCGTACAACTGAGAGAGTTGTCGGAAAAAGATTTTATTATACCAAGCCTGTCATCCTGAAGAGCTATGGTATTATCATTCCTTATATTTCTAGATTACTGTGAACTGAGTAAATTGACAATCGAAAACGATATCCATAACTCGAAATGGAAGATTTGTTCGATCATTTACAAGGTTTTTGATCCTCAGCATGGTTATCATCAACTTCGCATCTGTGAAAAAGATTATCTATTCCAATCACTACATCCGGTACTTGTAATGAACGTTATGAGTTTCACGTGATGTCGTTTGGATTGACCAATGCACATGTAGCATTCATAAATTTGGTGAATCACGTGTGTAGGCTGTAATTTGATAAATTCATGCTTGTGATCATTAAGGATCATTTGTTTGTTTATAAGAATAAGAATGAGTTAATAATTATTTATAGATTGCCCTGAATTGGCCGAACAATGAAAACATGTACCTTAAATATTTAACATAAGACTTAAGACTTAATTCTTTACATGATTTAATCGTGTGATTAATAGATAATGGAAGCTATATTGACTTTTCAAAGATTAGAACCATTAACGCTTAGGGATTAAAAACTTAATCCTTTACATAAAATGACCGTTGGATTAATAATGGTAAGATGTATGCATATAGACTCTTCAAAAATTAAGAGCCCATTTAAGACTTTGGATTTTACCAAAAAGAAATGGAAATATGCTTTGACAAATGTTTTAACAAAGGATTTTAAAGGGATTATTCCCTTATACACTAAACATTTAACTAAAATTCTGTTTAGGGGTAAATGTTTGTGTATACCTCAAGATAACTTAAGAAGGATTGAGTAAACTGATGATCCCTATAATCGTTAGACTCAATGGTTAAGAACCATTATATCTAGGTTGATCATCATTCATATGATAACATAGCGGAATAAGAACAATGATCATAACAAGGTGTTTGGGCACAAAGAACAAGAATTAAAACAAATGGGATGTTCATTATATTAATAACAAACATCCACTAGACGTGTATACATTGAATCCCACGTCTAGTGCGACACACACTTTAGGTTTACATTGTGATTGAATAATATGTGAATAAAAACCTACGTATGTTTTCTTTATATACTAGAAAACATAGCTTACAAAGAAAGCTAAAGTAATAAAAAGACTCCAACGGCTTGTTCTTTTGCAACTTGTACTTTTTAGCCCTTGTCTTCTTATTTTGTTGTGTTTTGACTTATCAACTCAATAATTTGACCCAACAATCTTCCCCTAGTTGATGATGTCAAAACACTTCTCTTAAGCATGAATCCTTTGTATGTAGTACATGATCTCCAAGAAGCTTCCCCTTAAGTATAGCACATATTCTTCCCCTTTTTGACACATCAATAGGGAATATGTGAAAGTATGCAATCTTGTAGATTCTCCAAAAGTAGCTCTATGTAATGATCCTGAAGAAAAATAAATAAAGTATTCTTGATGTTGAATTAGATAACCCAATCTTATGTTCCATGTCTTGTTTATCCATGTGATGAAGAACTTATACCACATTATGCAAAAAATATAAGTAGACCTCGATCCCTTGTCAATATTCTCATCCTTTGTGAGACACTGAGCACGATAATGTAACTCCTTCAAGTGTTTATGACAAGTCTTCATCACCATCCATGTAAGCACGAACAAGTTACCTTTAAAGTCAGTGGCTGAGGTCCACGACATTAAGATATGATAGAACACAAACTCGCGAAAATCTTCTTCAATCATCAAACTTCCCATAAGAATTCTTCCCCTTAAGCTAACACTTCTTCATGACGAATTTGAATGAAATAACATCTTCATACCATATGTAAAAGTGTTATTTGAATAACTCTTTTGCAAGGCTATCCCGATTACATAGTTTAAATATCCATCAAATTCCCACGAATAATTGCTAACTCACTTTAAAATCATTAATCCTTTTAAAAATATCCGAGCCATAAATATCATCATGATATTCTATATTAAAACGGAGATTCCATGTACCTTTTGTGTGTATTTACCTTCTTTTTGTGTGCTTAAAACGTACCAGTTTTCTCAAACAGCGGCAAACTTTGTGTTGTCCAATATCTCTTCTGTCCAATATCTTGGTCAGATGTATTGTCCGATATCTGACAATACCTATCAGCGTTGAAGCTCATATATCGGACGACACTGTCAACCTATCAGTGTTGACTTATTCCTGTCAGCGTCGAAACCCTTCCTGTCAGCGCCCAAGTAACAAACGTCAGCGCCAACCTAAAATCCTGTCAGCGTCTACTCTACCTTTGTCAGCGTCTCTTTTTTCTGCTGACGTCATTTGCAGCCAAGTTTCTTTTGACAATGAACGTTTAATATGCAGCACTTCTTTTCTTCATGTAAACCATATCAACCCATATATATTGTAACAATATATCGTCCAAAAATAGATGCTGCAACTCTTGACTTCAAATATACCTGCTATCGTGTAAACATAGAGATGCTATAACCAATCATAGATCATATACCGTGTGAACACATTAAACATGTAAATACATGTTCGTGTGAACACAAAACCTTCAACCAATAGGAACTGAAGGCTCACGGTAATACAGTACACTAGCATGTAGAGTATCAAAACTTCAAATATTAGGGTTTAACCGTGTGAATGCAAAACTTAGGCCGTGTGAATGCATGTAGCCCCACGTGAGTATGGTAGACCAGCATGTAGAGGATCAAAGCTATATTTAATACAGATCGTGTGAACAGAATCCATATATAGTACTTGCTTGGCCGTGTGAATGCACATGAAGATCTCACGTTCAAACATTGTATAAGCAGCTGCTATAATATTTATCAGAAACCTTAAATTAAGGTTTTGTGAATTAAATAAGCCCATAAGAACGACGAACATCTGCTGTAACACCATTCTTGCTCGTAACCTGCTGCTTATAATACAAACCCTAGAACGAAGATTGTTTAATTCGAAACCCTAATTAGGGTTTTAAGCCTAATCAGATTCGAATTTAAACACCATAATGCATTATAACAGCCTCCAATCTCAATTCTTCCTGCTTTTTAAGTAGATCTAGGGTTTAAAGAAACCCTAGTTCATGATTTCATGTGAAAGCAGAAAACTGAAAATCTTCCATCAGCCAACTTCGACGCTTAATAACTTTTGTCTGGGATAAAACTCGACAATCCCTCCGGTGGATGTTTAGATCTATGTATGTAGAACACACATCTAAAATTTCGTGACGATCCAACGGTTCAATCAAAAGTTATGACCTTCTGAATACTGCTGCGCACACAAAAACGTCCAGAAAAATTCAATACGAATTTTTCTTTTCTTCACCATACACGAACACCTCGTCGGACCTAGATATCAAGAGCCTTAGGCTCTGATACCAATTGATGATCCCTATAATCGTTAGACTCAATGGTTAAGAACCATTATATCTAGGTTGATCATCATTCATATGATAACATAGCGGAATAAGAACAATGATCATAACAAGGTGTTTGGGCACAAAGAACAAGAATTAAAACAAATGGGATGTTCATTATATTAATAACAAACATCCACTAGACGTGTATACATTGAATCCCACGTCTAGTGCGACACACACTTTAGGTTTACATTGTGATTGAATAATATGTGAATAAAAACCTACGTATGTTTTCTTTATATACTAGAAAACATAGCTTACAAAGAAAGCTAAAGTAATAAAAAGACTCCAACGGCTTGTTCTTTTGCAACTTGTACTTTTTAGCCCTTGTCTTCTTATTTTGTTGTGTTTTGACTTATCAACTCAATAATTTGACCCAACATAAACCCATTTATACCATAACCTGAAAACTTAAAACGACAATTTTTGCTTTTCAAATAAGAAAACTTTGACCAAAGTATAAACAAAGGTTTTTCGAACATTTACGAATCTTATTAATTATTTTCGATAAATCAACAAAAATCTTGTTAATTAAACTCAAATTTATTTTGAATATTTTATATAATTGGTCGAACTAAGAAATTTAAAACTTTTACGTTTACGCTTCATAAAAATTAACTAATAAATATTTAATTAATTATAATAATTATCGATGCTTTAGACGACGGATTGAGAAAAACGGATAAAAATGATAGTTGAGAAGAAATTAAAACTCAGAAGATGTGAAGAAATAATTTTTGAATAAATACGGTTGTGATATCTGAGTGAATTGTGGACATGATAATTATATCTTCATGAGAAGTGAATATAGATACTGACATATTATATAAAACGGATAAAGAACCAATTAGGATATATTTCTTAATAATGAAGGTGCAAAAATAAATTGCCGAATGATATAAAAATAAACGATGTGTGTAAGAAGGATAATATAAATAGTGAAAGGTTTCACGGCTAGTATGAACCGTTAGAGTTGAGAAGCCGATAGCGTTAAATGTTTTAAAGGACACTTGTGGTTGCCTAAATATGGAGATTGTGAGATATAGTTACGTTGGAATTTGTAAGTATAAGTATTCTATTTATGTCATTTATGACTAAAAGTATCTTTGTCTGAAGAAGATGTACTAATGGCAAATTATGAAGGCAGACATCGCCTCATACATTGGTAAACGTCTAGCTATTGCAAAGGTCATCATCTGAATTTGATTCGATTTGGGTCATCGTCGACAGACTGACCAAATCTGCTAATATCATTCCTGTTAATGATAAATGCAAAAGAGTTATGTAAACATAGCGTGCCTGTATCGAACATCTTTATCAAGATCCTCGCTTCGCATCGAATTTCTAGAGATTTGCTCAGAAATCATTGAGAACGAACCTTGATGAGAGTACTATGTACCACCCCAAATCGAAGGGGCGAGGTAAAGTAACAATACAAAATACTATAAGCATTGTTCTATGTTTGAATGATTGACCTTTGGTAATAGACCGTATAATCGTTTTCCTTTGGAAAGATTACCATTGATAATCATCGTATTAGGATTGAAATCGAATCTTGTTAGAATCTATATTAGAGCATCTGTAAGCAGGAGTTGAGATAAAGACACCCGACATACACCCATTGTGAGTTGGACATGTCTTTTAGGTCTAAGGTTCCTATGATGGCGAACCTATCCTTACAAAATACCCGACCCGCGAGATCTGAAATGATTATTGAAAATAGGATTTAATTATTGACTGCCGATAGTGGGCAGGAGGTTATGTGAATATGAAATGTAGATCTTGAAGTGCCAAATGGGTAGCGAAGTTATGCCAAAATTTTTAACTTTGGAAAAATGAATTCATGATCTGACAAATCATGGGATATAAGTCCCCGTTGTATGGGACCATTGAGATGATATAATAGATTGGTTTGAAAGGCATATAAGCTGGATCTACCCTAGGACTTCAAAGACTGCGTGAAATATGTTTCGTATATCGAACTTGATGGAATATCTATCATGTGAGAATCTGATTATTCTTAGTAGAGCTTAGATCGGCGAAAAGTTGCATTCATCAAAAACCCGTGAACATCATGGATAGAGAAGTAAGTCAACATTAAGCCTGATCTTATTCCCGTAGTTATGTTTGATGAAACTCGCGTATTGTAATTGCACTTGTGAGAAAAGACCGAATGTGGAGGAAATACCCACATGGCTTTAACTCTATAAGAAGCGAGTAGTAAGATGATCTTTGAGGACAAAGATCCTGTTTAGGGGTAAATGCTGTGACAATCCGTCAATTTACGATTGATATTTTATTCTCAAATATTATTCTCAAATATTATTTTAATGTTACAATATGAACTCACTTATTTTTGGGAAGAAATTTGGATTTACGTCTTGAAGTAGCATCGACTACGTCTAAACCGGAGGATTCAACGTTACGTGCTTCCGTTTACATACACCGTCTTTGGTGACAGTCCGACATTTCAGAAAATAAATTTATCCGTGAATATTATTTTGGAGTTTTAAATTTGTGTTGGTTCATAAACTCACAAATTTACGAGAAGAGATTAGAACTTACGATTTTATTTTAACGTCTTTTACGACTAAACCGGAAACCCTAGGATTACGTATTTACGTTTTCGAACTCCGTTTTTGATGAGACAATTTTTATTAGATTCATTTTGTGCCGTTGATTCATAATTTATAAAAACAGTTTCGTAAAACGGCCCGAGGGCACGCAAATCGAGGAAACTAGAATCGAGGAGTACCCGTAAATAAATGGGGATGAGACAAGTGGGACACTTGCCCCACCCCCACTCAAAACCAGCCCTATCTAGCCACAATTCTCCACCAAGCCAACATATGTGTCAAGTTTTTATGCCTACTAGCAACACTTGTTGCTAAATGCTTACCTTGTAAGCTAACAGACACCAAAAACAAGCAAAACCACTAGTTTTCTCATTTCCACCATTCATACATGCAAACCACCTCAAAATCCTCTCATCTCCCTCTCTTAGTTCGTCCATACTCCACCTTCAAACACCCATTTGATCAAAATTTAACCACAAAATCCTATGTTATACATACATATGATGATGCCCTCTTGAAGCTCTCTTGAATGGTGGTGATTATAACATCCATGGAGGAGTTTCCTTGGTGTCTTGGGGCTGATTTTCCACAAGGAGTTTATGAAGATTGGTGGTCATGAAGATGGTCTTGGTGCATCACAAGTTTCTCCATCAAAATCCATGTTTTGATCACAACGTACATCATCATGGTGGTATAAAGATTGTCCTCCTCATCTTCTTGTTAATTTCATTATGTAAACATGTATTTTATTTCCTATTGTATATGTATTTGATGATTATATGATGATAAAAATGTTATGTGGGGATTTGGTGTTGATAAACATGTTTGAAAAAGTGAAAAAACTATAAGAAACAAGTCTAAAATCTTGTCTAAATATGTTGGCTGTATGAAACAGTAAAGAATCAAGTGGTGAACTGATAAAAATGGCATAGATTAATAGATTTACAGTAATCTATGGGTCTTGTACACATGTGAGAGTTGGTCATGCAATGGAATCAAAGTAATGAGTGAGATATGATCAAAACAAGTTTAAGGTATAAATCTGAGTTCACTGTTTTGGACGATTTTTAGAAAATATTTAGAACATGATTCAACAGTAGATATAGAAGAGCTAAATGTAGCACATATCATGTAGTTTATGTGATAAAATCTTGAGCTTCTATCTCCATATAGAACTCAAGATATGGCAGTTTTGGTGAAAGTAAAGATAAAAATCAGATTTTTGGAAATTAAAGAATAATACTATTATATAAGCACTCAAAATTTTAATGTATAAAATATAAATTAAAACCCACTAACTTATGGATTCTATTTATATAAATATGTAAAAGGTGGAATAAGTGTATAAATTATAAAAATGGTAACTTGTTAAGTTTTATAAGTTATAAAACTATAAACATGATTTTTACGACTTTTTCGGCTATTGCCGTAAAATTAACCTTTTTGTTAAATAAAACATAGATGGTTGGACCCGTCTAATGAAAACTTTATAAAACTTATATACTGATATATAGACATGTACAACAAGTAAAAACCGATAAAACCCGAACTATAGGGCATACGGACATTAACGAGCTAAGTAAACATATTGGACTAATACTTGGGCTAATAATTGGACTAAATAAGATAAACACTCATAAAAAGAACTTATTGGGCTTAACCCATTTGGGCCCAACTTAGAAAGAATACATACTGATAAAATAAGTATAACAAGGATTAAAACAAGTTAAGGAACTTATAATAAGTTTATTGGACTTAAAACACGTAAATGGGTAAAACTAGTAAACTAGTATAAAAGTTATCGACATATAACACTAAAATAAGTAAACGAGAATATGTAAACCCACTTGATCATCATATATATATAATCATCATATGTATACATAATTGATATTTTTATAAAGTCATTGGACAAACGTCTAAGACCGAGTATTATTTGTCTAGGTTTCCATGATTGAAGCACGTACCGTACGTCCGAATTGCCGAGAACCCGCCTTCCCATATCAACGTGAGTTCATAGCCTCGCACTCTTTTAAATGTTTTTATAAATGTTTTATAAACCCGCGAGGGAAATTACATGTTAGTTTTTATAAAATAGGACACCATTTGTCCCGATTGTTTGTTTATTGATTTTGGACCCAAATGATTGAATGACCCGATTGTATGACCCGATAAATGATTAAAGGACCCGATAAATGTAATTAAATGGATTATTAAAGTTAGGTTATGTCACTAAAAGTCCCATTAGCATGAATTGTGAACTACCGGGAGTTGGTAGACGCTTATGCATTTAATAGTACTATTTGGGGACGATCACCCCAGTTCGCGCCTTGACGGTTGATCCCCATCGTGCCACATTGATTGGTAAGCGAATTTATGTATGAGAAGATTTCCATAGCGTGACCTTTGTGACGACACGCTACTTTAGATGGGCAAAATTGGTATCGGGTTAGCTACCCGTTGTTGGTTTAGTAAGGTAACAATGTCATGCGGCTTATAATAATCCAAAAACTAACGAAATACTATTAGACGCTTCGAATTACGATGTATTGCCTGACTAGCAATACAGGGTCATACTATTGATATTATGTTTGTGTTTTGGTTTTCATAACCATACTCATATAACGGTTTTTATTTTCATACAACGTCGTAAGACGTATTGTATGATGTTTTTACGACATTGGCTCGTATGATAATTTTTAAGGCAAATGCCTATATTATGATTTTCGATAAGAATTTGTATAAAATGACTTTGGCTATTTTATGGCCTATTACAAAGATTTGTATAAAATGATTTTGGCTATTTTACGGCCTATTACAATGATTTGTACGAATTGATTTTTGGTAATAATTTTATACCAAAAGTTATATTGATGTAATTTATTAAACTCTATGAATTCACTCGGCGTTATCACTGACCTTTTCTTTTAACATGTTTTATCTCAGGTACTTGAAGGTAATTCTCGGGAAGACAACAAGAATTCATGGCCCACACCTAAATAATTATTTCCATTCAAATACTTTGTAAAACCTTGTATGAAATAATATGACTTGGGACCGATGTAACTTTGATCTTTATAAATGGAAATGATTTATTATTAAACGACACGATTTTTATGCGTTGTCTATGATGTGAGTAACGTGCTATCCCGTAACACCAACTAGTCTTCCGCTGTATTGAGTTGTATAAATTTGGGGGTGTTACAGTTTTTTTGGCACCAAATTCATGATGGTAGAGATACTTCTATGTGGTTTGATAAATGGGCGGATGAGTGCCCTATTCAGGATACTATTTCTGTCAGACATATTAATCGTTCAGGTTTTGCTTTATCGGACAAGGTACGGGATCTAATTATGAATGGAGCTTGGAGATGGCCGTTGGACTGGTATGATCGATTCCCGAATATTGTTTCTATTCCGGTTCCAATGTTTTGTGATAATCGTAGTGATAATATGGTTTGGCGAGACCATAATGGGATTAATCGGCCGTTTTCTTTGGCTGTTGCATGGGAGTCTATACGGATGAGGTCGAATAATGTTGATTGGTTTCATGTTGTTTGGTTTCCGCAGTGTGTACCGAGACGTGCGATTCATATGTGGTTAGTTCTGAAGCAGAAATTGAAAACGCAAGATCGACTGAAGCAATCGGATGTTGGGCCTCATGTTGATCTTTCTTTGCTTAAGTGCCCTTTGTGTAATCAGGTCCCTGACTCGCATAATCATCTTTTCTTTGAATGTTCTTATGCTACTCAGGTATGGTTACAATTGCGTGGGAGGTGTGGTATGCACAATAATTCTCCGCGTATGACTGATATTGTGGAGTTTATTAGACCCTTAGCTAAGGGGTGTACGGTTGTTAGTCTCATAGCTCGGGTTGTGTTAGCGGCTTCGGTCTACTTCATTTGGAGAGAGCGAAATAATAGGCTTTTTAACAAGAAGTCTTTGACGGTTGCTAAGCTTGTGACTTCAGTCTGTGATACGGTTCGGCTAAAGCTCCTCACTTTTAAATTCAAAAAGATTTCTTCAGTGTCTTTAGTGATTCTTGAAGATTGGAAGATTCCTATGGTGTGTATTGATCAAGATGGGAGTGCTGGGTAAGGGTCGTACTCTTTTTCCCTTTGCGGGGTTTTTCCCATTGGGTTTTTCTCGTAAAGGTTTTTTAAGGAGGCGGCCTTACTTGGATCTTTTGCTCTCTTTATGTTGTTGCTGGTATGGTGAGTTAGTTGCATGGTTCCAAGACTTTTTCTTGTTGGCGTTTGCTAATGTTGCATTTATGTCTATTAGTAGAAGTATGTATTAGGGTTTTTGTTTTACATATCCTTTGTTAACAAGCTGCCTGTAGCTTGCGGTTAATGTGGTATCTTAGCCACATTCCTTTGTACTTCAACGCATTTTTGGTTAATATATTTACCGGGGTAACCCTTTACCAAAAAAAGCATTATACTTAAATACTTATCGTGTATTATAAATAATAATAACATACGTAATACTTTTCGTAATTAATTAATATAAGTAATATTTACTTTAAATATTCATGATACGTGCCATATATTAATTAATCGTAAAGTTTTAACTTGTCCGTGTTTTCATGCATTTAATGTTCAAAGGTATTTTAAGCGAGTTTTACATCGTTTGTACACCACCACCAGAGATCAGGCCAACAAGTCTACAGGTACCATTACTGGCATCTTATTAATGTGCGGACATGCTGCATGCGTTTTATTTGATACGGGTGTGACCTATTCAGTTATATCCACTACTTATGTTGCCCGTATTAATAAGACATCTACACCACTTGAGAATATATTAAAAATATCTACGCCAATGAGAGAGTCTATGCGCATTAACCATGTGTACAAAGATCTTCCCTTAGAATTTGATGATAAGATTCGTCATATTGACGCCCTTCCTTTGGACATGTGCGAATTTGATATGATCTTAGACATAGACTGGCTAGCAAAACACCACGCCACGATCGATTGCCATACATATCGAGTTATATTCGGAAATGTTCAATCCCTAGAGTACATTCATAATGGTTTCATACTAGGAAAGTCTGTACAAATCATTTCTGCCTTATAAGCCCGTGCTTTACTAGCTCATGGCTGCGAGGGTTTCTTAGCTACAATTCAGGACACCACTATTGAAGCTCCATTGATTCAGGATCAGCTAGTTGTTTCAAAATTCCCTGACGTGTTTCTAGAAGAACTTCCGGGTATACCACCTATCCGCGAAGTGGAGTTTGGCATGGAGCTCATTCTAGGAGCTGAACCTATCTCCAAGGATCCTTATCGCATGGCTCCCATAGAGCTCAAGGAGTTAAAATACCAACTGCAGGAGTTATTGGAGTGAGGTTTCAATCGTTCGAGTGTATCACCATGGGGTGCAACAGTACTTTTTGTCAAGAAGAAGGACAGCAGCATGCGACTGTGCATTGACTATCTGAGCTTAATAGGATCACAATCAGAAACCGTTATCCATTTCCGGGGATCGATGATCTATTTGACCAACTACAAGGTGTCAAGCACTTTTCCAAGATTGATCTATGATCAGGCTATCATCAGTTGCGAGTTAAGAAGCAGGATATTCCTAAGACTGCTTTTCGCACCAGATATGGTCACTGTGAGTTCGTAGTCATGCCTTTCGGACTCACAAATGCTCTAGCGGTATTCATGGATCTAATGAACCGCGTTTTCCTTGAGTTTCTGGACAAATTTGTCATCGTATTCATCGATGACATTCACGTCTTTTCAAAATCCAAGGAAGAACATGAGGAACATCTTCGCACCGTACTGCAGATTCTTCGCCAGAAGCAACTGTATGCAAAATTTTCCAAGTGTGAATTCTAGTTAAACAAAGTGGCATTTCTGGGCCACATAGTTTCCGCAGAAGGAATCACCATGGATCCTGCGAAGGTTGAAGCTATCACAAAATGGCCAAGACCGACGTCTACAACTAAGGTTCATAATTTTCGGGGCTTAGCTAGATATTATCGCAGATTTGTGGAGAACTTTTCACGGCTAGCCTTGCCTTTGACCAAGTTGATGCGTAAGGGAGAGAAATTCGTCTGGAATGATGAGCAGGAGAAGAGCTTTGAAGAACTTAAGCAGCGATTGGTTTCTACACCTATTCTTACTCTCCCATCTGGCATAGGTGGATTTCAGATTTATAGTGATGCTTCGGGTAAAGGACTTGGCTGTGTACTCATACAACATAAGAAGGTGATTGCCTATGCATTACGTCAGCTTAAGCCTTATGAGTAAAATTATCCCATCCATGATCTAGAATTAGCAGCAGTTGTTTTTGCACTCAAGATTTGGAGGCATTATCTATATGGTAAATCATGTGATATCTTCACTGTTCACAAGAGTCTCAAGTACATATTCACTCAGCGATAACTAAATATAAGGTACAGACGATGGTTAGAGCTACTCAAGGATTATGACACCAACATTCAGTACCATAATGTTAAGGCGAATGTGTTGGCTAATGCTCTCAGCAGGAAATCAGGCATGATTGATGGCATCAAGGTGGAAGAAGAGATCATACATGATCTAGAGCGTTTAGACATTGAATTCTTTGTACGTGGACAGCATGGGTACTGGGCTAATCTGAGAGTTGGGCCAGACTTAATCTCTCAGATCAAGGCATCTTAGAAGGACGATGGTGAGATATGGGTGATTATTCAGAATATCGATCAGCGGACAGAGTTCCGTATAGACGAAGATGTCATCATATGGCAGGATACCAAGTTATGTGTTTCGGACGATCTTACACTTAGAGAAGACTTACTGACTGAGGCTTACAATTCTCCATTCTCCATTCATCCAGGTTCTACCAAAATGTACCATGATATCAAACAACATTTTTGGTGGAGTGGCATGAAGTAGGATGTTGCTACCTTCGTGTCCAAATGTCTAACCTGCCAACAGGTTAAGATAGAACATTAGCGAGCTAGTGGTTTACTACAACCATTAGAGATTCCTTAGTAGAAGTGGGACAAGATCTTCATGGATTTTGTCACTAAACTTCTGCAGACTCAGAGGAAGTATGATGTTATATGGGTCGTTGTCGATCGTTTAACCAAGTCTGCTCATTTTCTTCTAATTCGCAAAGATTATCCAGTTAGCAAATTGGCAGATATATTCCAGCAGGAGATAATGCGACTGCATGGTACTTCATCAGATATAATATCAGACAGAGGTCCTCGATTCACGTCTAAATTCTGGAAAGGTTTGCAGAAAGCTTGGGGCACCAGACTCAGGCTTAGCACAGCCTTTCATCTCAGACCGATGGTCAGTCAGAGCGTACTATTCAAACTCTAGAAGATATGTTGCGTGCTTGTGAATTAGAATGGACAGGAAGTTGGGATGACTACATCTGCTTGGTGAAATTTGCCTACAATAACTGTTGGCACGCGATCAAGTGTGCACCTTTCGAGATGCTTTATGGCAGGAAGTGTCGTGCTCTAATCTGCTGGGATTAGATTAGTGAACGAATAATTGAGGGTCCAGAGATGATAGAGGTGACCAATGGGAAGGTAGCCATCGCCAAGGCGAAGTTGCAGGAAGCTCGTGCTCGTCAGAAGATCCATCCTGATAACACCCCATTTTGGTAAATGGCATGTCACGCGTAATTATGGCGTGTCATCAAAGCATGCAAGGTAAATTTCTTAAAAACATTAAATGACCATGAATGGAAATACCGGAAACAAACATCGGTAGTCCAAGTATAAGCTCATCACACATAAACATAAGTACTGAAATGGAGAAGGATTAAACAATGTCAAAAGAAATGAAGTAGCATAATGTACAGAAAATGCATAAAGTAGTGAAGGCTAGATAGCTTCCAATCCGTATGCACCTACTCTTAACGTCTACGAGCGCCCTTGAGTACCTGCCGTTTGGGAACATGAAGGGAAAACGGCTGAGCATAACGCCCAGTGAACGGATATACAAGTATAGCATGAAATAACATAAGCATAAAATACTAATAGCAGCGGAAATGTATAAGTCCTAGATAACCTGGAACATGATCATAAAACTGGTTTTATAGTTTGAAGAGACTTATGTTTTTATATAAAATCTGTATTAATTAGCCAATAGCGTATATAGGTCACGAGGTTCCACCGTGCATGAATACTTGGAGGGGAGACCTCGTCATGCAATTAGAGGGGTTGCCCCTAATTAAATAGTCTGGGTAGGAGGGATGAACTCCTTGTGAAGGATGCAAGACACACATCGCATTCACCATGAAAATCCTTAAAACATGTAACTAGGATGCACCCATATGCCTCACATCATAATAAATATAGGCCAAAACTGAAAAGGGACGCCACGAGGAATCACACCGCCGTGGGGAAGTCAAAACATTGATGCCTCCAGTGTTATGGTTATGGTACCTCCATAATTAGGTGACACTGGTCATGCATGTATATGGCTTAGGCAATTAATCTAACATAAGTATCAAACATATAAAGCAATACTGGGAAAACAGTTGGCTACAAACAGGGAAATCCTAATAAGGAAAGAATGTCCATACTGAAGGATGGGAAATCCGTACCTTGTGTCCAGTGAACGAGGAAAGACGAAAGGATGAAAGTCCTACTCCGACCTCACTAATGCTATATAAATAGGGGACATGTATAAGTATTCTGATTACTGAGTACGTAACTGATTATAACATATCTTAGCTTGTTTTATATATTCTGGTCTTGTTTTAAATGTTATACTGTGTTTATCATGTATTGCATGTATCCTGATTAAGTATTATCTTGTATTCTTGTATTATTATACTTGTTGTGTAATAATAAGTAACTTCCTAAAAATAACAGGTTTCCTAAAATAAAAAGTTCTAGAAAATAGAAAGTTTCCAAAAAGAGAAAGTTTCCAAAAATAGATCAGTTTCTAAGAATAGATTAGTTTCTAAAAATAGAAAGTTTCCAAAAATAGTAAGTTTCCTTAAATAGAAATTTTCCATATTTAGAAATAAGCTAGATTGATATGCTAATAATATAAGCTTAAGTTTACTGGTTAAATATCATAAGTTATGTAATCAATAGTATAGTTTATTAATAATATCATGTTAATTAAATAAACTATAGGTTATACGATTTAATTAAATATAAGCATGATTTAATTTAATTAAGGCATATAAAATACTTAGGTTAAACATGTATTAATAATTTATTAATTATAACCTAAGTCATGATTTATTAATTAATTTTAGTCCATGTTTTTAATAATTAATTAATATTATAATCTAAATTAAATGGTAAAATACTTAGGTTAAAACATGTATTATTTCTAACATAATTATAACCAAATCCATGTTAAATTAAATTAATTACTAGTCATGGTTTTAATTAATTTAATTTTCTTAAAAAATAACATAACTTGTAAAAATTAATCATATGACCGAACCCGTGTTTTAATTTAGACCGTAACATGAACCGGACCGGACCCCTTGAACCGGACCGAACCAAACACCCCTTAGCAGTGGCTACCCGGCCTAGCCAGTTGCCACTGCTCGAACAACATCACCATCGGCTGCAGCCGGTAGTTCCCCCTGCTATTCGCTATGTTCCTACTGTTTGAACAAAGCAGCCACCGGTCTTGGACCGGTGGTGCTGCTGTGTTGCGCCGAGACCCACGACGAGCCACAAGGCCACCCCAACGCGAGTCAGAATCCTCGTTTCCCTGCTGTTGAACCACAAATACCATGCCGAGACCATAAGGTCTCGGCTGTGGTGAAACGTGAGACACCGAGAGCTTCGGCTCTCGGTTTGTGTGCGTCGGTCGAACAAAACCCCCCACCAAACCCATTCTTTTTACGCTTTCTTGATTAACTAACATGTGTTCTTATTTGTTTTTAAGATCTACATAACATGTGTTCATGATTTCATTAAAAGAATAAAAAGAATAGGTTTAAGAGGTTACCGAATACGTGGATGAACTTGGTTAATAAACACGAACACGATCTATATAATTTCCAAGATCAAAATCAAACAAACACCCCTTCGTTTTGGGGTATAGCCGGCGGTAAGGAGAGGACCAAGAGCTAGGGTTTTTATTTTTTATCAGAATCCTGTGAATGAAACTCTATGTTTCATCTTTTTCCTTTTTTGTTAAAACTCAAATTGGGCTGGGCCCCCACTTTCTCCTTGTGTCCGCGGCTAACATAAGCCCATGGGGGTTTCCCGGGCTTTGTTCATGTTTAATAAATTACGTGTTCGTTTACTAATGTGTTCGTGTTATTTCGTGATTAATTATCCGTTTTATAATTAATACTTGTATCTAATCAATATTTATCGTGAAATAATAAATATACGTAATCCACATGTTCGTGTTTTAATGTTCGTGATTATAATTATTATGATTAATAATTATCGTGTATTAACACGTACTTAATAATTATCGTGCACTAACACGTACATAGTTTCTAAATTTAATATTCGTGAAACGTGTTCATGATATAAAAGGAAAGTTTTTATTGGTTCGTATGTTTACGTAATGTACTTTTCATGGCATTTATATGCGGGTTTTACAAATCTTTCCCCCTAAAAAGAATAATTCGTCCCCGAATTATAGATAAAATAAACTGAAAGAGGAACATACCCGAATTCAAAACTTGAAATGAGGGTAAGAAGCCCGGATAGACTCCTTTGTTTCCCAAGTGGCTTCCCACTCGGTATGATCCCTCCAAAGGATTTTGACGAATGGAATCGTCTTCTTCCTCATGACTCGTTCTTGTCTGTCAAGAACTCGTTCGGGTTCCTCGATGAAGGTAAGATCTTCACGACTCTATTCAAGTGGATACTGAACCATGTGAAGGGGATGATACTTGTATCCTCTGAGTAAGGACACATGGAAAACGTCATGATTGTGAGAAAGCTGTGGCGGTAACGCTAAACGATACGATACTTTCAAGTGTATTAGCAAGATTATTGCTAACCGCATCAAGCACAGTCTTCAGTCTATTGTGAGCCCTAACCAATTTGCCTTCATCCCGGGTAGAAACATAGCTGATAACATACTGTTGACGCAAGAGCTTATGCATATTTATCATCTTGATAGGGGCACCCCTCGCTGTGCATTTAAAGTTGACATCCAGAAGGC
Source organism: Glebionis coronaria (assembly GCA_025667525.1). Taxonomy (NCBI): domain Eukaryota; kingdom Viridiplantae; phylum Streptophyta; class Magnoliopsida; order Asterales; family Asteraceae; genus Glebionis; species Glebionis coronaria. The sequence continues at coordinate 1,488,713 of JANFOE010000057.1, forward strand.
CTATGACACGGTTGATTAGAGTTTCATGCGTATGGTGCTTCAAGGGTTTGGTTTTCCTATGAGGATGATTGGTTGGATTATGGAATGTGTCACTACCACTTCATACTCCATATGTGTTAATGGGGCTTTGTATGGGTACTTTCAGGGTAAGCGAGGTCTTCGTCAAGGAGACCCTTTTTCCCCTTATTTGTTTACGCTTGTTATGGAAATTTTGACTCTTATGCTTCATAAGAGGGTGGTGAATTCAGGAGTTTTCACTTATCATAGATATTATTCTCGGATGGAGCTCATTAACCTATGTTTTGCGGATGGCCTCTTTCTATTTGCGTACGGGGATTTTCATTCTACTAGGGTTATAAAAATGCTTTGGAGGAGTTCAAAGATGCGTCGGGTTTACATCCTAGCTTGCCTAAAAGTACTGCGTACTTTTGTAATGTCCTAATTTGTGTTAAACGTGGCATTCTTGATGTCCTACCTTTTGAAGAATGCCGTTTTCCTTTCAAATATCTAGGCGTTCCACTAATTTCTTTTAGGCTAATTATAAGGAATTGTAAGGAGCTGGTAGAGAAGGTTCTCAATCGGGTTCAAGACTGGAAGAATAAATCTCTTTTTATTGCGGGACGTCTTCAATTGATCAGGTATGTACTTGGATCTATGCATGTTTTTTGGGCTTCAGTTTTCATTATTCCTTCTCGGGTTCTCCGGGATATAGAACAAATTATGTGTGGTTTTCTTTGGTGTCATGGCCCTATGAAGACAGGGAAATCTAAGGTTGCGTGGGAAGTTGCTTGCTTGCCTAAAGACGAGGGGGGTTTAGGTATTCGTCGCCTAGAATACTTTAATTTTGCTCTTATGGTTAAGAATATTTGGAAGTTGCTTACTTTTAATGATTCGTTATGGGTTAAATGGATTCACGAGTATAAATTTAAAGGTCGTATCTTTTGGAGTATTCCTTTGCGTGGTAATATCTCTTGGGGTTGGCGCAAAATACTGGAGATGAGGCCCATCATTCGTGAGTACGTCTAGAGTAATCTTGGGAATGGTGTGAATACTTCTCTTTGGTTCGATAGGTGGTGTGATTTTGGGCCTATTGACTCTCATGTGTCTTTTCATGATATCCATAGAGCTGGGCTTACGTTAAATTCAAAGGTACTGGATCTTCTTGTTAATGGTACTTTGGTCTGGCCTCCGGAATTGCTTGCGAAATATCCTATCTTGCATTTGTGTACTGCCCATAGTGATGCTTCTCAATCAGATAGGTTGGTTTGGCGTGTTGGTAATTCCACGGTGCCAAAATTTTCTATGCAGCAGATTTGGTCGGTTATTAGACCAAGGGATCTTAAAGTCCCTTGGTTTTATACAGTTTGGTTTCCTCATAATATTCCTCGCCATGCGTTTAACTTGTGGTTGATTGTCAAGCATAAATTGAAAACGCAGGACCGTCTCTCTTTTTGGGATGCATCCTCTTTGCTAGGTGATGTTTGTTCGCTTTGTGAAGTTCAATCGGACTCCTATGAGCATCTTTTTTTCAGTTGTTCTTTTGCAGCAGCAGTGTGGGATAAAGTTAAAGGGAATACTTGTTTAGCAGCTTTGCCTTGTGATATTTATGGAATGGTGGTTCATCTCAACCCTAGTGCGAAAAGAAGGTCAACGGCTATTGCTGTTTCCAAACTGGTTGTTTCTTCTATAGCCTATTATATTTGGCAAGAACGCAATTGGAGATTGTTTAATAAAGGCAAACGAACGATCATGCAAGTTGTTGAGACTGTTACATCTGTTGTCCGATTAAAGCTCCTTTCATGCAGTTTGAAGAGGTCCAAAGAGAGTGAAGCTTACGCTCGTCTGTAGGAGTTACCTGAGTCAATTTTTGTTGCTTCATGATAGGTGTTTCCTGTTGTTTATGTACCATTAGGTGGTTTTTTCCTATTGGTGTAATTGGCTTTGTACTTGATAAGTAAAATGGATGGCATGTCATTCATTCTAGGTTGTTCAAGCATTGGCTTGAGGTTAATGTGACTCAGTCACATTCCATTGTACTTCATGGTCTTTTTTGGGATTTAATATATTTTACCGGGGATTGCCCCCTTTACCCAAAAAAACGATAAGATACTTCACCGACTCGCCCGATGATATAAAACGGTCCGATGAATCAAGGACTGAGTTTTCCTTTGATTCCAAAACGTCTAACACCACGTACGGGTGATACCTTAAGAAAGACATGATCTCCCACGTTGAAATGTAAATCCCTACTATGCTTGTCGACATATCTCTTCTGACGTGCACGAGCTTCTTGTAATTTCGCCTTAGCTACAGCGACCTTCTCGTTGGTTAACGCTATCATCTCCGGTCCTTCAAGTGTTTGCTCACCAACCTGATCCAAACAGATTGGGGCGCGACACTTCCTGCCATACAACATCTCAAACGGTGCACACTTGATGCTGGCGTGCCAACTGCTGTTGTATGCAAACTCTACCAAGCAGATATAATCGCCCCAATATCCTGTCCATTCTAATGCACATGCTCGAAGCATGTCTTCTAATTTCTGAATTGTTCGCTCTAACTGCCCGTCTGTTTAAGGATGAAAAGCCGTGCTAAGCTTATGTTTGGTACCCCAAGCTTTCTGCAGACTCCTCCAAAATCGCGAAGTAAACCGAGGATCTCTGTCCGAGATGATACTGGATGGAGCACCATGAAGTCTCATGATCTCCTTCTTATAAGTGTCAGCGAGTTTGCTAACCGGATCATCCTTGCGGATCGGTAAGAAATGAGCTGACTTTGTAAGTCGATCAACGATAACCCAAATTGTACCATGCTTCCTATTGGTCTGCGGAAGACCGGTAACAAAATCCATGGTGATCTTGTCCCACTTCCACTCCGGAATGTCTAATGGTTGTAGTAGACGACTAGACCGCTGATGCTCGATCTTAACCTGCTGGTAGGTAAGACATTTGGAGACATAAGTAGCAACATCCTGTTTCATACCACTCCACCAAAAGTACTGATTGATGTCGTGGAGAATGGGAGCTATGAGCTTCAGCCAATAACGCTTCCCTGAGTGTAAGATCATCAAGAACACAAAGTCTAGTGCCCTGCCATAAGATGTCGTCATCATCCAACCGAAACTCCGTCTGCTGCTCTAAGTTCTGAATGATTGCCCAAAATTTCACCGTCATCCTTCTGAGCTTCCTTGAGCCTAGAGAGTAATTCAGGTTCCACTCTAAGATTAGCCCAGTACCCATGCTGTCCACGTACCATGATTTCAATGTCTAGTCGCTCCAAGTCTCGTATAATCTCTTCATCTATTTTAATGCCGTTGATCGTACCCGACTTTCTACTAAGATCATCGGCCACTACATTCGCCTTGTCGGGATGATACTGCATATTAATGTCATAATCCTTCAACAGCTCTAACCACCTTCTCTGCTTCATGTTCAATTCACGTTGAGTGAAGATATATTTCAGACTCTTGTGGTCTATGAAGATATCACATGATTCGCCATACAAGTAGTGCCTCCATATCTTTAGTGCAAACACGACTGAGCAAGTTCCAAGTCATGTGTAGGGTAGTTCTCCTCATAAGGCTTAAGCTGCTGTGATGCGCAAGCAATCACTTTCCCATGTTGCATGAGAACACAGCAAAGTCCCTTCCCTGAAGCATCAATGTAGCTTTGAAATCCATCTGTACCAGATCGGAGAGTAAGAATCGGTGAAGATACCAGCCTCTGCTTTAGGTCTTCAAAGATCTTCTCTCTTTCTTCAATACAGACGAATTTCTCCCCTTTCCGCATCAGTTTGGTCAATGGCAGTGCTAATCGGGAAAAGTTCTCTACGAACATACGGTAGTAACCAGCTAAGCCTAGAAAACTACGAACTTCAGTCGCTGATGTCTGTCTTGGACACTTGGTAATAGCCTCAACCTTTGCTGGATCCATGGTTATTCCCTCTACGGATACAATGTGGCCTAGGAACGCCACCTTTAACCAGAATTCTCATTTGGAGAACTTGGCATACAGCTGCTTCTGGCGAAGTATCTGTAATACTGTACGAAGATGGTCTTCATGTTCTAATAACTTGGTTTTGTATAGTCGTTCACGAATCTATTCGAATTGACTAAGGTTTAGCGTGTGGCTCAGTTGTTCTTGGTATCTAAATGGGAAGTTTGGTTTTCTATTTCTACTTAAAAGGTAAAAGCGAAACGTAATAAAAATAAACCAAAAACAAATAACTAATAATAAAGGAGCAAAACAAATAATAAAACGTAAATTAAAATAAAACAATTAATAAAAATAAAAATAAACGAAGAAATTAACTTTCGAATGAAAAATAAAATTAACCTAATGAAAAAGGAGAAAATAAAACTAAGAGGGTACTTTAAAACTAAACGAGGTAAAAGCTAAAGCGGGCACTAAATAAAAGATAAAACTTAAATGGAAAAAATACTAATACTAAAAGTTGATGAAAAATATAAGTAAAAATACGCGACTTTCAGAATTAAAATCGGAACAACTTTCAGATTAAACTAAACGATTACGGAACAATATTAATTACAAAACAAGCTAGCAGGCAAGCTGCTCAAGCAGCCAAGCAAGCAGGACAAAATGGCGGGAAAAAGGAAGCATGCAAGCAGGCATGCATGACAATTTATATATACCTTGTTCGGAATGTTGACATGATCAGCTATTAGTTCGGGAAATCAGGCTTGCTTCTAATTCGGAATGAATAATCACAACGTAGTTCGGAATGTGCAAGTTTTGACTTAGTTCGGAATACCAAAAATCTGATGTAATTTGGAATGGAGATTTGGACATAGTTCGGAATCCAGTATTACCACCTAATTCGGAATAGGGTTATCTATGTAGTTCGGAATGTACTTGTTCTACACATAGTTCGGAATAAACGAATCCATACCTAACTCGGAATGTGATGAATGATCTAATTCGGGAAAAACTGTATTACTAGTAATTCGGGAAAAGCAATACTGGACCTAGTTAGGGAAATTAGGGTTTTAAAAAAATATTCCGAACTAAAACAAAATTAAGCAAAACTAAAATAAGCAAAACCAAATAAGCACTTATCTGAAAACATAACCAAAATAATTTTAAGAAAAAGCTAATAAGCCAAAATTTAAAATCTTTTAAAAACACTAACTAATAAAATATTTAAAATCAACTTTTTAAACACTTAATTAAATTTAATAAAAGCACACAATAAGCTATAAAATCAATAAGCCAACACAATCAAACACATAAAACATAACAAACAATCAAATAAGCATGACAATAAGTAAATAAGCATAAAGATTAAGCAAAACAAGAAAGGAAGAATGAGAGACTAATTAAAAACTTGATTAAAATCAAAAATCCAACAACACAAATTAAAAACTTACTTGGAAATAACTTGAAATTAAAGACAATAAAGTAAATTGACAATATGAAAGTGCAAGGAAAATAAATTGGAAAGACTAATGTGTCAAATTAGCTAACACCTCCTAATGACACATTAGGAGGGTATTTATAGGAAGGATTAACATGTGTTGATCTTTTCTTCCTTTTCTCGTCTTTTCGTCTTTATAAATTCTTCGACTTTCTCGACTTTGTCTCAGGATTAATTGAACTCGTCTTATAATTTCTTCATTTATTACTTGAGTTCTTCGACTTCATTAAACTTCCGTCTTTAGACTTTTTCTTTGATAAATCTTCAGAATAGGCCTTGGACTTCCGTTCTTTTTGCACTCTTGATCTTTTGACTTCGTCTTTTATCTTTTTCTTTGACAAATACCCGTGAAAGCCCGTGTTTTATTCCCTTTTCACATTTTCATCCTAAATCACAACAAAAACACAAACCACACATAATTCCGAAATTTACGACATAAAATACACGTTTTGGCTTGGTTATTATTATAATTAAGTGGTAAAAGGATAAGTGTTTTCACACTTATTAAATCTCCTACACTTGACCTTTGCAATGTCCTCATGCAATGCATTAATTACAAAGCAAGATTTACATTTTCCATCATAATCAATCCACCTTTGCCTTTATTAAACACAAGACATTAAAGAGATAGAAAATTGAAAAATATTAGAAAGAAGAAAACAAGTAAAGAGATAAAAGACTTACCTTAGGGTTTTGGAATGTCATGAATGTTTATCACCCTCAAGTTTCACGTTCCCTAAACCAAGCATAAAAACGAGATCATTGTTATTATAAGTTAGCAAACTAACACAAACTCATGTGGCCCAATTATTCACTTAGACACCCTTATTCCTAGGTGTATCTCTTATATTATATTGTTGTCTTGAATGATCAAGAGGATGCATTGTTGACTTATTTCGATAGCTATTTAGGCTGAAAATAAAGTGGGACGATTTAATCAATAGTTAGCTAAAGGACAAAATCTTTTAAAACTGCTTCTCGGGACCTCTTAAAGTTCATATCTTGGCATAACTCGCTTCACGATTTGAGACCTTTCTCGGATCGATATTTGGCAGTGACTTCATACTTCGCATCTTGAGAGAGGTTCATTAAATAATGGTCTTCTCTTCATAATAGGAATTTCTTCACTTGAAGTTTTGAGAGATTCTTCATACTTGGACCACGACTTCTTCATTTTTCTCCAATCTTTATTTAGGATTTTGATATACAACAATCCGCCTCGTTTTAGGACTTGGATCTATTTATCCTCATACCTTGTTAGGGCCTTTTTGGATAGACTTCTCCATGATCTTTAGGGGAGTATTTGCTTTTCGTCGTGTGTCTTGATCCTTCATATTGATTTTTGATAAATGATTCTTCACATCACTTGGGATCTTTAGCAACAAAATGTAGCCCTCATGCCTTGTTAGGGCCTTTTCGGACTCGCCAATCTTCGCATCCCGCTTCAATAAGTTATGCCTTGGCTATGAACTCTAATTAATACCGAGCAACTTTTAAACGATCTTAGGCTAGAAGCTAAGTAACTTTTCAAATCGTACCACCTTATTTATTGCAATAAAATTTATTAACAAGCGATGGGAGAAAAAGCTCATAATCAACTCACATAAATTCATGAAAGAATACCAAACTTATAATTGACTCTATCATTTCTCGTTCTCCATAATTTAAAATCTCAAGGAATGAGACTTGTGGATGCTTAGCCTATTAAATCAAAGTTTCGGGTTTTCAAGTCATCTATAGGATCTTGCAACTTCTTAGACTTTTTCAAGTTTTAGAATTCGCATTTTAAAGTTCCCTTGATAAACTACTTTCTAAGATCAATTATAGGAACTTGCGAAAAGTTCTTTTTCTTAACCCGTGAGAGTTAACACTTTCGCGTTTTAAAGTTCCCTATATAAAAGCCTAGCAAAACTTGACTTAAACACGTTAAGGATACTAGCTAGAGTAAACTTGGATAAGTAAACTCGAGTCGAGTCAAAAGATTCACAACGTTGAAAAAATAAAAACCACTTTATTAGCAAAGAAAGAAATAACTATAACAAAGGTAAATACAACTAGGCCAAAATAGATCAAAAATTTTGAAAAATGTCGAAAAATCAATTTTCCGTTTAAAATGAGGACAAATACAAAGAAAAAGCCCACTTAACTTCGATAGAAGTCCCCCCTACACTTAATATAAACATTGTCCTCAATGTTTAAGCATGTGGAAGTAACCTCCCCTACACTTAGGACATTGTGCACTTTGTTTAAATCTTGCTAGGGAAAGGACAACTAAAGTTATTCCTATTTTAATATTGAAGAATATAAAATAGAGAATCAATAGAGTTTAGGATAGAACCGGGAAGACGGGTACACGGAATCACGGATTATCAAAAGTCATCAAGAATGGATCTTTGATAGCTCGAATCCCTACACATGATAAGAAAGAAAAGAACAAACACATACTAGGGTCTCCCCCTACACTTATTATAAAAACAAAGAAAAAGGATAGATACTACGGTTTACCTCCCGAGAAGCGCCTGTTTTTGTTAACCGAGTCGTGAGCCTGACTCGACCTTGATTAGCATGGTAAGAACCTTGAAGAACATCCACTGGGATCAAATACATGGTTTTCATCCATCAAGTAGCACAAGCTTCAGGCGAACAAGGCAAGCCAAAGAAGAGTAGGCAAGGTTCCCTTAAGCAAAGATTGAGCACGGTGGTAGACAGTATGATGAAGTGCAAGCATATCTCCATTGTTTCCAAAAATCTTTCCTTTTATTTCATCAGACGGATACTGAGATGGCTTAAAATTGCAATACCGAGATCGAACACCTTTTCCTTTAGGGGAAAATAACACTCAGGCTCAGTAGACCTTGAAGAATATCCGCTCATAAATCTCGCAATCTCATCCGACGAAGGTGGATAGAGAGGTGTCAAAACATAAGTACTACGGATATCGGTGTCTTCCGGCTTCTTCTCCTTTGAAACAGGTTTCTTCATATCCGAAGGAGGATAAAGACCATAATCAAAGTCCAAAGGAGGAGAATCATTTTCATTAGGGAAGTAAGTATTGAGAAAAGTAGCAAAGTCTTCCTCAAATGAGTAGTCATCCAAAGTATGATCAAGCATTGTTGGTGGAGGATCTTCATCAAAAGTAGGTGCAAGGTCAACATGTGAAGAATCACTCGAAAGAGTATCAACATCATCAAAATCATCATATGTTGGCATGTTTTTATACTCTGAAGTAAAATCATCATAATCGTCCACATCTGAACTAGAATCATCATCATAGTCATCATAAATTTGGTGGAGACTCATGAATTGGTGGGGCATCCAAATTGGAGAGAGACTCATCCACATCATCTTGGAAAAGTGGATTACCATAACAAGAATCGAAATGAGGATTGTTGTAGACGATAAAATCATCAAGCTTTGTGCTTTCACAAGTATTTGTATCAAGTTCGTCTTGAAGCACATTAATCATATTTGCCGATTCACTTCCATTGGATTTGTTTGTAATCTTCCCCATTTTAAAAACTTGTGCATCATTCCTGACTCTTAGAATGAGTTTACCTTCGGAAACATCGACTAAAGCTTTTCAGGTTCTCAAGAATGGTCATTCAAGTATTAACGGAATACGAGGGTCTATTTCATAATCAACAACAAGAAAATCAACCGGAAAAGTGAAGGTACCAACTTTAACAAACACATCTTCGGGTATACCAACGGGGTAAGCGAGAGTTCGATTTGCTAGCTCAAGAGTCATCTTTGTTGGTGTAAGATCGGGTAATGATAACTTTTTCCAAACACTTAAAGGCATCAAATTAATACTTGCACCGAGATCGGCTAAGGCAGTAAATACTTCTGTTTGGTTAAAAGTACATGGTAGCACAAAACGACCGGGATCTCCAAGTTTTTTCGGAAGTTCTTTAAGAAGGACAACAGAACAATTTTCATTCAATCGAGTGTTAACAAACTCGGCCATCTTTTCCTTCTTATTAAGCAATTCCTTAAATATCTTAACGAATGTTGGAATTTGGGCAAGAGCTTCAACAAGGCTAATGGTGATGGTCACTCCCAAAATCTTCTTTAAAAAGTTTGACACTTTAATGTCATTCTTGGTGAGAAATTTGCACTTGTCTAAGCTAGAAGGATAAGGGATATTAGGTTTAGGTGGTGTAGGTGTAGAAGGTGAAGGTTGAGATGTTGAAGGTTTAAAGGTGGAAGGTGGGGTTGGTGAAGGGTGTTTCTTGGGTACTACTTCATTAAGTGGCGGAGACGGTAATGGAGAACTAATACTAGGCGTGGAAGTAGGTGGGATAAATGGTGGTGGAAGAGGTGTAGATGGAGTAACTGGAGGAGGAGTAGATGGTCCTACAAGAGTTGCTCCACTGCGTGTAGTAATAGCACTCACATTCGCTCTCGGGTTGGTGACGGTATTTGAAGGAAGAGAGCCCGAAGTAGAGGGTTGAGTGGTTTGGAAGAAACTAGCCATCATATTCTTCAAATCATTTGTTTGAATGCTCAAAGAAGTTTCTATATCATGTCGAAGCTCGGCTCGAATATCATTCCATTGTTTAGTAATATCTCCTTTCAAGTTGATGATTTGGCTTTGAAGATTCTTAACTACCTCTCCGTGGGTCCTTATGAAAGCTTTAACATCATGATTATAAGTTGTAGGTGGATTGATGGGTGGTGCTTGTTGAGGGGGTGGGTGATATTGAGTAGAAGCTCGAGGTGGGTTTTGATTGCTTCTATAAAAGTTGTTGGGATTGTGGTTTTGAGGAGAAAAACCGGGTGAAAGAAAGTTGTTAGAACGGTAACTTAGCAAGTTACGATCACCTTGAGGTCGGGCTTGATAGCTTTCCGTTGAATAGTTACCCTGAGCCGCATACACGTTTTTCGGATTGTCATGAGTAGAAGGACAATCAGTGTATTTTGCCCGACAAAATTGGACCAAATTTGGGCTTACTCGGATCATGTTGAATTCGAAAGGGTTCTTCTTTTTTAAATTCAACACTAAGAAGGGAATGGAGGATGTTTTAGAGAATGGACCGTGGATGATTCGGAAAATACCGATTTTTCTTAAGCAATGGCATTTAGATGCGAGGTTGCAAAAGGAGGATCTTATTCGTATTCCTGTATGGGTAAAGATTCATGACGTTCCAATTCAGGTCTTCTCAGAGGATGGACTTAGTATCATTGCTTCTCACATTGGTAAGCCGCTTATGCTTGACTCATTGACGAGTGCTATATGTATTGATTCTTGGGGAAGAAGCAGTTTTGCTCGTTGTTTGATAGAAATTAGTGCGGATGATGTGCTCAAGGAGAGCATATCTTTTAGGGTTCCTTTGGCTGATGGTTCTGGGTATACAATAGAGACGGTTACCATTGAATATGAATGGAAACCCCCTCGGTGTGAGCATTGCAAGATTTTTGGTCATGATCATGCTGTATGTCCCAAATCGGTGAAGGTTAGTATTCCGGTTACTCTAGTTTCAGGGGAGCACACATTTGGCGAAGAAGCTAATGATGGTTTTCAAAATGTGACTCGTAAGAAGAAACGAGGTAAGAAGAAGAAAGGTGGTATTCAGGTTGGCACTAACATGTTGTATGTGCCTAAGGTTAATATACCTCCTAAAGTTTATCCAAAGAAATCTACTAAGGCTGCGGATATCCCTTCCTCGTCTACGTCGGTTCCTAAACATACGAATAATCCTTGGGATGGTAGGGGTGTTAATACTTCTAATGCTTATCACGTGCTGAACGAATCTGACGAGGAAGAAGTTGAGAATATTTATGATGAAACTGCTAATTTGTTCTATGAAAATAGGGACAAAGCCAAAGTTAAGTCATAATGTTTTGATTTTACTAGAAGAGTATGTTTGTTTATTTTTCTAGTTGTGTAAGTGTGTATGGCATGTCATATACACTAGTTTAGGTGTTTATCAAGCGCTTGTGCTTGAGGTTAATGTGGTACTTCAGCCACATTCCATATGTACTTCAATGTTTTTTGGTGTAATATATTTTACCGGGGTAGTAATCCCCTTTACCCAAAAAAGGACAATCAGTGTACGAATGAGGACCGCCGAAAATCTCACAAGAAAGTGCTACGGCTTTAACTTGTTGTTGTTGATTCGTAGCTATGAGTAGGATATTTTTGTTCATTTCGGACATCATGCGGGTGAATTCGGTCATCTCGGTGTGTGATAAAGTAGAAGAAACATTGACTCTCGGGTTATTCCTTGAAGATGCGGATGAATCCCAATTTTTGTGCTGAGTAGTCATGTTCTTATAAACTCTCTACACTCCTCGGGTCTTCTTTTCATAAATGTGCCACCGGCGGCTGCATTAATCGTATGACGATCACGAAAAGTTAAACCGTTGTAGAAAGTATCAATTAAGGTGACGGGGAGCATATTATGATTAGGACATCGATCGATCAAAACATTATAGCGTTCCCAAGCATCGAAAAGTGATTCATCAAGTTCTTGCGTGAAACCACTGATTGATTCCGAAGGCTAGTGACCATGGATGGTGGAATGTAGCGCGACAAAAATCGTTGAGTCATCTCGTCCCATGTATGAATTGAATTCTTCGGAAGATGATCAAACCATTTTTCGGCATGGTGAGATAAAGTGTGTGGAAATAGATGAAGGCGAAGCAAATCCATAGTAACCCCGGGCAATTTCATGCTTTGAGTGACGATAATGAATTTGTCGAGATGTTTGTTGGCATCATCATCCGGAAATCCGCGAAATGGACAAGTATTTTGAACTTGTTGGATCATGTGATGCTTCAACGAAAACTCTGGAGCCGTGATTTGCATCGGCGTACTCGGTCCTCCACGTCCATTCATTGTTGGTTGACACAGCTCCTCCATCGTTAGAAGGTCTGGTTGAGGACCATGGTTGTTGTTATTCATGTTGGGGTGAGGTGGATTATTATTGTTGTGTACACTGGCCATGTCTAAGTCTTCAAGAGTCTCGGGCTCAGAATAAGACGAAGATCTAGTACGCATACACCTGCAAAAGAAAAAGATAACAAAGAAATAGAGGAAATATATTTACTGTAAAAATAAAATCTTTTTGGTGCAAAACTTTTGAAAAAGAAATGCTTTTTATGAGTTTTTTAATGTTTTTGGATTTTTTTGAAAATTTTTAATTTTTATGGATTTTTTAAAAAAAATTTAAGCAAGAAAAATAACGTTCACGAGTGAACGGATCCCAAAATACAACGCGTCTCTCACAGAAAACCGTTAATCTTTACGAAAAGAGCCGGCATCGGCGCCATTTTAATAACTTGGTTTTGTATAGTCGTTCATGAATCTATTCGAATTGACTAAGGTTTAGCGTGTGACTCAGTTGTTCTTGGTAACTAAAAGGGAAGTTTGGTTTTCTATTTCTACTTAAAAGGTAAAAGCGAAACGTAATAAAAATAAACCAAAAACAAATAACTAATAATAAAGGTTCAAAACAAATAATAACACGTAAATTAAAATAAAACAATTAATAAAAATAAAACTAAACGAAGAAATTAACTTTCGACTGTAAAATAAAATTAACCTAATGAAAAAGGAGAAAATAAAATTAAGAGGGTACTTTAAACTAAACGAGGTAAAAGCTAAAGCGGGCACTAAATAAAAGATAAAACTTAAACTTTTGGAAAAAATACTAATACTAAAAATTGATGAAAAATATAACTAAAAATACGCGACTTTCAGAATTAAAATCTGAACAACTTTCAGATTAAACTAAACGATTACGGAACAATATTAATTACAAAACAAGCTAGCAGGCAAGCTGCTCAAGCAGCCAAGCAAGCAAGACAAAATGGCGGGAAAAAGGGAAGCATGCAAGCAGGCATGCATGACAATTTATATATACCTTGTTCGGAATGTTGACTTGATCAGCTATGTAGTTCGGGAAATCAGGCTTGCTTCTAATTCAGAAAGAATAATCACAAAGTATTTCGGAATGTGCAAGTTTTGACTTAGTTCGGAATACCAAAAATCTGATGTAACTCGGAATGTAGATTTGGACGTAGTTCGGAATCCAGTATTACCACCTAATTCGGAATAGGGTTATCTATGTAGTTCGGAATGTACTTTTCTACACATAGTTCGGAAAAAACGAATCCATACCTAACTCGGAATGTGATGAAGGATCTAATTCGAGAAAAACTGTATTACTAGTAATTCGGGAAAAGCAATACTGGACCTAGTTAGGGAAACTAGGGTTCTGTTAGGACCATTGTAATAGTTATATGTAATAGGTAGACTAGGAGGTATGTAGTTCCTCCTGGTCCTAGTCGTAGTAGGAGCAAGTCCTGCTCCTGGTCCTAGTCGAAGTCAAACTTTATTATTTACTTAATATTCTGTTAGGATATGCATGAGATATGTTAGGAAAGGATATGCATATCAGTTTTACACGTTTTCATTAATGATGTATTAGGGTTTCCTTGTAGTATAAAAGGAACCTTAGGCAGAAGGGTTAGACACACCTTCACAAAACGTAGTTCTAGTCTTTATCAATATTAGAAATCCTTAGAAAGGATCAAGTCTTTATAGTTATTCTGTTTCTCTTGTTTATATTTATATTCTACATTCATATTATGTATAGAGTCTCTTTGTGATTTGACTTGTGATTACAGAAGTCATTAACCGGTCCTGACAGGCTGCAAGATCTACATCTAGTAGACCCAACAAGTGGTATCAGAGACTGGGAGGGTCTCTATACAAGCAGAATCAAGTTCTCTTATTACTAACAATTTGTTTACCATGTCTGCCTCAACTTCTACTCAAATAGGAGAAGAAGGCACTCTTAAAATTATGCAACCTCAGCAGATCCTGGCTACGGTCTCCAACACGAATGGAAAATTCCCTCTTCTGAAGAAGGGTGAATATGATAACTGGGCAATGAAGATGGAATGGTGGATCACCAACACTGATCAAGATCTTTGGAAGATCATTCTGAATGGAAACAGCAGGAAGCTTACTGGACGAGACAAGAACGGTAATATTACTCTTCTTGACCCTAAAACTCATGAGGAAATCATCGCTATTCAGAAGGAGGTAAAAGCAAAAACAATTTTGCTTCAATCTCTTCCTGAAGATCACATGGGTGACTTCTACCATTTGGATGATGCCAGAGAGATCTGGAATGGCATAAAAGCAAGGTTCGGCGGGAATGAGGAGTCAAAGAAAATGCGAAGGTCCATGCTGAGAGATGAATTTACCGAATTCAAAATCTCAGAATCTGAAGGTCTAAATCAAGGGTATGATAGGTTCCAGAAGATCTTGAGCCAATTGAATCAACTACGGTCAAAACCTGATGATGGTGACATTAATGCAAGGTTTCTTAAAGCCTTACCCTACTCATGGAACCAGTTGGTGATCTCTCTCAAAGCCAAAGGTGGGCTTGACTATCTCACCTTTGATGATTTGTTTCATAGGCTCAGAACATTCGAACCTCATGTGAGAGGATATCCGAGTGACTCTTTTCCCACCCCTACTAATTCAGCCTTTGTGAGCTCTATGGCATCTAGTCCCATGTCATATGCAAGTAGCCCGAGCAATACTGTCTCTCCCCAGCATACTATTCAGCATACTGGTCCCATGTCATATGCATCTAGTCCCATGTCTTCTGCTCCTGATCCTGCTGTCAAGTCTGGTAGTATGGTAGAAGCTGTTCTTCATTCTTTTGTGGCTGATGTTACTGCTGAACAACAACTTGCTTTTGATGACTTCAAACAGATCGATAAACTTGATCTGGATGAGATAGATCTTAAATGGCAGATGGCCATGCTTACTCTTAGGGTTCACAAGTTTGAGAAGAAAGCAGGAAGGAAATTTAATTACAACCCTCGGGAGCCAGCAAGATTCGATAGAAGCAAGGTACGGTGCTATAACTGCCAGCAACAGGGTCACTTTGCAAGAGAGTGCCCTAGCAAGAATGATCAGGAGAAGAGCAGGTACTCCGCTTTCAAGGTTCAGGAGGTTAAAGATGACAAGAAGGCATTGGTATCTGTTGACTCTATGGTCAACTGGAATGATCATCAGGCTTCTACTCTGGAATCAGCGGAATCCACGACTGATGTGTTGGCAATGATAGCTGGGAATCTCTCCGATGCAGAAGAAGCAGAAGAGATTGCTCTTATGGGCATCTCACCTCAGGTACAACATTGTCCTCTTGGTTGTCATGATAAATACACAGAATTGTTGTCCCAATTTAATGAAGTAAATGAACAAAATGATAAGTATTTTTTAGAGGTACAAGCCTATAAAGCTTCATTAAACACATTGGAACAACAAAAGAAGTGGTTACAAGATACACAACGTGCGTATGAGGATAAAATCAGGATACTAAGCATTGATTTAGAAAACACTACAAATATGCTTAATGTTAGAAATACGTTTTAACGTATATTAGAAGTATCGGTCACTCCACAATATGATTTATGTTGTAATAGCTCGTAGTTAGTAATTAGTTAAATGTTACTTATTAAGTTAAGTAAGAACCGGTCCATGGGCTTGTCATGGACCGGCCCAAGCCCAATGTTAGGCTTGGAGTATAAATACCCCTTTCCACCATGGAAAGGGGTTGGTTGTTGTTTCATTTGCACTTTCATATTAATAAAATTACACACATTTTCTCTCACTTTCTCTCTCTAGTTTCTCTCACTAGAAAACATCAACCCACTTCATAGATTCATAGGTTATCAATATTCTACATTTGGTATCAAGAGCTATGGGGTGATTTAAGGTAAGGATTGTGTTGCTTTTTTAGTTTTTGAATCAATTAGTGATCTTTAGAAAAAATCAATCTTGAATCTTGTTGTTTTTGGTGTTTTTGTTATTGGGATTGATTGATAAGGATTGGGTTTAGCTTATTTTGGTAAAAATCATAAAACTTTTTGTGGTTTTGGATCAAAAATCGGAGTTAAAAGCTGTTTTTTAAGTCTCGGAAACATTTTTTCCAGAACTTTCCGAATAGGGATTCCGAATAGGGAGATTTTTCAGTATAGAAGGTTTATTCCGAATAGGGATTCCGAATAGGAGAAATATTCAGAATAGCAGAAGTTTCCGAATAGACTTTCCGAATAGAAGGATTTTTTCCGAATAGCAGTTTTTTCCGAATAGCATATACTTTCCGAATAGCAGAAATCTTTCCGAATAGCCAAAAACTTTCCGAATAGCCTATATTTTTCCGAATAGCCAGAATTTTTCCGAATAGCCAAAATTTTTTCGAATAGGAGAAATATTCCGAATATCTTTCCGAATTGCCCATCATTCCGAATAGGAGGTTTTTTCCGAATAAGCCAAATTGCCAGATATTCCGAATTGAAGAAATATTCCGCATAAGGGTTTTTCCGCATAAGGGGTTTTCCGCATAAGGGTTATTCAGCATAGAGTTTCTTCCGAATAGGGCATTTTCAGCATAGGATTATTCCGAATAGGTATTATTCCGAATAGGGTTTATTCTGAGTTTGGGTTATTCCGTATAAGCAAGTTCAAGGGGTATTTGAGTTTTTTCGACGATCTTTAGTGGATTTAATCTTGAGTTCAACCAACACAACACAAATTCTCAACCTTTCTTCACTGCTCGATCAACCGATAATCTTTGAGTCTGTTAAGTGATCACAATGAATCCAAGTTCATTAATGCCTCAGATGACATCTCTTACGGATATCTCGATCATAACGGGGACTGATAGTCGTCCACCGATGCTTATTAAAGAGGTGTTTGAAGCATGGCAGGGCCGTATGATGCAATACTTGAAGGGCAAACCAACATACGGAAGGCTTATGGTCAAATCGATTTTGAATGGTCCACTCGACTATGGTACCATTGTGGCAAATAACGTGTCTCGACCAAGAGAATATGAAGAACTCACACCGGCACAACAACTCATTGCTGATGCTGATGAAAAGGCTCTAGACACTTCTCCAAGCTCTTCCGCATGATATTTATCGTATGGTTAGTCAATATACGGTTGCCAAAGATTTATGGGAACGTCTAAAGGTGTTGTTACAAGGTACGTCTCTCACCAAACAGGAAAGGGAGTGTCAGCTGTATGACATGTTTGATAGATTCACGTACAGCCCAGGGGAAACACTACACGATTATTACTTCAGATTCACTACTCTAATGAATGATCTGAATGTATACAATCTCGTGATTGCTCCATTCCAGGTTAACACCAAGTTCTTGAATACTTTACCTCAAGCTGAATGGGGTGAGTATATTACCGATGTGAAGTTAACCCGGGATTTGCATAAGTGCAACTTAGATCAAATCTATGCTTTTCTTCAGCAGCATGAGAAGCATGTGATTATGCACCGTTCTCCTCGCGGTATGTACCCAGATTCCTTAGCTTTGATGGCGAATCAACCAAGCTTGTCACACAACAACACACCTTATATCTTGGGACATCAAGCCTATCATCCATCACCTTACATGACACCAACCTTCCCACAATACTCGATTCTACCGCAACCACCCACCTCACATCAGCAACAATATCGGTTCAATGCACCTTCACCACAGTATGCTTCACAACTTCATCCAGCAAATGTTGCACCTTATGCTCAGCCTTCATATTCTTCTTATCAAGAGAATGCAGCATATCCAACAAGCTACCCTGATCAAATGAGTATTCCTTCTACTGATTATGCAGCTCATCCAGATCAAGCACTGTATTGTGATGATGAGGAAGTCCCCGTTCCTGTATTCCAACAAGGAGCTGATCCAGTTGAAGTGCTAACTACTATGTCTGCCTATCTCACACGAACTTTAAGCAAACGAGGATACAGAGGATCAGCTCCTACCAACAATCAGTTGAGGAATTCATCCAATTCTCGTCAACAAGCTACTATTGAGAATGGCAGGGTCATGGTTCAGCCTATTCAACCATATCAGGGGAGACCTACCACATCAACCACCAATGCTCGCACGGTCAATCAGGCACCAATGGCCAATCCTGCTCCACGGGCTAACTCCACGGGCAAGTTGCGAATGATTACATGTTACAACTGCAAGGAAGAGGGTCACATGTCCAGGGATTGTAAGAAACCCAAGAGGAGAAGGGATGGACAATGGTTTGCAGAAAAGATCTATCTGGTAAATGCTCAAGCACAAGGAAGGGAACTTGATGAAGAGGAGCTTGCATTTCTTGCTGATCCAGGGATTGCTGAACAAGACGTTGTCACTACGCAGAATGCAGCTTACCAAGCCGATGATCTTGATGCGTATGACTCCGACTGTGATGACTTTCAATCTGCAAAGGCTGCTCTCATGGCAACTATCTCCAGCTTAGGGCCAGAAAAGAGATCTGAGGTACTTATTAATACCACCGATAATACCACTAATGCTAGTATTCAGCCACATCAAGTTGTGCAAGAGAGTGCTGACTCGAATGAATCTTCGGTGGTGAGTCTTTCAAATGAGGAGACAAACAATGATAGCAATATCAATGTGAGTCCCCAGACTTTGAGTGAATCACAACCGGGACCCATTTCGCAAACGCCTACTCCTGCTCAACAAGATTTGGTCATGGTTCCTGCTACATTACTTAGCCAAATGAATGCTGCTCTCTTAGAAACCTTAGCTAAGAATAAGAATTTGTCTGATGAGCTTACCTTAAGCAACGAGAAAGTTCAAACCTTGGAATTAGTGCCCTCGTCTAGTGTTCTAACTAATCTCGAATATGATCATTTTAGAAACAAACAAATGGGTCACTTGCAAGAAATCGAAAACTTAAGAGCAAATTTGTCTAATGAACTTAAAGAAAAGGAGTTAGTGGTCACTAATTTTCAAAAACTTCAAACAGATTTTGAATCACTCGAGTCTAAGAAGAATGAAATGGAGATTAATGCTACTAATAAGATTAGAAGTCTAGATTACTTGCTCTTAAGACAATACTCTGCTTCTCAACTAGTTCACTTATTTGATGCTTCATTTAGAGAATTTAACTTATCACGTCAAAAAGGCCTTCCCCCTAATCCACGGTATGCAAAACAAGCTTTAAGACATAGTCCTAGACTTTATAATGCAACTCAATTAGGATTGGCCTTAGAACCGATTGTTTTTCCTGGTGATCGAACAAGTAAGGAACTAGTTGATGAGGATCGGTCATACAATTCTGCAAAATATCCCGAGTGTGATTATTTTAAATTGAATAAGGAGCTTGCAAAAACGGATTTTAGAATTCGCTTCCATATGGACAAAGATCTCATAACAGCACCAACCTACATATTAGATGAAGAAAACCCTAGTACTTTTCCTACACTTGTCAATATTGAAGGTCCTAAGGAAATTCCAAAGGATCTTCCACCTGTTAGCACTGTATGGTTAAACTTGCAAGAGATTAATCAATACTTTACTAATTTTGACAAGGTCATTTTGGAACGTACGACTTCAAATGGCCTAAACGCCGGAGAATGGGCTTTCGAACATATGAATGAGGTGTTTAAAACTGAGATCAATCCGTTTGTCGAAAGTCTAAAAGGAATTTTTGCATCTCTTAAAGAAAATCTTGTGTTTGAAATTGGTGAAGTTCAAAAAGTGTTTTATGAAATGGACACCGCTTACGAACTACAACTAGTTGAAAAAGAAAAGATTTTAACCGAATATGACCGATTCTTGTCTGCAGTAATCTCGTGTGATGTGCTTACTACTGTAAATGTTAATTATTCGAATGAGCTTACATCCGCTATGATTAATTGTGATGCTGTGAATATTTGTAATGATATTTGTGATGATGTTTGTGATCTTTCTGTAAATGTTGCTGATACTGTAAATGAGGTAGATAATCATTCTTGTCACGAATCTAATGCTGAGTTTTTAAAGCTACAAGATTCCTACAATTTACTTTCAAAACGCTTTAATCAACTAGAACAACATTGTATATCTTTAGAATTAAAACAACAAACTCAAAATGAGAATCTTTTGATATCAAATGTTTGTGAAAACGGTGTTGAGACTAGTGACAAGATGATTGCAATTGTTAAGACATTAGAGGAAGAAATCATGAGATTGAAGAGAGAGGTATCATCAAAGGAAACAATCAAAATGGAACTAGAGGCTGCAGAGTCCAAAAACCAGGTCTTAGAAATCAGACTTTCGTCTGTTCTAGGGGAGATGGATCGGACAAGACAGGGACTATCCGCTCTTTATGGTTCACTAGAAGAACGCTTCGCTTTTAATGCGGCACAGCAACAATCTTATGTTGAACAACTGAACCAAAAGTGCGAGGAAATCTCTGATTTGAACATCCTGCTCATTGACAAAAATATGGTTTTGGCTGAGTTAAAGGAGACACTTCTTCTCACCCGACAAGAAGTTGTTGATAACTTAGCTACCGACTCAGCACCGTCCACTAGTGCTCCAACAACCAAGTCAGTAGTGCTTTATAAGAATCCGCTTCATAAGAGAAACCCGGTTACCTATGATGATTATATGAGGAATGCCATTAAGCATGTCGATCTTCTTAGGGATATTTTAGACGATCTTTATGCCTTAGATCCCTCAAGTAGCGACTATTATTCGGCTAATGAATATGTTAAGCGAGTTCAATAATGCCTAGCATATTTGCAATACATAGGTACACCAGGTTCTGCACTACTTAATAATAGGCCCATTGCTGTCACTCCATTTAATAAGACTCCAGGAGCGAAACCATCATTGGCACAATCAAGTAAGACACCTTTAAAATCTGTTGCTAATGTTCCCACTTTGCCTTCTACAGGATTAAAAGAGACTACTAAGGCTAAAGGATCGCCACTCAAGAAAGCTAAGATCAAGCCCTCCACTAGTAGTGCCACAAAGAAGAAAGTAGAAGTCCACAATAGGAATGCTAGTTCAGTTTTAAATAAAAAGAATCATGTTAAGACTAAAAGCTCTGCGCCTGTGCAGCAGCCTAAACCATTCGTGAATTCTGATTTAAATTGTTGGAATTGTAATGAATGTATGTTTTCCCAGCGTCATGATTTGTGTCGGATTGATCACGTTAATGAAATGAATGCTATTAAGAATGGTCTTGAATGGAAGCCAACGGGTAGAACTCGTGCCCAAGTTGGCTGGCAATGGCGTCCCACTGGTAGGACCTTTACATTAGATGGAAAAATGTGCCCTTTAACTAGGAATGCATCTATTGAGGTTAGGTCTGAGCGTCCTTTAGTTAGGAACACTCGCACTCAAGTATGGAAACAGCGCCCTTTAATTAGGTCAGCCCCCACTATAGTGCCTATCAGTGAAGAAATACCTCAGGATTTGAGCCAACTAGAATCTACACCAACTATTAAGAAAAAGAAGGCTAGGAAACCTAAGAAACCTAGAGTTAGCAAATCTAAGATTATTAAATCTGTACCTGCTAATAACAAGGAACACTCAGATTCCGATACCTCTACATTGTCTTTGTGTGGTGATATTTTCAGGTGGTCCAAATCATCCTGTGGTATTTGGACTCCGGTTGTTCAAAACATATGACCGGAAATCGCTCGATGCTCCGAAATTTCGTCAGCAAGTTTCTTGGTACGGTTAAATTCGGGAATGATCATATAGCAAAGATTATGGGGTATGGTGAATATCAGATTGGAAACGTGACGATTTCTAGGGTATACTATGTAAAAGGTCTTGGTCATAACTTATTCTCAGTAGGACAGTTTTGTGATTCCAACCTTGAGGTTGCTTTTCGACAACACACTTGTTTCATCCGCAACTTGGAAGGAAAAGATTTGTTGAAGGGATCTCGTGGTGCAAATCTTTATACGTTGTCTCTACAAGATATGATGGCCGCCTCTCCAGTATGTCTTCTCTCTAAAGCATCTAAGACCAAGTCATGGTTATGGCATCGCAGATTATCTCATCTTAATTTTGATGCTATTAATCATCTGGCTAAAAACGAGTTAGTTCGTGGTCTTCCAAAGCTTAAATTTCACAAGGACCATTTATGTTCCGCGTGTTCAAGGGGGAAAAGCACCAAGAAATCTTACAAACCCAAAGCTGAAGACACTAATCAAGAAAAACTTCATCTTTTGCATATGGATCTTTGTGGGCCGATGAGAACTGAAAGTGTGAGCGGTAAGAAATTCATTCTGGTAATTGTGGATGATTTCTCAAGGTTTATATGGGTTAGATTTCTACGTACAAAGGATGAAGCACCGAAGGCTATCATCACTTTTCTGAAATTCATTCAGGTACGTTTAAATACCACTGTCCGCCGTATTCGTACAGACAATGGTACAGAGTTCGTCAACCAGACTATTCGTGATTATTATGAAGGAGTTGGTATATCACATGAAACATCCGCTGCACGCACTCCACAACAAAACGGTGTCGTTGAAAGACGGAATCGTACACTTATGGAAGCTGCTAGGACCATGCTTATTTATGCGAACGCTCCATTGTTCTTGTGGGCAGAGGCTATTTCTACTGCATGTTTCACCCAAAACCGTTCTATCCTTCGGAAACGCCATGGAAAAACACCTTATGAGCTTTTACATGACCGTAAACCCGATGTTTCATTTTTCCATGTGTTTGGTGCTCTTTGTTATCCAAACATCAATAGTGAGAACTTGGGTAAGCTTCAACCGAAAGCCGATATAGGTATTTTCATTGGTTACTCACCGTCCAAGAGAGCATACCGAATCTATAACCGTCGTCTTGGCAAGATTGTAGAAACTATGGACGCAGATTTCGACGAGCTGACAGCGATGGCTTCTGAGCAACACAGCTCTGAACCCGCGCTTCATGAGATGGGAACCGGTGCTATTAGCTCCGGATTAGTTCCCAATAATCCTACTTCTACATCATTTTTACCACCAACAAGGCCCGAGTGGGATAAACTGTTTCAACCGTTGTTTGATGAATTCTTCGATCCCCCGACTGATGAAGTTCCAGCACCTGTAGTAATTGCTCCAATACCTGAAGTGGTTGCTCAAGTTAATGAACCTTTATCTAAAGCATCTACAATTCACATTGAACCGGATGCACCTTCACCAAGTGATTCTCAAACTACACCTGAATCATCACCCCTACTTGTGCCTAATGATGTGGAAGAGGATTCTACTGATCACGACTTGGAATATGCTCACTTGCAAGAGCTTCCTTTCTTTGGTGTAGCGATCCCTGAAAACCCTTCAGCCGCGTCTACCTCAGAAGAAGCTCCTTCTATTGTTCACTCCAGACCACCTAGGATTGAAAACCATAGCACTAAATGGACAAAAGATCACCCAATTAGGAATGTTATTGGAGATCTAGATCGACCAGTCTCTACACGCCATCAATTACAAGAGAATGCACTCTATTGTTACTTTGATGCATTTCTCTCTGAAGTTGAACCCAAAAATTGGCAGCAGGCTATGACCCAATCATCTTGGATTGAAGCTATGCAGGAGGAACTAAACGAATTCCAACGACTTGAAGTATGGGAATTGGTTCCTCGCCCTGACAAGGTTAACATCCTTACTTTGTTATGGGTTTATAAGGTTAAACTTGATGAGATGGGTGCGGTATTGAAGAATAAAGCTAGATTGGTCGCTAGAGGATATAAACAAGCCTTGGGTATAGACTTTGAGGAATCTTTTGCTCCTGTGGCTAGATTGGAGGCGATTAGACTATTCCTTGCGTTTGCTGCTCATATGAACATGATCGTCTATCAAATGGATGTGAAGACGGCATTTTTGAACGGTGAACTAAGGGAAGAAGTTTATGTTAGTCAACCGGATGGGTTCGTCAGTACGGAGTCTCCTAATCATGTGTACAAGCTTAAGAAGGCTCTCTATGGGTTGAAACAAGCTCCACGCGCGTGGTATGATCTCCTGTCAACATATCTCATTTCGGAAGGCTTCTCCAAAGGCAAAGTGGACCCCACTCTATTCACTCTCAAAGAAGGCAACGACATGATTCTGGTACAAATTTATGTTGATGATATAATTTTTGCTGCCACTAACATAGAATTGTCAAACCGATTTGAGAAGATAATGTCCACACGCTTTTAGATGTCGATGATGGGAAAAATTTCATTTTTTTTAGGATTACAGATTTCTCAGAATCCCAGAGGCATCTTTATTAATCAATCCAAATATGCTCTAGAATCTCTTAAGAAATATAACTTTGAAAATTGTGACCCCGTGGACACTCTAATGGTGGAGAAATCCAAGTTAGATGAAGATAGGAATGGGACTATTGTCGATCCAAAACTTTACCGTGGGATGATTGGCACCCTTCTATATCTGACTGCTAGCAGGCCTGATTTGCAATTTGCTGTATGCATGTGTGCCCGGTATCAGGCTCGGCCTACCGAAAAGCACCTACATGTAGTTAAAAGGATCTTTCGGTATCTAAAAGGAACACTTCATCGTGGTCTATGGTATCCGAAAGATTCCTCGATTGCTTTAATATCATACGCAGATGCCGATCATGCTGGATGTCAAGACACGAGGCGTAGCACTTCTGGATCTGTGCAACTCCTAGGAGATAGATTGATCAGTTGGTCTTCAAAAAGGCAGAAAAGCGCTGCAATTTCTAGCACGGAGGCTGAATACATCGCCATGTCCGGTTGTTGTGCTCAAGTCCTTTGGATGAGATCACAATTAACTGACTACGGTTTGGGATTCAACAAAATCCCGATGTATTGTGACAACAAGAGCGCCATTGCCCTTTGCTGCAACTATGTTCAACACTCCCGGGCCAAGCACATAGACATTCGCTACCATTTCATTAAGGAGCAGGTGGAGAACGGAGTGATCGAGCTGTATTTTGTCACTACTGAGTATCAGCTGGCGGATATGTTCACCAAAGCCTTAGATCGAGGA
Source organism: Glebionis coronaria (assembly GCA_025667525.1). NCBI lineage: Eukaryota > Viridiplantae > Streptophyta > Magnoliopsida > Asterales > Asteraceae > Glebionis > Glebionis coronaria. The sequence continues at coordinate 1,513,943 of JANFOE010000057.1, forward strand.
CGAATCGAGTTTTTGATCGACAAGCTTGGCATGAAATCATTCACTCCAGCGACTCTCAAAGAGTTGGCAGAAGAATCAGCTGAATAGTCGTGGTAAACTATTCAGAGTATCCTTTGTTCGTGATCATGTATATTATAGTAAATATATAAACCACAAAAGAAAATACAAAAATATAAAACCAAGAAAAACCATAAAAAATATAAAACCTAGAAAAACCATAAAAATTATAAAACCAAGAAAAACCAAAAATATTTTTCGTTTAAAACGGGCATGTCTTTTAGTACGGTAATATTTACGGCCTTAGAAATGTCGATCAATATTGACACGGTGCCATAAATAGAGTCCGTATAAAAGTTGTACATTTTTAAAACATGCCCATTATGGCTTGTAGTTATTTCTGACTGCAACCCGGTTTTCATATTAAAGTCACGTATTTCTTTGGAAAACGTTGGCTCAGAACGGGAATTAATTTCTCGGGCGTGATTTACAAGTCAAATCACGCAAAGGGATCAAGTTTACTTTACAACTTGGTCTAACACGAATTTGTGTACGTCTCAGTGCATTAATTTGTTAAAATAAGAGAAATCTTATTGACACCACGAATCAAACTTTTTCAAGATATCAATTGGGAAATGTTTTTCATCATCATGTGCCTCGTTAAACAATGACTACAGCTCTTTAAATAGAAAACTGGTCATCGTTTAAGGGGGAGAAAATGTTTCATCATCTTTCACATCAAAAAAGATCTTCAAAAGTTTTCAAGGAAACTCACAAAGCTTAATGGTTAATGGTTGGATTGCTTTGGCATTTGTCTTGTTGTTGCTTATAAGCTTGTCATGAATAGTTTTGTGTTTGTGTTAAGATAGGATAATCACAAAGGCTACGGTAATTAACATAAGATAGGTCAAACTGACAAGATTTAAAACTTGGAAAAACAAAAGAACTATGTTTGTTGAAAGTAGAAAAATTGAGGGGGTAAAGTTGACAATAGGTCAAACTTGCAAAAAAAAATTTGACTTAGTCAAAATCACACACCCCCGTTCCCACTCTTCTTTCACTGTTCCCCTATCTTCATTGCCGCCATTGACAAACAAACACACACACACTCACGGAAATCAAACAAAAACGAATCAATCAGTAATCTTCTAAGATCAAGATCATCAAAAAGGTATATAATCGGTTAAATCATTCAAGCATATCAAGTTAATTAACTCTCTTAATTAAAATCAATCGATTGCAATTTCTGGTTAATTAGGGTTAATTAAATTGGGGGTTTTGCCTGGGTTGTATTCGGAATAGATCTATTTGCCCAGATTTGACCTTTAGAACACTTGAATCAAACGATTTCATGCTTAATTAGAAAATATATAAGTGTTGAAAACTTTCCGCGTAAGAATGACTTTCCGAATAACGGTTTCATTCCGAATAGAAAGAACTTTCCGCATAGAAGCTGTTTTTCCGAATAGAAAAGTTTTTCCGCATAGACAAAAGTTTTCCGCATAGGCCAAATCTTTCCGCATAGAGAAACTTTTTCCGAATAGGATTTTATTCCGCATAGGCAAATGTTCCGAATAAGGATTTTATTCCGCATAGGACCAAATGTTCCGAATAAGGACTTTATTCCGCATAGGCCAAATGTTCCGAATAGGGAATTTATTCCGCATAGGCCCAATGTTCCGGATAGGGAATTTATTCCGCATAGGACCAAATGTTCCGAATAGGATTTTATTCCGCATAGGCCCAATGTTCCGAATAGGGTATTTATTCTGCATAGGCCCAATGTTCCGAATAGACATTTTATTCAGAATAGGAATTTCTTTCCGCATAGGATAAATGTTCCGAATAGCCTTTTTATTCAGAATAGGGATGTTTTTCCGCATAGGTTATATGTTCCGAATAGACTTATGTTACGCATAAGATTCATATTCAGCATAGACCTATTATTCCGAATTGAGTGATTATTCTGTATAGAAGATGTTTGAATGGTTTCAAAGCTTAAGGGATTATGTCATATGTACAATGCTTAGGTTTAAAATCATAATGATATTCATACTTGTATGTATCAACCTTTGTGTTTTATCTTAAGCAGAGACGATGACTAACCCTACCGTACAACAAATACAACACACCAGAGCCACCGCCATTGCCGAAGCCAAGACTCTAAAGTTTATTCCGAACAACTTTCGTTTGAAGGAGGTATCTCACTCTACCCATAATGGTTTTAAGGTAGGTACAGCCATGCTTGATAAATCTCATTTCAAGCATGCGCTAAGGAGAAGTGCTTCAGTGCCCTATGACTACCTTTACGAGTTCTGGGCTACCAAAGAGAGGACGTCCAACAAAATCACTTTTTCCTTGGACAACAAGCAGCAGACGCTTACTGTGTCAGACTTTAGGAAGATTTTTGGATTTCGGCCGACACTCAAAGACTTATCATACTCAGCCAACCCGACTAAGGACCAGATCATGGAGATGTTCACCGCCATTGGATGTCTTGACATACGAACCCCGTCTGAGTTTACTACTGCCAAAGTTGGTCAACCATGGAAAGCTATTTTTGGGATTCTAAGCCGATGTTTAACACCCAAAACAACTGGGTTTGATGTTGTTCGTCCACCAATCATCAAGATGTTTTATGGTATGTTCAAAGGTATGGGTATTGATTATGCATCACTGCTGTGGGAGGAGTTTACTTTTCAACTCTTCACAAACACAAAGGGTAAGGTTAAAAGCTACCAGTACCCTAGGTTTATTAAGTTGATAATACATTACTTTATGGAAAACGATGCATCCATTAACAAGCGTGCAGGTAGTCGTCACCACACGATGGATGATGATGATTTGGTAGACTTAAGGCAGGAGACTCATTCGAATACGGTTATTCCTGGTCCCATTCCCAGTCATCTTCTGACCGATGAGATTATTGCATCTGCTGATTACAAGAACTTGCTAACAGAAATTGAGAATCAACGAGCAAGTATTCTAGCAGGTGAAGACTCTTCCACCACGGTTAAGAGCAAAGGTAAACGGAAGCAAGCAGATTTACCTGAACCCAAAGCCAAAAAGAAGAAGACAGAGGGTAAGAAGGGAAAGGGTAAGGCTGATGAGATGCGTCTACGTGACGAAGAAGGCATTGTTGATCCTACTCTTGATAAAACTGAGAAACAAATGATGAAGATAGCCATTCAAAGGAGTAGGAAAGATACTGGCGGTAGTGGTTCAGGTGCAAGGGTAGATGTTGAGGATGAGTACGTGGAACCAGATGATGTTGATGAGTTTGGGTCACCTGAACATTATTCCACTTCGAAGGAGCCATCAATCCCTATTTCAGCTGGTATTGACAAAGAGTCTACTCAACCTTTGGTAACTCAACTTCAACCAACTCAACCCTTACCAACCAGACCGGTTTCAACACCATTTCCTCCACCACCAATAAAGCCCATCCTTAGTACCGCAGTTACAACCGAGCCGATTCCATCAACCCAAAGCAGCTCTGCAACATCTGCAATGGCCGTATTAGTGATGGCCGAAATGTTGGATAAACATGTGGATACTCACAAGAGAGAAATGGATGAACTTCGCCAAGAGCTAAATAGAAGAGCTCAAAGTGAAGAAGCATCAAGGAAAGCTCAAGAAGAGTTGATTGCCAAGTTCGCTGCAGACATGGAATTTACACGTAAAGCTCATGCAGAAGAACTTGCTAGGGTTAAAAAGGCTGAAGCTGATAGGCATCAAGCACGAATTACGAGACTTAAAGCTATTAAGGATGACCTTAAAGAGCAAAAAGAAGCTCTTGAAGCTACTATTGAGCAGAGAGTGAAAGACTCCGTTGAATCCCTAATGCCTAAACTGCGTAATGATTTGAAAACACTTGCTGCTGACAACTTGATGATCAAATCATCCAATCCTTCAGAAGCCGCCTACAAGATTGCTTATGACTTGACGGATTTTGAATTGAAGAAGATCCTTAAGGCTCGTATGGTGGAACTTGGATCGTTTGATAAGTCTAGGATTCAACGGGCTCTCTTCAAAACCCTGAATGACGCTATCATGGAGGATGATAAGTTGTTCAAGACGTTTGGAAGTGTGGTACCCTACCACATTCTCCCCGAGGAAGAAAGGGAAGAGAGTGAAGAAGAAGAGGGTACTGGTGGAGAAGAAGAGGAAGAAGAAGAAGAAGAAGGAGAAGATGATGATGGTGGTGATGATGATCAGGATGATGATGAAGATGATGATCATGATGAGGATGAGGATGATGATGATGAGGATGAGGATGATGATGATAATGATGGTAATGATGGTGGTGATGGTCACCAGGAGAGTGTTAAGGGGAGCAATGCGGATAAAGGTGAACAGCCTGAGAAAGGGGATAAGGGTGCCAGCTCAAAGAAACCTGTTAAGTCTGGCACCAAATCCAAGAAAGATGCAGCAGCAAAGGAAAAATCTACATCCACAGAATCCAGACGATCGAAGTGGCGCCACGACGTGAATGCCACTACAGGGTCATCTATTCCTGGTACATTTATTGCTGCATCCATACCTGTTACCACTAACCCTGTTAGTTCTATTGTTGTTGCTCCTGTGATTGCAGAATCGGTAACCGAACCTGAAGCTGCACAACACTCACCCGTCCATGACACTGCTGAAATGCCTGAATCAGAACAAGCAGATGTTCACGTCTCCACTCCTCTGCAACAAAACCCACAATCTACTATTCCTGAACCAAGCACAAGGGACTGGGCGGACACGTTGGAGATCGACGAGACTGCACCACCACAGGCTTGGATCACGGCAGCAGCGCAGTATGATCCGATCACCGACGCCGACAAAGATGTCTTGTATCTTCGTATCCGCAGTCCGATTGACTTATGTGCATTTCTTGCTCATGAGTATAAGACTTCAGTTACTCCATCTTTGGTGAAGAAGGTACTGAAGGATAAAAGACTTCGCGCCAAAACCCGGTTGACCCAAATGGAGTTCGAATATTATGCCGATGAGATCCTGAAGGCTCTGAATACCGTTCAACGGCCAGGTCTTCATGAATCAGAAAGAGCTCCACCTCCAATGGATCCTACTCAAGATAATCAGATTGCTCTTGACTTCTTCGTCACCAACGATCTTGTGTATCTACTGAAGGGGTCATCAAAGTACGCAACCTCCCTGACCTTGCTGAAAGCTGCCAACTGGGGGACAATACCCTTTATCGAGGAAAAGGTAAATCAACTCTGGGTCCCAAAGATAAATCGTAATTATGATATGTATGCTGTCATAGGTGCATCTCATTGGGACGAACGAGTCCGAAGGGCGTACAGGGGTTGCTGCCTAGTCAATTCTGGAAGCAATGTTAGATCCGACATCCGCATCTCCAGCATTTTAGGGATGAAAACTGAAGCCAAGAATGGCTATTATCATGTGACGGAGATTCGTTTGAAAAGGGAAGATGACAGGGAATACAAAATCCAGCAGGGAGATTTTTCCATCATTCGCCTTGAGGATATCGAAGATATGCTGCTTCTGATGACCAGAGATCAACTCACACATATTCCTCGTGAAGACCTCATTGCTTTGAATACAGCACTTCGTATGTTCACACGAAGCGTTGTCATCAAGACACGAGTTGAAGATCTTCAGTTGGGAGTTGAAAGCTATCAAAGGAAGCTTAACCTAACCCGTCCAGTGAATAAAGTGCTACCTCAACATGTAGAAAGATGTCCCTATACCGGTATTTCTGTCCCGAATTACGGCATCTTCTACTTGAACAGTCGAGGTTTAATGAAGTTTATGAGGGTGGGCGAGCTCCATAAGTACAGTGATGGGACTCTTCTACAAGTCAGAGGAAAGTTGGAGCATCTGAACTCGGGTGGAACTTTGCCAGAAATGACGGAGGATTGGCATCCGGGTTACCGGCAGATGGCGAAGTACGTGATCAAGAAGATCGATCAAAAGCTCCGTGAACGTAGATTGATGAGGAGCTTGGAAAGATTCGTGGGTGGTAGACCATATGGAGTGCACTACATGACACTGCAACGATCCATCTAATGGGTCGTACATTTCAGGTCACTCTATATTGGTATTATTTGTGAATATGTATATTTGTGAATAATGTGCTTTAATGGCTTGTTGTAGTGTTAAAGTATGATAATTTTTCAAGAATTTCTCACGAGATTCTAAATCTTTCAAAATATATCATACTAAAGCACTACAACTATCCCTTATTAACTTAAGGGGGAGCAATAACTTGTTCTATGGCCAAACATCGATTTCATTTTTACCCAAAGACCGGTTAATCCATTCAATATCCCAAATATTAATGGTTAACATTTTGGATAAGGGGAGAAAATGGGATTAAGGAGACTTAAATGACACTTGGCTAAAAGATGAAAAAGACTTAACGATTATCCAACTTAATATGTGTAAAGCACGTGTTAAGGGGGAGCGTTTTTGATGAACAAAACACCTAAGGTACAAAACTTTTGATTTCAATATCACAAGTACCTTAAGTGATTTTCAATGATTTTTCATGGTGGCAATTCCTTCCCAAAACACACTTAATTCACGACGAATGTGGTGACAAAAGGGTGGTAGGAATAGGTTTAGTCCAATGATTCATCAGAGCCGATGGAATCTTCCCAAGGACAATTCCCTAGATAGAATTAGTAGTCCTAGGAAAGATGGAGAAAGAATGTGAACGTAGCTGAATGCCGACCAAGTACTTAAGCTAGCACTGGAACAATCACAACAAGGTGCTAGTGATGAAGTATTGGTAAGCATTGAAGGGGTTGAAGAATGAAAAAGAAATGTAAAGATAAAGGGTGTAAAGAAAGAAGCCCTCCTTACAACTTTAGGCAGAAACCGGGTCAATACATATGCTATTGAGGTCATTTTTGCTAATGATTCTCGGTATTGATGAAAGACATCATGGACCCAGTGATGCAATGCACAACCCTTCCCCAGCTAACTCAAATATCTCTCAAAAGGTATTTGTTTTAATCACACGGAGATCAACACGTTATCTATTGGTTTATTCACTCCGAATAGACTGGTATTGAAAAGGTGGCACTCTTCTCCAGCCATCTCTCACTAAATCAAAACGCACAATCGAGTCTAGAGCCAAGAGATCATCAAAAGTCTCATTAGGACACTTTCCATTTATTCCTTGCTTTCTCACACACTGTGAAAAGTAAGAGATTTTCATGAGTCCTACGCAGTATTCCTGTAATATTGCCAGAACATCCGAGTAATACGCAAGTATTACAATGAAGATGGAAATCCTGCTTGAGCCAACATCAAACAAGCTCATGGTAGGTTACACGTGCGGTTCTTTTAGGACCAATCTTGTGAAAAACTGGAAGGTAACAGTGGTTTAATTCTTAATTGAACTTAAACTCGTTCCAGGCCTCTTCGCATTATCATATGATCTTGCCAGAACACTCAGAGTGACTCTTTATTGACCACAGTGACGAGTGGAAATCCTTCTAGTGTTAACATCAAACAGCACTTGGTAGGTGACGTGCAAGATTCTTTATGAATTGAGCTCGTGACAACTGGAAAGCAACGATGGTGAAAATCTTAATTGAAATTCACTTGTTCCAGGTTTCATGAATTGACGGCTTCAAATCACAAGGATAATTTATCCAAGTGATTCACTCTTTATGTTCGCAGTCAGCTTTGGACGGTCGAATAAAGAGAACGGGTTTACCCGCAAAATCCTGTCAGGAAGTTACTTAATTGAAACTATCCGTCACGGGTACGATATCTAATATCGTCCAACGGTCTTCACCGACCGGAGGTAAAATGCTACCGAATTAGAATAAAATGTTCAAAGCCATTTTATTCGTGTCGTTGCTGTGTACCTGTTAAAGACGGTGGCGTTGTTGTGTACCTGTTGAAGACGGTGGCGTTGCTGTGTACCAGTGAAGACGGTGGTGTTGCGGTGTACCTGTAAAAGTCGTTCCCACATGCTTATGTCTTTTGCAACAAAGTTCAGCAAAAATTCAAGAAAGTACAAGATGAAGTCTTCCGCTGTACCAAACTCTGAAGCTTTCGAAAATTCAACAAAAAGACGTAAGTGTGTGGAACATGAAGTCACGAGAAGGCAAAGTTCACAAGAAAGGCAAAGATCGCACGTGAAAGGCCAAAGAACAATGCTCTCAAGTCAAAGCCAAAAAGATCAAACCAACATATTCACAACAAAAGAAAGAAAAGAAGAAAAGACTACGAGCTAAAGAACGAAGACTTAGTATAGTATGCTAGGTTTAGAACTTTGTAACGTGGAGTGACCTCCCTTAGGGGGAGATTGTTAGAAATACGTTTTAACGTATATTAGAAGTATCGGTCACTCCACAATATGATTTATGTTGTAATAGCTCGTAGTTAGTAATTAGTTAAATGTTACTTATTAAGTTAAGTAAGAACCGGTCCATGGGCTTGTCATGGACCGGCCCAAGCCCAATGTTAGGCTTGGAGTATAAATACCCCTTTCCACCATGGAAAGGGGTTGGTTGTTGTTTCATTTGCACTTTCATATTAATAAAATTACACACATTTTCTCTCACTTTCTCTCTCTAGTTTCTCTCACTAGAAAACATCAACCCACTTCATAGATTCATAGGTTATCAATATTCTACACTTAAATATACAGAAACTAAAAGAGATGCTAGTATCAAAGAAAAAGAGGAGATGCAAGCTAAATTAGATGCTACAATGTTAAGATTTGACAAATGGCAAAAGGCACCTAAAAATCTTTCAAAATTAATTGATAGTAGCATGTCTGGCAGAACTAAAAGAGGCTTAGGATTTGAAAAATATATTGATTCTGAAGATGTATTTGATTTATCTTTCTCAAGTGTCTTTGATGCCGACAAAGAGGATGAGGGCAAACCTAGTTACAATAGGTTTAAACCGGCAGCAGAAATGCATGCTGTCCCTCCTCCTCTTACTGGAACTTTTATGCCCACCTCATGGCGTAATGACTCGGATGGATCACAGATGCTTGAGTCCCCAACTAGTTCTACTAATACTAATGACTTTGTCTCATGTACTTTCAGTGACAAAGCCGGTGACTCTGCATCTAATGGTTCAAGTGAAGAGTCAAGACCTACGAGTTCCAAGTCGGATGAACATGCTGCTACTGGTGCTAGGAAGTGTGAAGAAAAAGTTGCTGTCAAGTCGAGTGTGTCTGGTCCTTGTTTATTGAGTCCTAGGAAGAATGTTTTTCCTAGAAATGCGTGTAATAAAGTAGGCAGTGTGAAACAGTCTCATTCTAATAAAAGGTCTTTCAAAACATGTTTTGTTTGTGGCAGTTCCTTTCATTTAATTAAAGATTGTGATTATTATGACACACATGCATCTGTTCATCATGCTTTACTTGCTCCTGGTCCACCAGGAGCTGCCTCATATGCTTCTAGAAGACTTAATCCCAGTGCTCCAACGTTTAATACTTCTAAAGTATCCTCTCCTTTCGCGTCTGATTATTGGAGAGATAGTGGATTCCAACCAACCAGTAATCATTTTCCAAATTTTAATCCAATCTATCCGTATAACTTGGACCACACGTATTTTGGTTTGGGCACTTTGGGAACTGCTGTTAAGCCCTCAGCAGGTTGTTCTTGGTCAAATAATAATACCCATATGATGCATAGACAACCAAGAAACAATAGTGGATCTCATCAATCTTCTTGGCATTCTTCTAATGATCCACAAGGCAGGCTCAAACCTGAAAAGGTTTGGGTCCCCTTAAGACGCTAACTTTTGCATTGTTATTATCTTGTTGTTGTAGGTTACTCCATACCAGGATCCTAGTCTAGGCATTGTTGATAGTGGGTGCTCCAGGAGCATGACTGGCAATAAAAGCCTTCTCTCTAACTTTGTACCATTTTATGGAGGCAAGGTCTATTTTGGGGGAGGTGAAGGCAGAATTACTGGCAAAGGAACGATAAAGACTCCAAATCTAAATTTTAAGCAGGTCTACTATGTGGAAGCACTTCAACACTTCAACTTGATATCGGTCTCAGATTTGTGACAAGAAGCAGTTTGTACTCTTCACCGATACTGATGCACTTGTGCTTTCCAAAGATTTTCAGCTTCCGGATGACTCACAAGTTCTACTCAGAATTCCTAGAAGACACAATCTATATAGTATCAAGTTGAATGAAGTCAACCCTACTGGTCAACTAGCATGTCTGGTTGCAAAAGCCTCAGAAGATGAAGCCACAAAATGGCACCGAAGGATGGGACATGTGAACTTCAAGACCATTCACAAACTTGCCAATCTGAATCTGGTCTCTGGTTTACTTCCCAAGACGTTTCGAAATGATATAAATTGTATTGCCTGCAGCAAAGGCAAACAACACAAAGCATCCTTCAAGGCCATTACTGCTTTAAGTCTTATTACTGAACCATTGCAGCTTCTACACATGGACTTATTTGGTCCTACTTCCATCAGAAGCATTGACCACAAGCAATTTTGTTTGGTGGTGACTGATGGTTATAGCAGGTTTGCGTGGGTGTTCTTCATGGCTGCCAAAAGTGAGACCTACTCAATTCTTCGAGATTTTCTTACCTTGATAGAGAATCAGTTGTCCAAGAAAGTTAAAGGTATTCGATGCGACAATGGAACCGAGTTTAAAAATAGAGACCTCATCGCACTTTGCAATGCTAAGGGCATCAAAAGAGATTATAGTGCTGCTAGGACTCCTCAACAGAATGGTGTGGCAGAAAGAAAGAACCGGACACTAATAGAAGCAGCAAGAACTATGCTTGCCGATTCCAAGCTTCCGACCATGTTCTGGACAGAAGCTGTTAATACTGCAAGTTATGTTTTGAATAGGGTGTCTATTACCAATCCACACAAGAAGACACCTTATGAGCTGCTCACGGGCAAAGTTCCAAATATTGCTCATTTGAAGCCTTTTGGGTGTCCAGTCACCATTCTGAATACTAGTGACTATTTGGGGAAGTTTGATGGCAAGGCTGATGAAGGATATATTGTAGGATATTCAGCTCATTCTCGGGCGTATCGTGTCTACAATCTTCAAGCCAAACGGATAATTGAAACTATAAATCTCAGGTATTTTGAGAAGAAGACAAACATACAAGGAACAGGTCCAGAATGGTATTTTGATCTTGATTATCTTAGTGATTCGTTAGGATATTTTCGTTTCAAAACTAACCATGATGCAGGACCACAAGTGTTTGCAACTTCAAGTACTGGTGTTCCTTCTAGTCTTTCTGATTCAGATGATGAGGATGACATTTTTGTGGTTCCATCCTATTCCACCACGGTTTCTCCTACACCTCCTAGTGATGCAACTCCATTGGATGTACAGGATTCCCAAGCAGCTCTTGATACTCTTCTCAAGCAACAACAAGAAGCTACTAAAGCAGCGGCTCAAGGTAGTTTTGAGTTTCCCTTGGTTGAGCCTACTGACAAAGTTGCTCCTGGTACTCCAGCTTCTGCTCCTAGTGCTAGTCACTCAACTACTGGTACTCCGGCTAGTGAGTCTGCTTCCAATACACGTTTCTCCAGTCCTTCTGATTTGGGGAACCATGAAAAGAAGTCTTCTACCAAGCTGGATGATATACATAAACAACCGGTAGACGAGATTTTCCAAAATGCTTCATATGATGCTGATTTTGTTGGTGATCTCAATAACTTGGCACCAGAAGTGGAGGTTTCTTCCAATCCAGTCTTGCAACCACATAAAGACCATCCTACCACTCAAATTATTGGAGATCCTGGTTCTACCGTCAAGACACGCAGAATGCAGCAGAAGGCCTCGTCTGATCATCATGCTCTTGTGGGCTACATTGAGGATCAAAAGCGTAATAATCATACGGACTTTCAACACTGTTTGTTTGCTTGTTTTCTTTCACAGGTGGAACCTAGGTCTGTTTCTCATGCTCTTGAGGATCAAAGTGGGGTGGAGGCTATGCAGGAGGAAATGCAGCAATTCTTGTTTCAGAATGTTTGGGTTCTGGTTGACTTACCAGATGGGAAGACAGCTATCAATACCAAATGGATTCTCAAAAACAAGAAGGATGCACGGGGAATTATTGTCTGGAATAAAGCTAGACTTGTCGCACAAGGACACACTCAAATTGAGGGCATTGATTATACTGAAGTCTTTGCGCCTGTTGCCAGGATCGAGGCCATTCGTCTGTTTTTGGCCTTTGCTTCGTATGTTGGCTTTACGGTGTTCCAGATGGATGTCAAGAGTGCATTTCTCTATGGAAAAATTGACGAGGAAGTGTATGTTACTCAACCTAAGGGGTTTGTTGATCCACTTCATCCCAAGAAAGTCTACAAGGTGGTCAAGGCTCTTTATAGGTTACATCAGGCTCCTAGAGCTTGGTATGAGCGACTCTCCACTTTCTTGTTAAAGAATGGCTATCGAAGAGGTACTATTGACAAAACACTATTTCTTCGGCGGAATTCCAAGGATATTATCCTTGTTCAGGTCTATGTGGACGACATTATCTTTGGTTCTACAAGGAAGGAGTGGTGTGATGAGTTTGAACACTTGATGAAAGGCGAATTTCAGATGAGTGCCATGGGAGAACTGTCATTTTTCCTTGGTCTTCAGGTCAAGCAACAATCGGATGGGATTTTCATCAGTCAAGACAAATATGTTCATGAGATTCTTCAGAAGTTTGACATGGATCCTCTTAGACCAGCAGCAACTCCTTATGAAGTTGCTAAAATCAAACTTAAGAATGAGCCAGATCCACCGGTAAATGTTCATATGTACAGGTCTATGATTGGCTCTCTCATGTATTTGACTGCATCACGTCCGGACATTATGTTTGCAGTAAGTGCTTGTTCTAGACACCAGGTGACTCCAACGGTTTCGAACTTAAATGCAGTGAAGAGGATTTTCAAGTATATCAAGGCTCAACCTAAATTGGGTCTATGGTATCCTAGAGAATCTCCCTTTGTTCTTGAAGCATACAGTGATAGTGATTATGCTGGTGCTAATAATGATAGGAAGTCTACTACTGGTGGTTGTCAATTTTTGGGTCGTCGGCTTATTTCATGGCAATGTAAGAAACAGACAATCGTAGCTACTTCTTCAACAGAAGCTGAATATGTAGCTGCTGCTAGTTGCTGTGGTCAAGTTTTATGGATCCAAAATCAGATGTTGGACTATGGGTTCAATTTTATGAATACCAAAATTTTTATTGACAATCAAAGCACTATTTGCATTGTGAAGAATCCTGTATTTCATCAGCGGACGAAGCATATTGAGATTCGGCATCATTTTATACGCGATGCGAATGAGAAGAAGCTGATACAGGTTCTTAAAGTTCATACGGATGACAATGTTGCTGATTTGCTGACTAAAGCTTTTGATGGTCCTCGGTTTAACCACTTGGTGGTTCATATTGAGATGGTCAATCCGTGAGGTCTAGGATTGAGGGGAGACAAAGCCTAAGGGGAGGCTTTGTGTACATATTAGGTCAGTCTAACTTATTCATAGTATTTAACAACATAATTTCTTGGTTATGGTGGTGTGTGGTGCTTCTGAAGGAGGATTTTTGCTCTCTTCTAGTGGATATGGCCTTATATGACTGGCTTCTGGTCCACCTTGGTCAGCTTCTAGTTATGCTTGGTTGTCTTCTGGTGGTTTAAAATCTTTCCATGTCTAGTGGTGTTTGGCTATTGGTATTGGTACTGGTCTGGCTACTGTTCATTCTTTTTGCCCTTTTTTAATCACGTTTTGCTCCTGGTCTGACTATTGTGTACTTTGACTTTTGGTCAACGCTCCCAATACTGGTATTTACAAGTTTGAATTCAGCAAATAAATTGGGAGTAAGTTATTATGTTAAAAAGGGCAAGTGGTTAGTATGCCATTATGGCTTAATTTGAAAGGGCAACCCCCCATTAATAGGGGTCAATGAACAGTTACTACTTTCTTCCTATATGGTCAACATACACCCTTGACTCACTCATTACAATTAACACACACACAAAAACCGCTTCTACTCTTTACATCTCAATCCAAATCCTTCTTCCATCCATTCATCAAGATCCATGGCTGCTCTTGCTTACCAACCTGCTCATAATCGTGTTGCTTATCTGGGTGATGGTCCTAATCGTGAACATTTTGCTGATATCTTGGAGTTTATTGAAGCTTCAAACTTAAGGTTTGCATTTACTGTTTGTCCTACCATCTATGATAGTGTGGTACGTCAATTTTGGGCGTCTACTGAGCTTGTGAATGTGGCTGGACGTCCACGAGCACTCCATGCTACCATAGATGGACGTGCTTATGTGGTAACTGAAGCGTCTATTCGCTCTTCTCTTCATCTTCAGGATGAGGGGGGTGTTGTATCACTTCCCAATTCGGAAGTATTAGAGGGTATGGCTGCCATAGGTTATGAACATGGGGGGAAGTTTAACTTCCAAAAGAATAGGTTTTCCCCTCAGTGGAAGCTTCTGGTTCACTATTTAATCCATTGTATGAGTCCCAAGTCGGGGAGTTGGGATGCGTTCCCTACTCCTTTGGCTACTGGTCTTATATGTTTAGCCCGGGGTAGAGTGTTTAATTTTTCATATTATTTATTTGAGGGGATGGCTAGTAATTTGTCAACTGCTGGTTCTAGGAAGAAATTTCTTATGTACCCTAGGTTTATTCAACAAATACTTGTTTGCATTCCACGTGATAGGGCTGAGCATGTACCATCTAAACTAACAGCGAAAGTGTATTACAATATGATGAACGGGTTTACTGGGGATTGGAGGCCCCTGACTGAAGCCATGATGGGGTTGGCTCAGGGTCCTATAGGTCAGGAGGAGGAGGCTCCTGAGTTGGTTGTGTTAGATGATGACCCCATGGAGGAGGAGGAGGCTCCTACTGGTGGTGACATTCCTGTGGTAGAGGAGGAGCTAGTTGAGGAAGTGGTGGTTGAAAAACCATCCCCTTCCAAGGCTGGTCCTTCCTCCGTTCCACACCAGTCTCCATTTGTGGAGACTCCACCTCCTAGCCCTGCCCCACACTCGACTGATATCCCGTTTGCTGCTAGTTCTCCACAGGTTGACCCTCATGTTGCTTCGGGCTCCCGTGATGCTTTCCCTGATCCAAGTTCACTTGGTGGGCAGGCGGAGGAGCCTACTACACTGACATCTTTGCTAGATCTTATGCACAGGTACCATGAGAGGATGATTTGTTTGGAAGCTGACTTGAACCAACATCGGAAGCTCACAAGGGAGTTTGTTCTTCCTCTGGCCGATCGTATAAAGGTATTGGAGAATCAACAACGTCGTCGCAAGAAGCATGTGGTTCTTTCAGATTCTGAGGATGAGGGTGCGGAGAATGTTGAGGATGGCTTGACGTTGCTGGCAAAGGCTGCCTTTGCTGATAAAGTTATGATGATCTGCCCGGTCCTCCAATGTCCTCCAATGTTCCTTCTCCTAGTGCTACTCCCCCTTCTATGGGTGGTGATTCTGATGCTGGTGCTGGTTCTCATGCTGGTCCCTCTAATGATCCGAAGGGAAAAGCCCCAATGACTGATTCTCCATCTCCTACTCGCAAGCGCACTCGTCGCCAGATTGAAGAAGAAAGACTTGGTGAAGAGGCTGCTCGTCGGGTTCAGGCTGAGATTGATGAGGAGGATAGGGTTGCTGAGGAAGAGCTTCGAGAGCGAAGGCGTGCGCAAATTCAGCATGATGCTATGCACTGGACTGATGGTGAATGGATGCAAGTGTTGACTGTTCTCACTCGGGATTATGCTCAGTTTAAAGATTTGTTGGGTGATGATGTTGATGAACACAATTGTATTCCGCGTGCTATGGTGATGATGCGTAAGCACCAGTTGGCTCTTGCTGAAGAACTAAAGAAACAGCGAAGGAACAGACCTCTTTCTCGGACTGAGCAGCGCCAGCAGATGCAACGTTATGTGAAATATAAATCTGCTGCTCATTTCAATGCTCCGTGGTCTTGGATCGGGTGAGAGCTCTGACATTTGATGAGCTTAAGGTCCTTTATGAGAAGATGGTGAAGCGTCAGAGCCAACCCATTCCGGAAAGATTTATTTACCATCCTCGTGGTGTGACTGCTTCTATGCCTGCTGATTTTACTGGTCCTTCGTCTGTACCCACTCCTGGTTCTGATGGTAGTCCTTCTGGTTCTATTGCTACTTCTGTTGGTCCTTCTACTACACCCTTGGTTGCTCCTATTGGTTCTACTGCTGGTCCTGCTACTACCATCTTTGTTACTACCACCACCACTCATGCTTCCACCACCACACCTGTTCCTACTACCACCATCCATGTTCCTGCAAGCACTTTTGTTGATCCCAGCATACCTACTGCTGCTACATCTGATGTGCCATCTTCATCACCACAAGTTCCTGCAACACAACCTCATCCTACTTCTGATGCAGCACCTATTGGTTCTTTGGGTGGACATGTTCATGAGTCTACTTCTACTGCTTCTCCTGTTGTTGCTGAAGTTAAGGTGAAGGTTGAATCAACTCCTTCGGCTCCCACGCCTCGACGTTCCACTCGCCAGAAACTTGCTCGTCGTGTTCGCCATGGTAAATCAGTTCCTTTTGAGAAGCGTGATCCTGAGAACTTAATTGATGCAGCTTCGGATAGCGATTCTGACTTACCTTTGGGCAATGGAAGCATTACGGGTTATACGGTTGAGAGGTCTACAACACTTCCTGGTGGCGTCTCCCATCAGATTACTTTGAGTGATGGGACTGTGCGATTGGTCACGAGTTTGCAGGGTGTGTTATCGTGGGCTGACCGTATGGATCTTATGGCGTTGTTTGGGCTTGTTGATTCTAGTATGCCGTTTAACCCTATGGCGGTGTCTTCCTGGCCTGGTATCCGTCTTTGGGCCGATCTCAAGCTTATGTTGGATCCTCCTCCATCTGCTACTGCTTTGGGCGTATGGAAGGATCAAATGCAATGGGAGATTATTCGCTGGAAGCTTTATGCTGGATGTGGAGTTCATGTGTTGGAATTAGGTTCTGGTCATGTGATGTTTATGTTGACGGATGTTGTGTATCCTTTGACTATTTCTTCCATGGAAGCAATGTTGGCAAGTCACTTGCAGATTTCTACTGCTCCTTCAGGGAATGAGTCGAGTATGGCCACATCGTTGGTAGAGGGTATTCAAGCACGGTTGCTAGCGGATAAGAAGGCAGCTTCTGGTATGTAAGGTGACTGGGTTGTAAGTGCTTATACTTTGAATTTTTGTTCTTATTTTGATTCTTTTCACCAATATGTACAGTGATTGGTGACTTTTATTCTTTATAGTTAAAAGAAAAAAAAATATAAAACAAACAAACTAATAAAAAAAAATATATATATATATACTTTTTATATAATATCTGCTTATACTTTAACACAGTTTAGCTTTTATACTTGTACATAATATCCCTTGGCTGGTTCAAAATGTGGTTCCTGGTTTGAAGTTTATTCTGGTACTTGGTTTCACTTGGTGTTGGACGTGGTCCACACAACAAATGGTTCTCAACTTACCATGTCTCATCGACAAGAAAAAGTTGATTCACCTTGAGGGTACGGCTCCTGGTGCGATTCTCAAATCCGTTGATGGTTGCCAGGTTACCCAAAACTGGATGGTTTTCACTTGCCATAGTCTTGGACTGAAAAGTGGTTAATCCAAGGGGGTACGGCTCTTGGTAAAGATCTTATCAAATCCGTTGATAGCTGTAATAGCTTGCTTAAAGCTATAGGGTGTTCAACTCACCGATGCTTCATTGCTAAGAGTTGGCGAGTCCAGAGGGGTACGGCTTCTGGTAAAGACGCATCAAATCCGTTGACGGTTGTGATGGTTTGCCTAAAATCATCAGGGTACTCCCACTCACCATTGATTCACGTTCTAAGAGTTGGGCTGGGTTCTAGTCTCCCAGGGTGATGCTTATTCCACCAGAATGACTAGCTAGCCCAAGAGCGAGCAGCTACTTGGTAAAGGCTCATCAAATCTGCTCATGTTGCTGAAAAGATTCAACCTGATGTTGATTTGTTACAAGCTTTGGAGAAGCTTCTAGTGTTTCATGTTGCGGCTGTTTTTCTGGTTCTTATCTTGTTGATGCTGCTATTTGTTTTGCTGATACAATCCTCAGGCTTTCTTTGCACGTTTTCCAGGAAACTTGAACTCAACAGGTCAAATTCAAGTTTAGGGGAGGATTGTTAGGACCATTGTAATAGTTATATGTAATAGGTAGACTAGGAGGTATGTAGTTCCTCCTGGTCCTAGTCGTAGTAGGAGCAAGTCCTGCTCCTGGTCCTAGTCGAAGTCAAACTTTATTATTTACTTAATATTCTGTTAGGATATGCATGAGATATGTTAGGAAAGGATATGCATATCAGTTTTACACGTTTTCATTAATGATGTATTAGGGTTTCCTTGTAGTATAAAAGGAACCTTAGGCAGAAGGGTTAGACACACCTTCACAAAACGTAGTTCTAGTCTTTATCAATATTAGAAATCCTTAGAAAGGATCAAGTCTTTATAGTTATTCTGTTTCTCTTGTTTATATTTATATTCTACATTCATATTGTGTATAGAGTCTCTTTGTGATTTGACTTGTGATTACAGAAGTCATTCACCGGTCCTGACAGGCTGCAAGATCTACATCTAGTAGACCCAACAAGTTCTAAAAAAAATATTCCGAACTAAAACAAAATTAAGCAAATCTAAAAATAAGCTAAACCAAATAAGCACTTATCTAAAAACTTAACCAAAATAATTTTAAGAAAAAGCTAATAAGCCAAAATTTAAAAACTTATAAAAACACTAAATAATAAAAATATTTAAAATCAACTTTTTATAAAATAACTTTTAAAAACACTTAATTAAATTTAAGAAAAGCACACAATAAGCTATAAAATCAATAAGCCAACACAATCAAACACATAAAAACATAACAAACAATCAAATAAGCATGACAATAAGTAAATAAGCATAAAGATTAAGCAAAACAAGAAAGGAAGAATGAGAGATTAATTAAAAACTTGATTAAAATTAAAAATCCAACAACACAAATTAAAAACTTACTTGGAAATAACTTGAAATTAAAGACAATAAAGTAAATTGACAATATGAAAGTGCAAGGAAAATAAATTGGAAAGACTAAGAAAATGGGAAGTTTGGTTTTCTATTTCTACTTAAAAGGTAAAAGCGAAACGTAATAAAAATAAACCTAAAACAAATAACTAATAATAAAGGAGCAAAACAAATAATAAAACGTAAATTAAAATAAAACAATTAATAAAAATAAAACTAAACGAAGAAATTAACTTTCGACTGAAAAATAAAATTAACCTAATGAAAAAGGAGAAAATAAAACTAAGAGGGTACTTTAAAACTAAACGAGGTAAAAGCTAAAGCGGGCACTAAATAAAAGATAAAACTTAAACTTTTGGAAAAAATAATAATACTAAAAATTGATGAAAAATAAAACTAAAAATACGCGACTTTCAGAATTAAAATCGGAACAACTTTCAGATTAAACTAAACGATTACGGAACAATATTAATTACAAAACAAGCTAGCAGGCAAGCTGCTCAAGCAGCCAAGCAAGCAGGACAAAATGGCGGGAAAAAGGGAAGCATGCAAGCAGGCATGCATGACAATTTATATATACCTTGTTCGGAATGTTGACTTGATCAGTTATGTAGTTCGGGAAATCAGGCTTGCTTCTAATTCGGAATGAATAATCACAACGTAGTTCGGAATGTGCAAGTTTTGACTTAGTTCGGAATACCAAAAATCTGATGTAATTCGGAATGGAGATTTGGACGTAGTTCGGAATCCAGTATTACCACCTAATTCGGAATAGGGTTATTTATGTAGTTCGGAATGTACTTGTTCTACACATAGTTCGGAATGAACGAATCCATACCTAACTCGGAATGTGATGAAGGATCTAATTCGGGAAAAACTGTATTACTAGTAATTCGGGAAAAGCAATACTGGACCTAGTTAGGGAAACTAGGGTTTTCAAAAAATATTCCGAACTAAAACAAAATTAAGCAAAACTAAAAATAAGCAAAACCAAATCAACACTTATCTAAAAGCTTAACGAAAATAATTTTAAGAAAAAGCTAATAAGCCAAAATTTAAAAACTTATAAAAACACTAAATAATAAAAATATTTAAAATAAACTTTTTATAAAATAACTTTTAAAAACACTTAATTGAATTTAAGAAAAGCACACAATAAGCTATAAAATGAATAAGCCAACACAATCAAAAACATAAAAACATGACAAACAATCAAATAAGCATGACAATAAGTAAATAAGCATAAAGATTAAGCAAAACAAGAAAGGAAGAATGAGAGATTAATTAAAAACTTGATTAAAATTAAAAATCCAACAACGCAAATTAAAAACTTACTTGAAAATAACTTGAAATTAAAGACAATAAAGTAAATTGACAATATGAAAGTGCAAGGAAAAAAAATTGGAAAGACTAATGTGTCAAATTAGCTAACACCTCCTAATGACACATTAGGAGGGTATTTATAGGGAGGATTAACATGTGTTGATCTTTTCTTCCTTTTCTCGTCTTTTCGTCTTTATAAATTCTTCGACTTTCTCGACTTTGTCTCGGGATTAATTGAACTCGTCTTATAATTTCTTCATTTATTAGACTTGAGTTCTTCGACCTCATTAAACTTCCGTCTTTAGACATTTTCTTCGATAAATCTTTAGAATAGGCCTTGGACTTTGATAACTAGTGATTTTGTATGTAAAAAGTTATCGTCACAGTCTAATCGAATTGATCCTGGTTTAACTATGCGACTCAGTCGTTCTTTGGTGAAACAAATAGTTGTGTCGTTGTACTAATTAAAAGTGCAAAGACTTAAATGAAAATGACGTTAAAGTAAATCTAAATCTAATTTAAAGTAAATGACGAGTATTAAAAAGCGTGACGAAAATTAAAATTTGACAAAGTATTAAAATGTAAACTTAAAAATTAAACAAGATAAACTATAAAACAAACCTAATCGGAATACATTCCGATCGGAATCACAATCGGAATGTATACTTACCTCCTGATCGGAATGTGGCCTCGTCGGAATAACCCTTACCTTCCTGATCGGAATATGATCAGAATGTGGCCTCGTCAGAATAACAAACCTTGGTATGATCGGAATGTAGTAGGAATCCCCTTGGTCGGAATGCTGTCACCACAAGACCAATCGGAATAACCAAACACACGCCTCTGATCGGAATACCAATTAACACCCCCAGATCGGAATGTGCAATCGGAATCCTAGTAGGAATATCAAAACCCTTTTCCGACCAAGCAAATGGAGCACCGGTCGGAATATAAAACCCTATTCCGATTGGTTAGATCGGAATACAGTAAATAAAAACGTAAATAAGCACAACTAATAAGCTACTACTCAAATAAGAACTAGACTAAAAACCTAAGCAAACACGTATAAGAAAAAGCTAATAAGCTAAAATTTAAAGACTTTTGAAATACACTAAATGAAAGAGTTAAACTAAAACAACTTTTATATAAAAATAACTTTTATAAAAACTTAAGAAACTTTAAGATAAACACAAATAACCTATAAAAATCAATAATCCAAGATAATCAAAAACATAAAAACATAACCTTTGATCAAATAAGCAACACAATAAGCATGTAAACAAAGATTAAAGCATAGAAAGAAAGGTAGAATGAGAGATAAACAATAAAAAGTAAAAATTCAATCACATAAAAATAAACTTACTTGGAAATTAAAGTACAAGACAAGGTAATTAAAGTGCAATAAGGTAAATGTGCAAGTAAATAAAGTGGAAGAGCTAATTGTCACTATTAGCCAACAAGAATGAAATGTAAATCCTAATGACTATTTATAGGGGAGGATTAGGAGGTGCTTAGGAAGCTTCCTCCCCTCTTTCATATTTTCTTAATTGCATGCTTAAGTCCTTGTCCTCTTAATCTTCTTTAAATCTTGGACTTTAATGACTTTGTCTTGGGATTTCTTTAAACGCGTCTTTGACATTTCTTCATAAATAAGACTTGAGTTCTTCGGCTTTTAGTAAACTTCCGTCTTTTGACTTTTTCTTCGATAAATCTTCAGAATTGGTCTTGGACTTCCGTTCTTTTTGCACTCTTGACTTTTTGACTTCGTCTTTCGTCTTTTTCTTCGATAAAAGCCCGTGAATGCCCGTGTTTTCACCACTTTTCACCTTTTCGTCCTAAATCACAACAAAAACACAAACCACGCATAATTCCGACATAAATGACATAAAATACACGTTTTGGCTCGGTTATTATTGTAATTAAGTGGTAAAAAGGATGGGTGTTTACACACCTATCAGACTTCCGTTCTTTTTGCACTATTGATCTTTTGACTTCGCCTTTTGTCTTTTTCTTCGATAAAAGCCCGTGTCTTCTTCCCTTTTCACATTTTCATCCTAAATCACAACAAAAACACAAAACACGCATAATTCCAAAATTTACGACATAAAATAAACGTTTTGGCTTGGTTATTATTATAATTAAGTGGTAAAAGGATAAGTGTTTTCACACTTATTATGTTCCTCCTTTGACTTAAAGAAAATCAGGATATCGTCAATGAAGACAATGACGAACTTGTCCAGAAACTCATGGAAGATACGGTTCATCAAGTCCATGAAAACAGCTGGAGTATTGCTAAGGCCAAATGGCATGACTACAAATCCGTAGCGTCCATAACGTGTATGGAAAGCAGTCTTGGCGATGTCCTGCTCTTTCACCCGTAACTGATGATAGCCCGACCTCAAATCAATCTTAGAGAAATGTTTGGCCCCTTGGAGTTGGTCAAACAAATCATCAATGCGTGGCAAAGGATGTCTATTCCTGATGGTGATCTTATTAAGCTCACAATAAGCGATGCAAAGACGCATACTGCTGTCCTTCTTTTTTACAAATAAGACCGGTGCGCCCCATGGAGATGCACTAGGTCAGATGAAACCTCGTTCCAAAAGTACCTGCAGTTGTTCCTTTAACTCCTTCATCTCTATGGGAACCATGCGATAAGGAGCCTTGGAAATTAGCTCAGCTCCTGGGATGAGCTCAATATTGAACTCTACTTCACGAGCAGGTGGTATGCCCGGAAGTTCTTTTGGAAACACGTCTGGGAATTCTGACACGATTGGCTTATTCTAGATAGATGGAGATTCAGCCTCCAAATCATGAACAGTAGCTAGGTAGCCCTCGCAACCATGTGACAGTAATGCACGTGCTTTTAAGTTTGAAATTATTTGTACACACCTTTCGGGTATAAAACCGTTGTGAATGTACTCTTGTGCGTTTACATCACCGAAGATGACCTGATATGAATGGCATTCATTGGTGGCATGATGTTTGGATAGCCAGTCCATGCCTAATATCATGTCGAAATCGCACATGTCCAATAGAAGTGCATCAATTGGACGAATTTTATCGTCAAACTCGAGGGGAAGGCTCTTGTACCTATGTGTTATGCGTACAGAGTCTCTTAAGGGCGTGGAAATGTTTAAGACATTTTATAATGGAATAGGGGATATCCTAACATTCTTGGTATAAACAGTAGAGATGACCGAATGAGTAGCACCCGTGTCAAATAATACGCATGCAGCTTGACCATACATATACAAGATTCCAATGATGGTACATGTTGACTTGTTGGCCTGATCACGCGAGGTCGTGTATACCCGTCCAGTAGTAGGAGGTGGCTTGGAGTCGGCATGTCCAGATGTGCCCTCTATCTCACCCTTGCGGCAGTCCTTCATGCGATGGCATGGCTGGCCACACTTGAAGCAAGCATCACTGTCACGACGACACGACCCTGGGTGCCTGCGGTTTCACGTAGTGCAAAGAGGGTGAGTATACCCTCCAACAGGTGCCCTTGCTGGCCGGAGCCTGTTCAGAAAAGTATACGTGAGACATGGTTAATGGGTACAAACAGGACAATGCAGAAAATCGTAAGGCATAATACCAGTGATAGCTGCACGGTTGGGCTGTGAACCTCTGCGGTCCTGCTCCCTTCCTTCGCTATGATTGCTGGTAGTAGATGCTGAAGTGTCAAAATAATGAATTATAAAGCATGTAACATAAGAAATGAGTAAGTTAGGGACCTGCTGCTGTTGGAGTTGCTAGTGTTGTTACGGTAATTATCATTACCGCCATGCCTATCTGAAGCAGAATGGTCTTGGGTCTGACCGTTACCCTTGTGCTGACTCTACTGCTGCTAGGTGCCCGGTTGGGACCGGTCCCTAGTCTTCTGCCTGAAATGCAATTGTTTTTTTTGTGGTAAAGGGTTTCCCCGGTAAATATATTAACCAAAAAAGCGTTGAAGTACAAAGGAATGTGGCTAAGATACCACATTAACCGTGTGCTACAGGCAGCATGTTAACGCGTGATTATGTCATGACATAAACACAAACTAATCTAGAACTACAATGCAAGTAAACTGGAAAGAAACCAAGATGCAAACATGAAGTCACACATTGTCTTCAGCTTCCACCAACAGCACGAAAGGAGCAAATGATATCCAAATGACAAAAAAAACAATTGCATGGATTGAAATGATCACCGTTGAATGACAAAAATACCTCTTGTCGGGTCTCTCTACCTCTCCAAACTCATCCCTCTCCTGCAGCATCTCCAACTTGCGTGCTGCATTAGCTACTTGTGCCACCATGTTAAAATTAGCACAAACCAAGTTATTGGCGATCGATGTACGAAGAGCCCAACGAAAGTGGTACGCTTGCTCCTCTGCAGTCCCTGCTCAGTCATTGGGAAGAACTGTCCCATAACCAACTCCCTAAACTATGCCCAAGTCAAGCCAGCCACCCAATTGTCGCCTCCCTCAGATCGCTTCACTGACTTCCACAATCCAAGCACGCCTCCTTCAAACTTGTAACAGGCTAACCTTGCCGTAAAGACAGGGTCGCATCCTATCGCGTCAAAGATTTTCTCAATATGAGCTAGCCAACTCTCAGCCTCATTGGGGATGTCAGTCTTCCAAAGGATTGCGGACGTTGCTTGTTGAATCGCTCCAGTCATGTGATCAGCATAGCTAGAGGAGGAGGAGAAGGATTATGATGCTGGTGCTGGTGCTGATTGTTGGCAGCTTGCACCTCGACCCTGATTTCATTCCTCAGTTGAGGAAGCATGGCCTGCATCGCAACTTGAACTGCTGCATTGAGTTGCTCTTGTTCACGTGTAAGAACCATTGGACAGTATAAAACAGAATGCATGATTAAAATGATTAAAATATAATATATATATATATATATATATATATATATATATATATATATATATATATATATATATATATATATATATATATATATATATATATATACATGAAAAAAATTTATTCATATAAACATGCAAAAAAAATTATGCATGAAAACAATGTATGAATGCATGATGATGAAATGACATGGGTTTGGGTAAACACCTTTGGGTCGGTTCACCTAAACAAAATGACATGGCGAGGATGAAAGCCTGTTGGTCAGTTCATCAAAACAAAATGATTCGATTAAAAGCACATGTGACTAAATACGGCCAGTCATGTACCAACAATTACTTAGTCAAAATTACTGCAAAATTGATACATGAATAGATGCATGAAAACAACTATCAGTTCTAGGAAGACCATGGTGATTACCCACTAATCACATGTCATGTTTTAAGAGACTACATGTCGAAACCTTGGCTCTGATACCATAATTGTAACACCCCATTTTGGTAAATGGCATGTCACGCGTAATTATGGCGTGTCATCAAAGCATGCAAGGTAAATGTCTTAAAAACATTAAATGACCATGAATGGAAATACCAAAAACAAACATCGGTAGTCCAAGTATAAGCTCATCATACATAAACTAAGTACTGAAATGGAAAAGGACTAAAAAATGTCCAAAGAAATGAAGTAGCATAATGTACGGAAAATGCATAAAGTAGTGAAGGCTAGATAGCTTCCAATCCGTATGCACCTACTCTTAACGTCTACGAGCGCCCTTGATTATCTGCCGTTTGGGAACATGAAAGGAAAACGGCAGAGCATAACGCCTAGTGAATGGATATATACAAGTATAGCATGAAATAACATAAGCATAAAAGACTAATAGCAGCGGGAATGTATAAGTCCTAGATAACCTGGAACACGTTCATAAAACTGGTTTTATAGTTTGAAGAGACTTATGTTTTTATATAAAATATGTATTAATTATCCAATAGCCCTTATATGTCATGAGGTTCCACCGTGCATGAATACTTGGAGGGGAGACCTCGTCATGCAATTAGAGGGGTTGCCTCTAATTAAATAGTCTGGATAGGAGGGATCAACTTCTTATGAAGGATGCAAGGCACACATCGCATTCGCCATGAAAATCCTGTAAAACATGTAACTAGGATGCACCCATACACCCCACATGATAATAAATATAAGCCAAAACTGAAAAGGGACGCCACGATAAATCACTCCGCCGTAGGGAATTCATAACACTGGTGCCTCCAATGTTATGGTTATGGTACCTCCATAACTAGATGACACTGTTCATGCATGTATATGGCCTAGGCATTTAATCTAACATAAGTATCAAACATATAACACAATACTGGGAAAACAGTTGTCTGCAAACGGGGAAATCCTAATAAGGAAAGAATGTCCATACTGAAGGACAGGAAATCTGTACCTTGTGTCCAGTGAACGAGGAAAGACGAAAGGATGAAAGTCCTACTCCGGCCTCACTAATGCTACAAAATAGGGGACATGTATAAGTATTCTGATTACTGAGTACGTAACTGATTATAACATGTCTTAGCTTGTTTTATATGTTCTTGTCTTGTTTTAAATGTTATACTGTGTTTATCATGTATTGCATGTATCCTTATTAAGTATTATCTTGTATTCTTGTATTATTAATTTATTATACTTGTTGTGTTATAATAAGTAACTTCCTAAAAATAGCAGGTTTCCTAAAATAGAAAGTTTCTAAAAATAGAATTTTTTTTCAAAAATAGATCTGTTTCTAAAAATAGATTAGTTTCTAAAAATAGAAAGTTTCCAAGAATAGTAAGTTTCCTGAAATAAAAAGTTTCCATATTTAGAAATATGTTGGATTGATAAGCTAATAATTAAGTTTACTGGTTAAATATCATAAGTCATGTAATTAATAGTATAGTTTATTAATAATATCATGTTAATTAAATAAACTATAGGTTATACGATTTAATTAAATATAAGCATGATTTAAATTAAATTAAGGCATATAAAATACTTAGGTTAAACATGTATTAATAATTTATTAATTATAACCTAAGTCATGATTTATTAATTAATTATAGTCCATGTTTTTAATAATTAATTAATATATAGTCTAAATTAAATGGTAAAATACTTAGGTTAAAACATGTATTATTTCTAAAATATTTATAACCTAAGTCCATGTTAAATTAAATTAATTACTAATCATGGTTTTAATTAATTTAATTTTCTTAAAAAAATAACATAACTTGTAAAAATTAATCATGTGACCGAACCCGTCTTTTAATTTAGACCGTAACATGAACCGGACCGGACCGAACCAAACACCCCTTAGTAGTGGCTAGCCGGCCTAGCCGGTTGCCACTGCTCGAACAACATCACCACCGGCTGCAACCGGTGGTTCCCCCTGCTGTTCGTTGCGTTCCCACTGTTAGAACTAAGCAGCCACCGGTCTTGGACCAGTGGTGCTGCTGTGCTGCGCCGAGACCCATGACGAGCCACAAGGCCACCTCGACGCGATTCGGGGTCCTTGTTTCCCCTGCTGTCGAACCACAAATACCACGCCGAGACCACAAGGTCTCGGCTGTGGTGAAACACGAGACACCGAGAGCTTCGGCTCTCGGTTTTTGTACGTTGGTTGAACAAAACCCCCACAAAACCCTTTTTTTACGTTTTCTTGTTTAACTAACATGTGTTCTTATTTTTTTAAGATCTACATAACATGTGTTCATGATTCCATTAAAAAAATAAAAACAAAAAGGTTTAAGAGGTTACCGAATACGTGGATGAACTTGGCTAATAAACACGAACACGATCTATATAATTTCCAAGATCAAAATCAAACAAACACCCCTTTGGTGTGGGGTATAGTCGGCGACAAGGAGAGGACCAAGAGCTAGGATTTTTATTTTTTTATGAAAATCCTGTGAATGAAAATCTGTGTTTCTTCTTTTTCCTTTTTTTGTTAAAAATCAAATTGGGTTGGGCCCCCTCTTTCTACTTGTGTCCGCGGCTAACATAAGTCCATGGGGGTTTCCCGAGCTTTGGTCATGTTTAATAAAATACGTCTTCGTTTACTAATGTGTTCGTGTTAGTTCGTGGTTAATTATTCGTGTTATAATTTATACTTGTATGTAATCAACATTTATCGTGAAATAATAAATATACGTAATCCAAATGAACGTGTTTTAATGTTCGTGATCTTATGTTCGTGATTATAATTATTATGATTAATAATTATCGTGTTTAACACGTACTTAATAATTATCCTGCACTAACACGTACATAGTTTCTGAATTTAATATTCGTGACACGTGTTCATGATATAAAAGGAAAGTTTTTTTTTGGTTCTTTTGTTTATGTAATGTACTGTTCATGGCATTTAGATGCGGGTTTTACATGACAAGAATTAAAACACGAGATTAAAACACGAACACACACGACAATTTAGTTAAACCACGAAAAACGAAAACTAAGCATAAGGGGGTGTTTTGTAAAAGCCGCTTAAAAAACAAGAAGCATTTAATGCACGAAAATACGGGTTAATTTAAACTTTATGTTTGTTTAATACACGATACGTATCCATAATAATTATTGTATCATTACATGTAAAACCCATATTTAAAATAAAAAAACTTTAAATACACATCGTCTCAGTCTTATTTAAAAATCGTGAAGTAAATTAATTATTCAGAAAATAATTAATACTTGTTAATAATTACTAATAGTTCTTCAGTATTACGTAAGTACCTTAGTCAGAATATAAATACTAAGTTTTAGAAACTTAGAAAATTAGAACACGAGCACGAACTAAATTATGTCACGGGAATTATAAGTCGGGAAATAAAATGAAATCATATGTATAATACATATGGGCCGGCGATTTTTAAAGAGAGCAAGAAAAAGAACAATGGGCCTTGAGGCCAAGCTCGTCTTAAAATACATAACAGGAAAACACACCTCACTTCCCATTTCATTTTAACAAAACAAAACATATTAGGGTTTCTTGTGGGGTTTGTCGCCGGCTAAACCAATCAAGGGAGCAAGGTCTTTAACGTTTCGTCATTTGATTTATTTTGTGTGTTTACCTCTCATCCTAAATCAAGAATTAAGGTAAATCACCTCTTTTTCCTTCTTTTAATTCACGAGATATATTGGATATAGTAAGAACACACGAGGTTTAGATTTAATCATGTAATAACTATTAAATCAGTGGCAGTTGTGATGTTATACACGAAAAACCGAGAGCGTAAGCTCTCGATGTGTAGGATTATGTAAATCTTGCTTAATCTAGAAAGAGAGAGAGTAGAGATAGAAAGATTGTAGAATCACACACACACTTTTGAGAGAGAAATTAATATTTCACACTTTACTATGTATTTATTATAAGAAGCCACACCCTCTCTAACAAAGGAGAGGATTTATATACCCAAGCCTTGTAATGGGCTTGGGCTTACATGTTGGGTCGGCCATACATGACATGGACCGGGCTTTTCCTTGTTAGTTTAATATAAAGATACATTGACTACGAGCTACTAACTAATATATTTTAGGAGTGACCGAATCTTCCTAAATACGTAAAAACGTATTCCTAACAATCTCCCCATAAGGGAGGCCACTCCAAACAAGGGCGTTACCCGAGTTACAATAGTAAAATAAACCTACACTATGCTTGTCTTGAGCTCGTAATCTTCGTCTTTCTTTCTTTTTCTTTTGGTGAATATGTTGATGTGATATTTGATATCAATCTTGAGCATTTGTCTCTTGCTTGGATCTTGAGCATCACTTGTGATCTTCGCCTCTTCGTGACTTCATGTCCCACATACTTATACCTTTGTAATTCTTGAAAGCTTTAGAGTTTGATACAACGGAAGACTTGACTTTTAGGCTTTCTTGAATTTGTTGATGTATTAAATGCAAAAAGTATAAGCATGCGGGGACAACTTCATCTTGGACTCCGCAATGCCACCGTCTTCAAATTCCGAAACATAAGTAGACACGAAAGAAATGGCTTTGAACATTTCATTCTATTTCGGTAGCATTTTACCTCCGGTCGGTGAAGACCGTTGGACGATATATAAAATATCGTACTTGTGACAGGTATATTTAAATAAAAATCTCCTTGACAATATTTCATGGGTAAACCCGTTCTCTTTACTCGACCGTCCAAAGCTGACTGCGAACGTAAAGAGTGAATCATTTGGAAAAAATTATCCGCATGATTGAAGCCGTCAATTCTGATTCTTGGAACAAGTTTGATTCATTAAAGAATCGCACCATCGTTGCTTTCCAGTTGTCACGAGCTTGATTCATATTGAATCTTGCCAGTTACCTACCAAGTGCTGTTTAACGTTAACACTAGAAGGATTCACTCATCACTGTGAACACTAAGGTGTCACTCTGAGTGTTCTGACAAGATCACTGAGATATTGCGTAGAAGCCTGGAACGTGTTTAAATTAAATTAAGAATTAAACCACTGTTGCTTTCCAGTTATCACAAGTTTGATTCATAAAGAATCACACAAGCCACCTACCATGAGCTTTTAAATGTTCGCTCAAGAAGGATTTCCATCTTCATTTTAAATACTTTCGTATTACTCATATGTTCAGGCAAGATCATGAAGATTTTGCGTAGGACTCATAAGATCTTTCTTACTTTTCACAATGTGTGAAGAAGCAAGTAAATATGGAAGTGTGTCCTAATGAGATATTTGACGATCTCAAATGGCTCTAGACTCGATCGTGTATTTTGGATTTTTAGTGATCGGAGGATGGAGAGGAGTGCCACCATTTCAATACCAAATTATTTGGAGTGAATAAATTGATAGATAACATGTTGATCTCCGTGTGATTAAAACAAATACCTTTTAAGAGATATCTGAGTTAGCTGGGGTGGGTTGTGCATTGCATCATTGGGTCCATGATGTCTATCTTCAATATCGAGCATCATTAAAACTGATCTCAATAACTGATGAGTTGACCCGGTTTCTGTCTAAGGTTGTAAGGAGGGCTTATTTCTTTTCACCCTTTATCTTTACAATTCCTTTTCATTCTTCAACCCCTTCAATGCTTACCAATACGTCATAACTAGCACCTTGTTGTGATTGTTCCAGTGCTAACTTAAGTACTTGGTCGGCATTCAGCTACATTCACAATCTTTCTCCATCCTTCCTAAGGAATACTATTTCTAGCTATGGAATGTCCTTGGGAAGATTCCTCCGGTTTTGGAAGAATCATTCGACTTCACCTATCCTACCATCCTTATGTCACCACAATCTTCATCGTCGTGAAATAAATAGGTTGAGGGTAAGTATATGTTACCATGAAAATCCATTTTGATGTGCAAATCCGTTTTGCTCCCCTTAACATATGCCACGATATTCAAAAATATTTCGCACATGTCAGGATGAGCTATCACGTTAAGTCAAACCATTTGTGATTAATCATTTCCCATATTAAACCACATTTTCTCCCCCATATTAAAAATATTAACCCAACCGATATTTTTTATATCAATTGATTTAATAAAGTTTTAACAAAATTTTTGGGAAGAAAAATGCAAGTCCGTTTTATCTTCATGATACCAATTTGTGATATATGATATCGATTTGAAAAATATCACATATTCACCATATTAGAATGAATTGACAAGGTTGGACCTGATTGATGAAAACATCATATGATAAGATCAAATGGTTCTTATCGGCAAATGTTGGTCGCCTCGTCACGTCTGAAGTCATCTCTTGACACTACATATACAATTGGTATTGTTCTCTTGACACCAATTTATGAGCTTGGCACATTCGGCATCGAAGATTTTGAATGCTTGACAATTGCTCCCCCTCAATTGTTGACCCGTGTTCTATCAAAAGAGATGTAGTCGTCGGTTGAGTAGCCGCATCGTCGAGTATGTAGATACCAATTGTAAATTGCTATGGTTGTAGAGATGATAACTTCATGAAAACAAGATTTCTCTTGATTTAACAAATAAATGCACTGATGCGTACATAAATTCGTGTTAGATTGTGTTATAATGTAAACACAATCCCTTACATGGTTATAAAGTAACCCATGCCTGAGAAAATTAATTCTCATTGCTGAGCCAAAACTTTCGTAAGAAATACTTGACTTTGATAAATGGAGGGTGCCGAGCGTTAGAGTTTTTCACGATGGGAGTGTCGGGTGAGGGTGTACTCTTTTTTCCTTCTCCAAGGTTTTTCCCACTGGGTTTTCTTTGGCAAGGTTTTTTAAGGAGGCAGGCTCATTTAGATTTCCTTTGCTCCTATCGTGGTGTTGTTGGAAGCTGAAGAGAATGCGTGTCTTCATGTTTGCATCCTGGTTTCTATCTAGTTTACTTGTATTGTAGTTCTTGTA
Source organism: Glebionis coronaria (assembly GCA_025667525.1). Taxonomy (NCBI): domain Eukaryota; kingdom Viridiplantae; phylum Streptophyta; class Magnoliopsida; order Asterales; family Asteraceae; genus Glebionis; species Glebionis coronaria. The sequence continues at coordinate 1,546,562 of JANFOE010000057.1, forward strand.
TAGTTAGTGTTTATGTCATTGCATAACCACGTGTTAACATGCTGCTTGTAGCATGCGGTTATTGTGGTATCTCAGCCACATTCCTTTGTACTTCAACGTTTTTTTGGTTAATATATTTACCGGGGAAACCCTTTACCAAAAAAAATATGAAAAACGGGTTGCAGTCAGAAATAACTACAAGCCATATAGGCATGTTTTATGAAATATTTACAACTTTCGTACATACTCTAGTTATGGCGTCGTGTCGATATTAATCAATATTTCTAATGCCGTAAATATTATCGTATGAGAAGACATTCCTTTGAAAAATAAGGTAAAAATATTTTTGGATTTTTCTGAATTTTTCAATTTTTATGGTTTTTATATGGTTTTATATTTTTGTATTTTGCTTTTGTGGATAAAAATATAAACAATATATACAAATGATCACCAAGGATACGGAGAATAGTTTACCACCACTATGCTTTCGCTTCATCTGGCAATTCCTTTAGAGTCTCACGCGAGAAATTTCTCAATCTTAGCTTGTCGGCCAAAAATTCAATTTGAGCGCAGCCTTCGTGAAAATATCCGCCAATTGATACTCAGATCGGACAAAGTAAAGCTCGATCACCCTATTTTCCACTTGCTCCTTGATAAAGTGGTAGCGAATTTCAATATGCTTCGACCGGAGAATTGAACGTTGTTACAGCATTAGGCAATTGCACTTTTGTTGTCGCAGTACATCGGAATTTTGTTGAACCTAGACCATAGTCGGTTAATTGCGATCTCATCCAAAGAATTTGAGCACAGCTACCGGACATAGCTATGTATTCTGCTTCTATACTTGAAATTGCAGCGCTTTTCTGCCTTTTAGATGCCCAACTGATTAGTCGATCTCCTAGTAGTTGCAAAGTTCCACTTGTGCTACGCCTAGTATCTTGCATCCCGCGTGGTCTACATCTGCATATGCCATTAGTGCAATCGAAGAGTCCTTCGAATACCAAAGTCCCCGATTAACTGTTCCTTTAATATACCGAAAGATCCGTTTAACAGTAGCTAAGTGTAACTCAGTAGGCCTAGTTTGATACCGAGCACACATACATATAGCAAATTGAAGATCAGGTCGACTAGCTGTGATATATAGAAGGGTGCTGATCATTCCACAATAAAGTGTCGGATCAATAGCAATCCCATTTGGATCTGCATCTAGCTTAGTTCTTTCCACCATTGGAGTATCCACGGGGTCGCAAGATTCCATTTTATATTTCTTTAGCGATTCAAGGGCATACTTGGATTGATTGATAAAGATGCCTCTAGGACTATGACATATCTGAAGACCTAGGAAAAATGATACCTTGCCCATCATTGACATCTTAAACTTGGAAGAAATGAGTGTCCCAAACTCATCCAACTCATCCGATAAGGTTTGGGTCGAGGTAGAAAATATAATATCATCAACATATATTTGGACCATAATCATGTCTTTACCTCGTTGTTGAATGAACAGCATGGGATCCACTTTGCCTTTAGTGAAGCCTTGTGCAATGAGGAATTGTGACAATAGATCATACCATGCGCGTGGAGCTTGCTTCAACCCATAAAGAGCCTTCTTAAGCTTGTACACGTGATTAGGATATTTAAATTCACAAAACCATCTGGTTGTTGAACATAGACCTCTTCCTTGATTTCACCATTAAGAAATTCCGTCTGCACATCCATCTGATAGACAATCATATTCATGTGGGCTGCATAAGCAAGGAATAGTCTAATAGCTTCCAAACGGGCAACTCGTGCAAAGGATTCCATAAAGTCGATGCCCAATAATTGCTTGTACTCACGAGCTACTAGTCGAGCTTTGTTCTTCAATATTCCACCTAACTCGGCGAGTTTTACCTTGTAAACCATTTCAAAGTGAGTAGCTTCACTTGATCCGGGCATGGGACAAGTTCCCATACATCAAGACTTATAAATTCATTAAGTTCTTCTTGCATAGCTTCAATCCAATGAGATTGAGTGAAAGCTTGTTGCCACGTCTTAGGTTCAACTTCACTGAGAAAAGCATCAAAATGACAAAACAATGCACTTTCTTGTAACTGACTTCGTGTGGATACCGAACGATTAGGGTCACCAATAATAGAATCTATAGGATGATCCTTTGTCCACTTGTTGTTATGTTCACGAATCCGTGGATTGGAGTAGACCGTAGTAGGAGCTTCCTCTGAGGTGGACGACCCGGCTTGATTAGGGTTGGGAATTGGTACACCAAAGAATGGGAGTTCACGCATTTGAGCGAATTCCAAATCGTGATCATCATCATCCTCTTCATCATCAATAGGCATGACATGGGTAGTTGATTCGGGTGTTGGTTGAGAATTACTCGTTGAAGGTGTATCTTGACCAATTGTTGTTGTATACACATCTGATTGTGCTTCATTTGTTGGAGCGATAAAATCGTTGACCGGATCTATTACTTCAGGTTCTGGAGCAACAAAACTTGGAGGAGTAAATAATTCATCAAACAACGGTTGAAACAGCGTATCCCATTCATTCCTAGAAGGTGGTGTAAATCATGATGAAGTAGGTTTGTTTGGGACAAGACCAGAGCTAATGTTACTAGGTCCGATTTCGTGAAGTACGGGTTCAGAGCTGCTTTGCTCATAAGCGATTGCCGTCAGCTCATCAAAATCAACCTTCATAGTTTCGAGGATCTTGCGATAATTACGATTGTATATACGGAATGCCTTCTTTGTGGGTGCATAACCAATGAAAATACCAATATCAGCCTTTGGTTGAAGTTTTCCCAAATTGTCACCATCATTATTTGGATAGCAAATAGAACCACATATATGAAGATATGATAAATCTGGTACTTTTCCATGTAGGAGCTCATATGGTGTTTTACCATGGCGTTTTCGAATTAGTGACCGGTTTTTGGTGTAAACTGCTGTAGATACTACTTCTGCCCATAAAAACAATGGATCCTTTGCGTAAATTAACATCGTTTAAGCAGCTTCCATAAGTGTGCGATTTCGCCTTTCAATGATACCGTTTTGTTTTGGAGTGCGAGCAACGGATGTTTCATGAGATATGTCAACTTCTTCATAATAATTACGCAATATCTGATTCACAAATTCGGTTCCATTATCTGTACGAATGCGTCGGACAGTAGTGTTGAGACGCACTTGAATCATCTTGAGAAAGCTGTTGATGAATTTAGGTACCTCATTTTTTGTTGCAAGAAATTTCACCCAAGTAAACTGAGAGTAATCATCGACAATGACGAGGATGTACTTTTTACCACTAAGACTTTCAACACGCATTGGTCCACAAAGATCCATATGCAACAAATAAAGTTTCTCTTGGTTGGAGTCTTTAGTCTTGGGTTTGTATGATTTCTTAGTGCTCTTCCCCATTGTACACGCGAAACACAAATGGTCCTTGTGAAATTTAAGTTTAGGAAGACCACGAACAAGTTCGTTTTTCGCCAAATGATTAATAGCGTCAAAGTTAAGATGAGATAACCGTCGATGTCATAACCATGACTTAGTCTTCGATGCTTTGGAGAGAAGACATACGGGAGAAGCGGCCATCATGTCTTGTAGAGACAAAGTGTACAAATTATTCACTCGAGTACCTTTCAGCAAATCTACCCCTTCTAAATTATGAATGAAGCAGGTATGCTCTCGAAAAGCAACTTCTAGGTTTGAATCACAAAATTGTCCCACATAAAATAAATTATGACCGAGACCTTCCACATAATACACTCTTGAAATTATAACATTCTCAATATGATATTCACCATAACCCATTATTTTTGCAATATGATCATTTTCGAATCGAACCGTACCAAGAAACTTGCTGACAAAATTTCTGAGCTGAGACCGATCTCTGGTCATATGCTTGGAGCAACCAGAGTCCAAATACCGGAGAACAATTTGGACAACCTGTTTTTAACAACAACAGTAGACAATGCATTGAAAACTATTGGTTCCGGAGTGTTAGCAGATACAGATATAATATTATCAGAATTGCTAACATTTGTGTTATCCTTAGATTTCCAGTGTTTTCTAATGTGAGTTTTACCAATAACAGGTTTTATTGTTCCAACTTAATGAGGTTTTGGATTATTAGCAGGCACTACAGTGGGAGTAGACCTATTTAAAGGGCACTTGGTTCCTACAGTAGTGTTGGTGTTCCTAGTTAAAGGACACGCTTGTGTTTTGGTAGCCTTGGTACTCCTAGTTAAAGGGCATGCTTTCTTCGCTGTAGTGGGAGTGATCCTAGTTAAAGGGCACGCATGTCCTACTATTGTGAAAGTTCTACCAGTGGGGCGCCACATCCAGCCAACTTGGGTTAATAGTTTCCTAGTCGGTTTCCATTCTAAACCATTGTTACGGGCATTCATCTCATTCACATGGTCAATAAGGCAAGAATCATGACGACTAGAAAACATACATTCATTACAATTCCAACATTTCAAATTAGAATTCACAATAGGCTTAGAACGCTGCACAACCGCCGAGCCTTTAGGTTTAGCTACATGATTCTTTTTATTAAAAACAGAAATAACATTCCTAGGGTGGGCTTCTACTTTCTTCTTCACTTGACTACTAGATGGGGGAAAGATCCTATCATTCTTTATGTTTCCTTTAAGCTTAGATCTTTGAGCCTTAGTAGTGGTGTTTACTCCTGTAGAAGGCAACACAGGAATATTAGAAGCTGGTTTTGATTTTGCCTTATCTTTAGTTACTAATGTTTGAGATGATTTAGTCCTAAGGACCTTGTTAAATGGTGTAACGGCGATGAGGTTCCTTTTGATTGCACTAGAGGACGATGCTGAGACGGTGGCTGCGTTATCCACAACATTCTTACCTTTTAGGGTACGAAGTGTTTCCTTTAACACAACCAAAGCCAAATTTTTATCACAAATTTGTTCCCTCAAATTAGATATTACCACCGACTTTTGATTCAGTCGTTCAATCAATGAGTCTGTGCAGTGGTATTAGCACATGCGGGCTTTACTGAATCGAAGAGTTGTGTATTTTTCTGTTTTAAGTTATCAACTTTGGAAAAAATCTTGGAAACTCGATTATCTAGATCAAGTGTAAAATTCTCAGCGGCCTCAAGTACGTTCACGCGGTTAATCTCCTTAGATGTCTCTATGTCTATTGGCAATGATTTAGCAACCTTGTCACTTGGCTGAAGCTGTTTTGATTGTAAATTCAATCTTAAATTCTTTTTGTAAATTTGGATCATCTATATCAACACCTTCGAAAGACGTTTCAAAAATCTCTTGAATAAATTGTTGTTTACATTCAAGCGAAATACAATGTTTTTGAATCTCATCAAAACGTTTTGAAAGCGAAATATTGGATTCTTTAAGCTTTAAAAATTCAGCGTCAAATCTGTGACAATTACTATCTACCACACTATCCACAGATTCAACCTTATGCACAATAGAATCATTATCAACACTTTTATTCACACAGACAGATACAATATCACGTGACATCACTCGGTTCAGAAGCTGATCATTTTGGCGTAAAATACGTTCCATTTCAACTAAACCGTTTTCATAAGCATCATCCATTTCATTGAAAACACGTTTAACTTCAACAAATTCCAAAACCAAATCTTGATCAATATTGCTAAAACACGCTTTAATATTGTTTACAAACGGAACAATTTCATTTGAAACGCAGCTCTTGTGTGTTCAAAATTCCATTCACCTTCCATTATGGCCGAAGCCATCATACGTTCCTTAATGACCTTGTCGAAATCGGAAAAGTATTGGTACAACGCATTTAAGCTATTAGACACATTGCTTACTGGTGCAATTAACTTAGTTAAATCCTTTTTGACAAGTGTAGGAGATGTACTAGAAACGTTTTCATTTGACAAACTTTAGGGCACACAAGCTGATAATTGAGCTAATTCCTTTTGTAATCTAAAGCGGGTCTTTTTATCAAATTGATCTTTATTATGCTTTACATAATCAAACTTAGGGAATTTAAAAAGCATTTTTTATCGAGTTTCTTCCGCTAGTGACATTGTCTCCTCATCATCACGAACATAAGGTTCTTATTTCGATTTGCCAATTAGGGTCACATCATAAAGACAAGGAATATATTCCTGAGCTTGTTTTGCATAACCGGGATTAGGTGGTAAATCCTGAAGACGCTTAAGTTCTAGTTCTTTGAATGATTTAGTTAAAAGATGAACCTTTTCTGTGGAAGCATATTGTTATAAAAGCTGTTGTTCCTTGAATTTAAGAAGTTTGGTAGCATTAATTTCTGATTCAAACTTTTTAGGCTCGAAAGTTTCGAAATCCGTTTTAAGTTTCTGAAAATCATTTACAACCAACTCTTTTTCTTTTAATTCATTGGAAAGATTAGCTCTTAATGATTCAATTTGTTTTAAGTGTTCTATCCTTTCAAAGCGAAATTGGTCAAATTCAGAATAAGTTATTTTCTCTGCTTGAGGGACCATTTCAAAAGTTTTGACCTTTTCCTTATACAGCGCAAGCTCAGCGGTTCGATTAGCATTCATATTTACGGTTTGTCAGACAACCACATTCATGTTATCAATAATATGTTTAGGCACCATTACCAAATCATGTTGAGCATAAGATTCCATACCCTTTGTAGCATTTGGTTGAGGTTCACTTAAATGTGTTGGTTTGGAGACCACATCATTTGAGTTACTAGTTCTGGAATGCTGTTCGAGGTTGTTATTTTCATGCCCAACTTCATGTGGATTATCATGAACAATATTAGTTGTGGTTGGTACCTCACTGACGACATCAAAACCATAGTGAGAGAGCTTAGCAACGAGAGCAGCTTGGGCTGAGTGAATGTCATCACAATCCGAATCATATGCATCAAGATCATCTGCTTGATATGCTGCATAAGAAGTAGGGACGACTACAATGCCTTCATTATCTGCTGCCCTTGGGTCTCCAAGAAATGCTAATTCCTCTGAATCCAAAATCTTTCCCTTAGATTGAGCGTCAACCAACTACATCTTCTCCCGAAACCACGTTGCATCCCTTCTCCTTTTCAGATGAGTGCATTGCCTAGCCATATGACCTTGTCCTCGACAATTGTAGCAAGTCACAACCTTTTGAGGACCAATGGGGCTTCTATTTCCACTATCTTGAGAATTCACAGCTTGAGCGTTCACGGTCCTTGTGGTTGGTCCATATGAGTTTTGTCTTACTTGAATGGATTGCACCATCACTTGACCGTCTTGAATAGTGGCTTGTTGGCGAGGATTTGAAGAAGTGCGGAGCTGATTGTTTGTTAGTGGAAAACCTCTAGTTGCAACAAGTTTAGACAAGTAAGCAGTGAGATGGTTCAAAACGTCGGTTGGAGCATCATTTTGACTTAGGACTGGTACTTGAATTGCTGGAAGTTCATTGGAATAGAAGGCTTGTGCTTGTGGTGCTTAAATTGGAAAATATCCTTGCTGAGGAGTATAGCCCATTAGAGAAGTTATAGCTAGTGATGGTAATGCCTGATTTGATGGTTGTTGTGGAAGAACACTTTGTTGGTATGCTTGTTGTGGCATCAATGGTGGTTGATAAAATGATTGATGTGGTTGTTGATAGGTGTGTGGTGGTTGCTGCAAGTATGATGGTTGTTGATAAGTGTAAGTCAAGTTTTGTTGGGGAGTCATTTGTTGAGAAGCATACATGGCAAGTGGATCATGAACTTGAGGTGTTGACAACCGAGCCTCGATCACGTGACATTCGTGTTGTTGAAGAAAAGCTTGAAGTTGATCCATGTTGGTTTGATGTAAATCCTTAGCCAATTTAACAGCCGTCACGTACTTGCTCCATTCGAAAGGAAGAGTGTTCAAATACTTGGTGCTTAACTGAAATGTCGGAATTACCTAGCCACAAATGATGAGCTCATTCATCAATAAAGTGAATCTCAAATAATAATCATTGAGAGTCTCCCCGGGAACATAGACAAACTTATCAAACGTATCATATAGCTTACACTCTCGTTCTTGTTTAGTTAACGAGGTGCCTTGCATTAGAACACGAATTCTATCCCATAACTCTTTATGTTTACTCACAAGTTTGTAGACATCTAGAGGAAGGGCTTGGAGAATGATGTTCGTAGCTTGTTTTTCACACTTATCTTGAATCTTAGCATCTCCAGTTAGTTCACCTGTTGTGCGAGGACGAGTAACCGCACCTTCCGTCACAGTACCATAAACTAATGGTCCATTTAGAACCGATGCCGAAATGAGATGTCCATTCTCTTTATTCAACATATAAAGTTCCATTCTTGAGGTCCAATCCTCGTACATTTCCTTCACCAACATTGGTGACGATGATCCGTACCGAGAGGATGGACTTATCCGTAAGAGTTGTGTACTCCATTTTGATAAGTAAAGATTTACAAAAGGTTGCTCGAACAATGAGAGAAAGTAAATGTGCTTGTTTTCGTGTGTAGAAGTCGAGAAACAATGTTGAAATCCCCTAAAATATGTTCTCGATAAACCAAAAATTTCAAGGCAAACAAAAACTCACAAAATTTTTCTCAAGTTGATTTTCAGAAAAATTCCAAATGATTTTCGGAATAATGAAAAATTATTACTTTCGCAATAATACTGCCTTCTACTTTCGCAAAAACGGATTATTAACTTTCTCAATAAAAGACTTTTGCAACTTTCGGAATATCGGAATATTGGGTTTTTCAACTTTTGGAATCTTGAGTAGTATGACTTTCGGAAAAATTATGAGTAACTTTCGGAATGTTGAAGTGGAATTACTCTCTGAATAATCAGTAACTTTCGGAATCTTTAAGTTTAACTTTCGGAAAAATTAAGAGTAACTTTCAGAATCTTGAAGTCCAAAACTACTTTCGGAATATGAAGCCCAAAACTACTTTCGGAATCAATAAACTGATTTCACTTGGAAACTTTCGCAATATTCCAAAGATGAAGTAACTTTCGGGAGAAATTAGAAACCCTTAAACACTTCGCAATAATTACCAGATTATTCTGAAAATGAATATATTGTTAGCCGACTTCCACTTTTCTCGGATCAAACAGACCCAATTCGAGATTTTAAGCCAAATAATGATCCAAACACCCAAAAATTTTGTGTTTTTAGCCAAAGTAAATATACCAAATCTCTACCACAACTATGTAGATGATTTGTATCAAGATTAAACCATAAAAAACACACACAAAAAATTGGATCGAATGATTTAGATAAAAAAATCACGAAAATCAAGAACACAAACACATATACAATACAATCGTCACATGGCTCTTGATACCATTTGTAGGATTAGGTAAATCTTGCTTAATCTAGAGAGAGAGTAGAGATAGAAATATAGTAGAATCACACACACACTTTTGAGAGAGAAATTAATATTTCATACTTTACTATGTGTTTATTATAAGAAACCACACCCTCTCCAACAAAGGAGAGGGTTTATTTACCCAAGCCTTGTGATGGGCTTGGGCATACATGTTGGGCCGGCCATACATGACATGGATCGGGCTTTTCCTTGTTAGTTTAATATAAAGATACATTGACTACGAGCTACTAACTAATATATTGTCGGAGTGACCGAATCTTTCTAAATACGTAAAAATGTATTTCGAACATGGTGGGTTTTTTAATTACACAGCCGAGACCTATAAGGTCTCGGTGGGGGTTTATGGTGTACAACCGAGACCATAAGGTCTCGGTGGTGCCTTGTTTAATCAGCCGCAGCCAAAAACCCCAAATAGGGGGTAGTCGCGTAATAAGGGGGTGTTTGGGTTTAATAAACAGTGGGTATTAATAAGGCAGCAGGGGGTAGTTTGTTGACAGCAGTGGCAACCGAGAGTCATAGACTCTCGGTGGGTCTTAGGTAGAAACGGTGGGAACCGAAACAAGAACAGTGGAACAAAAACAAAAGCAATGGGAACCATAACACAAAAAAACAGTGGGAATAACTGAAGAACAATAGCAACTGGCACTAGGCCAGTGGCTACTGTTTGAAGTCAGCAACAAAAGGGGGAGCCACGACGTGGTCGTGGTTGGCTCGAGTTTGTAAACGCGAGACATGTGTGTCTCGGGAAAGATTTTGACTCAGGTTTCCGGGTCACGGGAAATAATAAAATACGAGATTATTCTACTTATGATTAAATAATTTTTATAAATAAAGTTATATAACTAATTTAACCAATTTATTTTGTTCCTTTAATTTAATTTTGTAAATTAAATTGTTGATGGTTAATTATTTTATTTTAGTTAAAAACATGTGATTTTTAATTGATTTAATTTTCTTAGAAACTAAATTGGAAACCCTTCTAATTTTAGAAACTTTCTAATTATAGCCAATTACTATCTATAGTAATATCAGAATCTATATCATACACTATCAGGAATACAGAGAATACGTTAAACAGTAATGTTAAACAGTCATATTTTACCAGATTATATACAAACAGTAATACAAGAATAAATTAAATCAAACTAAGAACATTTAAGATCAGTAAAAATAAACAGATATCAGTCAACTCATTCGCATCCGTTATTCATGTAGCTTTTGTGAAGTCAAAGTAGGAGTTCGTTCGATTCTCCTTGCAGTCAGTTACTGGACACAAGGTACGGATTTTCCGTCCTTCAGTAAGGACTTCCTTTCCTATGCATGATTAGGATTCCCCGTCTGTAGCCAAATGTTTTTCCCAGTATATGTTATAAGTTTTATCAGTAATCATCTTAATAACTAAGTTAAAATTTGCCTGAGCTTTATATACATGCATGACCAGTTATTACTAGTTACAGAGATATCGTAACCATGACACTTGAGGCACCGGTGTCATGACTCCGCTACGAGGGAGTGATTTCTTGCAGCGTCCCGTTTATTTCAGCTTGGCCATTTTATCAGTATTATCAGCAGGGCGTATGGGTGCATCCTAGGTTATCAGTTTACAGCTTATCAGGTGAATGTGGTGTGTGCTCTACATCCTTCACATTGGAGTTGATCCCTCCACCCAACACATTATTTAGAGGTCACCTCTCTACAGCATGACGAGGTTACCCCTCTATGTATTCATTCAGACGTTGTTAAGGTACATGACCTATATAAGCTCTTCGCATTTAAAATACAGTAATTGCATTCTTTCAGATTTAATAGATAATAATTCTTCTTTACTACAATAAATCAGACTTTTCAGAACATACATAGTTTTCCGCTGTACTTTACATATCAGTCTTATAGCTTCAGTATTTGTTATCTGTTTCATTCCAGTACATTCTTATCATGCTTTATATCCGTTCACTGGGCGTTATGCTCAGTCGTAGTTTCCTTTCATGTTCTAAACGGCAGGTAAATCAGGACGCTCTTAGGATTCTGAGAGAGTATATACACTGGATGGAAGCTATCCAGACTTCTTTACTTTATGCACTTCATACATTACTTTACTTGTTTGGACATTGTTTAGTCCTTCCTTTCAGTACTGAATTGTTTATGTTTGAGCTTATGTTGGATTACTGATGTTTGATTTCGGTATTTCCGTTATGGTCGGTTAATATTTTTATGTCATTTGCCTTGCATACTTTGATGACATGCTATAAATGCACGTAATGGTACACTTATCAAAGTGGGGTGTTACATATATGGTATTAGAGCGCAAGGTTCGACCTGTAGGCTCTAAAACTTGACTTGTGACTAGTGGGTAGTCACCAGAAACTTCCTATACTTTGGCGTTGTTATCTTTCATGTTTCTCATGCATTTCATCAGTCAGCTTTCTAAAATTTTGACTAAGTAAAAGGTTGGTACAGGACTGACCATATTTAGTCGCATGTGCTTTTCAGCGAATTTTCGTTTTGGTGAACCGATCCATAGGAGTTCACCCTTTCCCGTTCAGATTTTGTATTGGTGAACCGACCCATTGGCGTTCATCCTTACTTATGGCAGATTCATGTTTTTAGTCGAATGTCATTTTGTGAACTGACCATAGGCGTTCACCAGTATTCATGTCATATTTCGTTGGCTATGACTTCATGAAGTACCTCATGCATATTTCAGATTTCTTATTCCATGTTTCTAACAAGTTAATCATGTTATCCTCTTTAAACTTTCAAATGCCACCGAGACGCAATAACGAAAATGAGGCTACAACTGCTGCTATTGCTACAACTGTTCAAGCAGCTGTGCAAGCCATGCTACCCTAGATTCAGGATAAGATTCGAGCTGAGTACCAAAACGAACATCATCATAATAAAAACCCTCCTCCTCCACCACCTGCCACTTTAGCTATCTAGTTAGAAAGGTATAATAAACAGAAACCCTGATCCTTTGAGCAAACAGTAATTCCAACGGACGCAGAGAACTGGATTTCTCATATAGAGAAAATATTTGAGGCCATGGATTGCGGGGACGCTTTCAAGGTCAGGCTAGCTGTGTACAAGTTGAAGGGTGACTCCTTACATTAATGGAAGGCTTATAAGCTGACGAACGAGGGAGATGTTGGGTGCTCACTTTGACTTGGACACAATTCAAGGCAATATTTTATGACCAGTTTTCCCTCATGCAGAGCAGGAAAAACAGAAGGGGGACTTTCACTCCATCCGTCAGAAGGTTTGAGAGAATAGTATGGAGTTCATGCAGCGATATCTCAGGTTGGATGGATTCTTGGGAGCGGTTGCATGTACTGCAGAGGAGCAGGCGAAACACTTTCGTTGGGCTCTTCACTCTGGGACTATGGATAGACTAATTAGTGCCACGTTCACTAACGTGTCGCAGCTAGCTAATGCAGCTCGTGATGTAGAGATGCTTTTCGAGAGGGATGAGCTCGAGAATGTAGAGCGTCCTGAGAAGAGGTATATTACATTCAGCAGATTTAAACAATTTAACTCTTATACTTACTTGATATTATATATCATGCAGTATCCAATTATAATCTTGCAGACACAGAGGAGGAGACCGATCCCAATCGGCTACTCCATAGCAGAGCTATAGAAATCATGGTCAACCTTATGACCGTAAGATTAGATAAGAGAAGCGGTGGTGACAACTACCGTGGCAGCTCAAACTCATCTGGAAACCACAGGTGATTCTTTAAGCTTCACAATACCAAACCATTGTGTAAAACAACTTCTAACATTCAGTGTGTCAATAGAGATGCTGGATAGGGGTGTGACCAAAATTACAGAGGTCAGCAGTCTGCCCGACCAGAAAATTCTAGTAATTTAATCTTTAGCTAAACAGCCTTATTCTAGTTATGTCACCATGATCGTGACACTTGTACATTTTCTTGAATCAGGTTCACAGCAAACCAGAGTAGCTTCGACGGGGTATACTAATCCCACTTGTATCACAAGTGGAAAGAAACACCATGGATCGTTTCGCCGTGGTTCTAGTGGTTGTTTCAAGTATGGACAGCAGGGCCATATGATGAGGGATTGCAAGAAAGGGGATAATGCTGGTACCTCAGGCCACACTCCTCAGATTTACCGCCACCACCACCACTACCACCAACCACTGGTCGCGTTTATACCACTACTCGAGAGCAGGCAAACAAGACCATAGGTACCATCACTAGCATTTTTTTTAAATAAACGGACAGGCTGCCTGTGTTCTTTTCGATACAGGCGCTACACATTCAATTATATCTACTTCATTTGCTGCTAGAATAAACATGACCCCTACACCACTAGATAGTGTGCTAAGTATATCTACACCTATGCGAGACTCTGTACGCATTACTCAGGTGTATAGGGATCTTCCTCTTGAGTTTGACGATAAAATCCGTCCAGTCAGTGCTCTCCCTCTAGACATGTGCGAGTTTGATATTATTCTGGGTATGGATTGGTTGTCAGCTCATCGTGCCACTATAGATTGTCATGCTTATCGAGTCATCTTCGGTGATGTTCATACACCAGAGTTTGTTCACCGTGGTTTTCTACAGGAAAACTTGTTCAGATTATCTCAGCTTTACAGACCCATGCTCTATTATACCATGGTTGTGAGGGTTTTCTAGCTACCGTTCATGACACTGTTTCTGAGACACCTTCACTCCATGATCAGCCAATTGTGTCAGATTTTCCGGATGTTATACCAGAAGAACTTCCAGGCATACCTCCCATGCGAGAGGTAGAGTTTGGTATCGGTCTTATTCCAGGTGCAGAACCAGTATCAAAAGCTCCTTACCGTATGGCTCCCGTTGAGCTTAAGGAAGTAAAGGATCAGCTTCAGGAACTTCTAGAAAGAGGTTTCATCCGTCCAAGCGTATCACTATGGGGCGCGCCAGTTTTTTTTGTCAAGAAGAAAGATGGCAGTATGCGACTGTGTATTGACTACCGCGAGCTGAATAAGCTCACCATTCGTAACCGTTATCCAATTCCTCGTATTGATGATTTATTCGATCAGCTTCAGGGTACCAAGCACTTCTCCAAAATCGAGTTACGATCAAGTTACCACCAGCTGCATGCAAAAGAGCATGACATATCCAAGACTGCTTTTCGCACGAGGTATGGCCATTACGAGTTTGTTGTCATGTCGTTCGGTCGCACGAATGTGCCAGCAGTATTCATGGACTTGATGAATCGAGTCTTCCATGAGTTCTTAGACAAGTTTGTGATTATATTCATCGACAATATCGTTATTTTCTCTAATTCTAAAGAAGATCATGAGGATCATCTTCGTATACTTTTGCAGATTCTCCGACGAGTGAAGCTTTATGCTAAATTTTCTAAGTGTGAGTTCTGACTGAATAAGGTGGCGTTTTTAGGCCATATTGTTTTTGCAGAGGGGATCTCCATGGATCCTACAAAGGTAGAGGCTGTCAATAAATGGCCGAGACCGACATCTGTCACCGAAGTACGCAGTTTTCTTGGATTAGCGGGATATTACCACAGGTTTGTAAAGAACTTCTCACGTTTGGCATTACCATTGACCAAACTTATGCGCAAGGGGGAGAAGTTTATATGGACTAAAGAGAGAGAAAAGAGTTTTGAGGAACTCAAACAACGTTTAATTTCAGCACCGATCCTTACTCTCCCATCTGGCACAGGTGGATATCAGATATACAGTGACACTTCAGGGAAAGGTTTGGGCTGTGTACTTATGCAGCATGGGAAAGTCATTGCCTATGCTTCACGACAGCTAAAGCCGTATGAGAAGATTTATCCCACGTATGATCTGGAGCTCGCAGTAGTCGTATTCGCTCTCAAAATCTGGAGACATTATCTGTATGGTGAGTCGTGTGATATCTTCACCGATCACAAAAGTCTCAAGTATATATTTACACAGTAGGAGCTGAACATGAGACAGAGGCGATGGTTGGAACTGCTGAAAGACTATGACACTAACATTTAGTATCACCCCAGGTAAATCGAATGTAGTGGCAGATGCCCTTAGTAGGAAGTCAGGAATGATAAATGGCATCAAGGTTCAGGAGGATTTCATAGTGGGACTTAGAGCGGTATGATATTGAGCTCTTAGTACGCGGACAGACAGGTTACTGGGCTAGTCTGAGAGTGGGACCACATTTACTATCTCGGCAGATTAAAGTTGCACAGAAGGATGATGGTGAAATCTGGGCGATTGTCTAGAATATTGACCAGTAGACTGAATTTCGTATCGATGATGATGGTATTGTATGGCAGGGTACCAAACTCTGCGTTCCAGAAGACCCTAATCTCAGAGAAGCCTTATTGACTGAGGCTCACAGCTCTCTGTTTTCTATCCATCCAGGTTCCACTAAGATGTACCACGATCTTAAGCAGCATTTCTGGTGGAGCGGCATTAAGCAGGATTTTGCCACTTTTGTTTCTAAATGTCTAACCTGCCAGCAGGTTAAAATAGAACATCGGCGTACTAGTGGCCTACTTCAGCCATTAAATATTCTAATGTGGAAATAGGAGAAGGTCTCTATGGATTTTATCACCGGGTTACCGCAGACTCAGAGGAAACATGATGCAATCTAGGTCATTGTCGACCGTTTGACCAAGTCATCACATTTCATCCCTATCCGTAAAGATTTCTCAGTCAGTAAACTAGTAGATCAATTCACGAAGGAGATTGTACGATTACAGGGTACACCTTCAGATATTATATCAGACAGGGACCCACGAGTCACTTCACATTTCTGGGGAGGTCTGCATAAAGCTTCGGGAACCAAACTCAAGCTCAGCACAGCCTTTCATCCGCAGACGGACGGTAAGTCAGAGCGTACCATCCAGACCCTGGAGGACATGCTACGCGCCTGTGCATTAGAATGGACAGGTAATTGGGATGACTATATATGCTTGGTCGAGTTTACCTACAACAACAGTTGGCATGCTAGTATCAAATGTGCTCCCGTTGAGATGTTATACGGCATGAAATGTCGTGCTCCGATCTATTGGTATCAGGTTGGAGAACGTTTGATTGAGGGACCAGAATTAATAGAGCTGACCAATGAAAAGGTCGCAATTGCTATGGCAAAGCTACAAGAAGCGTGTACTCGCTAGAAGAGTTACGCCGACAAGCATCGCAGAGATCTATCATTTCAGATTGGGGGTCGTGTATTCCTCAAAGTATCACCAACACGCGGGGTGAGACGTTTTGGCCTCAAGGGCAAGCTCAGCCCTCGCTACATCAGACCGTTCGAAATCCTCGAACGTATCGGTGAAGTGTCATATCGTTTGGCGTTACCCCTTAGCTTTCATATGTTCATAACGTGTTCCATGTATCACTACTCAAAGGGTACAACTATCATGAGCTTCACAATGTTAATTATCCCCTCGATCAGATTCGAGAGGACCTATCTTATATTGAAGAACCCGAAGCAGTCTTAGATCGCCAGGATCGAGTTATGAGAAGGAAGACTATTCCTTTCGTCAAGATCTGGTGGAGGAACCATTCCGAGCGGGAGGCCACTTGGGAAACAGAGGAGTCTATACGTACTTCTTATCCTCACTTCCAGTTATAATTCGGGTATGTCTTTCAGCTTAAATGTATTTCAGCTTTCATGTCCTTTCAGCCTATGTGTCCTTTCAGCTTATATAACTTCACCAGCTTAAATTACCTTTAATTCGAGGACGAATTTTCCTTTTAGAGAGGGAGAATTATAACCGCAGCACTATCGCATCCTTAATTCGAGGACGAATTATTTTTTAGATGGGAAGAATTGTAAATCTCGTATTTAAAAATACAAGAACTTTAAATACACACCGTCTCAGCCTTATTTAAAAATCGTGAAGTAAATTAATTATTCAAAAAATAATTAATACATAGTTATTCAGTATTACGTAATTACCTTATTCAGAAAATAAATACTACGTTTTAGAAAATTAGAAATTTAGAACATGAGCACGAACTAAATTATGTCACGGGAATTAAAAGTTGGGAAATAAGATGAAATCATATGTATAATACATATGGGTCGGCGGTTTTTAAAAAGAGCAAGAAAAAGAACAATGGGCCTTGAGGCCCAGCCCCTCTTAAAATACATAACAGGAAAACATACCTCACTTCCCATTTCATTTTAACAAAACAAAACATATTAGGGTTTCTTGTGGGGGTTTGCCGACGGCTAAAACAATCAAGGGAGCAAGGTCTTTGATTTTTCGTCATTTGATTTATTTTGTGTGTTTACCTCTCATCCTAAATCACGAATTAAGGTAAATCACCTTTTTTCCTTCTTTTAATTCAAGAGATATATTGGATATAGTAAGAACACATGGGGTTTAGATTTAATCATGTAATAACTACTAAATCAGTGGCGGTTGTGATGTTATACACGAAAAACCGAGAGCATAAGCTCTCGGTGGGTTTTTTATTTACACAACTGAGACCTATAAGGTCTCGGTGGGGGTTTATGCTGTACAACTGAGACCATAAGGTCTCAATCTATCGCAGCCAAAAACCCCAAACAGGGGGTAGTCGCGTAATAAGGGGGTGTTTGGGTTTAATAAACATTGGGTATTAATAGGGCAGCAAGGGGTAGTTTGTTGACAGTAGTGGCAATCGAGAGTCATAGACTCTCGGTGGGTCTTTGGTAGAAACGGTTGGAACCAAAACAAGAACAGTGGGAACAGAAACAAAAGCAATGGGAACCATAACACAAAAAAATATTGGGAATAAATGAAGAACATTAGCAACTGGCACTAGCCAGTGGCTATTGTTCGAAGTCAGCAACAAAAGGGGGAGCCACGACGTGGTCGTGGTGGGCTCAAATTTATAAACCCGAGACATGTGTGTCTCGGGGAGGATTTTGACTCGGGTTTCGGGGTCATGGGAAATAATAAAATACGAGATTATTTTACTTATGATTAAATAATTTTTATAAATAAAGTTTTATAACTAATTTAACCAAGTTATTTTATTCCATTAATTTAATTTCTAAATTAAATAGTTGATGGTTAAATATTTTATTTTAGTTAAAAACATGTGATTTTTAAATGATTCAGTTTCCTTAGAAACTAAATTGGAAACCTTTCTAATTTTAGAAACTTCCTAATTATAGCCAATTATTATTTATAGTAATATCAGAATCTGTATTATACAGTATCAGGAAAACAAAGTATAGGTTAAACAGTAATGTTATAGAACAGTCAGAATTTACCAGATTATATACAAACAGTAATACAAGAATAAATTAAATCAAACTAAGAACAGTTAAGATCGGTAAGAATAAACAAATATCTGTCAACCCATTCGCGTCCATTATTCATGTAGCTTTTGTGAAGTCAGAGTAGGAGTTCGTTCGGTTCTCCTTGCAGTCAGTTACTGGACACAAGGTATGGATTTTCCGTCCTTCAGTAAGGACTTCCTTTCCTATGCATGATTAGGATTCCCCGACTGCAGCCAAATGTTTTCCCCAATATATGTTATAAGTTTTATCAGTAATCATCTTAATAACTAAGCTAAAATTTGCTTGAGCTTTATATACATGCATGGCCAGTTACTACTAGTTACGGATGTACCGTAACCATGACACTTGAGGCACCGGTGTCATGACTCCTCTACGAGGGAGTGATTTCTCGCAGTGTCCCATTTATTTCAGCTTGGCCATTTTATCAGTATTATCAGCGGGGCGTATGGGTGCATCATAGGTTATCAGTTTATAGCTTATCAGGTGAATGTGATGTGTGCTCGACATCCTTCAAATTGGATTTGATCCCTCCACCCAACACATTATTTAGAGGTCACCCCTCTACAGCATGATGCGGTCACCCCTCTATGTATTCATGCAGACATTGTTACAGTACATGACCTATACAAGATCTTGGTATTTAAAATATAGTAATTGCATGCTTTCAGATTTAACAGATAATAATTCATCTTTACTATTATAAATCAGACTTTTCAGAACATACACAGTTTTCCGCTGCACTTTACATATCAGTCTTATAGCTTCAGTATTTGTTATCTGTTTCATTCCAGTAGATTCTTATCATGCTTTATATCCGTTCACTAGGCGTTATGCTCAGCCATAGTTTCCTTTCATGTTCCAAAAGACAGGTAAATCAGGACGCTCTTAGGATTTTAAGAGAGTATGTGCACTGGCTGGAAGCTATCCAGACTTCTTTACTTTATGCACTTCATACATTACTTTGCTTGTTTGGACATTGTTTAGTCCTTCCTTTCGGTACTGGATTGTTTATGTTTGAGCTTATGTTGGATTACCGATGTTTGATTTTGGTATTTCCGTTATGATCAGTTAATGTATTTAAGACATTTGCCTTGCATACTTTGATGACACGTCATAAATGCATGTAACGGTCCACTTATCAAAGTAGGGTGTTAGATTACAAGTATTTCGTATATTATTATTACTTATAATTACATGATAAGTATTTACGTATAATGCTTAAACCACGACAAGAATATAAAACACGATTTGGTAATTCTAAACCTAATCCCTTATCTTGTTTTTTTCATTTAATCATGTTTATTAAATTAATCCACGAGAAGAGTATGTAAAACATGTTAGATCACGTAATTAGTCAAGATTCGGGACGGATTTGGATTGGTGGGTCACGAAAACCGGACTCTTGGTGGGCTGTTTGTTCAACCAGCCGAGACCACAAGGGTCTCGGTGGTGGTTTTGTACAGTCGACCGCAGCCCATAGATCAACAGGGGCGTTTGGGTTGAAAACAGTGGGAACCGAGAGCCAAGGCTCTCGGTGGGAACTCTTGTGCCGTCGGCAGAAACTGGCTACAGCCAGTGGGAAACCACTGACAGACAGTGGCTATACCACTGCTGTCGGTGGGATACGGTATGAACCACAGCCCACTGCCTAAGGGCAGCGGCTATGTAAAGGAGCGCAGGGGAAACAAACCGCAGTCGGGGGCTCTGGTATTTGGACTTGGTTTGGTTCGGTTTTAAAAGACAACAAGGGTGCGTTTGGATTTGGTTTCTACTAAATTCATAAATGTTAATTTGATTATTATTATATTAATTTATCATGTATAATTAATGTTATTAATTTAATTTGTTATATTAAATTAATCATGTCATGTTAGTTAATTTATTTAAACTTAGGAGATAATTAAATAGCTAATTATACATGAACTTTTACATGGTTTATATTATATTATAAACTTAGACTAAAATAATTACGTAAAATAATTATTCATGACACAAGTTAAGTTTAATTAAATTAAACTATATCTTATAATTATTCATGACTAATGACATGTTACATGTATTAAATAAATAACCTAGCATAAGTATTTATTTACAAGTTAACCATGGTTTAATTAATTTAATATCATGATTTAATTTAATTATACATTATCAAGTTATTGTAAAGTATTATTATTATAAGTCACTTTATATTATTAATTAATAATTATTAATAAACCTGTATTATAATATTAAATAACAATTATCATGTTAACCTAAAGTATTTATTAATTAATAAACTTTACTATATAATAACATTTAACTTATAATGACTTTTAAAATAAACTTTAGCTTATATCACCATCTTATTTATCAATCTTATTACTAAATATGGAAACACGTTATTTTTAACATGCTATTTATGAAATCTTTCTATTTTTGGAAACTTACTATTTATGGAAACTTACTATTTTTGGAAAGTTGCTATATATGGAAACCTGCTATTTTGGAAAGTTACTGTATATAGAAACTTGCTATTTTTATAAAGTTACTCATTATGAAACATCAAGTATACTAACACATGAAACATGAAATTACATTAATCAAGAACACATGAAAACACTCAAGAAATACACTATAACACCTAAAACAGTAAGACAGGACACGATCATGAAAACAAGTAAGAACATGTAAAACAAGTCAGGAACACGTAAATCAAGTCAAGAACAAGTAATACAAGACAAGAACAAGTAAAGTGAATAATAATTAGTCCGTATTACATGAACACACGACTTATTCACGTCCTTTATTATGTAGCACGTGTGAATTCTGAGTAGATTTCCTTCCGTCTTTCATCTTCGTTTCATTGTTGGACACAAGGTACGGATATTCCGTCCTTTAGTAAGGACATTCCTTTTCTATGTAGGATTAGGATTTCCCGTCTACAGCTAACTGTTTTCCCTGTATGTTACATGTAAAACATTTCAGTAATTACCATGCCATGATTTAAAATGCCTAAGCTATATACACGCATGCCATGTTTCATCTAGTTATAAAACACGATACCAGGTTTTACAGGACTTACATTATTCCGTTGAATTTCAGATCTTTTATTCATATTTTAGTTATTTTATTCATGTCTTTATATCCGTTCACTGAGCGTATTTGCTCAGTCGTATTTTCTTTCCATGTCCCATACGGCAGGTACCCAAGGTCAGACTTGAGCATTTAAAGGACGTGCATAGGATGGCAGATACTTTACACTTCTTTTTCTTTTGCACTTCATTTACTTTATGCATGTTTTGGGCTTATGTTTGGGAACCGATGTTTGATTCCGGTTTATCCTTTGGTCATGTATGTTTTTGGACATATTAGCTTGCATGCTTTGATGACAAGCCATAAATATCTTGTAATGGTCCACTTATCAAAGTGGGGTGTTACATGTTTGACTGACGAGTAAAAGAAACCAAGGAGGGCACATGGCCTGGCCCATAAAGCCTAGACTAGTAAACAAATAATCTCTAGGGGATTTCATTATTCACTTTTATCAAAAAATAAAACAAAACCCTACCTTTCTCTCTCTCTTTAGCCGCGACACCCACAAGAAAAACAAAGAGGAAAAGCTTGTTTGATCTTGATTAATTTACGGGTATTGTTCGTGTCTTAGTTCCTAATCATTACACGTATACGGTATCTCTTAAATCCTTAATTTTTTATTTTTATTTTCTTTTATTCATAATTTGGATAAACCAAATAAGAACATATGATTAATCATGACTAAAACATGGAAGGGTTCGCGATTTAATGGGGTTTGGTTCGGTTGTCACGCAAACCGAGAGTCAAAGGACTCTCGCTGGTGTTTTGTCTCGGTCAGTCGTACCCTTATAAGGGGCGGTTGCTGTTTCTTGTGATCAGCCGCAACACCAAACACCCCCAGTGGGGGGCTGTTTGGTTAAAACAGTGGAAAACCTGGAGCCCCATGGCTCTCGGTGGGAAATTGTTCCACACAGGGGGGGAACCAACAACAGCTAAGGTTGTGTTGGTCTAGTAGTGGCAAGCCACAGCCGTGCGGCTGTGGTGTTGCTAGTGGTTCGAGCCGAAGCCGAGACCTCAAGGTCTTGGTGTGGCTTTGTTTTTGGGGCTCGGGTATAACCGAAACACACCAAGGGTGTGTTTAGTTAGTTTTGTTAAATTACATTTATGATTTATTTATTAATTAATTATGTTAAATAATGCATGGTTTAATTTAACTAATTAAGGACAAGGACTTAGGATATACATTAATTTGTATAATTATCATGATATAAAACATGGTTCCATTTATTTGATTAAACTATTGGTTATAATAATTATTAATATAATTATTCATGGTATAAGTTCATGTCACATTTAATTAATTAAATTAAAAACTTAGCTTAATTAATCAATTACATATTATTCATGGTTTACTTAAACTAATACTATACTTTATATTAATTATTGGTTAAGGTAAATTTTATTAATATAATCATGTTATATTATTTATTAATAATTACTTATAAACCATGTATTAAATTATTAATTAATAATCATTATGTTAAGACTAAAGTATTTATTATTAATAAACTTTACTATATTATTACATTTAATAAATCATGGCTTATAATATATGCTTATTAAACTTTAGCTTATGTCATATACTTATTTAACAAGCTTATTACTATTTATGAAAACATGCTAAATATGGAAAGATATTAATTATGAAAACATGCTATTTATAGAAACATAATAATTATGGAAACATGTTATTTATGGAAACATACTATTTATGGAAACATACTAATTATGGAAACTTTCTATTTTTGAAAACTTACTAATTATGGAAACTTTCTATTTTTGGAAACTTACTATTTATGGAAACTTGCTATTTTTGGAAAGTTATTATATATGGAAACCTCCTATTTTTGGAAAGTTACTATATATAGAAACCTGCTATTTTTAGAAAGTTACTCATTATGAAACAACAATTACAATAACACATAAAACATGAAATACACTAATCAAGAACACATGAAACACTAAGAAACACATGATAAAACATGAAACAGTAAAACAAGTCAAGAACATGTAAAAAAGACAAGAACAAGTAAAACAAGTTAAGAACACGTCAAGTAAACTAATAATAAATCAGTATACGTTAAACAGGCAACTCATTCATGTCCCTTTATTGTGTAGCACTCGTGAAGTCGGATTAGTTCTTCCGCTTTCATCTCCATTTTCATTACTGGACACAAGGTACGGATATTCCGTCCTTCGGTAAGGACATTCTCTTCCTATATTTAGGATTTCCCTTTTGTAGCCATCTGTTTTCCCCAGCAGTTTACATTAAACTTTTTAGTAATTTATATGTTATCATTTTAAACTGCCTGAGCTATATACATGCATGCGATGTTTCACCTAGTTATGGAGGTACCATAACCATAACACTTGAGGCACCGGTGTTATGACTTTTCCGCGACGAGAGTAATTGCTCACGGCGTCCCTTTCAGTTATTGGCCATTTATATTATTATCATGTGGGGCGAATGGATGCATCCTAGTACATGTGTTTCATATTACACGGTAACTGTGGTGTGTGCTCTACATCCGTTACATGGAGCTGATCCCTCCACCCAGACTATTATAGTTAGAGGCAACCCCTCTAATTGCATGACGAGGTCACCCCTTTATGTATGCACGTGGATACCTTCATGACCTAATATGGGCTCTTGGGCATTTAAAATATAGTTTTATGAAATAAACATAAGTCTTTTCAGATATAAACCAGTTTATAAAACATACTCCAGTTTTTCCAGGACTTACATTATTCCGCTGCATTTTCATACTTTACTTATGTTTTAGTAGTTTTATTATTGTCATATATCCATTCACTGAGCGTATTGCTCAACCGTATTTTCTTTTCATGTTCCCATACGGCAGGTACTAAAGGGCAGACTTAGGCAATCAAGAGTACGCGCATTAGGATTGAGGCTCCCTTGACTTCATTTCTTCTAATGCATTTATACACTTCTGCTTTGCTGGACATTGTTTAGTCCTTATTCTACATTCTTTACTTATGCATTGTGTGTGAGTTTTGTTTGGGACCGACGTTTGTTTCCGGTTTCCTTTATGGTGATTTATGTTCTAAGACATTTACCTTGCATGCTTTTTTTTGGTAAAGGGTTACCCCAGTAAATATATTAACCAAAAAAACGTTGAAGTACAAAGGAATGTGGCAGAAGTACCACATTAACCTCAAGCTACATGTAGCTTGTAAAACAAAGGAATATAAACCACCAAAACCTACTAGCCAAAAAATCTACTACTAGGCATGAAAACAATATTAGCGAACGCCAACAAGAAGAAATCTTGAAACCACGCGACCATCTCTCTATACCAGCAACAACACAATGGGATAAGAGGATCCAGATAAGGCCGCCTCCTTAAAAAACCTTTGCGATAAAAACCCATAGGAAAAAACCTCGGAAAGGGAAAAAGAGTACGGCCCTTACCCGGCACTCCCATCATGAACACAGCACACATTGGGGATCTTCCACAAATCTAGCAATGACCTTGAAGCTGAGGTAATCTTCTTAAACTTGAAAGTAAGTAACTTTAATCGAACAGTGTCACATATAGAGGCAACAAGCTCGTCCGTCGTCTTGGAATTCTGTTTGAAAATCCTAGAATTACGTTCTCTCCATATGAAATAAGCCGCTGCAGCGAAGACAATCCGAGCAATCACGCTAACAGGGTCCTTCTAAAGGAACCAAAAACATTATCATTGATCTAGACTCATCAGGGACTCTTTCTCAGGATCCATCAGGTAAAACCAACCCTGGTGGTGACGGACTTGAAACTGACCAACACACTAAAGGTGGCGATAAGAAGACAACCAAGGAAGTGCGTCTCTTCACTGGCGTCAAGGGGGGACACTTGCCTACATTTGTATTCAGCATGTTTGCTGATGACTTGGAGAAGAGTTGGGACTGAGTGAAAGAAATCCAGTCAATCTGGATGATAGTGAATCTGAAGATGACATTGTTGATCAAACTTCCAAGCCTCCATCCCCTATAACCATTAAGGTAAATGAACAGATAAATTAGGTGTTGGTTCTACAATCACAGGTGACCAAGCTCAAGGAAGAAAAGGATATTGTTGATGTTGAACTAGTTACTCTTAAAGCAAGGCCAGATCCTCCCACTGCTGAGCAGATCAAGGATGTAATTCTCACATATCTGAATCCATTAGTGAAGGATGTGTCCACTACCACCTCTGTCAAGCAAGAAATCATCTCACTCATGGACTCCATTAATACTGTATCTTTTGAGCTCCCTGTTGAATTCAAGCCCATTCCCAATCAGCTTAATAAGTTGTGTGATTCAGTATCGAAGATCAAGGATAGGGTGGGTCATCTGGAATAACAAAAACTAAACCTCTCAAATGAAGTTCAGCAGAAACTGAATGCTCTTGCAAATGTTCCAGCAATGCTGGCCACGGTCTCATCCACCTTAGACTCTTTGTGTGCATGTTTACCTGCTAGGGGTTCATCAAAAGTTGCAGGGCACTCTTCTGCTGAGGGGGACAAAGTCACTATTCAACAGCTCTTCAAAAAACAGGCACAAAAGAAGGCTCAAAAACAACCTTTTGTGTATGCATCACCTTTCAGTGAAGGAAGTCCAACTAAGACTAAAGGGGAGTCTTCAGCTAAGGACAGTCATGTTGAGGGACTTACCACCAGCAATGACTCATCTGATGGGTCACCTCCTATCCAACCCAAAAACAAAGGTGATTTCACAATGGATGAAAGAATTATCAAGTCTGGGTTGGCCACTCAAGAGGAACTTGATAAATTATGTTGGGAATTAAGATTTGACGATAACAAAACCAAAAGTACTTACAAAGTACCGCTAGTACAAAGTAAGTACCGCTAGCACATTCCATGTACCGCTAGTGTAATCCATGTATCGCTAGGGTAAATCCAAGTACCCTTAGCCTACGCAAGTACCTTTAGTGTTATTGCAGATGTAGAGATCTTCAAGAAGATTCTAGAGAATGAAGATAAGTATGAAGAATATTGTGAAGATATTCTTTATACTTAGAAGATATACTTGCATTATTATGTTTATCTCCTTGTAAACCCTAGCACCTCTAGTATATAAATAGGGGCAGGGCATTCATATTATTCATCCAGCATAGCTAGAACTCCCATGAGACTCGACTAGCATAGTACACACATGTGTAATAGTATAGGTTTGATTTATTTGATATAATGAAAACCTTGTTAGAATAGTAATATTGGTGTTCTTATTATTATTCCGCTGCGTATACACTATTACTATGTCCTTAGATCAAAGGTCTAAACAACCTAGAGTTCTAACGATCCTAGTAAGTCTGGTTCCAAATTAGATTTAACAAATTACACAAGCTTCAAGATGAAGAAAAGCTCAGAGATCTTAAGATGAGCTTATATGAAAGAATTGGAAAATCTGAGGTTGAAGGTCTCTTCAAGAAAAAGATGTTATATGAAAAGTTTTGTATAGCAAGGTTGAACATAAGATATCTCCCAGAAATCACAAACGTTGACATGATGACTTACAAGGGAGATATCAATCTGAAGTTCTATAGGGCTGATGGGTTTGATGAGATCATAGATGACTTTCAAGGGAAGGAGCTCTCCTATACTGAATGACTAGAGATGAGCAGAAACATTAAAAAGAGAAAATCCAAGATATGGGATGAGGTTCACACAAGATTTGAACACTTTGTAAGAAATCATGAAAGGCTTGGTCAGCTTCTGAACATAAGCAACTAAATCTCACTGGAGGATCAAGATCCAATTCTGGAACTGAACGAGAGAGCCAATCTGGTTCAACCTGGTGTGGGTGACATCTTTGTCACCACCAGGAAATACAAAGATCTTGTTCAGTTTGAAAATCATCTCCCTGGACATGTGTTAGAAGAACCAGAATTGGGAATGATTATGTTCAACCATCGTGAACGACAAGATTTTATGGGTATTAGTGATCTTGATGATCTAAACAACGAACTTCTTGGAAACATTCAGAGAATCTTCTTTGCTCACCATGGTGATCCAGGACTCACTAAAGTTGCTAAAACCTTCAGCATGTGCTTACTATCAATACTGGACTCCAGAAACTCTGATCCATCAGTTCAGACCCCTGTCACTGAAGAACTTAGGCCAAAGGAAAACTGAATAATCATTTGTACTAATTTTGTTGTAATTTGTAATGTTTCATGAATAAATGATTATCTGATGTTTATAATTAGTGCAAGTAAGAAGAAGTGGTTATGCTCACTTACTACTGACATTAGACTTAGGCTATTTGTATATCCAAATAGGGGGAGATTGTTGGGTCAGTATTTACTGACCTTGAAGCAACTCTAAAATTTGAATATAAAATCCCCCTAAGTGTTTCATGCTCAGCAGTAAGGCCAGTCTGCTGAAGGATGACCAGAGGAACAAAGTTCCTACTGAAGACTTTATAGCTGAAGAAAGTTCAGCACTCCCCTTCTAGTTAACTTAGAAGACAAAGGAGTCTTCGCTTCAAATACTAGGCGGTCTAGTTGCTGAAGAACAAGGACTGAAGAAGGGCTTTCAGTTTAGTGTGGTTTGACAATACCAAACTGAATGATGTCGATCTCCTCTAGGATACTGAAGACTCTTCAGTATTCTGATGGTTTGCATTAGGCGAGAAAAGATAACTTTAAGTAAAGTAGGTTGCTTGTATACATATATATAAGTACAACTTTTATCTTTTCTAGATTAGTTTAATATGTACTTTGTACTGTTTATCCAGAATGGGCATCAACCACCCACTGGATAAACCCATGCATTGAAACATGCAAAATGCAAACCCTAGTTTACACTGCCTATATAAGGAGTGTACATTGGGAGAGAAATGGTTAACAAATAAAAGAGATAAAACTCTAGAAAACCTTTTCTCTCGATACCAACTAAACCATATAGCCAAGATGCATATGAACATTTAGATTGGAGCTTAGACTTTAACTTTGGTTAGACGTTTAAGTAGAGGAGATCACAACCCATTGTCATTTAACCACTTTGATATTCCGCAAACAAAGTAGGTTATAGATTCTTTATTTCATTCTAATAAAAGTCTATACGTTGAAAAGTATATTGGTATTGTTGTTTTAATTATTCATAGTTCTTATCTATTGTTAAAACAACACACTTGAGTCGAAGTAAGGAGTTATTACTTAAGTTTATAGTAATAACGAATTGCAAGGGACCAACATGAAATCATAAATGTATTCAGTAATTATTGACCCGGGTAACTCTAGACACGCTCATACCAAACTCTCAATTCCCAGTCTCCCACTTAATACCTGCCGCAGGAAAATAAAACGCGGCTGAGCTAAAGCTTAGTAGATAGATATAATAATAAAAACTATAAAGTGAAGAGAAGTAACGGAAGCTGTGGATATCCATAATAAATGAACAAGAGATGAAATAAGGAGTAATAAAGAGAATAAAGAGAAGTAAAGGAATGCCCACGAGCACATATCATATATAACATATCACAACAAAATCATATAGTCACATAAGTGTACATGGGGCGCGACACCCATGTACTGAAAGCGATATGGGTCATATAGCACATACCACCTATTCACTAAATCATAATCATACCTACAAGTCCTAGGATGCATCCATACACTCCCTACAAAACAAAGTCATAGTATTTTTTTGGTAAAGGGTTTCCCCGGTAAATATATTAACCAAAAAAGGCGTGGAAGTACAAAGGAATGTGGCTGAGATACCACATTAACTGCATGCTACAGGCAGCATGTTAACACGTGGTTATGTAATGACATAAACACTAACTAATCTAGAACTACAATACAAGTAAACTAGATAGAAACCAAGATGCAAACATGAAGACACGCATTCTCTTCAGCTTCCAACAACACCACGATAGGATCAAAGGAAATCTAAATGAGCCTGCCTCCATAAAAAACCTTGCCAAAGAAAACCCAATGGGAAAAACCTTGGACAAGGAAAAAAGAGTACAACCCTCACCCGGCACTCCCATCGTGAAAAACTTTAAAGCTCGGCACCCTCCATTTGTCAAGCAGCAAACTCGACCTGGTAGACAACTTCTTAAAACGAAATGAAATCAACTTCAATCGAATAGTATCACAAATAATTTGAACAAGCTGATCAACCGCCATCTACTTTTTCTTGAAAAGTCTTGAATTACGTTCCATCCATATAAAGTACGGAGTAGCATCCAACACAAGACGTGAAAGGATGCTAGGGCAAGACTTTCCCTTAGAAATTGGAATAACATAAGCTAAAATATCATCAATTCGAGAGGGGACGCTATCCATATCACAGAGGACCCGAGCCTTAGACCAAACCTGCACAGAATAAGAACATTCAAAGAAAAGATGGTCATGAGAATCCGGAACCAATTTATACAGAGGACATCGAAGAAGGCTTAAATCCACCAAAGGGCCAACATCCCATTGCCTAAGCCGATCTTGAGTCTTCAATTTTCTTTTAACCACTAACCACAAGTGAATAAAGTGACGAGGAATACAATATGTATACTATCTCATGACTAGCATACACACACATAATCATATATATCAATGTGCATCGAAAGGGAATGTCGGGGTCTAATCGCACCGCCCCAGATGGTATCATGCCATCGGTGCATCGATGACATGGTCATGGTACCTCCATGACTAGTTACATATAGCTCGGGCAAAAAGAAGTCATATCATAATCATAAAGCATACAAATCAAAGAGATCATCAAAACAAAGTATATAGAAGCAAATGGAATACATGAACCACAATGAATCAAATGAATCAAAGAGATCATATCAAATCAGCGAGTAATCTTAAAGGGGATCATAGCAATGACTTATAAGGATCATGCAAAAGAAAACCAAAAAGAGATAGGAAGGTCCTTGCTAAAAGGACATAATATATGTACCTTTAGCAATCGTGTACACACGAAATCGCACACAACGCTAATAGATCTAACCAAGTGTCATCGGAACTACAAAATATAGAGATCATATAACATTAAAATAAGTCATACTACAAAGTTATCATTAATAGGTGGTTGACTTACTAAAACCACAGTTTCCATATTAAAACATTGTGTCGGTATATAAGGTAAGTATCATTGATTAGTTACCACATAAATAACTTTACATAAATACTTATATAAATCATAGAGGTTCCCTTATGGGTCAAAAAGGTCTCTGTAAAATGGTTTAAGCCTATTGGGTACCCAACGAAAGGTATGACCCAAAGCCCAAACTAGCCCAAATTCAATTCTGGTCGGAACATACAGAGAGTAGTGACGGTTTTTGTCACACTCCCAAAATATCAGAGTACAATGGCGACAAGGGAGTGGTGACGTCATGATTATCATACACACATAGTCACAAAGAACGACCTCTAAATGGGACGTTCGGAAAATAGATCACTTGTAATTAATAAAATAAATTGTTTTAGCAAAGTGCGGAAGCATAAACTGAATACGGTTACAAAACATAGTTTTCTTAAATGGTACAAATGATCGTTGTTTCAAAGAAATGACGGCAATGCATGAGACCTCGTTTAGCATCTTCCTTCTTAATACCTGAGAAAAACATTGCTAAAGTGTCAACATAAAGTTGGTGAGTTCATAGGTTTAGTTAGTTTGAAATGTTTAATGAACCACAAGATTTTCCCAAAGGTGATGACAATATAACAGATACAAAGTCATCCCAAAAGTATTTATTACAGTCTAAGCTCGTGACACCGAAGCGTTAACAATACCGGCAGTATAATCATATAAATGTAGCCCAAACTAGATGCCTAAACCCACGACATCCTATATCAGATTCAAATGAAACTGTGCCCGCTTGTCCCCTTGTTGGACAAGACAGACAGGGACGTCAATCCCGATAGATCTATCCATTACATTCGCGCTTACACAAAGTAATTAACGGTTCACGATTCACGGGCCAAAGCAACTGGGTTTTTAGTGGGACTTAGACTAATATATAAATCAGTAAATGCACTTGTGTTCAAACGTTAAAATCAAGCAATGTCTCACCCCAAAAAGCAGTGAAAATAGTAAAGTATGGGGCTATAAACTCACCTCGTAAATTCAGCAAAGAAAACGAAGATAAAATAGCTCGAGAGTACGGTTACGCTAGCCGCGACCTAGTTAATTTAAGAATCGAGTTACGATACGAATAATTGTATGATTAAATGACTCGACACCCTAGTTGTGCTTGACGAAACCACACGTTTATGAAAAAATACGATTTACGGGAAAAGTACGATAATTAAAGTCGGTTTATTAACGGTTCGGGTTTTACGGGTCAAAACATAACTTAAATTTAACAAATTTCGTTTGGGCTTTAACCAAACTAATTTAAACTCACAAGGCCCAAATTGGGGGTCCAAAACATTTACCCAGCAACCGGCCCAAGGGTCATTGACCCGGCCCGGTCCACTGGCGGATTAAACAAGGACGAGAGGAGTATGTATGTGTGTTTATCACACACAACTTCCCATGACTGAGAGATAACTCTCTCTCTCTCTCGATATTACCTCCACCGTCCCAATACTATCTCTCTCTTAACCTAGATCGGTTCCATCTTCTCCTATGGTTATCATCTAATCAGTTTGTGTTATAAAATCAAATATGGGTGGTCTGAGGTTCTATATCGCGTGAGATGTGGGGTTTAATCCCCACATCAACCGATTTGGTTTTTCTGATGGTGTTCCCTTGCGGTTCGTGATTCCATAACAAAATCAAAGATAAGTTCATTCTCCTTTATTTCTTTTAAAAGCTTTAATTGATTTTCGATTTAATATATATCAGTGGGTTCAATTGATTCGTAAATACTTGTTGTAAATCATATGGTGCTCGGATTGAAGATAAACAAAATTAGGGTTTTGAAATATTTGGGGGTTTTCATTAATATCGGGTTTAAACATAATTAATTGACGTTTTCATTCATAAAATCAAACTAATTTTAATATAAAATTGATTCATAAAAATTAGGGTTTCGGTAAATTTGGGGGTTTTTGTATAATTCACTTTCAATCAAATTAATTAAGGGGTTTGGGTTTAGATTAGGTTTAATTAGCATTTTAATTAATAAAAAGTAAATCTAGGGTTTTATAAAAATTGGGGGTTTTTATATATTCAAATGTTACTCGTGTCTATATGTGGTTTCTGAAATGTGGCAATGTTAATTAGATGTTTAAAAAGGTTTTATATAATTAGGGTTTTGATTTGAGTTGGGGTTTTCTATATATTCGCGGCATGATTAAGGTTTTCTGTAAAAGAAAGCTTGATTAAGATTTTTGGATTGGTTGGTAAGAATGGTTAATAATTTGGCAGAAAATAGAACTTTGGTTGGTTTGTTTTGATGCTCGGTTTGGTCCTTGATTGGGTCTCGGTTTGGTTGAACATGGGTCTCGGTTTGGTTCATGATTGAAGTCTTGATTTGGTTGGACATGGTCTCGGTTTGGTTCTAAGTTGGGTCTCGGTTTGGTTTCAATCGAGTCTCGGTTTGGTCTAAATTGGGTCTCGGTTTGGTTGACAGAAAAGTATAAACATGAGCATGTTTGTATTAAAAAGTTTAACAATTTTTCAGTTTTTAGTATCAAAGTATAAGTCCATTTCAATGACTAACCACGGTTTCGTTTATTCGTAGGTTCGTACCCAACAAGCACATCTAGACTTCGAAAGGAAAGACGAAAAGACAAAGACTCACAATGGGGATGCTACGTTCGGTTTTGCAGGTTCGGACAGGATGAAGACCCTTGGTTGTGCAGGTTCGGACGAGACGTGTAGGTTGGCTGGACCAAAACTTCTACCCAGGAGTTGTATTGTGAAGACTTGTGCAGATTTTTATGTTTGTATTTTGGACTGTGATAACTTGTGATAACTTGTATTTGGACATTGGATATTACTTTGGATTTGTATATAAGCTTGTATAATTAGTCTAGGGTTAGTGTAAATCTGGAAATGTTTGCTTGTGATGTACCCAAAAGGGGTAAACTAGGCAAATGTGCTGTCCTTTAGTGGGACAAATAACTATAAAGTTTATATGTGTAATGTAGACTTGTGACTGATTTGAGACCCTTGTATGACAAGCTTGGCAATGAAATTGAAGGTTTATATATTCAGTTATGTGTACACTTGCTGTGATAGCTATAAACTCGACTCGGGTTCAATATGTTTAGGTTTAGACGCGACTGAAATAACACGACAGCAAAACCGTTTAACGTACGATCCCAAAACAAAAGACAATTGTGCGAGACGTCACGAAAAACTTAATAACTAGAACAAATAAAACGTACGGCAAAAACATAAGACGCTCACAACTTGTGTATTGCATTCAACTAAGTAGTCGCGAAACATTGAGATGTTACATATGCTCTCCCTAAAAAGGGCTTTGTCCGCAAAGCAAAATGATTAACACGTTCATGTCGACAACTCGTCGATAAACAGTTAAAATACTCGTATTACATGAATAATTAAATGATGGAAATTTGACGAATGTCACAGTATTCCCATGTTTTAGAGATTTCGTCACGAAATCAAAACGTTGTTGTAGTAGGTTGGTTAACGAAAAGATGAGGATACTTGCTCTTGAACTGATCTTCACGTTCCCACGTGTATTCTGGACCTCTACGCGCGTTCCATCGGATTTTCACAATCGGTATACGGCTTTGCTTGAGTTGTTTAACTTGACGGTCCATGACTTCTACGGGTTCTTCTACGAAATTGAGCTTGTCGTCGAGTTGAATCTCCTCCAAAGGAATAACGAGTGCTTCGTCGGCTAAGCATTTCTTCAGATTGCAAATGTGGAACACATTATGCACTCGGCTAAGTTCTTGGGGTAATTCCAAACGATAGGCTACGGGGCCAATCCTCTCTATAATCTTGAAGGGTCCAATGTAACGAGGGTTTAACTTTCCACGCTTTCCAAAGCGAATCACACCTTTCCAAGGTGAGACCTTCAACATGACTTTGTCACCAACTTCAAACTCAAGAGGTTTGCGTCTCATATCAGCATAACTCTTCTGTCGATCTCTTGCGGCTTGCATACGGCTCTTAATCTTAAAGATCTTCTCAGTAGTCTCGTGTATGATCTCAGGTCCAGTGAGTTGTGCTTCACCGACCTCTGCCCAACACACGGGTGAACGACACTTCCTACCATACAGTGCCTCGAACGGCGCTGCCTTAATGCTAGTGTGATAACTATTGTTATATGAGAATTCCACCAGAGGTAGGTGTCTATCCCATTTATTTCCAAAGTCAATCACACAAGCTCTCAGCATATCTTCTAGGGTTTGAATGGTCCGTTCACTTTGACCGTCGGTCTGGGGATGATACGCAGTGCTCATATCCAACTGCGTTCCCAAAGCCTTCTGCAGTGACTTCCAAAACTGTGAAGTAAATCGACTGTCTCGGTCGGAGATTATAGACACAGGCACACCATGCTTCGTGACTACTTCCTCCAAGTACGTCCTTGCTAACTTATCCATTCCATCAGTCTCCTTGATGGGTAGGAAATGAGCCGATTTGGTGAGTCGATCGACGATTACCCAAATCGTGTCGAATCCGGCTGCGGTCTTTGGTAGCTTGGTAATGAAATCCATAGTGATCCTTTCCCACTTCCATTCTGGCAGTTCGGGTTGGACCAATAATCCTGATGGTTTCATATGTTCGGCTTTGACTTTGGCACAAGTCAAACACTTGCTAACGTATGTAGCAATGTCCGCCTTCATGTTTGGCCACCAATACAACATCTTCAGATCATGATACATTTTATCAGATCCCGGATGTATGGAGTACTTTGACTTATGCGACTCATGCATAATCAAGGATCGTAGGTCACCATGGCATGGTAACCAACTCCTATTATCAAGGCATAACGTTCCATCCGAACGTGCTTCCAACTTCTTTATCATTCCTCCAACATCTTCAGTCTTAAGAATTTCTTCCTCGACTGCTTCTTTCTGAGCCTTGAGAATTAAGGATGGAAGGTCTAAGTCGATGGTCATCACTAAAGCCTTCACCCTAAGAACTCTCTCCTTTCGACTCAAAGCGTCGGCCACGACATTTGCCTTGCCTGGGTGATAACGGATCTCGCAATCGTAATCACTGAGCAACTCTAGCCAACGTCGTTGTCTCATGTTGAGTTCCTTTTGGTTCAAAATATGTTGTAGACTCTTATGGTCAGTGAATACAACACACTTAGTACCATAAAGGTAGTGTCTCCAAATCTTCAAGGCAAACACCACTGCTCCCAACTCTAGGTCATGAGTTGTGTAGTTCTTCTCGTGCACTTTTAGTTGTCTTGATGCGTAAGCTATGACCTTCGTCCTTTGCATCAGTACTGCACTTAATCCTTTTATGGATGCATCACAATACACCACAAAGTCTTCATTACCCTCAGGTAGGGCTAGTATCGGTGCTTCACACAACATCTGCTTCAACGTCTGGAATGCCAAATCTTGCTCCTCCTTCCACTCAAACTTCTTATCCTTTTGAGTCAATTCCGTCATTGGTTTAGCTATCTTAGAGAAACCTTCAATGAATCTCCTATAGTAACCAGCAAGACCTAAAAATTGACGGATCTCCGTGGGTGTTGTTGGAGTCGCCCAATCCTTTACAGCCTCGATCTTAGCAGGATCAACGTGAATACCACTGCTGTCGATCACATGCCCAAGGAATTGCACTGTGTTTATCCAAAACTCACATTTGGAAAACTTTGCATATAACTTCTCCTTCCTTAGCAGCTCTAATATGGTCTTCAAATGCTCCTTGTGCTCTTCTTCATTACGAGAATAGATAAGAATGTCATCGATAAATACAATCACAAACTTGTCCAAGTATGGTTTGCAAACTCGGTTCATGAGATCCATGAATACCGCAGGTGCGTTTGTCAAACCAAAAGGCATAACTTGGAACTCGTAGTGTCCGTACCGGGTTCTAAAAGCCGTTTTATGAACGTCTTCCTCTCTAACCCTTAGTTGATGGTATCCTGACCTTAAATCGATCTTCGAGTATATGCTAGATCCTTGCAATTGGTCGAAAAGATCGTCAATCCTCGGCAATGGGTAGCGGTTCTATATCGTCAGCTTATTCAATTCTCGGTGATCGATACACATTCTAAAGGATCCATCTTTCTTTTTGACAAATAAGACCGGCGCTCCCCAGGGTGAGGAACTTGGTCTAATGAAACCTTTGTCAGAAAGTTCCTTTATCTGTTCAGCTAACTCTGTCATCTCGGCCGGTGCTAGACGGTATGGGGCTCTAGCAACAGGCGCGGCTCCTAGTGTAAGCTCGATGTGAAACTCCACTTGCCGTGCTGGTGGTAGTCCGGGTAAATCCTCTGGGAATACGTCCGGAAAGTCTCTAACGATCGGTACATCTTCCACCTTCTTCTCGTGACCTTCTTCTCCTTCCTTTTGTGTTACTTGAACCAAGAATACCGGACATCCCTTCTCAATGTATCTTTGAGTCCTGATACATGAGATGACTTCCAATCTTGATCCATTCTTCACACCACTTCTTTCGCCTTGTATGATGAGTACGTCGTTTCCATAAGGAACACGGACACACTTCTCATGGCATACAATCTCTGCGTGATGCTTCGACATCCAATCCATTCCAATGATGACGTCAAAACTTCCCAATTCTATAGGGAGTAGGTCGATACTAAACGAACGACCTTGTAGTCTTACACTACATCCTTTCAGAATAACGTCGGTGGTTACTGACTTCCCATCGGCTAATTCTACATTATACTTAACGTCTAACGCAGTAGGGGTAACATTTAGGCGTTCACTAAATATAGACGACACAAAACTCCTATCCGCACCAGAATCAAATAGTACTGAAGCATAGTTGTTATTGACTAGAAACGTACCAGTCACAACATTGTTGTCTTGCACAGCAGCTTCAGCACAGAGATGATACACTTTGCTAGGTGCCGTGAATCCTCCAGGAGTACTAGTTGTGGCTCGGTTATTCCCTCCTCGGTTCCCTTGATTCTGCTTCTGGTTCCCTTGGTTCTGATTTTGATTCCCTCGAATCTGGTTACTACGACCTTGGTTTCCACCGCTCGGACATTTGTTCTTGTAGTGACCTTTCTCTCCACATCCGAAGCAAGTGACATTTGCTCCTTGGCCACCTTGCGTTCCAGGTCCTCTTTGATTAGTAGCACGAGGTGGTGCTCGGCATTCCTTTGCCTTATGTCCCGCCTTCCCACAATTGTAGCACGTAGGGGGACATGCTCCTTCGTGGTGTCGACCACATTTTCCGCAGAAAGGTAGTCTCCCAGCGTAGTTCCCAGTATTTCCTTGTCCAGCAGTGAACACTCTTGCTACTTCTTGTCGCTTGTTCTGGTTGTAGTTGCTTGGGTTGTTGTTGTTGTTGGTATTGTTGTTGTAGTGGTTGCCAGACCACTTTCTTTTATCCCCAGTATTTTCTCCCAACTCCTGTACCACTTGGTACATCAGACTCTGAGCCATGTCGATTGCCTCGTGCAAATCGGTCGGCTTGGATGAAGTCACATTCCCTTTGATACTCAAAGGTAGTCCTTCAATGTATCGCTCCAACAATCGGTCATCGTTGGGCACCATTTCAGGACATAACAAAATCAGCTCCTGAAAGCGCTGATTGTAAGCAGTAAGAGCAGTACCCTTGACCTTCAGGTTCCACAGCTCAACTTCCATCTGCTTGACTTCATTTCGGGGACAGTATTTCCTCACAAACATAGCTTTAAATTCACTCCAGGGCGTCGCTTGGGCAACGTCAATGGTCACTGCACGAGCATAGACGTTCCACCAAGTCAAAGCACCATCCACTAACGTGCTTGACGCAAACTTCACCTTGTCGGCTTCAGCGACATTGCTGATCCCAAATTGGGATTCTAGCTTCTCAAACCATCTGGTTAATCCTACTGCTCCTTCAGTACCTCAGAAACTTACTTGCGTAACTGCACGAAATTCCTTGTAGGTACAAGTACGTGCAATAGCATTTGTAGCTCCTTGGTTGGTCTCCTCCTGTGTGCTAGCTGTACGGTTTGCTTCAGCGGTCGCGAGTGCCTCGGCCACTCGTTCGGCTATCATTTGGCTTAACAGGGCGGTGTCAATTCCACCGGTAGCGGCTGGCGGATTCTGCGTTTCGGATCTTCTAACTGGCGCCATAATCTAACAAGGTAATAGGATAATAAGTTTTTGCCAGACATAACATGCATGGCACACACAACACAATTATGAAATGCTCCAAGATATAATACACAATAATAATCTCACAATTTTTGCAACTCATAATATCATTCATGGAATCGTTTGATAATACATCATAGTTTGTCATATCATAAATAGAGAAAATAAAATACCAACTAGCTAAGACAGACTTCAAAGCTTAGTGGTCATACAGGGATAGGTCGATGGTACAAAAATAATCTAACTAGTGCCCTCACGGCGCTGATGAAGCTCCTTCTCCAACTCTGCTAATCTCCTCTCAACCACTAGCTCACAAGCCTGGGAATCTCTCAACCTAACATCGGTGTCATGACAAGCGGCTCTAAACCTCTTATCCAAGTCTGCAACAGGGTCATCCACTGGTGCCTCTAGTCCGCCTGTCTCCACCAATGGCTCTACTCCCCAACGGGTCATCAGGCTCTCAATCTCCTCAAGACGAGTGTTTGGCATGGATTCCATCTGATCAAGAACAGTAAGAAGCTGTCCTCGTAGACAGGTCACACATACTGTCAACACTGTCTCATCCCTGACTGGACTCTTCTTCGCCAGTGCCTCCAACTTATCCTGCACTTCATTGTACTCTTCACCTAAAGCCTCTACAGCATCCTCCAACCTGTTCAACCGTGTCGTCACACATCCATCTGCCGCCCCAAGCATCACCACCGTCGACGTAGCTCTCCTAGGAAGAGGAGTCGTAGCTCTCGGTCCTGTAGAGATACCAGCGTCAGTAAGCATCTCCTGGTATACTGCAGGTACAGTCTCTGGTGGTGGTAGCAGTAATGGTGTCTCTGGGACAGAACTGGCAGGTGTGCGGGTTGCATGCCTGTCAGTGGCAGTGAAAGGTATGAGGGGTCTGTAAGGTGAAAGTGGTGGTCGAGCAGCTCTCCCCCGAAGACGTCGTCTCACATAGTAGAAAGGTAGAGTACCAGGTGCTGGAGCAGGAATAGCAGTCCTTTCTCCTTCGTCTTCAGATGAAGATGAGGAGATGTGTGCTAGGGAAACCTCAGGAGTAGCAGCATATGCAGTAGGAGGGTTCTCAGTGTCTGTGACCTCCATAGGCTCTCCTTCCCCATCTGTAAACTCCATCCCATCATCCTCTGTCTCCTCTACCGTCTCATCTCCAGTCACTGATGCCTGACCTGGTGACTGCACCACGTCAGTGTCTAAGTCATCCTCTCCCCCGCCTTCTAGGCTAAGCACATCGTCAGCTGATGCGTCATGAATACGGATCGGTGAATGACGAACCTCCTCAGTCTCTCTCTCTACATCATCATCTGAAACCATCCGGTACCACGGATATCCTGACGGCGATCCTCTAGGTAGTCCTACTGATGAACTGATGGTAGACTGTGAACTACGGTTGTAGTACGCTCCTGTAGACGTGGAATCATCGGATGAAGACATCACTGTAATCATAAACAAAATAAAGGTGTGTAAATATCTCATAAAATTAGTCCGTAAAAGGACATTAACATAACACAGCAATCATTGTTGAATCCACATGTATCCCATATAACATAATTCAAATTTTGTTGTTGCACATGTAACCCATGTAAATATACCTCGTAATTGTTAATTCACATGTATCCCATTTATTACTTATGTATCTACATATACTTAATACTTACAATCTGCATGATAATCGATTAAACATAGAGCAGTTATAGTCTAGAATTACTAAATGCAACCTAGTTCTCTATAACTAGTGCTCTGATACCAATCTGTCACACTCCCAAAATATCAGAGTACAATGGCGACAAGGGAGTGGTGACGTCATGATTATCATACACACATAGTCACAAAGAACGACCTCTAAATGGGACGTTCGGAAAATAGATCACTTGTAATTAATAAAATAAATTGTTTTAGCAAAGTGCGGAAGCATAAACTGAATACGGTTACAAAACATAGTTTTCTTAAATGGTACAAATGATCGTTGTTTCAAAGAAATGACGGCAATGCATGAGACCTCATTTAGCATCTTCCTTCTTAATACCTGAGAAAAACATTGCTAAAGTGTCAACATAAAGTTGGTGAGTTCATAGGTTTAGTTAGTTTGAAATGTTTAATGAACCACAAGATTTTCCCAAAGGTGATGACAATATAACAGATACAAAGTCATCCCAAAAGTATTTATTACAGTCTAAGCTCGTGACACCGAAGCGTTAACAACACCGGCAGTATAATCATATAAATGTAGCCCAAACTAGATGCCTAAACCCACGACATCCTATATCAGATTCAAATGAAACTGTGCCCGCTTGTCCCCTTGTTGGACAAGACAGACAGGGACGTCAATCCCGATAGATCTATCCATTACATTCGCGCTTACACAAAGTAATTAACGGTTCACGATTCACGGGCCAAAGCAACTGGGTTTTTAGTGGGACTTAGACTAATATATAAATCAGTAAATGCACTTGTGTTCAAACGTTAAAATCAAGCAATGTCTCACCCCAAAAAGCAGTGAAAATAGTAAAGTATGGGGCTATAAACTCACCTCGTAAATTCAGCAAAGAAAACGAAGATAAAATAGCTCGAGAGTACGGTTACGCTAGCCGCGACCTAGTTAATTTAAGAATCGAGTTACGATACGAATAATTGTATGATTAAATGACTCGACACCCTAGTTGTGCTTGACGAAACCATACGTTTATGAAAAAATACGATTTACGGGAAAAGTACGATAATTAAAGTCGGTTTATTAACGGGTCGGGTTTTACGGGTCAAAACATAACTTAAATTTAACAAATTTCGTTTGGGCTTTAACCAAACTAATTTAAACTCACAAGGCCCAAATTGGGGGTCCAAAACATTTACCCAGCAACCGGCCCAAGGGTCATTGACCCGGCCCGGTCCACTGGCGGATTAAACAAGGACGAGAGGAGTATGTATGTGTGTTTATCACACACAACTTCCCATGACTGAGAGATAACTCTCTCTCTCTCTCGATATTACCTCCACCGTCCCAATACTCTCTCTCTCTTAACCTAGATCGGTTCCATCTTCTCCTATGGTTATCATCTAATCAGTTTGTGTTATAAAATCAAATATGGGTGGTCTGAGGTTCTATATCGCGTGAGATGTGGGGTTTAATCCCCACATCAACCGATTTGGTTTTTCTGATGGTGTTCCCTTGCGGTTCGTGATTCCATAACAAAATCAAAGATAAGTTCATTCTCCTTTATTTCTTTTAAAAGCTTTAATTGATTTTCGATTTAATATATATCAGTGGGTTCAATTGATTCGTAAATACTTGTTGTAAATCATATGGTGCTCGGATTGAAGATAAACAAAATTAGGGTTTTGAAATATTTGGGGGTTTTCATTAATATCGGGTTTAAACATAATTAATTGACGTTTTCATTCATAAAATCAAACTAATTTTAATATAAAATTGATTCATAAAAATTAGGGTTTCGGTAAATTTGGGGGTTTTTATATAATTCACTTTCAATCAAATTAATTAAGGGGTTTGGGTTTAGATTAGGTTTAATTAGCATTTTAATTAATAAAAAGTAAATCTAGGGTTTTATAAAAATTGGGGGTTTTTATATATTCGAATGTTACTCGTGTCTATATGTGGTTTCTGAAATGTGGCAATGTTAATTAGATGTTTAAAAAGGTTTTATATAATTAGGGTTTTGATTTGAGTTGGGGTTTTCTATATATTCGCGGCATGATTAAGGTTTTCTGTAAAAGAAAGCTTGATTAAGATTTTTGGATTGGTTGGTAAGAATGGTTAATAATTTGGCAGAAAATAGAACTTTGGTTGGTTTGTTTTGATGCTCGGTTTGGTCCTTGATTGGGTCTCGGTTTGGTTGAACATGGGTCTCGGTTTGGTTCATGATTGAAGTCTTGATTTGGTTGGACATGGTCTCGGTTTGGTTCTAAGTTGGGTCTCGGTTTGGTTTCAATCGAGTCTCGGTTTGGTCTAAATTGGGTCTCGGTTTGGTTGACAGAAAAGTATAAACATGAGCATGTTTGTATTAAAAAGTTTAACAATTTTTCAGTTTTTAGTATCAAAGTATAAGTCCATTTCAATGACTAACCACGGTTTCGTTTATTCGTAGGTTCGTACCCAACAAGCACATCTAGACTTCGAAAGGAAAGACGAAAAGACAAAGACTCACAATGGGGATGCTACGTTCGGTTTTGCAGGTTCGGACAGGATGAAGACCCTTGGTTGTGCAGGTTCGGACGAGACGTGTAGGTTGGCTGGACCAAAACTTCTACCCAGGAGTTGTATTGTGAAGACTTGTGCAGATTTTTATGTTTGTATTTTGGACTGTGATAACTTGTGATAACTTGTATTTGGACATTGGATATTACTTTGGATTTGTATATAAGCTTGTATAATTAGTCTAGGGTTAGTGTAAATCTGGAAATGTTTGCTTGTGATGTACCCAAAAGGGGTAAACTAGGCAAATGTGCTGTCCTTTAGTGGGACAAATAACTATAAAGTTTATATGTGTAATGTAGACTTGTGACTGATTTGAGACCCTTGTATGACAAGCTTGGCAATGAAATTGAAGGTTTATATATTCAGTTATGTGTACACTTGCTGTGATAGCTATAAACTCGACTCGGGTTCAATATGTTTAGGTTTAGACGCGACTGAAATAACACGACAGCAAAACCGTTTAGCGTACGATCCCAAAACAAAAGACAATTGTGCGAGACGTCACGAAAAACTTAATAACTAGAACAAATAAAACGTACGGCAAAAACATAAGACGCTCACAACTTGTGTATTGCATTCAACTAAGTAGTCGCGAAACATTGAGATGTTACATATGCTCTCCCTAAAAAGGGCTTTGTCCGCAAAGCAAAATGATTAACACGTTCATGTCGACAACTCGTCGATAAACAGTTAAAATACTCGTATTACATGAATAATTAAATGATGGAAATTTGACGAATGTCACAGTTTTGACCCACTTAAACACCTTCTTAATTTTTATAAAACATCCAGTAGATTTCCCCAACATATGAAGATCATCCCCAAGAAGTGGCTTGATCAAATTCACTATAGTTAAGGAGATAGAATTTTTGTGTTGGATCTAACATTTTTAGTCTCACAAGTCAGTTTTTGACACCTTAACTTGTACAATCAGAAATCCGTATCTATAAGCCTCTAAAAAATAAAAGGCTAACTGTTTTGAAAACTAGACTCAGACTCTAATTTTAGACCCAATAATCATGTCAATAGCTTTATTAAAAGTCGTTTTATAAAGGTATTAAGATTACCCTTTTACCACACTGCCCAAAACCCTAGTTTTAAAAAGTGTGTTATACCTATCTAGATCACCTTAGGGTGTCTAGATCTTGTTTAATATGATATAGTAACTCATTTAAAATCACTAAGGTTTGATAAAACATAGATCTAAAACATGAATGATTTTGAAACCAATTCAACCACAATAATCATAAGATTAGGGTTTATACAACCTTAATACTAATACACATAAGAAAATAAGAAAAATCCATGGTGACACGTGGATTAGCGCTGAGTATACTTACTATGATGATTAGTAAATCACCACACACCAAAAACACCAAGGATGGAGGAGAATGGATGGAGAAAACACAAAGAACACCTAAAAATCCAAGGTTTCTACAATGGAGATGTAGAGAGAAAACCTAGAGAATTCAACAATGGAGGATTTGTGATATTGGAAAAACAAAACATGGTAGTTGTAAAACCAGCATTAAAAATACCATGAACAGTACATGTGAATAGTAAATACACGAAAATACG
Organism: Glebionis coronaria; assembly: GCA_025667525.1. Classification (NCBI taxonomy): domain Eukaryota; kingdom Viridiplantae; phylum Streptophyta; class Magnoliopsida; order Asterales; family Asteraceae; genus Glebionis; species Glebionis coronaria. The sequence goes on from JANFOE010000057.1 coordinate 1,591,188, forward strand.
TATAAATTAAAATTTTCCATTTATAATATATTTCACGTATCATGACATTAAATAACATGTATTTACGTATATTATAAATGTGACATGATCACGACATTTAATTCACGATAATTAAAAACGAACATACACGTATCTTGCGGTTAATGTGGTACTTCAGCCACATTCCTTGTACTTAAACGATTTTTTGGTGTAATATATTTACCAAGGACATTGTCCCTTTTACCCAAAAAAAAACATACACGTATATTTTATTAACTAGAAGAGGGCTTCGGTTTTTGCCTTTTGGGCTATGTTGGTCATGGCACAAAGCAAAAGAAAGGAAAGAATGGGCCTTTTGGCCCATGACCCAAATTCTACTCCTTAACCAATTAGGTTCCCAGGGAATTAAACATAATAACACTTTACAAGAAAAATCAAGAAACCCTACCTGGTCCCCTCTTGCCGCCGGCCTAAAACAAGAACATAGAGTGTTCGGGTTTGATTTGATCTTTGTTATTTGGTTGCACGTGTTCCTGTTATTAATCCTTTTTCTTTTACACATTCGGTAATTACCACAACCTTTTCTTTTTAATTCTTTTATTGAATTCATGATTTCATAATAGTTAATCTTAAAAACAAATCATAAAAACATGTTAAGATTAATTGTAAACCAAGATTAAAGGGTGTTTTGGGTTTGGTTTGTTCGGCCGACACACCGTCGAGAGCACGAACGCTCTCGGCGTGGTTTTTGCACCACCACCGAGACCACAAAGGTCTCGGCTTGGTTTGGTTTTGGGTCGAACGCAAGGAAAGGGGAACCCCGACATCGCATCGGGGTGTGTTTGTTTTGTTTAGTGTCAACCGAGACCATCATGGTCTCGGTGGGAATTAGGTGTGCGACAGTGGGAACCCCGGCTACAGCCGGGGGTAGTCTTGGCTCGGTAATGGGTAGCCGACAGCGAGCAAGGGGAACCACCGGCTATAGCCGGTGGGTATTTTGTTTATACGGTGGCAACCGGCTAGCCGGTTAACCACTATCCGTGGGTTATCCGCCGGCTATGTGGTGTCGGCTAGGCACTTTTCAGGCTCTGGATAATTTTTAAACACGGGTTTGGGGCTCGGGAATTTATAAAAGTAGTTATTATTTTAATTAAATTATTTCCAAGACTATTTAATTTAATTAAATACATGACTTAGGTTATAATATTAAAATTAATATTTCATGACTAACCTAAGTATTTACTTAGCCTAATTTAATTAAACATGTTATTTTAGTTAATTCGTATAACTTATAGTTTATTAAATCAATCAGGTTAATTATTTAATAAGCTATAATACTTAATCCATGACTTGTATTTTTACTAATAAACTTTACTTTATATCTTAATAATCCAGCTTAATTCTAATTATGGAAACTTACTAATTTTGGAAACTTTCTATTTTTAGAAACTTACTATTTTAGGAAACCTGCTATTTTAGAAAGTTACTTAGTATTAAAATACTAGTATTATAATACCTTGTTACATGAATAATAAACAACATAATACAAGAATAACTACAGTTAAAACATGACAAAACATGAATAATAAGCTAAGAACACATAGAATCTGTAAAATACATGTATCTCAGACAACTCATATACCTCCATATTCTTATGTAGTAGTATCCGTCAAGGCGGAGTAGGTCCTTCAGTGTTTCCGTTAGCTTCTACTGGATACAAGGTATGGATTTCCCGTCCTTCAGTAAGGACACTCTCTTCCTTTATTAGGATTTCCCGTATGCAACCAATTGTTTTCCCAGTAGTTACAGATTTAAATGCTTATGTTTTATTAGTTACCTTAGCCATATACATGCATGCCAGTTTCACCTAGTTATGGAGGTACCATAACCATAACACTAGAGGCACTAGTGTTATGACTTCACCACGGCGGAGTGATAGCTCCTGACGTCCCTTCAGTTTATTTGGCATTTATTATTATTATATTATCATGTGGGGCGTATGGGTGCATCCTAGTTACAGTTTTAGTCAGGATTTCATGGTGAATGTGGTGTATGCCTTCCATCCTTCACAAGGAGCTGATCCCTCCTACCCATACCATATTAATTAGAGGTATCCCCTCTAATTACATGACGAGGTCACCCCTCCAAGTATTTATGCACGTTGTTGACCTCATGACCTATATTGGCTTTTGGTATATTAAACTAATACAAATTTTCATAAGTAAACATAAGCTATGATTTCAGAACTAAAACCAGTAAACATGTTATACATCTAGGTTTTCTAGGACTTACTCAATTTCGATGCCATTCATGCTTTATGTCCTTTATATGCTTTCATTATTCTATGTCTTTCCATGCTTTGTGGTATATCCGTGCACTTGGCGTTATGCTCAGCCGTTTCCATTGCCATGTTCCCAAACGGCAGGTACCCAAGGTCGTAAGTAGGATCTCAAGAGTATGTTATGGAAGCTATCCAACCTTCTATATGTTATGCATTTATCATACTTTATCTTACTTTATTTCATGTTGGACATTGTTTAGTCTTTTCCTTTATAATACTTATAATTGCTTGTGTTTGAGTTACTTAGACTACCGATGTTTGTTTCTAGTATTTCCTTTTATAGTCATGAATGTTTAGACATTAACCTTGCATGCATTGATGACACGCCATATATTACGGTGATATTCCATTTTACCAAATGGGGGTGTTACAATTATGGCATCAGAGCCTAGGTTTCAACCTATAGCTCTGTAAAACATGACCTGTGACTTACGGGTAGTCACCAGCGTCTTCCTAGAACTGACAGTTGGTTTTCATGCATTCATTTCATTTTCATTTCATGTATTCATTTCATGCATTCATCTTATTGTCGCAGGAATTTTGACTAAGTAATGGTTGGTACAGGACTGGCCCTATTTAGTCGTATGTGTTTTTATCGAAACATTTTATTTGTTTAGTGGACCGACCCATAGGCGTCCACATTTGCCTTTTTGTTTTGTGAACCGACCTATAGGCGTTCATTCATGGACATATCATAATATTTAATTGATCATGCATTTTATAATTGTTTTATGCATCATAAATAAATTCATGTTTTATACACTGTTCATGCATTTTTCTATTCATGTCATATTTTATTAGACTCATTATTTATGTTGCATTTTGTTTTAAACTGTCAGATGGTGAACACACACAATGCTCAAGAATTGGCTGCAACTGTTAATGCAGCTTTGCAATCCCTCCTTCCCCAACTTCGGAATGAAATCAGGGACGAAGTTCATGCTGAAGTCCAGGCTCAGGGCATTTAGTTCGGCCCTCATCAGCAGCATAACAACAATCCTCCACCTCCACCGCCTGTTACCCTTATGACTTGGTTGGAGTGATTCAACAAACATATACCCTGTTCGTTTGAGCAGACTAACAGCCCCTCAGAGGCTGAAGCTTGGATTTCTAGGAGAAACTGTTCATGGAAATTATGGGGAAATCCTTTATGAAGGAGATACATTAGTTACATTTATATATGAAAAATCTAGATCTGGTGATATAACCCAAGGTCTTCCAAAATTGGAACAGGTGGTATCGAGAAGATATTTGATGCAATGGGTCGTGACGGTGTCTTCAAGGCAAGACTGGCTTTCTATAAGTTTGAAGGTGATGTGTTGTAGTGGTAGAAATCAGTCAAGCAGTCCAACGATGATGATGATTAGGTTCCACTGCTGACATGGGACCAGTTTAAGGAGCTCTTCCTTAATCAGTACTTTCCACATGTTGAGCAGGAGAAACTCAAGAGGGGTTATCATAATATCTGACAGGTTGTTGGGGAGAACAACAATGAACTCATGCAGAGGTTTATTCGTTTGGCTGGATTTCTAGGAGCAGAAGCAGGTACTGCTGAGGAGCAAGCTGAGAAGTTTCGCTGGGCTCTTCGCACTTCGGTTGCCAACAGTTTGGTTTGTGCTACGTTCACTACAGTGGCACAGGTGGCCGATGCAGCCCGTAAGCTTGAGATGCTTCAGGAACGAGAGGAGTTTGGTGATGACCGAGCAGTGAAGAGGTATCTTCAATCACCAACCGTTAATCATTCATTTCTTTCAGAAATTTTCATTCTTATATCATCCTATATTCAACTTTATATTTCAGACAGAAGACTGACGACCGAAAACCTGTGGTCGCTCAGCAACAATCATCTAAGGGAAACGGTCAGTCCAATGATCATTCTGGTTCAGATAGGCGTGGCGGTAATGATAATTATCGTAACAACGCCAATAACTCTAACAACAGAAGGTCCCTACATTTAACCTCTTTCATGATAAACTATCTTATGTTATGGTATTCTGACACTCCAGTGAGTCATATTCAGGAACAATGGCAACGGAAGGGATCGGGACCGTAGAGATTCGCAGCCTAACCATTCTAGTTCATCTGGTAACTATTAAACCTTCTATGTAATCATGCTTATGTTCCATGATCATGTCTCATGCATGAAATCCTGAAACAGGCTCTCAGCTAGCTAGGACGCCTGTTGGAGGGTTCACGCATCCTATCTGCCCTACTTGTTTGCGCAGACATTTCGGGTGTTTGCCGTTGAGGTACTGGTGGTTGTTTCAAGTGTGGCCAGCAAGGCCATCAGCAGAAGGATTGTCGCCAAGGTGAGATAGAAAGGCACCTCTGGACATGCCGACTCCAAACCACCTCCTACTTCAGGTCGCGTGTTCACTACTACTAGAGATCAGGCGAAAAAGACTTCAGGTGCCATCACTGGGAATCTCTTTATGAATGGTCTGGCAGCATACTAGAGCGACGCATTCAATCATATCCGCTGCTTTTGCTACACTTGTTAGGATTTCCTCTATGCCATTAGATAATGCCTTAATAATTTCCACGCCACTTAGGGACTCCGTACGAATCACCCAGGTGTACAGAGATCTTCCCCAAGAATTCGATGATAGAATCCGCAGAGTTGACGCACTTTCTTTGGACATGTGCGATTTTGACATGATATTGGGCATGGGACTGGTTATCCAAACACCAGGCTACGATAGACTGCCACACTTATCGGGTTATCTTCGATGATGTTAAATCTCCAGAGTACATACACCATGGTTTTCTGCCAGGGAGGTCTGTACAAATTATTTCATCCATGGAGGCGTGTGCATTACTAACACACGGCTGTCAGGGCTTCATAGCCAACATTCATGACCTTACTACCGAGTCTCCATCGATTCAACATTAGCCTATTGTGTCAGAATTTCTTGACGTATTTCTTGATGAACTTCCGAGCATACCACCTGTTTGTGAAGTCGAGTTTGGAATTGAGCTCATTCCAGGAGCAGAGCCAATTTCCAAGGCTCCTTACTGCATGGCTCCCATCGAGCTTAAAGAATTTAAAAGATCAGCTGCAGGAACTTTTAGAGCGAGGTTTCATCCGTGCCAGTGCATCGCCATGGGGGTACACCGGTACTATTCATGAAGAAGAACGATGGCAGCATGCGTCTGTGTATAGACTATCGTGAGCTGAACAAGATCACAATCAGAAATCGTTATCCTTTGCCGCATATTGATGACCTTTTTATCAACTTCAGGGCGCTAAGTATTTCTCCAAGATCGATCTGAGGTCCGGATACCATCAGTTACGGGTTAAAGAGCAGGATATTTCTAAGACTGCTTTCCGTACACGTTATAGGCACTACGAGTTCGTAGTCATGCCATTCGGACTCGCAAATGTTCCATTGGTCTTCATGGATTTGATGAACCGTGTCTTTCATGAGTTTCTGGACAAGTTCGTTATCGTTTTCATTGATGACATCCTGATTTTCTCTAAATCCAAGGAGGAACATGAGGAACACCTTCGTACAGTTTTGTAGATTCTTCGTCAGAAGCAGCTGTATGCCAAGTTCTCCAAGTGTGAGTTCTGGTTAAGCAAGGTGGCATTTCTGGGCCATTTTGTATCTGCAGAGGGGATCACCATGGATCCTGCAAAGGTTGAAGCCATCACTAAATGGCCGAGACCTACATCTACAACAGAAGTCAGAAGTTTTCTGGGTTTAGCTGGCTACTACATAGGTTTGTAGAGAACTTTTCACGATTAGCCTTACCGTTGACTAAGCTGATAAGGAAAGGAGAGAAATTCGCTTGGACTGAACAACGAGAGAAGAGCTTTGAAGACCTTAAGCAGAAGTTAGTGACTACACCTATTCTTACTCTTCCATCTGGTATAGGTGGATTTCAGATCTATAGTGATGCTTCAGGAAAGGGTCTAGGCTGTGTTCTCATGCAACATGGGAAGGTTATTGCATACGCCTCATGGTAGCTTAAACCTTATGAAGAAAACTATCCTACTAATGATTTGGAGCTTGCAGCAGTTGTCTTCACATTGAAGATCTGGAGGCATTATTTGTATGGTGAATCATGTGACATTTTCACCGATCACAAGAGTCTCAAGTACATCTTCACCCAGGAGGAACTAAACATGAGACAGAGAAGATGGTTAGAGTTGCTAAAGGATTACGACACCAACATTCAGTACCATCCTGGTAAGGCGAATGTGGTGGCAGATGCTCTAAGAAGAAGTTCGAGTATGATTGCTTGCATCTGGGTTGCAAAGGAGATCATCCGTGACCTGGAGATGACCGATATTGAGTTTTATGTACGAGGACAACATGGTTACTGTGTGAATCTTAGAGTGGAACCAGACTTACATTCTAGGATCAAGGAAGCTCAGAAAGACGATGGTGAGATTTGGGCTATCATTCAGAACCTTGAACAACAGACGGAGTTTCGTGTTGATGATGACAGTATCTTATGGGAGGGCACTAGACTAGTGGTTCCTGATGACTTTACACTTAGGGAAGCTGTGTTGACTGAAGCTCACAGCTCTCCATTTACCATACATCCTGGTTCCACCAAGATGTACCACGACATCAAGCAGCATTTCTGGTGGAGTGGTATGAAGCAGGATGTTGACACCTTCGTTTCTAAATGTATGATCTGCCAGCAGGTTAAGATCGAACACCAGAGAGCTAGTGCGTTACTACAACCATTAGATATTCCATAATGGAAGTTGGACAAGATCTCCATGGATTTGTTACTGGTCTTCGTGTGAATCAGAGGAAACACAACGCTATCTGGGTTATTATTGATAGATTGACCAAATCTGCTCATTTTCTGCCAATGTGCAAGGAGCATCCGATCAGCAAATTGGTAGACACTTTTCAGAAGGAGATCATGAGACTGCATGGTACTCCATCAGAAATCATCTCTGGCAGAGATCCCCGTTTCACCTCAAGTTTTTGGCAGAGTCTGTAGAAAGCTTGGGTCACCAGACTTAAGCTCAGCACTGCCTTTCATCCTCAGACCGACGGACAGTCGGAGCATGCCATTCAGACATTGGAGGACATGATGCGGGCGTGTGCTCTATAATGGACAGGAAGCTGGGATGATTATATCTATTTAGTGGAGTTTGCATACAACAACAATTGGCACGCTAGCATCAAGTGTGCACCGTTTGAAATGTTGTATGGTAAGAAGTGTCGCGCCCCAATCAGTTGGGATCAGGTGGGAGAACGACTGATCGAGGGTCCAGAAATGATTGAGGTGACCAATGAGAAGGTTGACTTCGCCAAGGCGAATCTTCAGGAAGCTCGTGCTCGCCAGAAGAGCTATGCTGATAAGCGTCGTAGAGATGTATCCTTCAACATAGGTGATCACGTTTTCCTCAAAGGTATCACCTGCACGAGGTGTTAAGCGTTTTGGAATCAGGGGGAAGCTCAGTCCTCGCTTCATCGGACCGTTCAACATCATAGAACGTGTTGGTGAAGTGTCATATCGTTTAGCGCTACCGCCTCAGCTATCACACGTTCACAACGTGTTCCATGTGTCTTTACTCATAGACAACTATCACCCCGTTCATGTTGTTCAGTATCCGCTTGATCAGATTCGAGAGGATCTTTCATATGTCGAAGAACCAGAGAGAGTTCTTGAACGACAAGATCGTGTCATGCGGAGGAAGACGATCCCTTTCGTCAAAATCCTCTGGAGTGATCATCCTGAGCGGGAAGCCACTTGGGAGACGGAGGAGTCTATACGGACTTCTTACCCTCATTTCCATTTTTGATTCGGGTATGTTTTCTTTAAGTTTAAGTTTTCTCTCATTCGAGGACGAATTATTCTTTTAGAGGGGAAGAGTTGTAAAACCCGCATTAAAAATACCATGAACAGTACATGTGAACAGTAAATACACGAAAATACGTATAAATTAAAACTTTCCATTTATAATATATTTCAAGTATCACGACATTAAATAACATGTATTTACGTATATTATAAATGTGAAATGATCACGACATTTAATTCACGATAATTAAAACCGAACATACACGTATATTTTATTAACTAGAAAAAGGCTTCGGTTTTTGTATTTTGGGCTATGTTGGCCGCGGCACAAAGCAAAAGAAAGGAAAGAATGGACCTTTTGGCCCTTGACCCAAATTCTACTCGTTAACCAATTAGGTTCCCGGGGAATTAAACATAAAAACACTTAACAAGAAAAATCAAGAAACCATACCTGGTCTCTCTCTCTTGCCCCCGACCTAAAACAAGAACAAAGAGTGTTCGGGTTTGATTTTATCTTTAATATTTGGTTGCACGTGTTCGGGTTATTAATCCTTTTTTCTTTCACGCATTCGGTAATTACCACAACCTTTTCTTTTTAATTCTTTTATTGAATTCATGATTTCATAATAATTAATCTTATAAACAAACCATAAAAACATGTTAAAGTAAACCAAGATTAAAGGGTGTTTTGGGTTTTTTTTGTTCGCCGACATACCACCAAGAGCACCAAGGCTCTCGGCATGGTTTTGCACCACCACCGAGACCACAAGGGTCTCGGCTTGGTTTGGTTTTGGGTCGAACGCAAGGAAAGGGGAACCCCGACCTCGCGTCGGGGTGTGTTTGTTTTGTTTAGTGTCAGCCGAGACAACCATGGTCTCGGTGGGACTTGGGTGTGCGACAGTGGGAACCCCGGCTACAGCGGGGGTAGGCTTGGCTCGGTAGTGGCTAGCCGACAGCGAGCAGGGGAACCACCGGCTATAGCCGGTGGGTATTTTGTTTTGACGGTGGCAACCGGCTAGCCGGTTAGCCACTGTTCGTGAGGTAGCCGTCGGCTGACAACCACTCGCCGCCGGCTATGTGGTGTCGGCTAGGCAATTTTCGGGCTCGGGATAATTTTTAAACACGGGTTCGGGGCCGGGAATTTATAAAAGCAGTTATTATTTTAATTAAACTATTTCCAAGACTATTTAATTTAATTCAATACATGACTTAGGTTATAATGTTTAAATTAATATTTCATGACTAACCTAAGTATTTACTTAGCCTAATTTATTTAAACATGTTATTTTAATTAAATTTATATAACTTATAGTTTATTAAATCAATCAGGTTAATTATTTAATAAGCTATAATACTTAATACATGACTTGTGTTTTTATTAATAAACTTTACTTTATATCTTAATAATCCAGCTTAATTCTAATTATGGAAACTTACTATTTTTGAAAACTCTCTATTTTTAGAAACTTACTATTTTAGGAAACCTGCTATTTTTAGAAAGTTACTTAGTATTAAAATACTAGTATTATAATACCTTATTACATGAATAATAAACAACAAAATACAAGAATAACTATAGTTAATACTTAAAACAGTTAAAACATGACAGAACATGAATAATAAGCTAAGAACACACAGAACCTGTAAAATACATGTATCTCAGATAACTCATACACGTCCCTATTCTTATGTCGTAGTATTCGTCAATGCGGAGTAGGTCCTTCAGCGTTTCCGTTAGCTTCTACTGGACACAAGGTACGGATTTCCCGTCCTTCGGTAAGGACACTCTCTTCCTTTATTAGGATTTCCCGTATGCAGCCAACTGTTTTCCCAGTAGTTACAGATTTAAATGCTTATGTTTTATTAGTTACCTTAGCCATATACATGCATGCCAGTTTCACCTAGTTATGGAGGTACCATAACCATAACACTGAAGGCACCAGTGTTATGACTTCACCACCGCGGAGTGATAGCTCGTGGTGTCCCTTTAGTTTATTTGGCCTTTATTATTATTATATTATCATGTAGGGCGTATGGGTGCATCCTAGTTACAGTTTCAGTCAGGATTTCATGGTCGAATGTGGTGTGTGCCTTGCATCCTTCACAAGGAGCTGATCGCTCCTACCCAAACCATATTAATTAGAGGCATCCCCTCTAATTGCATGACGAGGTCACCCCTCCAAGTATTCATGCACGTTGTTGACCCCATGACCTATATTGGCTTTTTGTATATTAAACTAATACAGTTTTTCATAAGTAAACATAAGCAATTATTTTAGAACTAAAACCAGTAAACATGTTATACATCTAGGTTTTTCAGGACTTATTCATTTCCGTTGCCATTCATGCTTTATGTCCTTTATATGCTTTCATTATTCTATGTCTTTCCATGCTTTGTTGTATATCTGTGTATTGGGCGTTATGCTCAGCCGTTTTCCATTTTCATGTTCCCAAACGGCAGGTACCCAAGGTCGCAAGTAGGATCTAGTATGTGCATTCAGATGGAAGCTATCCAGCCTTCTATATATCATGCATTTATCATACTTTATCTTACTTTAATTCATGTTGGACATTGTTTATTCCTTTCATTTACAATAATTATAATTGCTTGTGTTTGAGTTACTTGGACTACCCATTTTTGTTTCTGGTATTTCCTTTTATGGTCATGAATGGTTAGACATTTACCTTACATGCTTTGATGACACGTCATATATTATTGTGATATATTTTACCAAATGGGGTGTTACAGTTGTCAAAATAGCTTAACTTGATAAAATTAACTCTTCATCATTTTCTTTTGTTATGAAAAACCGGCCAAACAATGTACAAAAGAGAATAAAATATTTTTCTTTCCAAATTTACAAAATCAATATTATATATCATTAAAACCTTTACACCCTTTTCTAAATATAAACTCTTGATTAATTAACTAAATAACAAAATAAATATAATAAAAATCTTTTTATATTGTATTTAGGGGCGGCCTAATTTATTTTTTATAAAAATATATTATTTTTTTAAGAAAGTATATATTATATCTTAATTATTTTTAAAAGATTTTATAACATAAATTTTTATTAATTTAAATTTATTAAATAATTAAATACATATTTAAATTTTCAGAAATGAAATAAATTTTCAGAAATAAAACGAACTTTTTAGAAATGAACTTCAACTTTTCAAAACGAAATGAGATGTCTAAATTTCATATTTTCAAAATGCGGGTTTTACAACTCTTGCCCTCTAAAAAGAAAATTCTGTCCTTGAAATTAAAGTAGTATTACGGGTTTTATAATTCGTCCCCATAGAAAGAAATTTCGACCGCAAAATTAAAGTAGACCGGGGTCGATCCAGACCCGATGACTCGACCGGATCGATTTAAAAACTGGGTTTCAAAACATTGGACAAAAACCACTCCATTAACTTCATTATAAATCCAGTACCGGTGAGTTTCCCATTACTCGGAAATTGTGTCATTTTTTTAATACTATTAATATTTTTTAATAAGTTTGTGAGTGAATATATAGTGGGATGTATTTTATATAAAGTAGTTGTGCGTTTTTTTGTTATCAAATAGTACTATCTTCTTCCCAAATTAATAGCCCCAGACAAAAAAACACATTGTTTTAGAAAACATCACTATTACTGCATTCTTTCTCTTATTTTATTTTGTAAAAATGACATTCTTACCCTTATGCAATTAGTTAAAACTTTATATATAGTTTGTAATTTTTAATATCAATAGGTGCAATATATTAAATTTGTTACATTACTTACATCTATTTTTAAAAAGAAACTATAATTTTGAGACAAAAATGGTATAGATGATTATAATTTTGGAACGGAAGGAGTAGCAAATATGATGCTAGATTTTTTGATACCACCCTCGATCTAAATTAATCACGAATTGTATTTCGAAAAAAAGGGTAAAATTGAAAGTCATATAAAGACATTACACTTTGATCGAGGTCACCATTACTACTATGTAACATTGTAACTTGTAAGTTATGTAAGGGCATGTTTGTTTTTGCAAAAAACATCTGAACCGAATCTGACTCTGACTGGTCAGACGCGGTCAGACTTTTTTGTTGTTTGTTTTTTTCCATGACAATCAGACGTAAATAGCTGGTAGACATCTGACCGATCAGACTTGGTGATTACGTCTGATTCCATCTTAGCCTTGTAAGATATACATCGTTTTCTGCTTCAAAAGCCTTTAAACCAAGAACACCCTTGATCTTTATCAAGATCTAAATCCGAAATAACTAACCACGAGTTAAAGAAAGATACCAGATTCAAGATTATAGCTTTTGTGGTTCGAGATTAAAGGACCCAAAGATAAATATTTGTATTGCTGGTTTATGTTTTGGATGGGTGATAGGTGTGAAAACACCCATCCTTTTACCACTTATTTCTGGCTAAAACAAGACCAAAACACGTATTTAATATCATTTGTTTGGAATTATGCGTGGTTTTTGTGTTTATTGTGTTTTCAGAGTCAACCGGATGATTATTGAAGAAAACATGGGATTGCACGGGTTTTATCAAGGAAAAAAGACTAAAGACGAAGTCTATTGTCCAAGAGATGCAAAAGATTTGAAGTCAATGGGCCTATTTGAAGATTTATCGAAGAAAAGGACCAAAGATGGAAGATTTACATATGTCGAAGAAACTCAAGTCTATTAAACGAAGAAATTAAAAGACGAGTTGAATTTAATCGTCGACAAATCCCGAATCAGAATCGAAAACGTCAACTTTTCTGAAAAGACGAGAAGACAAGAAGAAAGGGAGAAAGCCCACTCACCAACCAACCACTTAGCCTATATAAGGGAATCACCCTCACAAAATTTGGCACCTAGTTTTAGTTTTCAGTTACTCTTTTCCTATTTCGTAGGAAGAACCATCTCCCTTAAGGAGTGGTTTTCATCTTCTTTGATTTCTTCTTGAATTGTGTAAGCTTAATCCTTTCATTTTGTTTATTGAATCTTAATCATCAATACAAGTTTTCATTTAATCTTTTCATTCCTCTTGTTCATCATCATCTTTTTATTCAAAGTTCTTAAGTTCTTATTTAGTTGAGTTTTGATCTTAAAAAGTTGTTGATTTTGTGTTTTTATGATTGGGATTTGATCCTTATGGTTAATAGATGATTATGGGTTAATTTGGTAAAACCTTTTTGTGTATTTGGCTTGTTTTGATTTAAATTCGTATTCCCCTGTTAAGTTTCTGCCAACTGTTCTTCGCTCCCAGATTATTCCGCATAAGGTGTTTATTTCGTCCCTTATTCGGAATATCTATAAATTCTGAATAGTCTGTGTTATTCTTCCTTTATTCGGAATATTCATTGATTCCGCATAGCTCAATTTCTTTTTCCTTCATTCGGAATATTTACATATTCCGGATTACAAATTATTCCGCATGATCAAGTTTATTCCGCATAGAGTTTTTATTCTACATAGCCAATTTATTCCGAATTGCCCTACTATTCCGCATAGCACTAAACATTCCACATAGCACTCAACATTCCGCATAGCCCTTGTTATTCCGCATGACTCATTTTATTCCGCATAGAGATAGATATTCCGCATAAGCTTAAATATTCCACATAGCTTGATATTCTGCATAGACCATTATTCCGCATAACCCTTTATTCCGAGTAGACTTAATTATTCCGCACGGTCGTACATTCCGAATAGAGCATATTTTCAGTAAGTTTATTTTTCTCTTTTATCATTTAATCGTTTAATTTAACTGCTAGTTTTATTTCATTACTTCGTTCATTTATCTTTTCATTAGAATAGAAAACCAAATCCACTTTTTGTCACCAAAAACAAATCATTCCACTTTTAGCTGTGATCAATTCGAGGAGATACCGAGAACAATCTTGAACCCATAGCAAAATCAATGTATCAAATGGCGCCGTTGTCGGCTCTTCTCGTTAAGATCAACAGTTTTTTGTGAGAACTTGGATTTTGGGATCCGTTCCCCGTGAACGTTACTTTTTCATAAAAAAATTCAAAAATCCTAAAAAATATAAAATTTTCAAAAATACAAAAAAAATTAAAAACATAAAAACCAAAAATATTTCTGCTTTGTTTTTGCCTTGTTAGTTCTTTTGCAGGTGCATGCGTACACGATCAGCGTCTTATCAAGAGCCCGAGCCTCTCGAAGACTTAGACATGGCCGGTGTACAAAACAACAACAATAACCCACCTCAAAACAATAATAATAACAATAAAAATCCACCTTTCAACAACAACAATGAGCCTCTACCGGATAATCGCCCGATGATTGAACTTCTACAAGAACATGTAGATGGTAACAATGATCCAATTGTCATACCCGCGATTGCAGCCAACAACTTTGAGCTCAAATCCGGCTTCATCCAGATGGTCTCTGCTCAACCATTCTTGGGACGTACCATTGATGATCCACATGACCACATCAAAAGATTCCTGCAACTCACGAATACGGTCAAATTCAATGGTGTTCCACAAGAGGTAATCCGTTTACAACTTTTTCCCTTTTCTTTAGAGGGACAAGCCCGACATTGGCTTGCTAAGGAACCACCACAAAGTATTCTTACGTGGACGGATTTGGAGACCAAGTTTATCAACTACTTTTTTCCACCCTCTCGTACTACCGCTTTGCGGAATGAAATTATCAATTTTGAACAAAAGTACGATGAGTCTTTTAGTGAATCTTGGGATCGTTTCAAAGATCTTTTAAGAAAATGCCCACAACATGGTTTTACCAAAGTGCACCAAATTAATACTTTTTACAATGGTTTAAGCATGAATGACCAGGATTCACTAAACAGTGCCTCATGGGGTAATATTTTGGTTAAGACTTCCAATGCTGCTTGGGATATCATTGAGAATAAGTCTCGTGTGCAAACCAAGAGTGTGCGGACCAATGCCGCTAGTGCTAGTACTAGTGACAGCGACAAGCGACTTGACAAAATCACTGCGCTTCTTGAATCGCTTGCTACCCAAACCGCCAGCAACACCAACAACATCAATGCTAAAAACGCTCAAGTCAATGCTGTTAGCCAACCATGTGAGATATGCGGGGGTCCTCACACTTACACCACTTGTACTGCCACCCAAGACTACCCTTCTGAGAATGTGAATGCAGCATACGGTACCTATCCTCAACCCGCTTATCAAGCTCGTCCTCAAGGTGACCGCAACTTGCTTAGCTACCGTTCGAACAACTATCTCTCACCACCTGGTTTTCCTCCTAACAACCCAAACCAACAACAAAACCTCAATCGCCCTCCTCAACAACAACAACAACCTCGTACACTATACATACCACCTCACAAACAACCATATCCACCTCAAAGAAACAACCAAGTTTACCAGCAACCTGCTTATCAACCACCCGCATACAATGCTCCTCCCAACCAACCCACCGCATTACACCAAGACATCGGAACCTACATGAGGACTAATGATGTGATCGTGGACAATCTCCAACAGGAAGTGCTCAACTTGAAAGCAGACCTAGTGAAACAAGGGAACGATCTGAGAGCTGACATGAGAAACACTTTGGATAGTCAAACGAATGACTTAAAGAACATGATGGCTAGTTTCTTCCAAGGTAATCAACCCTCTTCTTCGGGTACTCTTCCGAGTAACACCGTTGCGAATCCAAGAGGGGAGATGAAAGCAATCACCACTCGCAGTGGCAAAGGTACCAAGGAACCCGAGCTTCCTATACCTCCACCGGTGATTGTGACTAAGGAAAACGAATCACCTGCTCCTATTCCTCATCCTTCTACTTCCCCAATTTCTCCACCTCTTACTTCTACCCCTCCTTCACCCAAGGATGTGAGTGATCCTATTCTCCCAAAGCCTTCCTCTTCTTCCGATATACCTTATCCATCAAGGTTGAGGAAAGAGAAGCTCAAAAGCAAGGATGATATTCAAGTTTCGAACTTTCTAAAAATGTTTAAACAATTGAATTTTAACATCCCCTTCGCTGAGGCTCTCGCTCACATGCCTAAGTACGCGAAAATGTTCAAAGATCTTCTTAGAGACAAGGAGAAGCTTCTTGATATTGCTAACACCCAACTTAATGAGAATTGCTCTGCAGTGCTCTTAAGGAAATTGTTAACCAAGCTTGGTGATCCGGGTCATTTCTTAATCCCTTGTAACTTCCCGGGAGTAGAGAATTGCATGGCCCTATCTGATCTAGGTGCCAGTATTAACTTAATGCCCTTAAGCGTTTGGAAGCAATTATCTCTCCCTGAGCTAGTCCCCACCAAAATGACTTTAGAATTAGCTAACCGTACGGTTGCTTATCCAGTGGGGATAGCCGAAGACGTCTTTGTAGGAGTCGACAAATTCACTTTTCCTGCCGATTTCGTCGTTGTTGACTACGATATGGACCCTCGTGTGCCATTAATTGTTGGTCGTCCATTCTTGAGGACCGGTCGTACTCTCATCGATGTTGAAGCGGGTGAGCTTATCATGAGAGTGGGTGACGATAAAATTGTTTTCAACATGGTAAAGTTGTCTAAACAGCCTTATTCTAACGAGAGTGTTAATTGTATTGACGTTCTTGATGAGGCTTGTGAAGAACACTTCAAAGATGCTTGTAAAAGTATTCCTACCTCTCTTCCCAATGTTGAGACCGTTTCCTCTATCGATTCATCACTATCTCTATTTGGAGAAAGTGATTTCCTTTGGAAAGATTTGGAAGCCACCATGGGAGATGTGAACTTAGAACATGCCGATTCTCCCACCGATTGGGATGAAGATCTTCGCCTCATTGAGAACCTTCTTAAAGAAGACAATCTTTCTCCACCATCTCCCACGGTTATTGCTATCAATGCTCCGACTTTGAAAACGCCTCCCATCGAAAATCCTCCGGATTTAGAACTTAAGGAGTTGCCACCCCATCTTGAGTATGTGTTCCTTGAAGAAAATAAGAAGTCGCCTGTCATCATTGCTAAGGACTTGAAAGAAGAAGAAAAATCTCGCCTCATCGCCGTGCTTAAAGATCATAAGAAGGCAATTGCTTGGAAAATTTCCGATATCCGCGGAATTGATCCGAACTTTTGTACTCACAAGATTCTCATGGAAGATGACTTTAAACCCGCAATCCAGAGCCAAATAAGGGTTAATCCTCGCATTCATGACGTCATCAAACAAGAGGTTATCAAACTTCTAGATGCCGGCTTGATATACCCTATTTCAGATTCGTCGTGGGTAAGTCCCGTCCATTGTGTGCCCAAGAAGGGCGGAATAACCGTTGTTTCCAATGAACACAACGAGTTGATTCCCACTCGTCTCATTACTGGGTGGAGAGTTTGTATTGATTATCGCAAGCTCAATGATGCCACGAGAAAAGATCACTTTCATCTTCCCTTCATGGATCAAATGCTCGAGCGTCTTGCGGGTAATGACTATTACTGCTTCTTAGACGGTTTCTCCGGGTATTTTCAAATTCCCATCGATCCCAAGGACCAAGAAAAGACCACATTCACTTGTCCCTATGGAACATTTGCTTACAAGCGTATGCCTTTTGGTTTATGCAATGCTCCTGGGACGTTCCAAAGGTGTATGATGGCTATCTTCCATGACATGGTTGAAGACACTATGGAAGTATTCATGGATGATTTCTCGGTTTATGGCGATTCTTTCTCTGCTTGCCTTGCCAATTTAGAACGTATGCTTAAGCAGTGTGAAGACACTCACCTTGTTCTTAATTGGGAAAAATGCCATTTCATGGTAAAAGAGGGCATCGTGCTAGGACAAAAGATCTCCAAAGCCGGTCTTGAAGTAGACCGTGCTAAACTCGATGTTATCGCTAAGTTGCCTCCACCTTCAACCGTGAAGGGTGTGAGAAGTTTCCTCGGTCATGCGGGCTTCTACCGTCGATTCATCAAAGATTTTTCTAAAATAGCTCGCCCGATGACCCACCTCTTGGAAAAAGATACTCCTTTTATCTTCTCCAAAGAGTGTATTGAAGCCTTCAACTCGCATAAGGATAAGCTAACTAAGGCACCCGTCTTGGTTACCCCTAATTGGGAGCTGCCTTTCGAGTCGACGTGCGATGCTAGCGACTTTGCTATTGGAGCGGTTTTGGGCCAAAGAGTGAACAAACACTTCCAACCGATCCATTACGCTAGCAAGACAATGACGGGGGCTCAATTGCATTACACGACAACCGAAAAAGAGCTTTTAGCTGTTGTCTATGCTTTTGAAAAGTTTCGCCCCTATCTTGTCCTTTCCACCACAATCGTTTACACCGATCATTCCGCGTTGAAGTACTTGTTAACTAAGCATGATTCCAAACAAGACTTCTTCGCTAGGTTTTGCTACTCCAAGAATTTAAAATCGAAATTCGCGATAAAAATGGAGCTGAAAACCTAGCCGCGGATCATCTCAGTAGACTTGAGGATCCTTACCAAGGGGATAATCCAAACAAAGAAATCAATGATTCTTTTCCCCTGGAGACCTTAATGTCTATCAACTCGACTTCTGATGAAACCCCGTGGTTTGCGGACATTGCAAACTACTTGGCGGGTGGAATTCTCGTTGACGGGTTAACATCCCAACAAAAGAAAAATTTCTTCAAAGACATCAAGACTTACTTTTGGGATGACTCGTATCTATTCAAACAATGTGCTGATTTGATTATTCGCCGATGTGTTGATGGACCGGCAGCTTTGGAAATCCTTGACGCTTGCCACAAAGGACCCACCGGTGGTCACTTTGGTCCCAACTATACCGCCAAAAAAGTGTTTGAATCGGGATTTTATTGGCCCACCATTTACCGTGATGCTCACGAGATGGTTAAACATTGTGATGCTTGCCAAAAACAAGGCAAGATCACACATAGAGACGAGATGCCTCAAAATTTCATACAAGAATGTGAAATCTTTGATTTTTGGGGTATCGACTTTATGGGGCCATTCCCTTCCTCTAAAGGAAACAAATACATCCTTGTAGCCGTTGACTACGTTTCAAAGTGGGTTGAAGCCAAAGCTTTACCTACTAATGACGTAAGGGTGGTTTGTAACTTTTTGAAGTCGCTATTCGCTAGATTCGGTGTGCCTCGTGCCATTATTAGTGATCGCGGGACTCATTTTTGCAATGACCAATTTGCTTAGTCATGGCTAAGTACGGTGTAAATCATCGTCTTTCCACCGCCTACCACCCACAACTAATGGCCAGGCTGAAATCTCTAACCGAGGATTAAAGCGAATTGTGGAAAGAACCGTGGGAGAGCATCGTGCCTCATGGGCTGATAAACTTGATGATGCTTTGTGGGCTTTTCGTACCGCATACAAGACTCCGATTGGTTGTACACCATATCGTCTCGTGTACGGGAAAGCGTGCCACCTCCCCATTGAGTTGGAGCACAAGGCTTACTGGGCCTTGAAGTGGGCTAATTTCGATATCAACAAAGCCGGTGACCTACGCAAGATCCAACTCAATGAGCTGAATGAACTCTGTAATGAGGCTTATGAAAATTCTTTGATCTATAAGGAAAAGACTAAGCTCATTCACGACTCCAAGATTAAAAACCGAGAGTTCCAAGTTGGAGACAAAGTTTTACTTTTTAACTCTCGGTTGAAAATCTTTTCGGGCAAGCTGAAATCTCGTTGGTCCGGCCCATTCACCATTGCCCAAATTTTTCCATATGGTACTCTCGAGCTCGCTCAACCTAATGGACCGAATTTTAAGGTGAATGGCCAACGAGTGAAGTTGTACTTTGGTGAGGACATCTCTCAGGAGATGATTCCATCCCTCACCACGTTCCCCATGAACTAATTTTGGGTCGAGTCAGGCTCGTGACTCGTTTATCAAAAACAAGCGCTCCTCGGGAGGCAGCCCGAGTATCTATCCTTTTCCGTTTTAACCTCCTAAGTGTAGGGGGACCTCTATAGGTTCTTTGTGTTTGTATGGTGATGTGATTACAGGGATGAATGCACTTTTGGAACCTTTGAAGAACCGCGCTCCCGTGTTATCCAAAATCCGGTTCTATCTCTCAACTATCGTGATTCAATTTTCTTCATACTCACATTTGAAATTGATCACGTTAGTCGTCTCTTCCTTAACTTGAGTTAACCACCGTGCACAATGTCATAAGTGTAGGGGAGATTTTTCCCACATGCTTAAACATTGAGGACAATGTTTATCTTAAGTGTAGGGGGGACTTCTATCGAAGTTTTAAGTGGACTTTTCCATGAAAGTGCCTTCATTTAACCGGAAAATCATCTTTTTCAACATTTTTCAAATTTTTTATTAACTTTGGCCATTTAGTCGTAATTTTTAAATTTTTATCGTTGCTTTCATATGTATATATCCCGCAATAAAGTCAAAAATATTAATAAAGTGGTGTAGCTAGTTTTGAAATCTTTGACATATTAGGCCCGTTGCGATTATTTTGACTCAACCCGAATAGACTTATCCAAGTTTATTCTAGCTAGTATCCTTAACCATGTAGACCTTAATTGGTTTATTAGGCTAAGCATCCATGAGTCTCATTTCTTGAGATTTTAAATTGTGGAGAACGAGAAATGATAGAGTCAATTATAAGTCGGTATTCTTGCACAAGCTCACTTGGTGTAATTATTTGCCTATTCTCCCATCACTTGCTAATAATTTATCTGCAATAAGTAAGGTCGTATGATTTGAAAAGTTACTTAGCTTCTAGCCCAAGATCGTTTAAAAGTTGCTCGGTAATGATAAGAGTTCATAGCCAAGGCATAACTTATGAAGCGGGGCGCGAAGATTGGCGAGTCCGAAAAGGCCCTAACAAGGCATGAGGATTCCATTTTATTGCTGAAGATCCAAAAGTGATGTGAAAAGCATTATTCCCAAAATCAATATGAAGGATCAAGACTCACGACGAAAAGCAATCAACTCCCATAAAGATCATGGAGAAGTCTATCCGAAAAGACCCTAACAAGGTATGAGGATAAATAGATCCAAGTCTAAAAAGGAGGCGGATCGTTGTATCTCAAAATCCCAATTAGAGATTGAAGAAATAATCATGAAGTCGTGGTCAACAAAGTTGGAGTACCCCTCAAAAGTATCCAAGTGAAGAAACTCTATTACGATGAGAAGACCATTATCTCAAGAACGTCTCTCGAAGATATGAAGTATGAAGTACATGCCAAATATCGGCCCGAGAAAGGTCTCAAATCGTGAACCAAGTTATGCCAAGATATGAACTTTTTGATATCCCGAGAAGCAGTTTTAAAAGATTTTGTCCTTTAGCTAACTATTGATCAAATCGTCCTACTTTGCTTTCAGCCTAAATAAACTATCGAAATAAGTCCAAAAATGCATCTTCATGATCATTCTAAGACAAAAATAAAATATAAGAGATACACCTAGGAATAAGGGAGTTTAAGCATTTAATTAAGCCATGTGTGTAAGTGTTTGATATGCTAACTTATAATAACAATGATCTCGTTTTTAAGCTTAGTTTGGGGAACGTGAAACTTGAGGATGATAAATCTTCGCAGCACCAAAGCCCTAATGTAAGTCCTTGATCTCTTTGCAAGTTATTTCCATCCTTTTGTTTACTTTAAAGTTTTGGTTTCTCTTAGTACTTTAATTTTTGTTTAGTAGTATGTTAATAAGGCCAAGGTTGATTGATTATGAGAAAAGTGTAAATTTGCTTTATCACTAAGCATTGCATGAGGGCATGGCAATGGTTAAGTGTAGGGGATTTGATAGGTGTGAAAACACCCATCCTTTTACCACTTATTTCTGGCAAAAACAAGACCAAAACACGTATTTAATATCATTTGTTTGGAATTATGCGTGGTTTTTGTGTTTATTGTGTTTTCAGAGTCAACCGGATGATTATTCAAGAAAACATGGGATTGCACGGGTTTTATCAAGGAAAAAAGACTAAAGACGAAGTCTATTGTCCAAGAGATGCAAAAGATTTGAAGTCAATGGGCCTATTTGAAGATTTATCGAAGAAAAGGACCAAAGATGGAAGATTTACATATGTCGAAGAAACTCAAGTCTATTAAACAAAGAAATTAAAAGACAGTTGAATTTAATCGTCGACAAATCCCGAATCAGAATCGAAAACGTCAACTTTTCTGAAAAGACGAGAAGACAAGAAGAAAGGGAGAAAGCCCACTCACCAACCAACCACTTAGCCTATATAAGGGAATCACCCTCACAAATGTTGTCACCTAGTTTTAGTTTTCAGTTACTCTTTTCCTATTTCGTAGGAAGAACCATCTCCCTTAAGGAGTGGTTTTCATCTTCTTTGATTTCTTCTTGAATTGTGTAAGCTTAATCCTTTCATTTTGTTTATTGAATCTTAATCATCAATACAAGTTTTCATTTAATCTTTTCATTCCTCTTGTTCATCATCATCTTTTTATTCAAAGTTCTTAAGTTCTTATTTAGTTGAGTTTTGATCTTAAAAAGTTGTTGATTTTGTGTTTTTATGATTGGGATTTGATCCTTATGGTTAATAGATGATTATGGGTTAATTTGGTAAAACCTTTTTGTGTATTTGGCTTGTTTTGATTTAAATTCGTATTGCCCTGTTAAGTTTCTGCCAACTGTTCTTCGCTCCCAGATTATTCCGCATAAGGTGTTTATTTCGTCCCTTATTCGGAATATCTATAAATTCCGAATAGTCTGTGTTATTCTTCCTTTATTCGGAATATTCATTGATTCCGCATAGCTCAATTTCTTTTTCCTTCATTCGGAATATTTACATATTCTGGATTACAAATTATTCCGCATGATCAAGTTTATTCCGCATAGAGTTTTTATTCTGCATAGCCAATTTATTCCGAATTGCCCTACTATTCCGCATAGCACTAAACATTCCGCATAGCACTCAACATTCCGCATAGCCCTTGTTATTCCGCATGATTCATTTTATTCCGCATAGAGATAGATATTCCACATAAGCTTAAATATTCCGCATAGCTTGATATTCCGCATAGACCATTATTCCGCATAACCCTTTATTCCGAGTAGACTTAATTATTCCGCACGGTCGTACATTCCGAATAGAGCATATTTTTAGTAAGTTTATTTTTCTGTTTTATCATTTAATCGTTTAATTTAACTGCTAGTTTTATTTCATTACTTCGTTCATTTATCTTTTCATTAGAATAGAAAACCAAATCCACTTTTTGTCACCAAAAACAAATCATTCCACTTTTAGCTGTGATCAATTCGAGGAGATACCGAGAACAATCTTGAACCCATAGCAAAATCAATGTATCAATGGGTAAAAGTGAAACAAAGAATTGATGACTGCTATGAGTGGCTGCTGTGTTTTGTTAGTGATAAAGCTTAGGGCACAAGTGTTGGGTATTTGCATATTTAGGGGTTTTTTAAAGTTAAGTATATGGGCCCAATTTTAAGGAAAAATCATTGGGCCAAAGTTTTAAGTTTAGCAAATATGTTCACAAGATAGATACGTTGAATGCATATTATTATGTAAAACGTTGCCTAAATAGTAGCGTCTTATATGTTTACGGTAGTAAATAAAATTTTTTATTTCGAAACGAATAAGTTGCTTACAAAATTGACAATTGAAAGGATTTAGACAATTATGAAAAAACAAACAACAATTTTTTCACTCAGATTCTGACATTATGACCACCTCTTACCAGTAAGAGGCGGTAGTCAGATTCAGACCTAAAACATCTTAATGAAACAAACACCAAGTCAAGTTAAAGTGAAAATTTACGATTTCCTCAGAAAATTTACGTTTTCGTCAGTAAATTTACGTTTTCGTCAGAAAATTTACGTTTTCTTCAGAAAATTTACGTTTTCGTCAGAAATTTACGTTTTCGTCACAAAGTTTACGTTTTCGTTAGAAAATTTATGTTTCCGTCAGTAAATTTACGTTTTCGTCTGTAAATTTACGTTTTCGTCAGTAAATTTACGCTTTCGTCAGTAAATTTACGTTTTTGGCAGAAAATTTACGTTTTCGTCAAAAATTTTACGTTTTCGTCAGTAAATTTACTGACGAAAACATAAATTACTGAAGAAAACATAAATTTACCGACGAGAACATAAGTTTACAGACGAAAACGTAAATTTATTGACAAAAACGTAAATTTACTGACGAAAACATAATTTTACTGACGAAAACGTTAATTTAATGCCGAAAGCGTAAATTTCTAACAAAACGTAAACTTTCTGACGAAAACGTAAATTTACTGACGAATACGTAAATTTTCTGACAAAAACCTAAATTTTCTGATGAAAACGTAAATTTATTTACTGACGAAAACGTAAATTTACTGCCGAAAACGTAAATTTACTGCCGAAAACGTAAATTTACAGACGAAAACGTAAATTTAAAGACGAAAACGTAAATTTTCTGACGAAAACGTAAATTTATTGCCGAATACGTAAAAATAATGACGAAAACGTATATACACTGAAGAAAACGTAAATTTATTGACGAAAACGTAAAAGTTTTTGACGAAAACGTAAATTTACTGACGAAAACGTAATTTTAAAGACGAAAAAATAAATTTACTGATGAAACGTAAATTTACACGAACACGTAAATTTACTGACGAAAACGAAAACGTAAATATACAGACTAAAACGTAAATTTACTGACAAAAACGTAAATTTTCTGACGAAAACCTAAATTAACTGATGAAAACGTAAACTTTCTGACGAATACATAAATTTACTGACGAAAACGTAAATTTAGAGACGAAAACGTAAATTTACTGACGAAAACGTAAATTTACTGACGAAAACGTAAATTTTCTGACGAAAACGTAAGTTTTCTGACGAATACGTAAATTTACTGATGAAAATGTAAAATTTCTGCCGAAAACGTAAATTTTCTGACGAAAACGTAAATATACAGACTAAAACGTAAATTTACTGACGAAAACGAAAATTTACTGATGAAAACGTAAACTTTGTGACGAATACCCTAAATTTACTGACGAAAGCGTAAATTTTCTGACGAAAACGTAAATTTAGAGACGAAAACGTAAATTTACTGACGAAAACGTAAATTTACTGACGAAAACGTAAAATTTCTGACAAAAACGTAAATTTACTGACGAATACGTAAATTTACTGACGAAAATGTAAATTTTTTGACGAAAACGTAAATTTTCTAACGAAAACGTAAATTTACTAACGAAAACGTAAATTTATTGACGAAATCGTAAATTTACTGACGAAAACTTAAATTTACAGACGAAATCGTAAATTTAGTGACTTAATAATAAATACTATCTTTTTAGACTATTGGGTTTTCGTCCAACAATAGGAACCATTAGAGTCATTCTTAAACCCATTTGACTCAAACTTCATTTTACACAAAGTGTTGTCCCTAATATATGATGTTATAATACACGAATTAAAGAAAGAAAGGTAGATATGAGATGAGTTTTAGAGAGAGAAAGTAGTGAGAGAAAGTAGAGAGAAATGATTGGAACTAGGTGAATGTTAGATTGAGAAGTGAGAATACAAATGAACCAACACCCTTCCTAACATGCTAGGAAGGGTATATATAGTCCACCCACATGCGGGCTTCTTTATGGACTATATGGTTTGGGCCGGGCTTTCCTTTTGGGCTTTGGTTACTTATTAATGAACCTTAGCTTAAAGTTAAGCCCGTAATAACACGACTAATATACTACCTATTACAACGTTCTAAAATACGATACATAATAAACATATGACCGAGCATTCTTGTTTGGCTCAATATTTTGAGGCTAACAATCTCCCCCAATGAGAGGTCATAAACCTTGGTCATTTAGGAAATTTGTAGAGATTACTAATCTCGCCATAAATGAGTCTTGAACGTGTAATCGTAGCCTTGTTCCTTCATGCTGTGATCTTTGAGCCTTTGTCGTTGTCTTTCGACTTTGTCTTTAAGCTTGAGATCTTCAAATCATCCTTGACTTGTCTTTGCCATCTTGCGATCTTGTGTCTTCATCCATATTCTCACACTATTAATTGTTGAATATGTCTTTAGGCATGAGTATGTGGTTTCTGAATCATTGACTTTGCTATGTACACCGTGACGCCACCTTCTCGAGACAAAACATAGACACGGACTGAATGGCTTTGACATTCGTCCTAAATCGGTAGCGTTTTACCTCCGGTCGATGAAGACCGTTATACGATATCAAATATCGTACCTGTGATCAGGTAGATTCAATTAAGAATCTCCTTGACAGGGTTTCGCGGCTGTACAAGCCGTTCTCTTTACTCGACCGTCTCAAAGCAAGACTGCGAACATAAAGAGTGAATCAATTGGATAGATATCCGCTTGATTAAAGTCGTCAATTCAAATTCCTGGAACAAGTTTGATTCATTAAGAATCTTACCATTGTTGCTTTCCAGTTGACACAAGCTTGATTCATAAGAATCTCGCAAGTTACCTACCGTAGCGCTGTTTGATGTTGACGCTAGAAGGATTTCCATTCGTCACTGTGAATATTAATAAATATCACTCTGAATGTTCTGGCAAGACCATAAAGATATTGCGTAGAAACCTGAAACGAGTTTGAATCAATTAAGAATCAAACCACTGTTGCTTTTCAGTTTTACATATGTTCAATTCATAAAGAATCTTGCATATGACCTACCGCAGTGCTGTTTGATGTTAACACTGGAAGGATTTCCACTCATCATTGCGAATACTAAGTAGTATCACTCTGAGTGTTCTAGCAATATCACAAGGATATAGCGTAGGACTCTCTTGATCTTCATCCGTGTGTCCTAACGAGATTTGATTGATCTCTTGGCTCTAGACTCGATTTGTGCACTTTTAGTGGTCGGAGGCTGGAGCAGATGCTGCCTATTCAATATCAACTATCTCGGAGTGAGAAAGTCAATAGAAGTCGTGTTGATCTCCGTGACAATAAAACAAACTTCTTTTGAGAGAAGCCTGAGTAGCTAGAAAGGGTTGTGCTTCACATCACTGGGTCCATGATGAGTTTGTCTTCATGATGAGTTGACCCGGTTTCTGCCTAAGTTGTATGGAGGGCTTCTTTCTTTAGACCCTTTATCCTTACATTTCTTTTTCATTCTTCAACCCCTTCAATGCTTACCAAGACATTATTAATAGCACCTTGTTGTGATTGTTCCAGTGCTATCATCAGTACTTAGTCGGCATTCAGCTACGTTCACATTCTACTCCATCTTTCCTAAGGACTTCTAATAATCTATTGGATTGTCCCTGGGAAGATCCCTCCGGTTCTGATTGGATCATAGGACTTAAACCTAACCACCCTTTTGACACCAATAACGTCGTGAATTAAAGATGTTGTGGGTATTTGATCGTAACCTTGCTAGTTTTGTCGTTTCAGAAAAACTCCCCCTTCACATGTGCATTTAAATGCGAAAGAATTTAGTAAACATTTTGCACATGTGGGTAAGAGTTAACGTGCTTGAGTCTATAGATCACATTTTAATCACATTTTCTCCCCTATCTTTAATATATAAAATCTTTTGATATTAGAGATACCAAATTTGATTAAAATATATTTTGAAAAAATAGTCTTGAAATCTCTGGGAGGAAGATGTGTTAATCTATTGCATGAAGTTAAAATGCTCCCCCTCAAAAATTGATCCAATTGAATTGTCATTGTGAAGATATGATCCACATTTCGCTTTTTGAGGATGGGAGTTGTTGAACACACAATTTTTGAAATATTTTGAATATCATTGAAAAATTCTTGAAAAAATTGTGTTCAACGCTTTTTGAGAAATCAATTCTTTTTGTCGAAAGGTTTTTCTAAAGCATAAACTTGAGTTCATAGACTTTGAATGTCTTGACAAATCCACTCAAGTGTAAGAAGAGTTAACTTCTTTTGCTAAGGGTAAGAGCGCGAAATCGTACACTCCCCCGTGAATATAGTTCCGGGTTGCAATCTGAAAAAGTGATTACAAGCCATTGTGTTGAGCTCAAAACGTTGAATGTTTTGTGACAAGCTCAACCCGTGATAGATTGCTCTACCCGTTGTTTGGAAATATTTGTCCAAAATAGACAATTTCCTTTATTAAAGGAAGAAATGACATGTTTTGAAAAATATTTACAACTTTCATTCGAGCTTTATGTACACACCTGTGTCGTTATTGAGCGACATTTCTAGGCACGCCCATATTATCGATACTGAAAGACATGTCGAGAAGAATATTTTTGGATTTTGAAAGATTTTTAATTTTGTGTTTTGCTTTTATGTGATTTATATTTTTGTATTTTGCTTTTTCAAAGATATTTACAAGTTGATGTTTGATAGATAAATCAAGCAGGCACCTTTGCCAGAATCTCCAGGTCTGCTGGAGTCAAACATCTCATACCAATTTGCCTAACGAGGTACTCAAACCTATCTTTCGACAGAGCTTTCGTAAACAAGTCGGCTAATTGGTAATCCGTTCCAACAAAGTATAATTCAACGATACCTCTTTCAACTTGTTCCTTTATGAAGTGGTATCTGACATCGATGTGCTTCGTGCGGGAATGCTGTACCGGATTGCAGGAGATGGCTATGGCCGACTTTGAGTCACAGTACATAGGTACTTTATCAAAGTGGAAGCCATAATCCGTGAGTTGTGTTCTCATCCAAAGAACTTGAGCACAACACGCAGATAGAGACACATACTCCGCTTCGGCTGATGAAAGTGACGTGCAATCCTGCTTCTTGGAAGACCATCCCACAAGCTTATCTTGTCCTAGAAATTGTGCACCACCAGAAGTACTTTTACGTGTATCAAGACACCCTGCATGATCAGAATCTGAATAGGCAGTTAGAAAGAAACCGGTTTCCCTCGGATACCAGAGTCCCATGTGAATGGTATTCTTAAGGTACCGAAAGATCCGTTTAACCTCCTTGAGGTGCTTTTCAGTGGGTCGTGCTTGATATCGTGCACAATAGCATGTAGCATGATGAATATCAGGTCTGCTTGCTGTCAAGTACATGAGGGAACCAATCATGGAACGATATCTCGTTTGATCGATGGCATTTCCCTCCAAGTCAGCATCTAGCGATGTGGTTGATAATGGTGTCCCAACGGGGTCACATGAAGTCATACCATGCTTTTTGATTATCTCTTGAAAATACTTAGCTTGGTTTATAAAGATACCACTTGGGGATTGGTGAACTTGAATTCCTAAAAAGAATTTTAGTTCGCCCATCATTGACATTTCAAATTTGATGTGCATTTTTTCAAACCATTTTGAAAGTTTTGGGTTTGTAGACCCGAAAATAATGTCATCAACATAAATTTGCACAAGCAAAATGTCATCCCCATATTTATAAGTGAACAAAGTTAGATCAATGGAACCTTTTGAGAAGCCTTTGGATACCAGAAATTTCGAGAGCTCGTCGTACCACGCCCTTGGAGCTTGCTTGAGTCCATATAGTGCCTTGTGGAGACGATACACCTTGTCAGGATAATGAGGATTGACGAATCCTTCCGGCTGCGTGACATAGACTTCTTCCTTCAAAGGACCGTTAAGAAATGCCGTCTTTACGTCCATTTGATAGACAGTGAATCCCTTATGTGCAGCATAAGCAAGAAAAATCCTGACTGCTTCCATTCGAGCTACTGGTGCAAATGATTCTTCAAAATCAATTCCCTCTTTCTGGCCATACCCCTTAGCCACTAGCCTAGCTTTGTTATTGATGATCGTGTTTTCTTCATCCATCTTGTTTTTCCAGATCCAACGAAGATTTAAAGGAGTCACATCGTATGGTCTGTCAACAAGTTCCCAGACTTTAAGTCTTTCAAATTGTTGAAGTTCATCTGTCATCGATTCAATCCAAGTATGATCAGCCATGGCTTCTTTGATGTTTTTCGGTTCAGCTGTACTCACGGCGAGTGCGAACATACAAACATCGCCATCGGTTGCTAGTTGTCGTCTTGTACGAACAGGCTGTGAAGGGTTTCCAATTACGTGAACCAAAGGATGATCTCGGGTCCAATGATGTGTTGAAGGATGTCGTTGATAGAACGTATGCATATTTGACGGATCAACATGGCGAGTAGAAGACTCTCCAGTTTCGTGTACCGGTGTACCGAATGGGTTGTGAAAATCGTCATCGTCAGATAATGCACCGTCTGCTTGATTTGTGTTCTCTGGAGCAATGACAGTAGTTGTGGATGTTGTAGGATCGATTGTTGAATTGATATTCTGAGGAGGTAAATCTGCAACAACCCGTGTTGAAGTAGATGAAGTTGTATCCATTTGTTGATGATGATCGGTATCATCATTCGTATCATGAGTGACAGCGGAAGACTTCGATGCAACTTGTTTCTCCCCCGTGAAATATTCATCATACATTGGTCCATATAACATTTCCAACTCTTCAAGTGTCGTGTCCACTGTCATATTTGCTCTAGGAACATGTTCAGGAACCAGCTTTGAACTTGACGGTTCATTGCTGTGGTCTTGAGTTCCGAGTTCTGTGCAGTTGTGAACGGAAGTCGTGTGTTGTTGTGAATCAGGACTTAAACTGCTTTGTTCAAGTGCCATTTCTTGCAATTCATCAAATCTGATATGAATAGTCTCGACTATCAATTTTGTTCTCTTGTTGTACACTCTGTATCCCTTAGACTGAGTTGCATATCCCACTAAAATGCATGCATCACCTTTCTCTTTCATCTTGTCCAGATTTTCACCATCTCGAATAATGTAACACGTACATCCAAAAACATGAAGGTGTTTGAGTGAAGGTTTGCGATCATTAATTATGTGATATGATGTCTTTTCGTGTCTTGGGATAACTAAGGAGCGGTTTTGTGTGTAGCATGCGGTTGACAAGGCTTCGGCCTAAAAGTATAGTGGAAGTTTTGAAGCGGATAATAATGTTCGAGCAGCCTCAACTAAAGTACGGTTTCGTCTTTCAACAACACCGTTTTGTTCGGGTGTTCGAGCAATAGATGTTTCATGTTCAATTCCTTCAGCTTCAAAATAGTCTCTCAGTTTTGAATTCAAAAATTCAGTACCTCTGTCAGTACGAACCACTTTAACTTGAGCTTGAAGACCACGTTGTATCACTTTAAGGAAGCTGATGAGAACATCGGGTGTTTCATCCTTGGATCTCAAGAAGTGAGTCCATGTGTACCTTGAGTAGTCATCGACAATTACCATAACGTATTTCTTCCCATTGATACTTTGAACACGCATGGGACCACACAAATCTATATGAAGAAGATCTAACCGTCCTTTAGAGCTAGGTGTAGTCTTTGTCTTGAAACTACTCCGTTTA